>OU342665.1:2595000-3220000 GCA_910589605.1 Chrysoteuchia culmella | reverse complement strand
AATTCTTTCTTTTTGCAAGTTTCATTATAGATATTATATACACATAAGTCAAACTAGATGGCGCTGGTGCTCTGTGGACGTTTCCTGAATCGCGATATTAAGATGTCTTAGTTTGGTTACGAATATGCTGGAAGTTTTATATAAGTTTATAAAAAATTGAAATTTACATGACAGTTGACATCAAACTTTATTTTGATGTCAAATTTTTGAGCGGTGGGTTTCTTTTAAACCCACTTCATAATAAGTAATTAATAATAATTATTAATTAACTGGACGC
This sequence comes from Chrysoteuchia culmella, assembly GCA_910589605.1. Lineage (NCBI taxonomy): Eukaryota > Metazoa > Arthropoda > Insecta > Lepidoptera > Crambidae > Chrysoteuchia > Chrysoteuchia culmella. The sequence goes on along the minus strand of OU342665.1, from coordinate 3,219,723 downwards.
TTGTGTCCTGACAATGACAACAATGATTATATAATTATATAAAAATACATATACCTACTTAATATGTATAAGTATATTTGGTGCCGTTTTGGATTTCGCCAATGTTAATTAATTTAGATCAAAATAGTAAAATAAATAAACACTTACCTATCAAAAATCTACGCCCTTGGACTGGTTAATTCGTCCAAGTCTACGCCATTTTAACTCCTGTCTTTGTCTGCATGTAGCGGGTTTACTGTAAACTAACAAAATAAATTGTTCTATTAATTGTTGCTATAAGTAGCACATTACATGTGTGTAAGTAATAAATAACTTGCGTCTCAGCTCAGCCGTAAATCTTCTAAAAACAATTACAGTTGAAATGTGATTCAAATGAGCTTCATACAAGCATTTTTGAATTGTCAGTTTTGCCCTGCCACCTTCCTGCCACCCATCATGTTATCTGTCAATAAAAACGGGCGCAAAAAAAAATATATTAGATTATGTATCCAATAATAAAAGTTTTAACTTAATTAATTAATAAGAGTTTAACTTTTAATCTGTAAAAGTTGTTTTTAGTAATCTGTGGTTCAGTAGTTAAGTTTTTGCCTGAATACGTAACAAAATATACCTACTTACAAAATACAAATAAAAAAAAACAATCTAGAAGGAACTTAATACTTAGTCGCCCTTTACGGGCACAGCGATTAATGAGAAGGCTACCTATTTTATTTTACGAATAATAAAACAGAAAATAATAAAAAACAACAATAGAGAGGCGTTTTGTTTTGTCTTCAATTAATACAAAAAACATATGTAGATGTACGTAGAGTATTACTTTAATTTTTGCCAAGTTTATCATCGGGGATATAGCTCAGTGGTAGAGCATTCGACTGCAGATCGAGAGGTCCCCGGTTCAAACCCGGGTGTCCCCTTAAATCTCGTTTTGTACTTTGTTTTTTGCGTGTAACTTTAAATATTATACTGTAGTAGTTTCGCTCGCGACTTCGTCCGCGTTTTATATACAAACTTTTGTAGAGAAGTTGTTTTAGGATTGTGAAATTGGGGATTACTCTTGACCACAGAATTGCTTGAGATCTTGACGTAATCGAGTTGGGTACGACTTCTATACAAACAAACATTACACAATTATTGGTTCATCATACCTTAATAATACATAAATACATGCGCAACTAACTCGTTTCAGTTATTTATTTGTTTGCGCGAAATAATTAAAAAATTGTACATTCATACATAAAACACGAATATACTAATATCTCATAAATTCAAATAATTTCGCGCAAACAAATAAATTATGAATTATTAATGTATGATGAACCAATTAATTTGCAATGTTTGTTTTTGTTTGTTACCTTAAAGTCAAAACGGTACTATGGAAACAAATTGTCAAAAACAGATTTTTGACGATGATTCGATCCTAATGTGAACTCGATTTCGTCCAGATTAAGGGGACAGTTCGTAAAACACGAAGTATTTGCTCAAATAATATTCATCGATATCAAATGATGTCATTATTGTGCCTTAGGTAAGTAAGTAGCTGTACGATATCTATCTACCTATGCGATACATTTTTCACTTCAAGAAATTCGTTTCGCTTTATTTTTAAACATTAAATTATTATTCAATTATTACTTAAGTAAGTACTGAAATTGGGATTATTCTCCAACATGCGTGTGGGGTGCGTTCTTGGACGAATTAGTGGTTAATTCGTCCAAGGGTGCGTTGCATCACAGATTATACTTATGTTGCATTTAAGCAACATGATTTTAGGGATTAGGGACATTTTTAGACAATATTTAATTTTCGTCTCTAAAAAGCTCATTCATGACTTAATTTTTTTTTATTTTTACAAAATAAAATTCAGGTGTTTTCATGGGAAATAATATTATAAATCAATTTATCTAATTTTATCATTTGCAAACCTCCAAACCCTTTAGGTAGCCCAAAATGCTTAAAATACATTGTGGGGGGTTTGTATTTATACTACTCACAAAACAATACCTTATTTTGTTTTGTGAGTAGTATAAATACATACAATACGGACGACGTTTCGTGGGTAGGCCCCCGACAAGACGATCGCGGGAAGCCGCTGGATGCGGACTGCGCAGGACCGATCGTTGTGGAGATCTTTGGGGGAGACCTATTATAGTGGGTGTCATGTGGCTGAGACGACGATAAATACATATTGATTATAATTACTAACAGAGCAAACTTTTAACTCTGTTATTGGCTAAGTTGTGTTAACATTAAGAAAAAATGCCGTTTGTCGATTTTTTTTATTTGTTACATTCCTAATAAAAGTATGTGAAAATACATTTTGTAGGTACTTTTATTTCATTAATACAATACGAAAAAAAAAGGCAAAAAGCCAACATCACGCGGTGTTCCCAGGCGGTCACCCATCCAAGTACTGACCGCGCCCGACGTTGCTTAACTTCGGTGATCGGACGAGAACCGGTGTATTCAACGTGGTATGGACGTTGGCGATAGAGGTGTCTAATTTATAAAAGAGTTTCCACTTTCCCCACGTAAATTAAATTTAATGCATTGCGTAGTATAATCTGTGGCAAACTGCTTAAGAAAACTCGCGGAAAAGGAAGAAAATTTGCCACAAACAAAATAATGTGCTGAAACGCCGAATCTATTATATTCGGAAAACCGGCAATAAAAAACTGCGTTAAAAAAAATCGACTTCAAAAACTAAAAAGCAAAAAATAAGCATTTTGGAGTCGGTGCCAGCCAAGGCAAGAAAAATAAAAGAATAGGAGCTTAAAGTAGAATGTCTTGGCTGCCACCGACTGCTTTTTTTACTTTTTAGTGTCTTTAATAGGCTGTTTTGTAAACTACAGCAGGGTTTTTCTAGATTAGATAAGGTTTCATGTACATTATAAACAAAATTATCGTAAATACTACATCGTCCAAGTCAACAATGAAATGAAATATATAAAAATGCTCATAACATAAAAAGTACTGGGTCTAACGAAACCAAATTTTTATGGGACCAATTGGCAACTATTCTGCATCGAACAAAAAGTACATTTATTTAATAATTTCGCGCTAACAAATAACTAAAACGAGTTAGTTGCACATGCATTTATGAATTATTAATGTATGATGAACCAATGAATGTGCAATGTTTGTTAGTATGGAAGTCGTACTACCTTAAGCAGTCCGCTAGTAAATGTAAGCAAAAATAAACGAAAAAGAGCAATATCAATGAGTATTGAAACTAAACGTAAGAAAATGTAAATAAAAAATTGGTTGCTTGTTGAATAGTTTATTATTTTTCACGCTTCCTTCTTACATGGGTTTTGGGTATATTATAATATTTTTTTTGCATTTCTATACCAAAATCAAGAATTAATAAGAAAAGGATCTTTGTGTTGAGTGTATTAATTAGTATAGTAATTAATTATTATTGAGAGACGTACTGAACCCCTGTCAGAACGTGTAAATTGCGTTTTTTTCATATAAATTTCACGTAAGCAAACAAAACTCACACTAGGCATACAGACCAATGGATCCCAAGCTGGTTATTTACATAAGTAAAACGAATAATAATGCGGGAGGTTGTCCAAACCACATTACAATACAAAATGTAATGTCGCACATTTCTTATATATTTATTACTTGTATGTTTATTATTAATCCTCAGGTTACCTAAGGATTACCATAATAAAAAGTACTCATCTCCTGTTTTTATTGCCAATCTGAAACAGAAAAAACATTATAAATATTATTAAAACACGTAATTTATAAAATAAATAAGAAACAGTACTCACCAGGAATATCTATTTGAATGCATTAAATATGTGTATATACATGCGACACTTGTCTCTGTTTTCTTCATTACACTGTGCACGTAAACTCAAGCGAACTTTGTTCTCGGCCTGCGATAACGACACGCGCGGAGCTAGTCGACAGCGGCATAGGGTGCGGGACGCGCGGGGGAAATCCTTATTTCTTCTAGCTTTGTATGGCCCCTTAACAACCAACCGTTTTTAGCGAGATGTAAGTATAGGCATATGTTTGGTTTTAATTTGAGCCACCATGAAAGTACATCCGTTTATTACGACTCTTCTTACAACGACCGACCGTTTTCAACGACGGAATTAATAATTGTCCGGTTACAAAGACGAGCGTTGACGTGTTTACAAATAAATCGTAGGTACAATAAGAAGCTATCCCCACGCAACCCACTTGCCTTGCCTACACATCGCTGATTGGAATGCGACTGTTTATTTAATGGCAGTACAGTACTGAATTTGCGTGTAACAAGTGAGCACGCGTACAAAAATGGCTTCTACAAAACGAAAAAAAAATCTCTATTGAAGAAAAAAGTGTAATAGTTATTATAAAAAAAAAAGTAAAATAAATAAATATTATAATTTAAATATTTTTCTTATTTGCTAGTCATCTAAATATTAATAAATACATTAATATGTGATTAATAAAAAAACAAAAATGTCTGTTAGCTTAGTACGGCGCGGCGCGGGGCGTCCGGTTAGTACGACGCTATAACCGGACCGGTCCCTTGGCCGTCGCTATAACCGGATTCTACTGTACTTAGGTTACCTATGTATTATTTTATTCTATATAAATAAAAACTTTCTAATTAGGTATCATAATTATAATAGTAAAATAAAAATGTTGAGATATCAAAATATAAAAAGGAAAATTATAATAAAATACTTCATTACATAAAGTTACATAAGAAACAAACAAATAAAATATTAAAGCTACTTTTCATAGCAATCTCTTCTAGGCAACTTTGAGTTTTAATGAAAATATTTTAATCATTGATTATAATATTATAATATAGGCATAATATGCCTAAACGTAAACACAGAAACGGTCAGACGTCTCGTTTGCCTGATATGAATTTCTTCTTATCGTGTGAGGATTAGTGGCCACCTCTGGTGTCAGAGTTTATCAAGCCGCCTTAAAGGCCTCTGACTTGGCTTACGACTGTAATCAAATGACAGCAGCCGGGACCGACGGTTTAACGTGCCCTCCGAAGCACGGAAGCGCTCTGTTATAATGCCACTTTATGCCGCGCGGCTATGAGCGCTTCTAGGTACAGTCAACGGCAGCTACGGCTTTACAGTTGCACTTGCACTACGAAAAGTAAGGGGCGTAAGGGCGCTCTCAAGGTCTATATGTAAATTTTGAGGTGTTGGCTGATGTGGAATGCAGCACTTTTGTATCGAAAATAAAACCCGCATTTTTATCGTTTTTGTATGGGGCTCGAAATTTAGAGAAAAATTACTATGGAAACGCGACTTGGAAATTTTGTTAAACACTTTTTTATATTTTTGGTCTTTTTATTATGTCAATTAATTCCGAGAGTTTTATGAGTAACGTAGGGGACGAAAAATATATCGAAAGTTTCTGGAACCCTGGGATTTATATTAAAATAAAATGTTTTAAGAAGCCACTTCCATAATTTCTTGTTTAGGTAAATATGCATCCGATTATTCGATCACTGGCTTGGACGAATTACGTCCAAGATCACTGGTCATTAGGGTGGGTGCAGTCTTCTCCTTTGTCGTTTCGCTTTTGGCAGAGCGGTCGTGGTCACGTTGAGGCGTCGACGTCGGTGGTAGAGGCGGACACAGCTTGCCGCACGATCTCCCGCCATCACTCCCGGTTGGTAGACTGTCTGGCGCAATCAGACACGCGGTTTCAGCGCATCGGTGACCTGCCACGTGATCTGGGGGGTTAAAAAGGATGCATAAGCAATATTGCTAGTAAATTCACTGACAATTCATTTTTTTGTTTATTTCCTATGGAATTTGCTTTTAGTAAGTTTTCTTGCCTTCAAAAAATTAAAAGCAAATACTTCTACACTGGCACTGACACAGTTCTAAACTCCATAGAAGATGAACAATTAAATGAACTGTCAGTGAATTCACTTAGCAATATTACGTTTGCGTGCTTTTTAACCCCCCTGGTACCCTCTACTTTGCCCTGTACGACCAATCGCTCTATGGAGTCGTTATCCCGCTTATAGTAATGGCCTTTCGTCCAAGGACATGGCCAAAGTATTGCAATATGCGCGACTGTACTATATACGGCCGATAAACGCTGCCTGATGCCGAACTCCTGGAGTATGGACATCTTAATGTTAGTCTTACTAAATGCTTGTTCGTTTTTTCTCCATTACTAGAGTAATGGAGAAACAACAATTAAAGCTTCAATAATTACCTAAATACACTCTGGGCAAGGGCATATGTAATAGATAGATTATGTTATTATTGAAATACATTGTTATTTATTTATATTATTATTATTAGGTATTTAATTAGTTTAATTATTGTAACCTCTTAATAAATGTAATTAATTTAAATCATTAAGTATTGTAATAGCTTAGAATAATAACGCCATTTGCAAACAGTCATTTTTAATAAAAAAAAATTAAGCTGTGTTCGACATAACGTGACCTTGAGCACTGACAGAGCACGGAACGAACTTAGCCATATATGGCTAAGTTTTTGTTGCGCGTTTTTCGTGCATGCAATAGGTTTCTATGCGTTATTATTCTAAGTGTAACAGAATAATAAAGCCTAGTGTGGTGCTGTGCCTATGCCCTTGCCCTGTGTAGGGCCGCCCTACTAGGGCGTCACAATGTCTACTTAAATATTTCTGTATCATCTCGAATTCTCGATAATGTTATGTGATTTTGACTTGCAATAGGTAAATATATTATGATTATGATTACATCTTACCGGCCACCCCGCTATTCTCATAGAATTCATGCACCCTTTTTGTCTCTATACCTCTATACCTACATAAAAATGACAATACTATTTATGCAAAGATTTTTAATTTATGCTTATCTTTAGTTTAGGTTAAAGCGTTCGACTGTCCAATTACTATTCCGACTGTCAAATTCGTAAATAATGTCGTCGGACAAAAAAATTCCATACCAACTAATATTTTCATACACAGGTTTTCTTGTGGTTTTTTACAAACATTTTTCCAATTTGATGAAGAAAAATCGCTGTGGCTAGTAATACAAAAATTCGCATTCACGGTGCGTAGCAGTCGTGGCCGAGTGGTTAAGGCGTCTGACTCGAAATCAGATTCCCTCTGGGAGCGTAGGTTCGAATCCTACCGGCTGCGTAGTTTTTTGGTCATTTAAAAGTTTAAAAGCTTTATATTTGACATGGACTACGACGTATAATAAAATTTATGTCATATTTTTTGGAACTTTAACAGAAATAATATTATCTTGCAGAATGTCGTCTACACATTCCTTTTATTTCGATTAACACTGTTACGTTTTATGAAGATAACCAATTTTATTAACGATAAATGTGGTATTGTATTGCCGATATAATACCTATGTCACAGATTAATAAATAGTTACTTCCTATGTCACTGCTTAAAGTTCCTTGATTTTCTTGCATCGCCATATCTAAATAATAAAATAATAAATAAAAAAAATAAAACTTTATTTAACAACAAATAATAACATTGTAGAACTAAAACAATAGGTACTCATTATTGAGAAAAGTCACAATTACAACGTATTTATTTATTTATTTATTTGTTATAGGTACACTTACAGATTAAAGTCATTACAAAACTTATAATCTATGCTAAATATATGAGCCAAGACTTTAATCCAATAATAGCGTACACAGCATGCACAATTATTTGAAACTTATGCGAACCAAAACAATAATAATTGGATTACAAAACTAACTTTTCCTTTTTTTTTTTTACTTTCAATCTATACAAATTCAATCTATGATGTTTCTGCTTCAAGAAGCTCGGACACAGTTTTCTTATAAAGAGAGAATTTGTTATTAAAGACATCAAGATGTCTATTACCACGGCTTATTTCATTATATGTACGACACATTCTAACGATAGGGTTGTAATAAGATGTATTATTTTTGTACACCTGAATCGAAAAAGAATTCGGGCAACGTGACCGGTGCCTGGTGTTGAGCTCAACCGAAGACAGCAAATCTACTGAATCGATAGTCGACATAATTATATAATTTGTATGTAAATAAAGTAATAAATAATTAACTGAAGTAGCTAATTAATTGATATCTTGCTTTACAATCTTTTTAAACAATGTATTTACGAAATAAACTAAAACTAAATTTAAAATAAATATTATACGCGAGTCTTGGACGAATTAACCACTGGACACGAAACCCGAGAAGAATGTATGAAAACACGATCAACCAATTCTTGCGGGGGTGAGGGGCGATTACTAATGTCAAATAATGACAGTAGTGCTTGAAGTAATCGATAATTTTTTTATCGATAAGTAAGGAGTGAATGAATGAACCTATTGAGTTTAATAAATCATGTGTGTTTTAAAAAAATAGTAAGTTAATTGTTTATTTCGTGGAAAAATAAATAGCACGATAGGTAAGGAGTGAATGAATGAACCTATTGAGTTTAATAAATCATGTGTGTTTTAAAGAAATTAGTAGGTAAGTTAATTGTTTATTTCGTGGAAAAATAAAAAGCACCTAATAATATGAAAATCTCTTTAAAAAAATACCTCAAATTCATAAAAACTATACAAAATGGTTTCCAAAGCGTTTGTGTTTGGGTTTTTTTTGTGAAAAATGGGTAGATACATGCAACCTGATTACTAGTACTGTACTGATAAGGCTTAAGATGGAAGCGCGCTTCTCCCGGTATCCTCAATCTCTGAGGAACTAGCTATCTTACCTCTAACTGCCGGAACGGACTTGGATAAGATGGTAGTCGCTAGCCAGGCGGACTTACAATTTACTTACTAACACTTTTTAAGTGAGTAAAAAACATTAATATTTGGTTTATATAATTCATTATTTACATTAACTTCTTCAATAACTCGAGCTTTTTTATATAAAACAAAATATGGGTAATTAGTTCATTACAGAACCATTGTATAGGACATACACAATAGCAACCCCTCCTTAAGTGTTTAATTTTATAATCGAATGCAATCCCTTTCATAGGTCAAATAGTTGTGGCGCGATGCTATGTGATGCGATGTGAATAATATGTACCTTTTAAATGAAAAATTTAAAGGGATTGTGATAGACTTAAAATTAGACAATAAACCCCATGTGTGCTTCTCGAGCTGTGATATCTCGTATTCTACATTTTTTTGGAGCCAAAAATCTAAGTATACTAAAACTTATTGAAAATAATCATCGACATTAGAAGATCGTTGAGACTAAAACATTTTAATTTCAACTCTAGTATCCATTTACACTTGTTTTCACTTTATTAAAGATCTCAAAATTTACGCCACCGTACGAAATTAGCACAACCTAAACCCAAATTAGAAATAGTAGACTAGCGTTTGGATAGCGTATGGTCCAGCATACGCTATGACAGTTTTAAACAACAAACTCCCAGAAGTTATCAACAAAACATCGCATATAAATTACCTATATTTAAAAAAAAGCCAAGGCAGTATCTTTCTAGGAATTACTAGCTGAAATACTAATTGCAAGAATATTTCAACCAATAGTTTATTGTAGTTTGAGGATGTTTTACTTGAATATAATAAAACGATCTTAAAATTAAAATATTATAAGATAAAAAATTGTATAATATAGCTTACGTACATACATAAATATACTTATTTTATTCTTACTGTGACCTAACAAGGTCTATGTTAGAAACAAATAATAAATGTAACCACCATTTATGAGAAATTTTAACAAGAAAAATATTGGAACAAATGAACTCGGCTACAAGTGAATTTTCAGATGTGACTTGAACCCACGACCTTTGGAAATCCGGCCCACTGCTCTAACCAATGAGCTACCGAGTTTTGCGGACCACTGTCGAAATTCTCCGATACTTTTATATTTTTATACGCTGTAAGAATATCCTTCCTTGCATTCGAAAGAGAGAAAAAACAAATGTTTAACGATCAATATTATGATGCAACAGCTAATAAGTTATGATTTTTTAATTTTTGCGTTGTCAATGCTATTTTTATACTTATGATACATTTTAAATGTTAATGTACAACACACCATGATAATGTACAACATAAGTCTAATACTAAAAAACAATACCGTGACTGACTTACAGGCAAGGCAACGCGCAGCCCAAACGGCTAAACCAATTAAACTGAAATTTTGCATACAGGTTCTTTTAACGATGTTGGCGAGCACTAAGACAGGATTTTTGATATTACCACGGGAACGGGAACCATGCGGGTGAAATAAGCAACATTTTTTTTAAAGTTTGAATCTATATTTCAAATATAACGAGCTCAAAGTTCGTAGGGTTGCGTCGTTTAATTACAGAGTTCCTATAGCCATCTTCTTCTTAGATGTTATCTAAGACCTGAGTACGTCCATGTTATCTCCCTGCGTATCGCTTCCACCCAATTCTTCTTGTTAGAGGTTCAACTGTAAATCCGAAATTAATTTAAATAGTTCCTACATTAAAATTGGATTCGTTCGTTCATTTACATACATCGATATGTTTATCGATATGTTCAAGCCCTATACGACATAAAAATGACAATTGAATGAATGAGTGATACATATAACCCAACCAAATTACTTATGCAATATCTTTGAAGAATTTACATGTACAATGATTACTTTTTGAAATGACGTATTACATTTTGTCATACTGACAACGCCATATTGCTTACTGTGTCTAAAAGGCAGGGTAAGTGACAGAGGGGTAAAGGCGAACGCGGTCCTCGTTACGCGTCCAGTGGTTAATTCGTCCAAGACGCGAGTGCTCAGTCAGTGCTCAGTGCTCAGTCTACTATCAACTGACGCTAGATGGCGCTACGGTATCTGTTTACACTTTTTCTGTATTGCGGTATTAAGATTTTTATTGCTTCATAGACTACCCCAGGGCAAGATTGTGAAATCATACTTACCTGGCGTAGGGGACACCGTGATCAGAAAGGCGGTTCCCCCAGGGCGAGGCTCCTCCATTGCACTGCGGAGGGGTTGACCCCTGCGATTATCCCTAATGTGGATAACTCGGACGCGTAATTTTTGGTAGTGGGGACTGCGTACGCGCTGTCCCCCCCCTTAAATCTGAAAATTGACGACCTTTCCTCCTTATCCTAGATAGACTATATCTCAGGATGGTACATGACAGATTAATTTATACCACCTGCATCTGTAGCACGTATTAAGTATTCTCAATTTGAAAGTAAGCTATGCTCGGAGGGAGCTAATGTTGTATGGAACATTGACAACATTTAAATTTGGATCGCCATAATGTCAACAAAAACTTCTATCAAAAATAGTTTCGAAAAAAAAACAGGGCTGTTCAAGGCATAACTTTCGGGTCCAAGGAGTTTTTAAATATAAAATTGACACTACATAGAGACTATAACTCCTATGAAACATATTAACATGGCTGTATGGGTCCCTAGCACCAAGAAAACATTTGAAATTGGATTTATGTGATATTGTGCACTCATTCAAATATAATGTGACAGCTATCTCTTTCATTTGCGTGCTTTTTTGTGTATTTTGTCTAACTTATCAGTAAAACATGGCAAATCATCAAATTGGGAATGTGTGTAGTCTTGACTTTTCGTCGAAAGTTATCATTGCTTGCATTGCCTGCGGAATTAAATATCTAAAGAAAAAATCGTTGAGTTTCGATCCTTTCCATATTTTATTCGCAAATTGTTAAATTGTTGTAATTTTTTTTAATTATTTAACGTCACATCACAGTAGGTGTATAAAGTAGAGTATGCTAAATAAATGTGTCTTAGCCTTGGGCAGACTTGAATCCTTCGCTTCATTTAGGATTCTTACTATAATTTCCTCGCTTTGTTCGGGAGTTAACATATTATAAATTTTAAATAGAAAAATTATTGTCTGTTGCATCTTTATCGATCGTTAAACACCTGAAAAGATGTTTCTTTCAAATGCAAGGATCAAGTCCCATCTGCGAATTCACTTGTGGCCGAGTTGTTTTTTAACCGATTTCAAAAAAAGGAGGAGGTTCTCAAGTAGACTGTTTTTATTTTTTTTTATTTTTTTTTTATGTATGTTCCACCATAACTTCGCCAGTTGTTAACAGATTTCTAAAATTCTTTTTTTATCTGGAAGAAATGGTTTATGTGTAATTATAATTTTCCCATAATGGTCCCATATAATTTTTACGAAGATCTGGCTAGTAGTTTTTTCATAATCCTGAAAAATATCAATCACCTTTTGGCAAGTAGTCGTATACCTAGATGACATCATTGTTGTGTATGGGCTGATTTTTTGTGTAAGTAACGGCACATAATGTAATAAAAAAATCTGAAATAAAAACATTTTATAAAATGTTTATTAAATGTCTTTTTCCAATATTTTTCTATTTAAAATTTATCATAAGTATAAAAAACGTTCAGGAATTAACTACAGAATCCTTCATTTCGCTCAGGATTCCATATGCTGCCCGTGATGACATAAGACACTGCTTTATCCCCTATTAGTGCATAGTCTACTATTATGACCCGGTAGATTTTTGGTAGTGGGGACTGCGTACGCGCTGTCCCCCCATTATGAAGAAAAGTAAATTATTTAATGAAAGTTCATTCAAGATTTATTTATAAAAAATAAATACCTTTTATTAACATGTCAGAAGATTTAAAAAGCAACTCACTGAAATTGATCTTTAAACATCATAACATAAAAAAGCCTTGTTTGCGAATACATGGCTTCTAGGGTTCCGTACCAGTCTGTCTGTCTGTCACAGCTGGATATTTCTAAAACTATAAATGCTATCAACTTGAAAAAAAAACAGTAATTTCGAGTTGCTTTTTTCTAGTGTATTTGGTTGTTTAATATTTATCATATAAAAATAACATTGTACTTAATATGTAAAATTAAAAATTTATAAAAACATATGTTTTTTTGCAATAGGGACTGCAAGGGGTCTTTAAAATTCCAAGATGGGCTACTAAGGCATGACTGAAAGAACGCTGCTTGCACATTCTTCTACTCCACGGAATCCCGAGACAAGTTGCTTTTTTCTAGTATATTTTCTTGTTAAATATTTATCACATAAAAATAGCATTGTAAAATGCATTTTTTTATTGTGTGTAAAATTTATTCTATTTACAAATGCATTAATATAATAATAAGCATATAAACATACTACTCTACCTTATACTAACTATATCAAGAAGACGCCATTATAAAAATATATGTTGTTTTTTTCAACAGGAACCGAATGGGGGTCTTAAAAATTCAAAGTACTATACTAACTAATACTAATACTATACTAAGGCATGTGGGGTATGAAAAAGCGCTGCTTGCACATTCTCAAAAAAAAACATTTTTAGGCCGCATAGTTTTCGACTTATGATGAACCGTCCTCCCCTTATTTCCGAAGTTTATGGAGAGAAAAATCTGAAATTATTCTATGTGATAAAAGTTGATGTAAATATTACATTAATTAAACGATATCTCTAAATAGCATACTTTTTCGAAAATCGTAGAAAAGAGATTTTTTATACTTAATTGCTTTTGGTTTGGAATGTCGATGTATGAGCACAGAATACTAAATAGTACAATGTATGGGACAATATATGAGGGTACAGAGTTGACAGAGAAGTTGAGTGTGATTGACTCTTTAATAATGCCGGTTGTGACCCGGGGAACACAAATCACCTAGTATCATGATCAGAGAAAAAGGAGCTGCTTATACGAGTATCATTGAAGACTGTTATAAATATGCAGCTGCGTTTGATATTGATACTTTGTAATATTAAAATATACAATCGCTTATTAAATGTTTCAAAGTTTTTTATTCTAGTGTTGTATTCTGTTCTCAGTAACATTTGTATTGACATGTATGTAACCAGGCAAATCACTTGCAGTATTCTGTGTATCTATAGTAGTACGAGATTCGCAAACTATATTCGTTATAGAATCCGATTGATTTCGATAAAGTTGATAGTTAATATCACCTTCGATTAGGGGGACATTGGTTATGGTAAATACTTTAGACACTCTAGCGAGGTTATGGTAACTAGAACAATTTTTTTATTTATTTAGTTGCTACTTTTAACTATTGTCTTTACTTTCGGCGAGGGATAGGGTGCCGGACTCACTGAGGTTATGCTGGGCTCACCTAGAATACCGATTCTAGGTGAGCCCAGCATAACCTCAGTGTATGCGTAAATGCATTCCCCTCACTATAAAAAAATATAAGGATAGATGTAGATACGGTTAGATGTAGGTAAGTTAATGGTTACATCTCTGTTAATTGCAACGATTAAATATTATAAACTTAAAATGGATCACTTTTTAGCAGTTTGAGCAACAAATATGGAGCTTTGCTTCCTATAATACTATGTAATACAAACCTACATACATTTCACTTGAAAAAAACATTTTATAAAAAAAATTCAAACCGACTTCAAAAAGTAAAAAATAAAACTTTTGGAGTCGGTGCCAGCCAGGGCATTCTACATTGCACTTCTATTAACTATATATTTTTTTGGCCTTAGCTAGCTAGCACCGACTCCAAAAGTTTTATTTTTTACTTTTTGAAGTCGGTTTGAATTTTTTTTATAAAATGTTTTTATTTCAGATTTTTTAGTTACATCATGTTACTTACACTAAAAATCAGCCCATACACAACAATGTCATCTAGGTCAACGACAACTTGCCAAAAGGTCATTGATATTTTTCAAGATTATGAAAAAACTACTAGCCAGATCTTCGTAAAAATTATATGGGACCACACATAAACCATTTTCTTTCAGATAAAAAAAGAATTATAAAAATCTGTTAACAACTGGCGAAGTTATAGGCGAAGCTAGAACATACCTAAAAAAAATTAAAAAAAAAATACAGTCGAATTGAGAACCCTCTCCTTTTTTGAAGTCGGTTAAAAAGATATACGAAATTCGGAATAGAAAAGACTGATACTAATAAAATAATAAATTCATTTATTTCATCATCACACAATAGGATAATACTTATGTCTAAAATGTAACAAAATACTTGAGTACGATAATGACCTGAAGTGTGAGAAGCTGGTGCCTGTTAATAGGTTTAGAAAACCGGTTACACAGGTCACCAGGCCACCCCCGCAAAAGGATACATTGTGCTCTTGGACGAATTAACCACTGGACACGAAACCCGAGAAGAATGTATGAAATTACGATCAACCAATTTTTGCGGGGGTGAGGGGCGATTACTAATGTCAAATAATGACAGTAGTGCTTGAAGTAATCGATAATTTTTTTATCGATAAGTAAGGAGTGAATGAATGAACCTATTGAGTTTAATAAACCATGTGTGTTTTAAAGAAATTAGTAAGTTGTTTATTTCGTGGAAAAATAAAAAGCACGATAAGTAAGGAGTGAATGAATGAACCTATTGAGTTTAATAAATCATGTGTGTTTTAAAGAAATTAGTAAGTTAATTGTTTATTTCGTGTAAAAATAAAAAGCACCTAATAATATGAAAACTTCATTAAAAAAATCCCTCAAATTCATTAAAACTATAAAATATGGTTTCCAAAGCGTGTGTTTGGGTTTTTTTCGTAAAAATGGGTAGATACATGCAACCTGATACTAAATGGAAGCGCGCCTCTCCCGGAATCCTCAATCACTGAGGAACTGGCTATCTTACCTCTAACTGCCGGAACGGACCTAGATAAGATGGTAGTCCTAGCCAGGCAGACTGACAAATTACTTACTAACACTCTTTGTGTGAGTAAAAATCATTAATATTTGGTTTATATAATAATATAATTCATTATTTACATTAACTTCTTCTTCAATCACTCGAGCTTTTTTATATAAAACAAAAAATGGGTAATTAGTTCATTACAGAACCTTTGTATAGGACATACACAATAGCAACCCCTCCATAAATGTTTAATTTTATAATCGATTGCAATCCTTTTCAAAGGTCAAATAGTTGTGGCGCGATGCTCGTATAATATGTACATTTTAAATGAAAAATTTAAAGGGATTGTGATAGATTTAAAATTAGACAATTAGCCCCCTGTGTGCTTCTCGAGCTGTGACATCTCGTATTTGACATTTTCTTTGGAGCAAAAAAAAGTATACTAAAACTTACTAAAAATATTAATCGACATTATAGGATTGTCAAAGATCGTTGAGACTAAACATTTTATTTTCTCTTTCATTTCTTACATTTAAGAAATATGCATATTTGTAAGAAAAAATATAAACTTGTTTTCACTTTATTAAAGATCTCAAAACTTACGCCACCGTATAAAATTAGCACAACCTAAACCCAAATTAGAAATAGTAGACTAGCATTTGGATAGCGTATGGTCCAGCATACGCTATGACGTTTTAAACAACAAACTCCCAGAAGTTATCAACAAAACATCGAATATAAATTACCTATATTTAAGAAAAAGCCAAGGCAGTTTCTTTTTAGCAACTACTAGCTGAAATACTAATTGCAAGAATATTTCAACCAATAGTTTATTGTAGTTTTAAGATTATTTTACTTGAATATAATAAAACGATATTTAAATTAAGATAATTAAAGATGAAAAAATAGTATAATATAGCTTACGTACATACATTATATAATATAAATATAATTAATTTTATTCTTGCTGTGACCTTACAAGGTCTATGTTAGAAACAAATAATAAATGTAACCACCAGTTATGATAAATTTTAACAAGAAGAATATTGGAACAAATGAACTCGGCCACAAGTGAATTTTCAGATGGGCCTTGAACTCACGACCTTTGGGAATCCAGCCCTCTGCTCTTACCAATGAGCTACCGAGACTTGCGGACCACTGTCAAAATTCTCCGATACTTTTATACTTTTAATATGCTGTAAGAATATCCTTCCTTGCATTCGAAAGTGAAAAAAAACAAATCTTCAACGATCAATTATGATGCAACAGCTAATAATTTATGATTTTTGAATTTTTGCGTTGTCAATGCTATTTTTATACTTATGATAAATGTTAAATGTTAATGTACAACACACTATGATAATGTACAACATAAGTCTAATACTAAAAAACAATACCGTGACTGATTGATAGGCCACGCACAGCCCAAACGGCTAAACCAATTAAACTGAAATTTTGCATAGAGGTTCCTTTAACGATATTGGCGAGCACTAAGGAAGGATGTTTTGATATTACCACGGGAACGGGAACCATGCGGGTGAAAAAAGCACCTTTTTTAAGTTTGAAGCTATATTTAAAATATAACGAGCTCAACAATCGTAGGGTTGCGTCGTATAATTACAGAGTTCCTATAGTTATCTTCTGGCTCCATCATCAGACCTTAGATGTTATCTAAGACCTGAGTCCTCGTCCATGTTATCTCCCTGCGTACCGGTTCCACCCAATTTCTTCTTGTTAGGGGTTCAACTGTAAATCTGAAATTAATTTGAATAGTTCCTACATTAAAATTGGATTCGTTCGTTCATTTACATACATCGATATGTTTATCGATATGTTCAAGCCCTATACGGCATAAAAATGACAATTGATTGAATGAATGATACATATAACCCAACCAAATTACTTATGCAATATCTTTGAAGAATTTACACGTACAATGATTACTTTTTGAAATGACGTATTACATTTTGTTTACAAACCAAATTTTATTTATTTTACGAAAAATTGCTACTCTAATAGATTGAAATTATACTTACGCGTGAAAAGAAAAATGTTTTGATTGTCCGGTATGTTTTTTACAAATTAACTCGGCGTATTTACCCATTTTTGAGATAATGTTCCACTTCGAGATCTCGCGTCATACTGACAACGCCATATTGCTTACTGTGTCTAAAAGGCAGGGTAAGTGACAGAGGGGTAAAGGCGAACGCGGTCCTCGTTACGCGTCCAGTGGTTAATTCGTCCAAGATTGTGCTCCTAATTTTATGTGTTTGTAAGCCTATGTGAAACGCTAGCAAAAACAGTATTAAATAAAAATAAAAAGAGATAAAAACTTAACAGCTAAAACATCATTATAATGCAGAATTTTGCAGTGGCTGTGTAGTGTGTACTTATTGGTGTAGGTGTTTGTGTGTGTGTGTGTGTGTGTGTGTGATTGTGCATGTGCCAATTAATTTATAAAGCCAAGATAACCCGAGAGGAAAAGCTAGTGTTAGTTATATATATTTGTATACAATTTTATGTTTTTCTTTTTTTATGTATATATTTATTTATAATTTTATTTTAGAGGAATTAGGAATTTCTCAGTTGTTTGATAATCTTGTTTATTTAGGTAGTTAGTAACCTTTACCTTACAACTGGCCCTGGGGAGCGAAAAGATATCAAGAATCCTATTTATTTTGTGATAAAGGTACCCATAAAAATATAAAAATTATGAGAGGTAGCTGTCCTAAGAGGCGGTATTTGACAGATTGTGCCCTTTCTACGCTTGTCTTTTTGTAAATCAGGATCATATATTAGCTGAGAGTGTTTTTTAAGTACGGTGTTAAGTATGTAGGTTTGTCTTACTGTAAGTAAGTATAATGTAACTGACATTCGTGCCTTATACTCGTAGCTCGTTTTATATACATTGCGGAATCGCACACTAATTGGGTTTATGTTCTTTATTGCTGTTAAGTAGTGGTTTTGTGTTAAGGGAATTCAAAAAAAATTATGAAAAGTAGACAAAAATGTTATACTTTCTTGTGTAACGTCCTACATTTTTTATTTGCTTTACATCTGAACACAGTGAAAATCTGGTTTGATAGGCTTTTAAAGATTCACATATTTTTAAAATTATTTCTAAGGAATGGAATGGAATTTAAAATATCAAATGTCATTTAAGATAAAAAAAAATACGATACGCCATTGACTTCACACCAGTGTCACTATACTTGTAGTAGTCCTCCTGCTAAAATACCGAGATGGCGTCACCCCACCCCATGTGTCCCCTTTTCTACATTGCGATGTTAAGATTTTTACTGCCCTATAGACTACCCCAGAACAACGTTGTGAAATCATACTTACCTGGCGTAGGGGACACCGTGATCAGAAAGGCGGTTCCCCCAGGGCGAGGCTCCTCCATTGCACTGCGGAGGGGTTGACCCCTGCGATTATCCCTAATGTGGATAACTCGAACGCGTAATTTTTGGTAGTGGGGACTGCGTACGCGCTGTCCCCCTTTTAACTGAAAAACCATTGTACCTGACATTTCGATACACTATATTACCACAGCGTAATTATATTACCTCATGAATACTTGTTTTATTAAAAAAAAAAACTGTTATGTTACCGGTTTCACAATATCGAAAAGTTAATTCGATACGCTCAAGTCAAAAACAGACCAATTTTGGCGAAATTGACTTAATGATGCAGATTGGTAGTATTTTAGGAATTCGCTTAATGTATAAAACCGACCGGTGCTCACTTTATCTGTTAAAACCCGATGACCGAAAGTCAAAAACAATTCAAACAGGTTATTCACATGGGCAAAATTGAAAATTCCTATACAAAGTAAACAAAATCATCGTTTCGTAGTCCCCTGTTTTCTCCTCAAGTCAAGGCTAAAATGTTAAGGCCATAATTAACACACACAAAACCGTCTCATTTAGTTCGGTAGGTCGGTTGCATTACATACAATCTTTATTTTCCATTAGTTGAGAATTAACGATCCGTCCCACAACTCCCAATTTGTTCGAAAGGGGTTTTAAACTCGGCAACTTTTGGATGTCCGATTCAATGTGTGGCATTTGAGAAGAGCAATAATAAGGCGTCAACTGAAGTACCTATTACCTAATAAAACCGATTTAACTTACTATTAAAAATAACAATACAATAGTATAGTGTATTGGAATGTCATGTCAGGTAAAGAGATGAGGTGCGCTTCGAGGAATACCTTAATCGAAGCCCACCAGCATGCGTAGCATGAGAACCTCGACAAAGCTTTCTCGACACTTTTCTCGCGCGAGCATATTGTCTGTCCCGCTCACACCGTACTGATATAAGTGGGACAGACATCGCGAGATAAGCGTCGACAGCGAGTCACGGAGCGCATGCTACGCTGGCTGAACTATTCCTTGAAGCTCTACCTTTTGAGATAATTGATTTGTTTATCACCCCTCCTCAACACCTTCAGAACAAATAAGTTTTCAACTTTACGTTTCCGGCCGCTCCTTGAAACAGAACGGCAAGGTCGACTTTGCTCAAACATGGTTGTCAAAATAATGACCACATTACATGCATTTTTGAGTAAAATAATAATTTAAAGTTCTTAGGGGGGGACAGCGCGTACGCAGTCCCCACTACCAAAAATTACGCGTCCGAGTTATCCACATTAGGGATAATCGCAGGGGTCAACCCCTCCGCAGTGCAATGGAGGAGCCTCGCCCTGGGGGAACCGCCTTTCTGATCACGGTGTCCCCTACGCCAGGTAAGTATGATTTCACATTGTTGCTTTGAGGTACTCTATAGACCATTAAAAATCTTAACATCGCAATTCAGAAAAGGCATCACATACGCAGTGGCGCCATCTAGGTATTGAAGTAGGAAGAAATGACAAGTTGAGTAGTGAAGTGTCAAGTGACACTGCTGAAGCGGCGCAAAAATTTATATGAAAATAAAAACGAATTAACCGAGATAACATTATTTTCTTTCTTTTTCATCAATTTGTTTTTACTTATATAATATTAAAGAAAAAATGAATATGTACACGAAAAGTTTTTGGGTCTTTAAAAAATACCGTTTAAGCATTTAAAGAGCATTCAATCGAGCAACTACTCTTATAAGTTTCGGACTCGTCGATATATATTTAAAAGAGAGGACAGGTGTATTATATTTGCGAAAATCCTAGGGTAATTGCGAAAACAAGGATTCACGGATGTCTAATTAGACAATGGTATTGTCATTTCTCAATCCTTCTGAAAAAAGATAGGATTTTTGCGAAAAAACTATTTATGTAATCATCCTACGACATATGTATAATAATATTAACAATCTATCTGAAACCTATTGAAATGCTGTTTTGTATTGTGTCAGTCGAGATTGAGTAGTAAACCAAATATTTTAATTAAAAATGTTGCACGGTGATTTGTGATCATGTGATAATAACAGAATTGTAAGGAACAAACTAATTATAATTACCGCTTGCATTCTTACTAATAGTATGTAACGGTTAAATTCGGTGCAGTAGGGCCTTTGTGAAACGCAACCTCGAAGGGAGCGGCTGTTCCAAAAAGTAAGTAAATTTTATTTCTATGAAAGATTTTCAATTTAGTACTATTTGGTGATAGAGTTTACAAAATTTTACGATACCACCTATTTTTTAAAGTAATATTATTCCTATTTCAAAATTGCTATTGCAATTTGATGTTTTCTTGTTTCCCAATTTTCTAAAACGAATGTCAACAAAAATAGCAGTCTTTTTAGGGTTTCGTAGGCTAATAAAGGCAAAAAACGAAACCCTTATAGATTCGGCCAAACCGATGTATGTCACACCCTTTTTATTCCAAAACTATGAGGATTACACAGTTGAAACCTGGTAGGTATATGTATTCTGTAAACTGCTTTACGGTTTTTTCACAAAAATAAAAAAAAATATGAATTATGGGGTGGCTCTCCATACATGGAACTGACACTGAACATTTTTTTTTCATCAAACCTATACGTGTGGGGTATCTATAGATAGGTCTTTAAAAATTGCGTTGAGGTTTCTAAAACGATTTTTTCTCAAAGTCAACCGTTTGAAAGATGTACACTTCCAAAGTGGTAAAATGTGTTTAACTCTAACTTTTGAAATAAGAGAGTGAAAATTGTTGATCATAAAAACTTTCAACGAAAATTTGTTTTGAACGAAATATGGTTGTCAGTTTTAGAAATATAGCATTTTGCCCGAAAATTTTTTTTTCATTAAACCTATACTTGAGGCGTATCTATAGATAGGTCTTTAAAAATTACATTGAAGTTTATTTTACAGTTTTTTCTCAAAATCAACCGTTTGAAAGATATACACTTCCAAAGTGGTAAGATGTCACAGCCACTTTATTCCCAAACTATAAGGATCACACAGTTTAAACTTGGTCGGTAGATGTATTCTGTAAACCGCTTTACGGTTTAAAAAAAAAATATAAAAAAATAATTAAAAGGGGGCTCCCCATACATTACTGTTACTGATTTTTTTTTTTATCAAACCTATACGTTTGGGATATCATTAGATAGAGGCTTCTAAAACAGTTTTTTCTCAAAGTCAACCGTTTGAAAATGAGTGTCCCCCCCCCCCCTCTAACTTTTAAAATAAGAAAGTGAAAAATCAAAAAAAAAATATATGATGTAGATCTTTATAAAAACTTTTAACGAAATTTGGGTTGAACGAAATTTATTTAGTAGTTTCAGAGCTATAGCATATTTACCAAAACCGCAAATATAACTTTGTCATTCATACAAACACTATGAAAAAAAAGAGGAACACACAATAGGCGGCCTTATAGCTACGTAGCAGTCTCTTCCAGGCAACCTTGGGTGAGAGGCGAAACCCTTCATGTGCGAGTTCGACTCGCACTTAGCCGATTTTTTTTATGTTATACAATACAAATCTCGCAGTTTTTCGAATTTAATTTAAATGGGAAGGTATCCATTTAACTTTGTGATTGCGAAGATAATTCGGATAAGGGTATTCGTCTAATGTTCGCATTAAGTGTAAAATTAGTAAACAGACAGACAAGCGATTACGAACAAGGCTACGATTCTGCTAATTGATGTAAACGTAATATTTGAGTTCTGTTGCAATGCAATGGTATTGCTTGCCTTAACAAAGTAACAACTTAATAAGTACCTATAAGAAATATATACATAATAGATCTATACTAATATTATAAAGAGGAAAAATTTGTTTGTTTGTAACGAATGAACTCAAAACTAGTGAAAGGATTAGGATGAAATTTGGTAAAATAGTAGATAGCCGGTAGGTAAGATAGTAGATTACATAGCCTGGTTATAAAAATAGGATACTTTTTATCCCGACATTCCTACGGGAACGGGAACTACGCGGGTGATTTTTATGTTACCCGCTATCTTTTTGACACTAACTTTTCCACGCTTATTTTTCCAGTAACAACATGCTTTGGCAGCCTTTAGACTTGGCACAAATGTGCCCTGTGCACACGCAGGTCACAGCCTGCTCCTACTTTGGCATTGTCTATTTAAACCTCTTGGTACGACTATACGGTGACTTCAAAGATAGGAGGATCCAAGAGAAACTCGGCTGCAAAGAAGTAGATGACTACAGTGATGGGGTAGTACGGAATCTGTATGACCATGAGAGGACTGACAGTTACACAGATGATTACGATTTCATTGTGGTTGGAGCAGGGTCGGCTGGCTGTGTATTGGTTAATAGGTTATCAGCAATAAATCAGTGGAAGGTAAGAAATTATTTAGATTTTGTTAAATATTAAAATATCCAACTATTCGTGTCACCTAGCGAAAGAGCATATTTATTTATGCAACCAACAATATGTAGCTTCTTAAGCTAGATATTTTAGTTTCATAGATATTACATAGATACTAATAATGTAATGATTCTTAGTCGTTGAATGTTCCATCCAATATTTAAGGTCCTATCCTCGCCCTGGGTTATGTCAAGTATCGGAAAATGAGACACAATAAATATATTATTGTTGTAAAACCGTCGTCGGTTTTGTATTGATTCAGATGTTCGCATGATTGTATTGGGATGGTCATTGTTTTATTAATCCAAACCACATCTTTATTAACAATTTAATACCTGAAACGAAGATGTAGGTAGTAAAACTAAACAGCAGTTTCAGAAACGCATATCATCAAAAAAATTACAAGTTGTTATTATCTACCTAAACGTAGTTGTTTCTAAACATAAGAAGTGACATTAATGTTTTTATTTTTATTTTTATTGGGTTTCATGGCACTGGGCAAGTGTGGGCAGAGGAATAAATAATTTACCATTACGACTTTTTAATTTTTGCATTTTTGAATGCTATTTTTATACTTATGATGAATTTTAAAAAGAAAAATATTGGAAAAGTCAACTCGGCCACAAATGAATTCTCGCGAGCGAATTTTTTTTCTATGAATTTTTTTTCATAAATAATTTACCTGTTAATATCAGGCATTTAGAGATAATAAAGTCAGTCCCTGGTGGAGGATTTCGAGAGAGGCGCGCTTCTACCTTTAGCCTTAACATCAGGTATGGTGAAGGTTAAGCGTTTCTCCGTTGTTCATAAAAATACACCTGTCCAGGTCCTTCTCCTGGAGGCAGGTGGAGAACAGCCAGACGTGACACTGGTCCCTGGACTCTCCACCGCACTTATCGGGTCCAGCATAGACTGGAACTACTCCACCCAGCCCAACGGCAAGAGCTGCCTCGCCCGCCCTGGACAGCAATGCGCTTGGCCCCGGTAATTTTGAAGAATATTATTCTTACTTACCTGAATTGGGTATTGGTCTAGGTAGCATTGGTACGCTATGGGACTCACTCGGTCATTTCGTGTGCAACATCTTGCCCGTCTGGCAAGATGTTGCTAACAAAGCTAGATCAAAAATATGAGAGTAGAGGTCCTAATAAGAGAAAATTAAAATTCTAATTTAAAATCGTAGTAAGTGGAAAGAAGTATTCATGCAGAAAAAAGGTGTAACTGATTATTCAATGTATTGCATTATTTAGGTTTTCTTTTTCCTTTCCTTTATTGTTATATTCTTAAAATGAAATTCATTATAGTTAGTCTTCGCTGTGTAATTATTATCGTTGGAAAACTATTTTGGCTAATGATTCTATATGTATTATAAGAGCTGCATGTTTGTTTTAATAAAATAAAATAAATAAAAAATTTGGAGATTACTTACGAGGAACTTGGCGGTGCAGTGGGACGCACCAAGAAGGCCAAAATTTCATTGAACATTTTAAGGATCATTACTAGGTTCTACATAAATTTTAGGTAAAACATAAAATAACTGGGTACTTACAATGGGATATAACTTCATTTATAAAAAAAAGTCATTGCAATCAATAGAAGTGGCCTTATAAAAAGAAATCGTAGGTTCATCTGTATTTAAGTAGAATCATGTGCATGTACAATTATTCGGTGATTTGATCCATACTTACTTATTTTAATAGTGTAATTTTTTCACCTATAAATTAAGTTTTAATTGTAACATGATGCTTTAAAACTAATGACTCTATTGTTTAAAAAAGTATAAATCTTGTTATTTTAAATTGATTGTTTTGTTACCGATTTAGCGCGGAAATTACTTGTTTCATAATAATTCGTAAATACATATTTATGTCCATATCCATATAAGGAGGGCCTAACCACTGCGCGGCACACCGACACAAATGTTTTAAAGGGTTCAAGTTCAATATCTTGATGTGAACTTTGTTTTTTCAGTGGCAAGACCATGGGTGGGTCAAGTTCCATAAACTCCATGTCGTATATAAGAGGGAACAGGGCGGATTACGACGGCTGGGCGGCTTTAGGGAACCCTGGGTGGAGCTACGAAGGTGTAAGTTGGAAACCACTGTATTTAGATTTTGTTTTAAACCCACGCATTTGATTTTACAACGCTTAAATTAGCATTTACATACACAGCCGTGATTCATGAATCGCAGTAAGCGTGAAAAAAGGCTTCGTTACATTGCTTCGGTGATGATAGTTCCATCTTTCCATCTCGTCTATTGAGCTATTTTAAAATTATACGTCATTCTCTATAATTGCACTATAAAACTCTATTGTCAGAATAACCATGTCCATGTATTAACACTTGCTTATTTCAGGCGTTTACAATTCTTTTGTAGACCATTAATTATATATTTTCTAATAAGAAACAATATTTTAGGTTCTGCCATTTTTCAAGAAGTCTGAACATAACTTGAACTACGAGGCACTGAACAGAAAGTACCACGGAGTGGATGGAGAACAGTTTGTGGCCAGGTACCCTTACATTGACGACCCTTCATACATGCTGACTGACGCTTTTCACGAAGGAGGTCTACCATTGGTCGATTATAATGGAGCCCACCAAGAAGGAACTATGCAAGCTCAAGCATTCTCCAAAAATGGTGAAAGAGTATCAGCTAACAATGGATTCATACAACCTATAAGATACAAACGAAAGAACCTCACTGTGAAGCCCAATTCGGAAGTTGTAAAAATACTCATTGATGACCACAACCGCGCGTACGGTGTAAAATATGTAAAAAATGGAAAACTACGTACAGCTCTTGCTACCAAAGAGGTCATAGTGTCCGGAGGTTCTATAAATTCGCCAAAATTATTGATTCTCTCCGGTATAGGTCCTAAAGAACATTTACACGATTTACATATCGATGTAGTGCAGGATTTAGCCGTTGGTGAAAATTTACACGATCATCCAACTTTTAATGGATATGTGATTGCGCTTCCTAATAAAACGGCAACGACTGTTAGCCAACAGGAAATATTAGACCAAGTCCATCAAGCTGCAACTGCTGAATATAAAAAGGGTCCACTTTCAGGCAACGGCGCTGTCAACTCGATTTCGTTTATTAGAACCGATCCTCACTTATCTGCTCCAGATGTGCAATTTCAGATGGATACCGCTAACTGGGAGGAATTTATAAGAGAGCCGGTAGTTGTAGATTCCATAGCAATTTTTCCCACTGCATTTTACAATGGTGTTTTACCTCGAACGATGAACCTAGTCCCCAAAAGTAGAGGGAAAATATTACTGAACGCTACTGATCCTTACGGACCTCCTTTGATTTACGCGAACTACTTTGGCGATCCAAGAGATTTTATACCTCTTGTGAGAGGAGTGAGATTCCTTCTGTCACTGGAAAATACTTATGCGTTTAAATCCAGAGGTGCACATTTTATTAAGACGCCCTTAGAAGCCTGTCGGCATTTAAAATGGGGCACTGACGAGTACACGATATGTTTGGCGCAGGCTTACACCTCTTCTACGTATCACCCTGTGGGGACGTGTAAGATGGGTCCTAAAACGGACAGGAAAGCGGTGGTTGATCCCAGATTGAGGGTATACGGTGTTGACAGGTTGAGAGTGATTGACTCTTCAATCATGCCAGTTGTGACTCGAGGCAACACGAATGCGGCTAGTATTATGATTGGGGAGAAAGGGGCTGCTTATGTCATTGAAGACTGGTATAAGCATTAAAATCTGAAGCAAAGCAGCCAACTTACCACATTTCAGTAATGATAACCAAAAAATCATTAAGTGAATCTTTATCTTAATCACCTATTTATACCTATCACCTAAGTATTATAAAATATCTTACACATTTTCCAAAAAAAATATTGCTTGACTTTTATTTTAAAATTCTTAAGAACTAGTAACATTGGTAGAGTATTTTTTAACATTCTCCTGAAAAATACCTAAGAAGTTCGTACTAGAAAAGACCAAATTCAAATAGGATGGATGTCTAGAGAAAGGTACATCTAATCTAGACGGCTCTGCCACAGATTTCTAAATAGTTACTTCCTGCCGGTTCGTTAACGTGCCTGAATCGAATCTCAGTGTTGCGATCGTTTATCTACCACTACGTCAGTTTACATCTCGGAGTTCGGACACCACTTTTTCGAAGGTTTATACAATTGAAATAGACTAACCAGTCAAATAATAATAAGGAAGTTATAAAGACTGTGATAAAAGTACTAAATAGAGATTCGGAGATCAGGAAACAGGAAATAAAAATAAAACAGTAGGCTGCCATTACATTTATAAACCTAATCTACATTTTAGATATCAGTAAGATGAGTCATACTTATAAATCAATTTAAATATAGCACAACAGTTAAACCTATGATAGATTCAGATTGCTGCACAAACATTTTTTTTCAACAATTATCTTTTTATGTTTCTAAATTATCTGTTATTATTTATTAATGATTTAGTTTGTATCACTGTCAAAGAATTACAGTACAGTTTTATAACTTTTCTAACTTCCAAAAATAGGATCTTAAGGTGGTACGACTTCTATACAAACAAACATTACACAATTATTAGTTCATCATACCTTAATATAATAATTGATAAATATATGCGCAACTAACTCGTTTCAGTCATTTGTTTGCGCGAAATAATAAAAAAAAAAAAAAGACGGGTTGCACTCCGGGAGTGCCGGCAGAAGTGAAAACTTGATTATTAACGTTGAGCATGTTTGATATTTTGGAATGGTTAGGGAATAATTTTGCACCAATTGCTTTATCAGTATAAAAGTACTATCATTTATGTGGTAGAATACAATATTCATTTATTGCGCTATCGTACACAAACATGACAAACCATATTAAAGTGAACGTTAAGTTAGGTAATAAGATATAAGAAAACATTAGTTATTATAGAGAATCGAAAAATATATATTGACAATAAAACAAGAGACAAGTAAAAGACATTATCAACAGTCTGTCGCTAAGCAACCGAGACCATAGTCAACCTGTCACCTCAACATTCTCCATCCGTCCTACGCTTTTTCGATCAGGTCACGTGTCCTGACGCGAGTTTAAGATTTTATACCCATTACAGAAAAAGTGCTCAACGCCGCTAAAGAAGTTTTCACTTCAAAAAATACATTTATACATAAAACACGAATATACTAACATCTTATAATTTCAATAATTCTACGTATGTGTGTGTGAGTGTGACCCATCGCATTTATATAGCTAAAGTATGAAAGTACATATTTTTTATGATTTCGCGCAAACAAATAACTGAAACGAGTTAGTTGCACATGTATTTATGAATTATTCATATATGATGAACCAATTAATGTGCAATGTTTGTTTGTATGGAAGTCGTACCACCTTAATGACGAATGCGATGAATTATTTAAATAAAAAGCAAGAATCCCCAGCCTATAAATAACACTAGATCTTTAGTGTTCACGACTGTTCTGAGATGGCGCCACTGTAAATGTTGACACCTTTACTGCATTGCGGTGTTAAGATTTATATCGCTTCACGGACTACCCCAGAGCAAGGTTGTGAAATCATACTTACCTGGCGTAGGGGACACCGTGATCAGAAAGGCGGTTCCCCCAGGGCGAGGCTCCTCCATTGCACTGCGGAGGGGTTGACCCCTGCGATTATCCCTAATGTGGATAACTCGGACGCGTAATTTTTGGTAGTGGGGACTGCGTACGCGCTGTCCCCCCCTAAGAGCTTTAAATTATTATTTTATTTCATTGTGAGAGCAAGAGCTCTTTGTACATATGATTTCTAACTTTACCTAAGTTAGAAAGCATATGTACAAAGAGCTCTTTTCTTCTGATACGTACAGAACAGAAACTTTACGGAATCAAACAAAATTACATTTATGCAGCGAATCAAATCAACGTCCTCTGTTTTTCCATCATTGAAGTTGTTTTACACAGTCACCCAATCCACTGGGATCCATCCTTTGCGAAAAAAAGGTATTCAACGATTCAAATCTAGTAACTCCAGAATCTACTCTCATAAATAATTACGCGATGAAATAAATGTTTAAACATGTTCGAGAACTGTAGGCCTAGCACGAATAACTTTCGAGGAAGTGAAGTGAAGTAAAAAAAAAGATATGACATATTAAGCAAAGTTCCTGACGGACGTTAACGGAATATTTTCCTACTATGTGTTTTAACGCAAAACAACTATTAAACAATTTTTTGTTCTTTCTTTCTTTTTTCTATTAATTTTTCGACTTCGATACTGAAGCCAAAACTACAGTTGTTATATTTTTTATGTCTTTCTGTCTGTATCTTGGTTGGTCGCGCATCACTCCGAATCTACTGGATGGATTCAAATGAAACTTGGCATGATTTGAGTGTGAGAGTTTTCATCCCGAAATTCACCACGGTTCCCTTGGGAGTGGGAGACGGGCTGAAAGTTTAAATGTGTCACTCACTTACGCACTCATCAGCCTGAGGACGTCCAATGCTGGACATAGGCCTCTCCTAGCTCACGCCTATTGTGGCGTTCAAAGGAGGTTATTAGCCTACTGCTGCCACGCTGGCCAGACGGATTGGTAGAGGGTTTGTTTCAAGTTCTTACTTCTCTCGCACAGGTGTTCAATGCGTCGAGCCTCTTAGTCGACTCTTACGACAATAGTGGTGACATTTGTATTATTAGGCCGTCACCACACGGCACCAAATGTGTACTTGGTTGTAATTAGTTCACGCTTAGTACGATTTCATTTTTTGGATTGTTGTTAGAAAGGGTTTATTTTAAAGATCATTCCGTAAATAATAATAATAATAATTTATTTATTGAACCAAAAGATTTTACATTTAGGTACTTAAGCCTATACATTAATGTATTGTCACATTTAAGTAGAAATGTAGCATCTGTTGCCGAACTAGGTAATGACCTGTATTTCAGCATCCAGCGCCTCTTGCCTCAGAGAAGATTAATTTTCATTTTATCTGTGTGTGACTGTGACCTAGAGTCTACCATACACACATTCACAATTTGATGATTTGCCATGTTTTACTGATAAGTAAGACAAAAGACACGAAAAAGCACCAAAATGAATGAGATACTTACCTATTACATTATGTTTGAATGTGTGCACAATATCACATAATTCCAATTTCAAATGTTTTCTTGGTGCTAGGGACCCCGATACATACAGCTATGTTAATATTTTTCATTGGAGTAAAATCTCTTGATAGTGTCAATTTTATAGTTAAAAACTCATTAGACGAAGAAGTTATGCCTTGCACAGACTTGTTTTTTTTCGAAACTATTTTTGATAAAGTTTTTATTGACATTTTGGCGTTCCTAATTTAAATGTTATCATCTAAATATAAGAGCCAATTTCAAAAAAATTTACCACTTCCTTTGTGTTTCTACTAAGTAACGTAATACAGTTGTAACACAAAGTAAAGTAAGGGCTTATACATACACCGTAAAATCATAGTCGTTTTGGAACGTTTCGCGTCGCCGTACTTTGGTTTAAAAATATTTAGTTATTTCTTTGGAAAAGTTGTTCAGTTATCAAGTACCTACTGTTACCACACGAGACGGGTTCAAGACTACTATAATTTCATAGTGTACCTATATTTATATATAAGGTGGATGAAAACAAGTGCCAAGCCGAGCAGAGGGTGGTTAGGTCAAGTGTATAGAACGTAAAAAAAATATAAAAAAACTTTATTTTTTTTATAAATACTTTTTTTCAAATAATTTTTTTTATTCAATATTTAACATAAACGATACCAAACGTAAACTGAAATAATAATTCAAACATAAAAAAGTTAATTTCAAAGCACGCCCGGGGTGAACGGCCGCATCAGAGTCAACGACATCCAGCTTAGAATAGAAATTAGCTTTTTTATGTTTAAATTGTTATTTTAGTTTAGGCATCGTTTATGTTAAATATTGAATTTAAAAGAAATAAAAAAAGATTTTTTTTTTTAAATTTATAAAAAAAAATAACAAGATTTTTTTTAAAATTTTTTACGTTCTTTACACTTGGTCCCTGCTCGGTTTGGCACTTGTTTTCATCCCCCTTATATTAGTATAATTACCGATGTATTATCATCAAAACAAATATGGCGTCTCAATCTCAATTGTGGAGAAAAATATAATCAATTGAAATCTATTGGTTTTATCGTTTATTTTTAGATAGATCGATTTTAAGATTTTATAATTTTTAAGCATTTACAATGCTATTTTTGTAATTAAACGAAAATTGTGATAGAAAAAGACAACCAGCCCCGCAAGTAACCGTCGACGGTTAATTGCGCAGGTTGTCTTTTTCTATCACAATTTTCGTTTAGATAGATTTTATTAGAAAAAATACGAGTGATTTCTTTAGAAATTCAAGAAACGTGTTCCATGTGAGGTTTGTTTTGGTGATAAAACATCGTTAATTATTCAGACTTTAGATGAGATGGTTGTAAATAAAAATCACCTTTGAGTTATAACTCAAAGGTGACTGACTGACTGACAGAGTGTTCTATCAACGCACAGCCCAAACCACTGGACGGATCGGGCTGAAATTTGGCATGCAGGTAGATGCTAAGACGTAGGCATCCGCTAAGAAAGGATTTTGATCAATTCAACCCCCAAGGGGGTGAAATAGGGGATGAAAGTTTGTATGAAAATCTGTCAGTTTTGAAGATAAGATCTTAAAATTTTGTATTTAGGCTGTCGATTAAAAATAAACATTGACCTATCTCGACGTTTTTGAAAAATCTACCCCCAAAGGGATGAAAACGGGGGGTGAAATTATGTAAGAAAAGTCCTATATTTTCAATGTAAAAGTGTTAGTGTGGTCAAATTTGGTATTTAGGTTGACGATTGAAAATAAACTTTTACCTTTCTCGGCGTTTTCGATCCCGCAAAGGGGTGAAAAGAGGGATGAAGTTGAGTAAGGAGTCCTTTATTTTCATAGCAAAAACCACCTATTTTTTATTGGGCTTATGGTTGGAACTTAAATAAAATTCTCGAGAAATCAACTTCTAAGGGGGTAAAAAGAGATAAAAAAATGTTAAAATCGATATGGGTGTCGTTATTGAGGTTTTATGGGATGTTGATTGCAAAAATGACATCAATTTTGAAATCCTATGCGGTGGACATGAATCAACCCTTAATGGATTAAGAAAAGGGTTCAAATTTTATATAGAAAAGTAATGTGAAATAGACATAACGACTTTGATCGCGATAGCTTTGGAGCATTTTCTACTACTTTTCCATTCAAACTTATCCATCCGCTTATATTATAAATGCTGAAGAAAGACTGCACGTTGTCTGGATGTTTCTTTTCACGCGTAAACGTGGCAGTGGACGAGACACATAGCCAGAAGAATAGATGGACGTTAGGGCAAA
The DNA here is from genome assembly GCA_910589605.1 of Chrysoteuchia culmella. Taxonomy (NCBI): domain Eukaryota; kingdom Metazoa; phylum Arthropoda; class Insecta; order Lepidoptera; family Crambidae; genus Chrysoteuchia; species Chrysoteuchia culmella. Next base: position 3,186,977 of record OU342665.1, on the reverse strand, counting down.
AAGGTTCTGGAATGGCTACCGCGCACCGGCCGACGACGCTCCGTGAGTAGGCCCCCGACAAGGTGCGGAAAGCCGCTGGCTGCGGGCAGCGCGGAGATCCTTAGGGGAAGCCTTCACCCAGCAATGGGTGTAATGTGGCTGAGAAGACGAATAGGCACCACCACGCGACCTCCTAAATCCGAGCGATAGCCTAATTGGTGTATAAAAAACATTTTATAAAAAAAAATCAAACCGACTTCAAAAAGTAAAAAATAAAACTTTTGGAGTCGGTGCCAGCCAAGGCATTCTACATTGCACTTCTATTAACTATATGGCCTTAGCTAGCTCTTCGTAGTTACAGCATTAACAGTGAAAATTATGAAAATGCATCTAGTTTTAATTTCACTTTAGATCAGTATCTACCTACACAGTACACAGTGTAAAACTTCTCAAGATTTTAGCAAGACAAACGGTTTGCCTTCAGATGTTAAAACTTCAAGAAACGACGAAGCTGCTGAAGACATGACAGGCATTCATTCCGAATGCCAAACATTTGCAAAACTTATAGATATAAAGCTGAACAAACATAAAAAACTCGAACACGCGTGAAATTCTTATGAACGATATTAACAATTTAGTTTTTCAGGCTAGTATGATGGATAGACTTGAACAAAAATCACCCTCTAAGACAGATCAGACGGTTTCTGATCCTGTTATGTATTTTTTACAACAAAAAAATATATATATAAAAAATTAAAATGTTGCTTTATTGTAGGTACTGTATTGTAATCTGTTGCTGTTGCAATTGCTATTACAGATTTCTGATTGTCAAATTATATACGTAGTAAATCAATCTTCCTTTTATAATTAATATTAAACTATCGTCTTTTGTCTTGAGTGATTCAACGTGAATTTATTCCGTGGCTTTAAGTAGGTATGTTCACCAAATAACTCAGTGGACCTTGGCTTAACCGATTGAAATAATTTAATTGTTATATCAAGGAGAACTATACCATTTTATGGTTAAGGGTCTATCTAAGAGGAACGCCGAGTACCCTGACCTTGACTGTGTTCATTATTTTAGCTCTGTTACTAGTGTATAAAAAAATTGCCGTAACAAATGCCAACGTCCATACCACGTTGAATACACCGGTTCTCGTCCGATCACCGAAGTTAAGCAACATCGGGCGCGGTCAGTACTTGGATGGGTGACCGCCTGGGAACACCGCGTGATGTTGGCTTTTTGCACTATATTTTTCAAGCTACTCATTTTTTATGTTTCTAGTTTTTATCTTTTGTAAATTCTCAAATTCTGCACTGCTTCAGAAAACATTATAATAGAATAAAATAGGTCCGAAAAAATTACTGAAGTTTCTGATGACCTAGCTAAAGAATACTATACTAAAGAGTAGCTTCTAGGTCACAAATGAATTTAAGAAATTGATCGGAAATTAAAAAGACATCCCGTTTCATCGATTCGACACCTTAAACTAATTTGTAGAGTCCGCGCCACGAAAGAATTCCCTTGAGAGAGGCGCTGCAGTCTATGGCCTGACCGTTTAACATTCGAAAATAAGCTCTATTACGATAGGGATAATTTTTAGTTCCGTTTTATTCCGCGGGACTTCTTTCGTGGTGCGGACTCTAGTCACAAACCCGTCGTGTTCCACATTCTATGATTGTTGAAGTGCTATTCATATTATGTTGTAAATTAATAATAATGTTTTAAATTTAAGGTCAATAATAGTGAATGGAAAAGTAGAAACTATAAAATAGAGACATCTATAGTATATGTGAATACAATAACAAACAACAATGGGAATTTAGAATTGTATGAACGACAAAAATAGATCAGGAATAGAAGTGAGAAGGAAATAGAAGCAAGCGAGGCTAAAGAATCCCAACCAAACTTAATCCAAATGTAGAATTAATAAATACCAAAAAGAAGGGTAGTAATTTGATCAAATGCAAATATCAAGTAGCATTGAAAAAAGACATGAAACGAAAAATCACATGAAATGCAATCTATCAATTTATATCGGGACTGTAGACTATTAGTGCTAGCGTTACTTCAGTGCCTGCTACTACGACACTTATTCGTAATACCAACGTACCCGCGTAGATGGCGCTACTGCATCTATTTACACTTTTTCTTCATTGCGGTGTTAAGATTTTTATTGCTTCACAGACTACCCCAGAGCAACGATGTGAAATCATACTTACCTGGCGTAGGGGACACCGTGATCAGAAAGGCGGTTCCCCCAGGGCGAGGCTCCTCCATTGCACTGCGGAGGGGTTGACCCCTGCGATTATCCCTAATGTGGATAACTCGGACGCGTAATTTTTGGTAGTGGGGACTGCGTACGCGCTGTCCCCCCCCCTTAATCAATCGAAATAAATCATCATTTCTTTATATAAATATAGGCACACGATGATGATGATATTGGTGGATTGAGATCAATCAGTCCGTTTTGGTTTGGTGGATAATAATAATCATTCTTCCTAGAAATCAAGCTTGTAGCACTGACCAATTGAACAACATGTGTTAAGATTTTTCAACATTGATGCTTGCTTGCTCAACGAACTACGTACTTTTTTACTTCGGTTTTTTTAATCTATGGTTTTCTTCCGTTTTTTACAGAAATTCCGCCAATGTCCCGTAGTGAGATATACACGGGTTTTTTAACAAGGTCATTATTATTTGAAGTTGATTGATATTAATACTGTTTGTTATTTTTCCTACATTCTATTGGACAGGTTTTTTAACTCATCTTTGTTCGTCGGTCCATCATCTTTTATAGAAATGTGATTTTACTTTATTAAGCATTGAAGTAAAATTAAAAATAACTTTAAAAGAATTAGAATGCCTTGGCTGGCACCAACGCCAAAAGTTTTTATTTTTATTTTCGAAGTCAGTTTTTATTATTATTATAAAAGTTTTTATTTCTCAATTTTTGGTTACATCATGAGCCGTTACTTGATAATGTCATCTAGGTAAACGAATAATAGCCAAAACGAAAATTATACTTTCCAGCATGCGTAGCATGAGCACTTCGACAAAGTTTCTCGACAGTTTTCTCGCGCGAGCGTATTGTCAATCCCACTCACACCGTACTGATATGAGCGGGACAGACATCCCGAGATAAGCGTCGACAGCGAGTCGCGGTGCGCATGCTACGCTGGCAGGATTATGAAAAAAATACTAGCCAGATCTTCGTAAAAAATATATGGGACCACACTTTAACTATGTTCTTTCAGATAAAAAACTTGAAAAAAGTAATTATTAGAATCGGTTGACATCTGATGACTTTATACTTATTATACATACATACAAAATATATACAGTCAATTAGATAACCTTTTTGCGTTCTTCCTTTTTGAAGTAGGATAAAAATCTCTTTCCGCAATTTTTTTCAAACTTTTCTGTATCCAATAGTTCCCTTATAATAGTCGTAAAATATTCTTACGAACGACGCCACTGGAAGCAATATTGCTTCCATTGTAACATTTTCAATATTAACTGGAGCGGGTGTCACATTCCCATTACATTATGACATGATTTTCGACTTGTCCATGTTCAGTTGGAGTGTGTTTTTGTTTATTGACAATTGACCTAACGCTTTTCTTTCAGTCAATGGGCTTTTCTTTCAATAAGCGCGGTTTCCTAATCGCGAGACGACTTTTTGCGCCTACTATGCATCCAAAATTCCTAATGACGATTATTTTCAGGTTTCTTCAAGTGACGTTAGTTGACTGCGTTCATTAGTTTCGGTCTGTTGCATAGGTATAAAAAATCTTCCGCAGCAAATGCCAACGTCCATACCACGTTGAATACACCGGTTCTCGTCCGATCACCGAAGTTAAGCAACGTCGGGCGCGGTCAGTACTTGGATGGGTGACCGCCTGGGAACACCGCGTGATGTTGGCTTTTTGCATTTTTTATTCTTCATTAATAATTCTTCCAATAAGCTCAACGCATAGAATACTATTTTCAGTTTTAGAAAGGACTGTATTAAATGTAGTGTGACATTTTGATCAAGTAGTTTGGTTACCAAAGCAACTTTGCAAGCAAGCAAAAAAAGGTGATACTTTTTTGGTAAGTCTGATTTCCCATTTCATAATTCATGCTATTGGAGTCCACTCCTAGGTTTAATTGTCCATACCTAATAGGTAATTACAAATAAAATAAAGAAAAACAATACGTACAGCACTGAATAGATCTCATAAGCTTGTTAAACATGGCACAAAACGCCATCTATATATATTTGACTAGACTAAGCTACGATGTACATTTATAACAACGGACAGATTATTTTAACCAAACCAAGTTCCAACTGTACTAAAAATTTAAATCCCTAAATGCCAACGTCCATACCACGTTGAATACACCGGTTCTCGTCCGATCACCGAAGTTAAGCAACGTCGGGCGCGGTCAGTACTTGGATGGGTGACCGCCTGGGAACACCGCGTGATGTTGGCTTTTTGTGTTCTTTTTTTTTACTTATTAATGGCTCGTTACATTTGAAGAACCAGATTGAGAGAAAGAGACAAAAATTATAAAAGTCGGAAATCCATACTGTTTTTCTTTGTTTTGTCAAATGTTTGTTTACATATTTATCTTGTATGAGGATCTCTATCTATAATATCTTATAGCTCTGCGTAACCGTCAACATTTACACGTCACATGTTAATATTACAGCAGCATAATATTGGTCCGAAATGAAATATTAAGGCCTTATCTAGAAAATATAACAACCGTTCTTTCTACGACGTAAGGATCAACACATACTTACTTTGCAAATGCATTACAAACTTACTTTGCATTTTCACGTTTTATGTATCCTCTTCCTTTAATGTAAAAATTATGACCAAAATTAATTTCCAATACAAAATGTAAATACGATATAAAAACATTTTTGCATTTCGTTGACGAAATAATATGAGAAAAAATTTGCCGATAGTTAGCAGTTTCTTGGTCAGAACTCAGAATACATTCTTACTTGATTCAGGGCAATATTCACTTTGAATTGTAAATAAATACTAAACCTATGTAAAGTCACAGATTAATAAATAGTTACTTCATGTATAATATTTATTCACAATCTTAGCAGTTCTTCAAGGTGGCACATTAGGACTACAATTTTTATTACAAGTAATTGTTTCAGCCGCCTTGCCATAATCCCACCTCGTTGGCTCTTTCATAATATATTTGAAGGGTATTGTTTACAATTTTACATACTTATGGTAAATTTTAAATAGAAAAATATTGGAAAAAATTAACTCGGCCACAAGTGTTCGTTGAGCTAAAGAGCATTGGACCGGATTTCCAAAGGTCGCTGGTTCGATTCCAGCCTGAGAATTCACTTGTGGCCGAGTTAATTTTTTCCAATATTTTTCTATTTAAAATTTACCATAAGTATAAAATAGCATTGAAAAATGCAAAAATTACAAAATCATAAATTTTACATACATTGAATTAAAGTATGGTTAATAGGAAAATACTTTATATACTTAGTTCACTGAAATGCAGTTATTCAACCTTGAAGGACTATAAACACAGGCACCATTTTTGTATTAGTGGAGATGATAAGGCTATGGTTAAATATTGTGAATTTGGAATTGTATGAAACATAGACACAGAGATCGATCAGGACTGGGCAAAAAGAAGGGAGATTATGCATCTAAACGTAATACAAGATGTTTAACTATTAACAAACAAAAATAGTTTTTTGGAAAGGATTTGAAGTTCAGAATACCTAATGGGATCAAATGTACGGATGGTTAGTTTGCACTTGGCGCATTTATAAAATTGAAAACCAAAATTAAATGCTAGACCACTATCAGATTTAACAAAAATTGTAAACGCTTGAGAAACGCTATCTATCAATTTATATCGAGACTATGAGGTAGAAAATCCTGTTACCATGCTGGTGAGTGCTAGTTCAGTTGCTGCTGCCACATCACCACACTTTTAGTTGTCATTCCAACGTATCTACATAGGTGGCGCTACTGCGTCTGTTTACACTTTTTTCTTCATTGCGGTGTTAAGATTTTTACCGCTACATAGACTTACCCAGGGCAACATTGTGAAATCATACTTACCTGGCGTAGGGGACACCGTGATCAGAAAGGCGGTTCCCCCAGGGCGAGGCTCCTCCATTGCACTGCGGAGGGGTTGACCCCTGCGATTATCCCTAATGTGGATAACTCGGACGCGTAATTTTTGGTAGTGGGGACTGCGTACGCGCTGTCCCCCCCCCCCTTAACAATAAAAATGTCAACGTGGAAAAAATCCCATAGTCCTATCACTTACTATGGAAACTGTAGTTCATTCAGTAACATGGTCTATTCAACTACACTTAACGTCTGTGTAACATTATATGTGACATAAGAAAAATGCAATTTTGTTCCTCTAAGGGCCGCTGCTGGTTGAGCAATTGCGCTACAATTTGTGGGTATTAATGGGTCAATTCAATACAGGTTCAAAAGGCAGTGATCCGTAATCTAACCCTTAAAAAAATGTATTTTCTAAGTTGTTTTTGTACAAAAAGCATTATTAAGGAATGGTATTGTTTTGTAAATTTTATATTTTTTTTGTTCTATTCCAATAACAAATAAAAAGATTAATTATTTTGGGTACTACTTTTCGTTACCTTTTAAATGATATCCAACATTTCCCTCATAAATTGATTCCAAATAAAGTTTAAAAGTCAGTTTTTTAAAAGGTGCGATTTTTCTGACGGTGAGTGTATATTACACGATCAACTTTTATGATCTTTGCTAAGTAAAAGATTTGTCTATCTACGTTACGGTCTTACGGTACTAATATGGAATCTGATAAACAATAATATCTATGCAAGCAACAAAGCTCTAGTAGAAGTGGGCCTATATCACAGCACAGAAGATAGGATAATGAAATTGACCATAAAACCAACAGCTATAGCGATAGATAGATATATACTACCTATATGACGTAAAAGTCCTAAATGAGATCAATTTAATCAAACCCTTTTTTGTGAATGATATTTAACTGACTGTTAAATAGTAAATAACTATTAGGTTTGAGCTGATGGCTTTCATAAGATCAGAGGACTTTAGGTCTATGTTTAAATTTAAACTCGTGCTTCTAATAAGCTCATTATGATGTTTATGGTTTTTTGTTTGCTTTCCTTTATTGCACCAATTATTTCTTTTGGGCAGATCTCTTTTATTATAATTTGTTAGCATTTTACTGTGTTACCACTGATTCATTTCTATATTCATCTAATTTCAAAGAAGTGTTTGTAAGGTATTTATAAAGGATCGAAGTAAAACATAAAAATCTGTTTTCCCAATTTATTTTCTCTCTTTTTTTGTTCCTGTAAAATAACAATATTGCTTACAAAAGTACAAAATTGTCCATCTTCATACTTTATGTTAACATTAACTTTCTTATACAATTTAACTACTTGAATTTACAAGTATTTATAAAAGTACAGTAGGTTTCTATTATTTTCAAGTTCTATTTTTACTTTTACAAATAGGTAATACAAAAACCACAATGATTTGCCAAAGATTAACAGTATTGAAATTAGTTTAATAATAGAATGTCTAATGAAAAATTTACTACAGTATGATTTTTGATATCTAGAACTTTGGCTAAGCTGCCTTAGAAAGCTGCACAATTCTACAAACATCGTAATCTTAATATAAGTTATACAATACAAGTTACAAAATGCTATGGTAAAATAGAACACAAGTAAATTCACAATTTCCAAAATAAATCCACCATGGATAATCTCTCAACTCAAATATTCATAGCCCATGGGGCAAGCATGAACTTAGTTCATGCTACAAATACTAGATGGCGGTAGCGCCGAAGCGAAAATGACAAAGCCGAAGCCGCAGCTGGCTTTCGCGACCAAATAGGTCGGTATTTTTTTTTTCCTCAATAATTACCATATTCAATTGATTCACTTCTCTGGTAGTTTGATCACTGGCATCTGCGAGTATCCCCAGTTCGATTCGCAATGGTCGATCAAGTCCTTTTCAGATTCTGTTAAGATGGAAAGGTCGATTTCTTGGCTGTCACTAAATGGGTCTGTATAAGGATAGTGGACTAAAACGCAGCTGAAGTCCATTTTAGCGTCGCAGCCCAAGAGCTTCTTCAACTTGGTTTCCGAATCGACTTTGATGACATTGATCCCGTTTTCAACACAGAAGGCTTGAAGTAGGACTTCTTGCATGTGCGTGGCGCTGTCTCCAGGTGGCGCCTCCGCTGTTAGGCAGAATAGCGCTCCATTGCTGTTCTGAGACAGGTACTGTATGGCCGGAAGGAGGCCTACAGTCAGCCTCTTTTCGACGCATGCCCTTAAAAGCACCGTTTTGATGCACTGGCTGATAGGACTGCAAAGACAGAGAGAAAACATCATTAGTAACTTTGTCCAATCAAAACTAACAATATTTAAAATCCAAAAGGAAAATTTAACCAAAAAAAGGCCTCTCCCCGGCGGGGAATCGAACCCCGGTCTCCCGCGTGACAGGCGGGGATACTAACCACTATACTACCGAGGATTATGGCTTGGGGGTCCGAAATGTAACCCTATTTTTACAATATTAATCTGCAGAAAGAATAACTTGAAATAGAGCCACAATATCAATATTTTATGAACTTTTTGGCAAACTTTAACTTTTTATGTGTGTTGTTTGTAAATTCTGTTACGTTATATATTAGTTATTTCAACTTCTTCTTTAATATTGTGCAACGTTTTTCAACTACAAGGAAAATTCCATTCACTTTTAAAATAATTGAAGTTCTTCGCTTTTACTTATTAATGATAAAATGAAGGTTTTGGCTATTTATTCAGATATTTTTTGAAGAATTTCATGCAATCAACTAACAACAGGAAGAAGTTTAATATTCTTAACTTCAAAGATGCCTAGGTATGCAGCGACTTTTTTAGTTGCTAAAATTCTCTATATATTTGAGTTTTCAAAATATTCACCTTTTAGCAGCCACTCCACTGAAGGTTTCCGTTTTCACAGGAACAACTGAATCCTTGTACATTTTGCTTTTCAAATTTAAACTTTTAATGTTATAAATTTCACAATCGTCCGTCACTTTGCACTGTTGTGGTGGAATTTTCACAAATTCACTTGCACTAGACACTTTGAAGGTTGCAATCCGAGTTGTTTGGAAGTTCCGAGTAATCCTTGCGTAAGTTATGTCACAACAATTTCACAAGTTCACGAGCAGAAAGAGCGTGGTATCACTTCGAGCTTTAGTTGTGGAATGCGAGATGTGACGTTGCCAGTCCTTTTATACTTGCGTTACCGCTCGGCGTTTGTTTCTGTGTGCGTGCCAGACATGTAGCGAACGGTCAATTCTTCGGAAATCCGCTAGCGTGTGCCAGTGTGTGTGGCTTTTGAGAAGAGATAATCATAATTTTACGCGATTTATTCAGTTGTGTGAGTGAAACGTTTGGCTGTGAAGCTAGATTGCAGGTCACAACGTGTTTTGTAGTGTTTTCCAACGACGGGTAAGTTTTCCCCGCCCCCCTTCGACGGGCGACAAAGGGGGCTACTACCGCTGTGTGCGTGCGGTTGTCGTATCGTTGTGTTGTGAACGTTTTATCCGATTGCGTTCGGTTCGGGATTCCCAGTGCTTGGGGTTTTTAGTTGGAGGAAATATACAGAATTTTATTTTAAATTAGGTTTGCTCGGATACCGTGTTTGAATGCAATTCGCCTAATTATTAGCATTAAAGCAACTGATATCGGATAATCGATAGTTACTTTGAAAACCACTTTGTTAGAATTTATCTAACGTTTGTTTGACTTTGACTTTAGATAAGATTGCAGGTAAGTACCTACGTTTGATAAGAGATTTGGGGAAAATATACTACTATATAGTATACTTATATAATACTATATTGATAGTAATAGATGATAAGGTTGATTTTGTATCTTATGAATTGGATCTGTCGCTAAAATGAACGAAATACGTTACAATTATGATGAAATCTTTGTTTTCAATATAATGTATTACAATATTGAATACAATGTTACAGACGGAATTGAATGAGATGGTACAATATTCTTCAACTTTTTTTTTTGTAGCATTTAATTATCTCATGATATCTATTTATTTGGCAGTATCACCACATATCACTTTCGCACCTATTTGTTCAATCTGACCTTGCAGAGATATAAAAACCACATGACTTATGAAATTAGCTTCATCCATTATTTTACTCACGTGGTTATCGTTTTCGTGTGAATATAGGAATAAAATTTATACCATGTTTTATTCCAGCTGATGGATTATGTTTATGTAAATTTCGTCCGAATTCGATCAGCAAATTTTACGTGATTGAGTAACAAACCAAGTATTAAATTTTCAAATTTTCTCTTTTTAATATTTGTAGGATTTGTGTGGAAAAGTTTTCTGTAAATACACTGGACTGTAAAGAAAAAGGGTCGGTTAGAAAAACTTCAATATCTTCAAAAGTACCTGACCTAGCTTTATGAAATAAAAACTAAAATAAAGAAATTTTTATGTGTTTGAAGGGGAATAAAAAAATTCAAGCTTTTTAATAAAAATAAAAATGCTTAGTTCGAAGATATTGAAGATTTTCTAACAAACCCGTTTTCTTTGCAGTCCAGTGCATTTACATTCATAAAGAAAATTGATTCCAAAAAGTTATCATTATTAAGAAACTTGACCGTAAGCTTTTGTTTACAAATGTTACGTAACTTTTAACCGCGTGTAATTTAAATATTTCAATGTTACATAACATAATTTATCACGTTTTGATTCAATTGTCAATTATGTAACAATTTGTGATAAACTAGTGATTTTATATTAGGTATTGTTTTAATCAGCACAAAAATATGTAAAACAAAAAAGAATATCTCGTTGTACCTAATTCATACGGCGCGTTAAGTGTCTAGATACATACATGTTCATGCACACAAATATTTGTCTTTTGTCGAACCCGGGACCTCTGGCGCAGAAGGCAAGGTTATATAATTTTAAAATCTATCGCAATCCCTTTCAATTCGTCATTTGAAAGATATTTACATACTTCAGGCCGTCACTATTTGACATGTGAAAGGGATTCTGGTCAGTGAACCGTCTAAGCAAAGTGACAGACGAAAATATCTTTCGAATGTATGGATAAGTGTCAAATAAAACATCATTCGATTTGAAAGGGATTGCACTATATGTCACAATCACAATACATTTGACAGGGATTGTGATAGATTTTGATACTAGACGATTAGGGGGCAGGTCGTCAAATCGTCGTATTATAACCTCGTTCCTCGCGTACGAAGTCGCGGGCGGAAGGCTAGTAAATAAATAAATTATATGTTTACGCATAACATTATCATTTTATTTGCCGCATTCTAAACTAGAAAGGTAAATAAATCTTGCTTTTCCTTCATTTTTGTACGAATTTTCCAGAAATTCAAAGTTGTGGAAACTTATGACCCGTTAGATCTATGATTTTTTAAATTTAATTATTAGGAACTAGCGGCCGCTCGCGGTTTCATTCACGTGATTCCCGTTCCCGTGAGAATTTCGGGATAAAAACTATCCTATGTTCATAACCAGGCCATCTACTATCTGTGTATCAAATTTCATCCAAATCCGTTCAGTAGTTTTTGAGTTTATTCGTTACAAACAAACAATCAAATCTTTCCTCTTTATAATATTATTATAGATAACACATAACTTAATAAGTATTATTTTGTTTATCTTCAAACACTTCTATTTCCAAAACTCTCATAAAACTGAAAAGTTACCGACTTAGACAAAGAATATATAAAACAATGTGTCTGTTATTTTCCTAAAATTTGTTGTAAAATTCCTTTTGTTTACATACTATCTTCAAAAGACGTCACTCTCTAAAATTCCATTAAAGAGACCATTATATAGTATCGAGATAAATTTTAAGCAATAGTATGTTTTTATTAGCCGATACTAAGAAGACGCCGCATGATGTAAAAACAAACAATGAACTATGTTCAACCCATTAAAAAATTGATTAACTCTTAAAATAGAATTGTAGTTGAATGACAATCGTCAAAAACAGTTGGTTACTATGAGAAAGAAGACATGTTTTTTACTGTTAAAAAAAGGTTGATTCTTTGGAATACATTGGAATCCGTTTTTGGTTTTTATATTTTTTAAGCATTTCGGGCCTAAATTTTGCTGTTACTGGCCATGGCGACAAATACGTCGTGAAAAAAGTTGGAAAAAAACGATGATTAAAATAAAAAAAAAGAAACTTGGATTTTATTGCTTTAAAAAGCACTTCGGACACTGAAGCTTAATGTTATTATTATTAATCACCAATTAATAAAGAAGAAAGATTTTTTGAAACTAGCTATGCCCCGCTGTTTTACCCGCGTGATTCCCGTTGTAATATCGGGGGGAAAAGTAGCCCATGCTATTGTTCTATGCTTTTCCAGGCTAATCTTACTCAATTAACTTAACTATTGATTCCGGCGTGAATAACAAACAACAATCCAAAATTTCGCATTAATTAAAATGAGTAATATTTATTTACCCACAATTTATAAATAAACATACGCTTTTATTTACCGTAACTTGGGACAAACCGACCACGTTATCTAAGGGTACAGGCAACAACGCGTCAGGTTTTACTCTTGCGCTGCGATAATAGCTGCTATTACAAGTGACATAAGGAATTTTTCTAAAGTCTGACCGAGTTATACCGCGACGAACTGCAAGGAAATACGGGTTGTTTTGGTTGGCAAAGTCCATTCCATTGTTTAGGTATTATGGACCAAGTTCTTCCCCCAGTCACCAGGGCCTTGGAAACATATTTTTTTTAACTATAAGGTAGACAGTAGGCACCAGTGGCGAAGGTTCATACAGTCCTATTCCTATCGGCTTCCCTTCTAGAAATCACCCCCCATCAATCTGCCATACAGTTTGGTATTTTGGAGAAAATATTGGTCCGACTTACTTCGCCAAATTTCGACCCTCAGCCACTGGTAGACACAATTCGAAATTTTAATGGAAAATCTTGGAAATCATATAGACTTTAGGGCAATGATATTTATACTAGATAATCTTACCTTTATAGTAATTTGCGTTGAAATCTATGACTGTGACCAAGACAACTGTCATGTTTTCTGACAAGTTGGGCAGAATATCAGTGCTTCTGGTTATTCTGTCCATCAACGAATGACCCAGAAGTTAATTTTGCTGAGACAGGGGCTATTAGCAGCACACTTATTGTTCTTTGTTTTTCTCAGTTCATGATCTTGTTAACCGACTTCAAAAAGGAGGAGGTTCTCAATTCGCTTGGTATATATATTTTTTTTTGTATGTACACCGATTACGCCGAGATTTCTGAACCGATTTCCGTGATTCTTTTTTTGTTCGATGCAGAATAGTTGCCAATTGCTCCCTTAAAAATTTGGTTTAGTTTGACGCAGTACTTTTTATGTTTTGAGCATTTTTATATATTTCATCTCATATTTGTTACTTGGATGACATGTTAATAAAAAACCGAAGTTTTTGAAGTCTGTTTTTTTGTGTGTGTTGTAAATAAATGGTTTCTATTCTATTCTATTCAGAAGAAAGAAAAAGCACGGAAATGAAAGAGATTTGATTCGGACCCCATAAAGGGTATTCTCAATTATCACAATGCGAGCTCGTATGACATTGTTTGCTTCAAGAACACACATTAAAATCATTGCTTATTTTAAGTTTTGCATTTACAATGCTATTTTTATAAGATTTTACATCTTCTGTTCCTACGTTCTTCACTTACCTTTGGTATTAAAAAAGCACAAAAGACAATCAATTATTTTTAAAACAAATTTACAACTAATACTAAAGAAAGAAATTTTATATTTTATAGAACAACTTTTACGGATTAAAAACGCGCTAAAATATTTCTTATTTATTAATTTTGAATTTCGTATTATTTTATATGGCTTTTTTATAGTTTTCCGATGTTTTGACAACATTTTAGGAATCATGGCCACCGAATGATGGGAAAGCAAGTTTAAGATGTGCTTAATCATTTATATTTTTTTCTTATTGTAGCTTCCGCTATGTAAACCCTCCAGTTTTTTTTATCTTAACAGCACGGACCGTTGTCATTAGTTAAATATTTTAAGAAAATGTAAGAATCTTTCCCCTTTACTAATAATTTTGTTTTTGTTGTGTGCCGAAACTTGATAAATCCCTGACAAGACTGACAAGTTAGCTAACATTAATTATGTGATAAATATTAAACAAGAAAATATACTAGAAAAAAGCAACTAGTCTCATGTCACCCTGACGGGACATGAGACTAGTTGCTTTTTTCTAGTATATTTTCTTGTTTAATATTTATCACATAAAAATAGCATTGTAAAATGCAAAATTAAAAAGTTATAATAACATTAATTAGTTACAACTTAAGTAATATATGCTAAGTAATTAGTAGTTATAACAATTAGGGCTTATTTTATAATGAAGTTTCATATTTTTTAAGTAGTTGAAAAGTTAATTCATTTGAAGTTTTAAGTGTCAAAGTTTTTTTTTTACGGTTATCAACAAACTTAAAGCAACAATTCTTATGGACGCGTTGTAGTATTACGTTTTCTTTTTATCATCAATGCTATTTATTATAAAATTATAATATATGCTAGAAATAAATAACGAGTTTCCAAATTGAGTATGAAAATACATTTATTTTATTATAATATAAAATTTGTTATTACTTACATCAAAATGTTAAAATTGTTTCAATTCATAGTACACGAGAAAATCTTACATGAATTAAATAACAGCGAATGTCTTGGCGAAAGCTAAATTTCAAAATTGGTAAAGCAAAAAAAAAGTTTAAATGGGGAACTTAAAATTTCACCACTTTCTCAATTAAAGGACTTGTAAACATTAGAAAATAATAATCTTTTTTATTTTAACAAAGTGTAAAAGTATAAAATTCGAAAAATATGAAGATTTAAATGCAAAATTGATTTTACTGCCAATGGGCAGAAGATTCTCCAAATTACATCAAAATAAGTAAGTTCATTAGTAGTTGTTTTTAAGTAAGCTTTAATAATACTTTCATGTGGGTAAGATTCTATAACATATTTTTTTCGCAAATACTTGAGGATATGAAAAAACTTTTTCCTATTCACACAAATTAAATTAAACAGAAAATACTTAAAGAGAACTATATTATGTTGACTAATTCACAATAAAACAAATGACATGTTTTTAAACAATCTAGTTAAAACAAAATAATTAGGTACAAGTTAGAACTTCACAAACATTTGGGCACAGTATAGATACCTATATATACCTATAGATTCGGGGTATTTTCGGGGAAGCTTCAAAAATAAAATGGAACGACAAAATAACAAAATTTCCAAACTGCTATTTGTTAGTAATTCTATATAATTATTTTATCTTTGTAGATAAATGTCGAATTGTTGTTTTGTTCAGATATTTTGGTTGGAATGAGCAAAATTAATACAATTCCTGTAAATTATGTTTCCTGTAGTTTATAATGGTCTATTAAGTTAAGAGGATAATTCAATATTTACCTCTTGTAATTTAGGATTATCGTTTAAGCGTTTTTTTATATATGTAAATATGTATATGTCACGGTAAATGTTAATCGTGTGAAAATCATTAATAATAACCGGTAATTATTAATACTGACCACGTGATTTGGTCAATGTGATTAAAACTATGAAATATAATTATCATTTTACGCATGATATTTCCGTGACAGTAGAGTATTTTTGGGAAACGTTTTCTCGGAAAGTTCTAAGGTTAAAGACATAATTTATCATTCATATGAAATACCTGTTAATGTTCTGTTATTTGTGATATAAACGTTGTATGGGTTCGATCTTCGTCCGGGGCAATATTTTTTTTGTAGAAGTTACATGCTTATCTCTTATTTCTATGAGAAAATGTTGTCTTAATTTTAATATAAATTGATTAGCAATTCCAACACAATATTAAATTACACTTCTAGTTGAAAGGAAAGTCCAGGTAGGTAGTTTGTAAAATAATGAAATTATACTTACCTATAGATAATAGTTAATATTTTTTACTCATACTTTATAATGTGTGTTTTTTAATTTACGTCTAATTTGTTACATTGTAATAATAAGGAACTACGTAAAACCCGCAATCATTAATAAACGTCAATGTCATTAAAAACTAATATAACTGTAATTAGCAACATAAAAATGGACCTTTGAGAGTACAACAAAATACCTGAAATAATTAATTGTTGATAATCTAATGGAAATATTTTTTATTGTTTTTACTTCATACTAACTAAGTCACAAGCACATCTATACTGATATTATAAATAGGAAAGATCAGATTGTTTGTTTGTTTGTTTGCATTGAATAGGCTCCGAAACTACTGAACGGATTTGGATGAAATTTGGTACACAGATAGTAGATAGTCAGGTTATGAACATAGGATACTTTTTATCTCGATATTCCCACGGGAACGGGAATCACGCGGGTGAAACTGCGCGTAGCCGTATATGATAAATTGAATTTACCTACAAAAATTCTGAGCAATGGCTTAGAATTTTTGTTTGACATTTCATATTAGCGGTTTAGTAATGACTCAACCGCTAATATGAAACGTAGGCGTTGAAACCAAAACCGAACGAACTTAACCAATTAAATAAAGAACCCACAGGACATTTAAAATTCGACCTCATCTACATGATAGTACATATTCGATCCTGTAAAAAAAAACACCTTGGACCTCAATTCTATCCGACATCAATTTTGTACGGAAATCGAGCTAAAAGTCAGTTTTGCCCTAACCATTTAAAATTAGCTGACAAGAAGAAAGAATGAATAGAAATTTAACAAATAAACAACAGTGCATTATTTACAGTAACAGGTAACAGGAACATTACACAACAAAACATTTACGTTATCAATGAACCTATTACATAATTATATTTTCGCCGTTGTATCGAAATGTCTCGATACCACGAGTTCTAGATAAAACCACGCGTTAATTTGACGTTAACAAAATGTGTCAATGTTGACTCTCGATTCAATGAACGTAATGGGTAATTGAATTCTTGGTTGGTCATTGGAAATAATGATCGTTTGATAAACAGATGGAAATCGGAATACAAGACAGCTGTTAGAGGAGAATGTAATGCATGAATACAAAATCTTACATACACAACTAGTACAATTTTACTATAAACGTACCATCGTCTGCTACCTACTGGACCCTCAAGATTCGACCTCATCTATATGGTACCCATTCGAGATTGGACCCTCTATCAAAAAACATAGACAATGGGGTCCATGTTTGGACCTCAATTACAACCGACTTTCAAAAAAAGAAGGAGGTTATCAATTCGTGGCATATCAATTTTGTACGGAAATCGAACCAAAAGTACCAGGGCAGCATAACCAACCAGGAGGTTTTTATATTATTTAATTATTTAAATTCTCCATAGCAGCTTGATGGTGCATGAAGGATGAGTGTCTATTGTATTTGATGACGATGACCGAAAATATGCAACATTTTCGAACCGTCTCTGTAAAGGTCTCACCATTTTGCAATTTTCACGAAAAACGCTCCATATAAAATTTTCTCGATGTCAAGTACATGGCCGTATTCCACATTTTGTAAGTACCTAATTCAAAATTCAAGTAAGTTTTGAAAAATACTTCATTTAGAAAGATATGTAATCAATATACGGTCCACGTGGCAATCACACATGTTATCCGCGAGTCTTGGAATTAATTATTATTTGTTAAGTAAGTAGTCGAAGGTTAATGCTCCTATCACATGCTCTAATTGTATCTTGTTAATCTAAACATCTGTCGTACCAACCATTCGTACAGATCGCGACACGTCATTAAGACTCCACCAACCCTAATGACATTATTGTATGAGATGACAACGTTAAAACGATCCACATGTAAAATACGGCACATTCGCATCCAAAGTCTGTTAATTTGTAAAGAGAATTTGGAGTGGATTTTATTAAAATTATATTAAATGTTTTAGACCTTACATTGAAAATGTAAGACGCAAAACTTGTAGATTACTTACTAGACATTAAGTTAAATTAGTTTTTACATAATATTTCTAAATCTTGTAAACGCTAACACAAGTTTTTAAATATTTGAGTGTAAATAAAATTTTTGAAAGTGTAAATTTTCAAATAAGGCACAGATTTTTATTGAACTCATTCAATAAAAAATCTGTGCCTTATTTTAACAGCTCTCGCAAACAGTGTAGATACATTATCCGTGATAATGTAATAACTATGTGAACTTTAACATTGTAAATAAACTATTTTAATTAATATCATGTAAACCGTAACTGTCCTTTCCATTTTCGCTAAAAAGGTCGGTACAGAAAAGATGCGCAGTGACTTGTGTTTTTAGCTTTGTTATTATAGTCACATCTTTGACAATTCATACATACAATCTAAGGTACAGTCACACGTATATAAAATCACACGCATTGCCACATCTCAATGAAGCCACATTTGGCACTGGTTGTGTTTAAGATAATATCCGGAAACATTAGTGACATTAGTCCATTGATCGGCTTTTACTATAATAGTCTGATTCTTTCTTTCACTCCAGCATAAAAGAGAATTGGACCGGATTTCCAAAGGTCGCGGGTTCGATTCCCGTCTGAGCATTCACTTGTGGCCGAGTAAATTTTTTCCAATATTTTTTATTTAAAATTTACCATAAGTATAAAAGTTTGATTTCTGGTTGAGAACGTCTCAAATCTCACTCATGCATGATTGAGGAATTATATTCCACTTTGCCCCACCAAGCCGCCCACTGGTAGGGCAAAGTGGAATGCCTTAAATTAGGCGTGGAGTTTGCCCCACTACAGCGAGGCAGTTTCCACGCATACAAATAAGTGGATTATGCTCCACTAGGGCTTGCACTTAAGAGTTTGTGAAAGAAGGTTTTTTCAAATTCTACGCCAAATTTAAGGCATTCCACTTTGCCCCACCAGTGGGGCGGCTTGGTGAGACTAAGTGGAATAATTCATGATTTTGTGTGAACATTTTGCTTAGAGTTAACTCTGAGACTTTTTCAACTTGAAATTCTCAATTCAGAAGCCGATTGTAAGTTACGTGCCGTGACCTATACTTAAGATAAAGTATACGCGCAAATTCTAAACATTGTAAGTGGCGCATGTGCGTGATGGAGGCGTGTCCTTATCGCTGAAACTTTACTGTATCATTGAATTTTATACGTAATATCATGGTTCAGCATCACATCAATGGTTCTTAGTGTGGCGGTTAAATAGTGGATAGTCACAAAAGCAGCTTGATTATAGCTTTTAATCCTAATAAGAAACACCTACTGCTGGATAGTGATTTTCACCACTGCAGGGGCATGGGCCTTACTTGTGGATGGATAAAAAGAATGGGCCATGACCCTCTGCTATGCGGGCCCAATACAAATTCGAGGTTCGAGGTATAAATAAACGAAAAATTTCAACAAATAGGACTATTCCGTATTTTTCTCAACAAGTAATATTCTATGTAACCCTTAACCTTTTATGAACAGGCACAACTCGTTATAAATAAACAATAGTGGATTTCCGATTCTGTTTTTCTCTTATATACTAGCTTCCGCCCGCGGTTTCACCCACATTGTTCCCGTTCCCGTGGGAACATTGGGATAAAAAGTAAAAATGTAAAGCTTATGTTACTCTGCGTCTTTTCAACTAACTCTTTGCCAAAAATCAAGTCCATTGGTTGCTTAGTTAGGGCGTGAAGGAAGGACAAACAAACACACTTTCGCATTTATTTATTAGTGAGGAAGGATAGGATAACGTGAATTACTGACTAACGTTGTATGTACAAATTCTTGCGTTACGATCGAAATCCTCATTACCAAAAAATATTAAGTCAAATCAATGACAAGCTTGTGATTGTGACTAAGATTCCAGATTGTTTATTGATAAGGAAAACCATAAACATAATAATATTGAATGTTGCCCTGCCCGATAGTAGGGCAACCCCCGGCAAGGCCAAGCGTGAGTCAAGCAAGGGTTTTCACCCCAGAGTCAAGGATGAACAGTCAACAGAACATCAGGTTTTGCATTAAAATGGGTTTTATATCAAACTTTAGGGAAAATTCTCATGCTGCGACATCTCGAGTTCGACATTTTATAGAGCCACAAATCTGTAAAAAAAGATCTTCGGCACTAAACGATTTTAGATCGTTGAGATAAAACATTTAGATAGTAGTAGTAGAAAAAATCGGTGTCTTATTATGAGTATCTAAAGTTTCTAGCGCTGTGATTCTGGCAGGGCCTCATCTCATCACAGATTGCTGAAGTTATTCGTTCTTTGGAACAATAGGTACAATCGGGAAACTGTCAAGTTTATTTATTTATTTATTTGGACCACCAGGGAAAATTACAATACAGCTTACAAATACTACAAATTATGGAGATCACTTTCAAAATGTAAAATTCTTTTAAAGGTAGCCACATCATGCATTAGAAGTTACTAGGATAAACATACAATTAGAGAAAAAAAATGGCTAAAATAAAAATACAATTGAATTACTTAAGATAAAAATTAAATTTAAATTACAAAAATGTCACTAACACACAAAAAGAAATTCACCGTGCATGGTTCTTTACATCTCTCTTAACAACTCCACAACTTTAACACGAAATTACTGTTGACTAGTAGAGTTATTTCGGAAAACGTTTTCTCGGAAAGTACTAAGGTTTAAGAAATAATAAATTATTCAAATGAAATACCTATATGTTAATGTTTTATTCTTTGTGATATAAACGGATGATGATGATTACATCTGTTACTTTTTTAAATAAAACTGTACTGGTCAACCGGGATGTTCCCCGACTGTATCTAAATTTCCAACATTAAGTTTCTTTTTATATTTCGATTCTTAATATTATTTTTGTATGAATAGTTTATACTAGAAAATATGCTCCAAAAAATCTTCATTAGCGAGCGATTAGCGACGACCTGTTTGGCGCAAGGGTACTAAACCCGCCTTCTGCGCCAGAGGTCCCGGGTTCGATCCCCGGACAATACAAATATTTGTGTGCATGAACATGTCTATTTGTCTTGGTCTGGGTGTTTGATATGTATTTTATGCATGTATTTACAAAACAAAAAGTATATAAGTATGTTTATCCGTTATCTAGTATCCATAACACAAGATCTTCATGAAATTTAACGTGGGCTCGATAATTGGTGTGATTGTGTGCAATTATTTATTTAATTTATTAGCAAATTCACTATATACCTACTTGAAACTTTCATTTAATTGTTTTCGACTTGTAACATTGAGAAATCATGTACAAATCGAAAATGCTCTAAAATTTAAGAGTTTCCATAGAATCCAATAACTTTACTTTAGGAAATAGCAATTTCTATCCTAGTTTTAATTTTAGGCTACAGCATTTTTGTTCATTTATCTAATCGTATAAAAGTTGATGATACAAAGCAAAAGGGAACAATATACAAAGAATATCAAAAAAAAAAATCTGCCATTTTGAATGTTGTGTCTTGAGTTGACTCGTCAGCTTCAATTCTTAAAACATTGTCGAAATCGACAATGGCGCTGAAACGTTGTGAATCAATTCAATTCAATTCAAATTCATTTATTTCAGACAACAAAGATCCATGGGTTAGTACATAAAAGATACTTAAAAATAAGGGTTAGTAGATTCAGTTACAATAAATTACGAATCGCGGCAACGAAATGATTATACAAACGGTTATAAGCTTCGGTTACCCTCCAAAACCAAAATATATATCTACTAGTACTACTGCCTGCTTTGTTCTTTTGATTAAAATTAGAGTAAAACAAAACCAGAGGTCAAAAGAACAAGGCACTGTGGGATTATATTCTAAAAAGCATTATGATGTGAACCTGCTTCCATCCTCATAAAGGGCTGATTTTCTTTCAGGGTCCGTAGTCCGTAACTCAAAATAAAAAAGCGGAACCCTTATAGGATCACTTTGTTATTCGTCTGTTCGTCCGTCCGTACGTCTGTCTCAATTTTTAAAAAAAATCAGGGCCGTTTATGCCTCAAAAAAGTATATATATACGATTCTCTCAAGGGAATCAAATTTCATAGGGTATACTTCCCGTTGACTTAGAACTATGAAATTTGAATTGGAGATCATTGGACCGGATTTCCAAAGGTCGTGGGTCTGATCTGAGAATTCACTTGTGGCCGAGTTGATAGTTTTCAATCTATTTTTTTTATTTATCATAATTATAAAAATAGCATTAAAAATGCAAAAATTGAAAAATCATAAAGTAATATCGTCTTTTACTACAAATACAGGACAAAATAAAAAATCAATATCAGTCAGTTAAATTCATAACGAACTTAAATAAATAACAATCACTAACTAAAAATGATATGACCCTATTTTTTGTTTAATTTGAAGCATTCAATTTTATTACCTAGTCGGGTAGTCGCGCTGCACATACTATATGCACGCTGAGCTAACTTCAGCTAAATCGTGCATTCAAGTATTTTTTCGCGCATTTTTGGAATAACATCGTTTCCAGAACATAAAAAAGGTTGCAACGAAAAGTTTTTAAAATTATCATTGTTTGTAATTTCGTACCAACCCTGCCAGGTCAAACCCGATCGCAAGGTCACCGTGACTCAGCCAGGGTAGACACCCTGAGCCCTGACCCTTGGGTACCGACTGCTCCCCGTCAAGGACGACCCGCGACCTTCGCCAATGCCCCAATTACAAGTTAAGGTTATAATACGAGTGATTTGTAAATACAGAAGATATGAATAAATTTTTATGGATTCCTATGGATTTCGTTATGAAAACACATAAGCAGATTAAGACTTTACCGTGCGAGTGCAGTTTTTCACAAAGTATTAATAATAATAAAAAACGCTTTATTGCACATGAAAGGAACACATAGACACATAAAAGACAGTAGAAGGAAAACACACAAAAGGCGGCTTTATTGCTAAGTAGCAATTTCTTCCAGGTAACCTTGAGTAGAAGAGTAAAAAAGTGGATAAATTCAAAAAAAGAGAGGGGGAGTGGGTGCAATTTATGAAGAGAAAGGAAGAAAATGTACGTAATAAAAAGTTAAAATTAGAAGACTAAGTATTTTTTAAATTTATTTCTTTTGTTTGTTATTTTATTATTAAAGTATTGTTAGCTTTCATCAAGGTTCATTATATTCCAACACATTCAATATTAAGTCGTGATAAATAAAAAAAAAATAGTATAAGGCACGATCACGAACGAATTCGAAGGTAGTCAGTAATATTACTTACTCTGTAAAAATAAAACATTCGTGTCTTTTCACAAAGTTCGTTCAATCTGCAACAAAATTGTATAAATTGTATTATTATTATTAATTTCGAATATCGAATAACAAATTTATTCGAAATCTCGCAATAGATTGTTTCCGGACCAGACAACATTTCGAAATACCAATGCCATAAATGTGGCGTTGTTGCGGTGTTAAGATCCAATGTTTATACATTTTGCTCTATCTTTCACTAGTCCTACAAAATGTATGGCGTGCGTGAGCGTATGTACCTATATAATGTATAAAATAGTATAATAAATAAAAAAATAAAAAAGGTAATTCGAAATAAAAAAAATATTTCGATTACATTACATTTATTAATGTATACAATGCTCGACAATTCGCTAAAAGAAACCTAATTTATACCATTCTACTGGCTGTTGATACTGTCTGACTCATGCCCTCAAAGCCTACTATTGATCTTTCCCGGTATCGAGTGCAGGTTCAAGGCCTGACATTTGACGCGACCCACAAATTAGGCGATTCACCGAACGCTTATTCGATAAAAGTTATCGACACATAACAATTCTCGGGAAACTATTAAAGCCATTGTCTCATTAAAAATTTACACCATTTCACCAAATTGTTTTGTTTCAAAAGATTTTTCGGGGAAATAAATCAGTTTAAGTCGTTTTGTCAAACATTATCAAGTCATTTTTTATAGACGGCTGCCGTGAATCACAATGTTTTTTAAATTTATTGTATTTGATGTCTGATTAATCTCAATGTCAAATTTTATCATAATTGATTCAGTGGTTATATAAGCGTTAATGTTAACAGACCGACATAAAGTTAATTTCAGGTATTATAATACTTATAATTAAATAGTCAAAGCCAGAATAAACTTTATTCAAATCCACAAAAAATAACAGTTATATTGGACAAATAGCTTGCAAGAAAAAGGGGCCCAAGAAGCTAGCAGAAGTAACGGAATTCACAATATTTTTGTTGCATGTCATCATGATTAAGTGTAGAAAACAAGCCAATTTAGTATTACATTGCAATTTCATCATTTGCAAAGTATCTTATAGAAACAATAATCTACACCAGTGACCTTGATTTTTGTGTATTTCATAATTTTGCAAGTGCTTACATCGTCTCCATATATATATTATTTATTTTGTGTTTGTATAATATTTTATCAGTTTGCGTCTTCGTTTACGTTCTTATTGTTGTGGAACATCAAAAAAATAGAATTACCTAACAATAAACACTGCAAATGAAACTGCAAATGTAATGTACTTAATAGGTACATTACATTAGGATATAGGACTGAAGCAATGAGAAAACGAAGCGCGCCGGAGGGCAGATCTGCTTGGAGTGTTTCATTGCCGGAATGAGATTGTCCCTTAGAACTGGGACTACAGAGTGTTTGGGAGTCACTAGCTCTTATTTTAACTCACGCAGAGCTTCTGGCTGCATGTCCGGATGACATTGACCGAGCCCGAATGCAAGCAGGCTCGGAAAAAGAATCCGGACATTGGCTTCACGCTCTGCCCTCCCACAACCTAGGTATCATTATTGATCCAGCTACCCTTCGCATTTCGATTTGTTTTCGCATGGGTGCTAAGTTGTATGAACCTCATCACTGTTCGTGTGGCAAAGATGTGGATCAGTTCGGACGCCATGGGCTCACTTGCGTCAAGAGCGCCGGTCGCGCATATAAGCATGCAGCAGCATTAACGATTTCACTAAGTGTGCCCTCGGCACTGCTTCAATCCCATCATCCTTGAACCTTGTGGTCTATTCAGTGAGGATTGGTAAAAGACCCGATGGTGCGACCTTAGTGCCCCGGTGCTTGGGGCGTACCCATAAATGGGTTCCAACCTGTGTAGACACCTTAGGTCCTTCCCAAATACGTGGTACCTACATCCTCAAGAGCTGAAACCGCGGCCGAGCAAGCTCAGTTCCTCAAGCGCCGCAAATATTCGTTGCTCTCAGTAAGCCACGAATTTGCGGCGCTTGCCGTAGAGACAATGAGCCGTTGGTTTCTGACACTGAACACTTTATTAAAGATCTTTCCACAAGACTGGTTCACGCCTCAGGAGACCAGAGAGCTGGTGTCTATCTTGCCCAGCGGCAGTGTTCTCGGTACTATGCCTATTTTGTACTCAAGTCTAAAGGTATTTATTTAGACTTATTCAAATAGGTAATAAAATGAAAAACTGTTTATACTTTGATTGTACTTTTTTCTTTGTCTTTTCCCGCTGTCAAATAAATCTAGCCAACGGAAAAAAACCTGACCACCAATCTGACCACTGGAAAAACTCTTCTAAAAATTATCACTAAATATACGATTTACTGAAACGAAATTTTCTAAGAACCGTTTTGAATTCGCACTACATTCATTGAACAATGCCAACTATTATTTATAGACATGCTAATTTAATACGTCCGTTTAGTGTTAGTAGAACTGTACATTTCCTCGAATTATTATAAAAATAGGTTGGGAAATGGCATTCATAGAAAATAAAACGCTTCTGAATCAATGAGAAGGAAAGATACAGATACAATCGCGGAAGTTCCCGCAGGCTAATTTTCTAACAAAAAAATCGGTTCAGTCTCAGTTTTGTCGCTGTTGTTGCTGTCATACAGTTTGAAAATGTGACAGTAATGACAGCCACCATATCGACGAAACGACGATTTTCTAACAAAATCACCAAGCAGACACTTTCGACGCTGTCATTACTGTCACATTTTCATACTGTATGACAGCCACAACAGCGTTGAAACTGAACCGAGTTTTCATTAGATAATCAGCCCTCAGGTCTACCAGTAGAGTTGTTGTTCGGAAAACGTGTTTTCGAAAAGTCAAGGTTAAAGTTTTTTTAATCGAAATTCACCTATTAATGTTTTATTAATTCATTACTGAAATAAAACAACTTTTCCGGACATGAACGCGCTATATTTTCCGTATTTTTTTGTTTTTTTTAGGGGTTTTTTGATTTTCCCGACGTTTTGGCACATTTTCAGCTGCAGTGGTCACGGGATGACGGAATTTATTACTTTTTGAAATAACGCTCTCTAAAAAAACTCTACTGGCCTACTCTACTGGGTATTTCCTCGATTTTAGTTTTTCCTGGAGTAATTACAATAGTCTTTGAAAAATAACGCTTCTGAATAATGAAATATTCACAAATAAGTACATAATTTGTTCACTTTTTACTTGCCATGTACTCATTCAGAATTAACCACACGAATAATATTGTTACAAGTACTATATTTTAAGTTAAACAATGTTATAATTTGTTGCCTCACTCTCGAGCACGTGTTTTCATCCGCGTGGTGACAAGTACGTGGCAGTTTTTGCGTTGAGGTAAATCAGACGCTATGAAACATTACACAGCATACTACACGACCAAGACAATTAGGCGCATGACAGGAATGCGGTTTTGCACTTTTGGCACCTGCAGCCCACTTCTATCATATTCTGTTATTATGTGATTAATTAACTGATTGATTACAGCTTTTTGAAGTTTTGGTTTTTACTTTTTCTCAGTTTTTGATTTTTTTTAGATTTTCTGAGCTGCTGTCATGCGCCTAATTGTCTTGGTCAGATAGTAGATAAAAAACTATCGCGATGAAAACTAGCCTTTAAGTCCATCGAACCCTTTTTAACCGACTTCAAAGAAAGGAGGAGGTTCTCAATTCGACGGATTCTTTTGTTTTTTTTTCATGTATGTTACTCGGTTACTCGAAGACGGCTGGACCGATTTCAGTAATTTTTTTTTTATTCGAAAGGGTATACTTCCCATGTGGTTCTATTGTCATCATGTCAGGATCTGATGATGGGATCCTGGAGAAATCCAGGGAACTCTTCAAATATTATAGGCACTCCTATAGCGATTTCGGTGTTTTCTATGTTACTATAGAAAACACCATATTGTTTGATTGATTGATTATGCATATGCTTCCGGAAAGCACCGTTTTTAATTCGTCATTTGCTAGCAGGACACCACCGCACCGGTGTCAGAGCCTAGTGTGAGTTTGCAAATGTCCTAACGTTACCATCGTGTAAGAGTAAAATTTTGACAGATAGCCTTAATATTATAGGAATAAGGTTGAAAATTAAACTCTATTCGCAAACGTCGGTATAAGATAGTAAGGTGACAAAACTCGCACTAAGCACTCAGAGACCAATGGATTATCTGTTGTGTCTCATAACTCGTGGCCTGAGAGGTTATTAAACGAATCAACTCTAAAACTTTTTAGCGTTATCATCACTTATCATTATCACTTTTCTGATTATATTGGGTGTTATTTTATGTTATTTTAATATTCCAACGATTCTACACTCTACCTTGTACAATCGGGGAACTTCCCGGTTGACCAGTAGAGTTTCTTTGAAAAACGATATTTCGGAAATTATTAAGGTTAAGGAAATAATTTATTTATAAAATGATATACCTATTAAAGCTCTATTGTTTGTGATATAAACGTTTTTGATAAGTCTAAGAGCTAGCGCAGACGACGGATAACGGAGGACTTTTTGGCCGCGACACGTCTTTATTGTTAACCAAATAAGATTCAACTTAGATCGCGTATATCCATGAAAAGTACGCGATAGTCCTCGTTATCTATTCAACTTTATGTTCTTAGTAATAAGGTCGTGTCGCCGACAAAAAGTCCTTCAATGTCCGTCGTCTGCGCAGGCCATAAGTATTACTATTTGAGATATCTATCTTCAAAAAAATTCTACTGATCAACCGGGAAGGGAAGAAAAATAAAGTATATTAATGTAGTTATTTAGGATATTTAATTTTTGCATTTCACTTTGCTATTTTTATGTGATTTTTAAACAACAATATATACTAGGAGAAAAAAATATTGTCTCATGTACTATATTTTAACCGCCTCTGTGGTCTAGTGGGTGGTACAACCACCGGTATCTGACCCAGGGGTCCCGGGTTCGATTCCCAGCGGGGGTACATATTATATTCGGTTTGGTTGGTGGTAGGACTTGTTGTAAGTCCGCCTGGCTAGCTACCACCATCTTATCTAAGTCTGACGCCATAACAACAATGTTTTCAGCATTGTTGTGTTCCGGCAGTTAGAGATAACATAGCCAGTTCCTCAGTAATTGAGGATTTCGGGCTCTTCCATCTTCAGCCTTATCAATACTTAACATCAGGTATGATGAAGGCCAAGAGTCATCCCGTAGTTTAAAAAAAATATTAAGTTAAACAATGCTATAATTTGTTGCCTCAGTCTCGAGCACGTGTTTTCATCCGCGTGGTTACAAATACGTGGCAGGTTTTGCGTTTGAGCTAATCACGCCATACTTATGAACGTTATGAAACATTACGAAGGCAATGTGAACTTATTACTGCGATAAAAAAATCAACGGGTTGCACTCCGGGAGAAGTGAAAACCGCTTAAACGAAACAGAGGGGAAGAGAGGGGGATATTACTTCCTCTCCTACGCCGCGCCGGGGGTCTACTCTCTCTTCGTCTTACGAATTTTCGATCAGGACACGTGTCCTGACGCGACTTTAACATTTTATACCCATCCCAAAAATTTAAAACTGATGTGCACAACGCCTATAAAGAAGGTTTCACTTCAAAGATCGCTAGAAGGTCCAATCTAGGGGGTTACTCTTGACGAGATCGACGTCAATAATTATTGTTACCTACTAATTTTCGACGTTGGTTAGATTTTAATTGCAGCTAAAAACGATTACTAGAGTAGAAAATTACTTTATTTACTAATTTCAAGTATTAGTTTAATCACTTATTTAAAATCATATTTACTGACGTTTGACATTTTTTTTTTATTCACGACGGGGAGACTCTTAGCCTTCATCATAACTGGTGTTAAGTATTGATAAGGCTGAAGATGGAAGCGAGCCTCTCCCGGAACCCTCAATTACTGAGGAACTGGCTATCTTATCTTTAACTGGCGGAACAGAACAATGCTGAAAACAGTGTTGTTGTTATGGAGTCAGATTTAAATAAGATGGTGGTAGGTAGCCAGGCGGACTTACAACAATATGTACCCCCGCTGGGAATCAAGCCCGGGACCCCTGGGTCTGTATACCGGTGGTTGTTACTACTAGACCACAGAGGCGGTTAAAATTAATTCAATGTCGATCTCAGTGTGATCGCGTCAAGAGTAAGGGCATATACATATCGAAAGGGGTCTGGAGGCCTACTCTCTAAACCCGTCAACTAAGATACGGGCCCCCGTCCGTATGTTTCTCGAAACTACGGAGCCTACTCTCTATTGATTTCGGATGTACTAGTTTTGGACAAACGGCACAAACACATTGGGAGTAGGGACAATGTCAAAACGTATTCTCATTCATTCTTAGTTCGGGTCTCCGAACTAATAGCTGTCCGTAGGTGATACGGAGTAGGAAACGTCCGTAACTTAGGCCGAAACTACGGGTTTCGTGCTTAGAGAGTAGACCTCCAGATTCTAAAAAAATAATAAATACACGTGAAATTTACTCTCCAAAATTCTACTTTTCGCGCGCTCTAATAATTAAAATTAAATTATTATTGTGTGGTCTTATAGATTTCTCCCGTTATAAATGTTTTAAAGTATTATTATAATTCTACCTATCACTATTTCATATTTTCCCTAGACTACCTACATTCCATTTCTCCTGTCTTTTTTAGCTTTACGGAAAAACGAATTTGTATGTTAATTTCTATTCGTATTTTCCCCAGACTATATTTCTCCGTTTTTTTTTTAGTTTTAGGGAAAACGACAAAGTTGTAATGTTATTTCTATCTCTAAAGTTATGCAGGGAAATGAGAATGGGTAAAATGCAAGGGAAAATGTCAAGTTCCTTTTAATAACAGTTTCGCCTGTAAGCGGAAGTTCATTTCTCTTTTATCATCACCCCAGTCATTTTAATAACCCGTTGCTGTGGCACTGGCCTTCCTCATAGATTGATAATTAGAATGGGCCATGACCCACCATGCGAGCCCAATACGGATTCGTCATTTCTCTTTTATATTACAAGTATTTTGTTAGGCATTGTCCTTCATTATCATTGTTCATCTAAATGCCGATAAGAGTATTGCAAAACACTTTCATATTTTCCATTGCGCAGTAACACATATAACCGAAAAAAACCGACCCAAGTTGGAATGATTCAGTACTATTATTATTATCTTTGAGTATTTTATCTTCTTCAAATAGTTGGCCCCCGATAGAAGGCACGCTTTGATAAGATAACGACTATCGCCCATATTTGTATGTGTATAGGATTGAAATTCCGGTCGATTGTAGATGCGTTTTTTTTATCACAATCAGGCGCCATTTCCATAGACATTGACGTCACAGACATCTGCGTTTGATCCTGGCGGTAAAAGGACGGCGGGTTGTATTGAATAAGGTCACCTTACAAAAAATATCATATAGTAAGAAATATACCTTTAGGGATAAAAATGACGATTCGAAAATGTAGCTTTTATTTGAATAAAGCTTGTTCACGACAAAAAAGTGCTCTTGACTTGAGCACTGGTTTTTCAAGATTCAAAGTATGGGATTCGATCGATCCCTCTTTGTAAAAAATCTAAGAAAAGTAACTTATCAATAGATAACTATTATCATTTTACAGAAAAACAATGTTTGGAACTACTCAGATAAGTGCAGTATCCACGAGCTCTATTTTTGATTCACTCGTCTCGAGGATTCTACTGATTTTCATGCGACGTTTGAGTTTCCGTATTCCGTAAAAACGACCTTGCATGTATTATACTTAACTTCGCTTTTCGTTGTCGTACCGCCTCCCAACGCGAGCGTGCAAGTAGCAAAGCGAAAAGTGTGTTATGTCTGCGCTTGCAAGGTTGCTAATCGCCTGATCAGCTCCTCGTTCGCCTCGCCACTAGCGCGACGAGTGATTCAAAAATAGAGCTCCTGGGCCGCCATATAATTCGGCCAGAGGAACTAAAATCTCTCAGAGCTAAAGATTTTAGACTTACTGGAGGCCGCCAGGCTGAAAGAGATACTATAACAAGATGGCGAGTTACAATAGATCTTTTAGGTCGCAGTGACTACAGCGCCGACTGGAGCTGCATAGCCCCTATATTATATCCTACAATTAATTAATTACTCAGATGAAATAGACCTTGCTATCTTTGCCCGGACAACGAGTTCTCTGCCATTTGAACTATCGAGAAATTGGAAGACCAGTTAAAACGTTCTAGTTCAGGTATTGAGATTTTCATTGCGAACCAGTCTCATTCTATTGACCCTCGACATTTAAAAGATGATACACCTAAACATTTTAAAATGTATGTGTATAATTAGGTACTTAGTAAAAATTTTCGAAACTTCGATAAAAAGAAATCGACTTACATAATAAAATGTATAATTATATACTTTACATTTCAATACACAAAATACCTACCACTTTAATAAATTACTTCAAGTATTAGTCATCTAATTAATTTCTTTGATAAGTCTATTTTTATGTTTTTTTACTCTATTTACTAGTAAAAACAAATCAATCAATCTTCCGATAAAAATATTTATAGAACATTTGAAAATATTATCAGCGACACAGGCTAAATACAATTCACTACATATTCACTACTAGCTGGCGCCCGCGGTTTCACCCGCTTGGTTCCCGTTCCCGTGGGAATATCGGGATAAAAATTATTCTATGTTCCTGTCCAGGCTATCAAGTATCTGTACCCCAAATTTCATCAAAATCCGTTATGTCATTTTTGTTTCATTGAGTAATAAACATACAAACTTTCACATAATATTAGTAGAATCAGCTATTTGCCTAAAAAACTAAAAACTTCCATTTCGATTTTCGTCTAATCTTACTTAGGTCTTAAAACTTATAAATCCATTTAGATAGGTATAAGATTTTCATTGATAAAATAGAACTAAGTAGTTAAGGCGATACTCAAAAAAAATATGCTGAAGCGAGATAGCAATGAGAAAACGACGCGCACGGGAGCAAGACCGATTTTGCAGATTAGGCAAAAAGAACACAAAATCACTTCGTATTACAAAACTACAGCGATTTAAAAAAAAATATTCTATACGATCCTAAATATTATTGGTGTCCACTTTTTAAACCAATTTCCAATAGTGTAAGTAACCCCATTTAACAATAATCTTGAATTTTCGAACTTTTTTGAGTTCTTTTCGAAAAGAAAAAGTGTCGAGGCAAAATCATAAAATGTTGCAATGTGTTTTTGAAACTATACGAATCTAGATAAAGGTATGAAGAAATATATATGTTATTACCAGATATGTAACAACTGTAACCATGCTATAGCACATAATATATATATATATATATATATATATATATATATATATATATATATTTACTATGCGCATATAACTATATATAAAACATAGTAAATTAGTTGTTGTTTGAACTATACTGTTTTCGTTGTAACGTTTCTTTCAGCTTCTTTCAATTGTCAGGGAATTTCCATTACGATCCCTTAAAAATATTGCCACAATATTCCTTGAGTGGCCATCCTATTCCCTCAATCTATACTATATCTATACTTCTATACTTATCTATACTTCTATACTAATATTATAAAGAGGAAAGATTTGTATTTTATTTCATTTTATATTCACAGGTGAATCAACAGTTAGTTATTCTAAGCACTTTAACAATTTAAATATGACACAGTGTACACATTTTTGTATGTAACGAATAAACTCAAAAACTACTGGACCGATTTTGACGAAATTTGGTATAGAGAATCCTTAGACCCCAAGTAGTAACATAGGCTATAAGTGATCCCAAAATTCCCACGGGAACGGGAACCACGCGGGTGAAACCGCGCCCGGCCTCTAGTACTTTATAATACTACTATATATTTTACTATGATCTATTTAATTTTGTTACTTTTAAACTGATCTTATTAATTTGTCTTTATAATAATTATAACATACTGGCGTTTTGGGATTACTGTAAGTCCATGTTCACTATTTAATTGATAAATAAATAAATAAAACATGTTCCTTCTGACTTATCTCTTGTGTTCTATTATCCTGATTTTTGTTAAAAGCTAAATAATACTTCTTTTACTTATTAGTTAAAAGTATTGCTTAATAATTTCGTTAGGGGTCTCCCTAGTACCACTGCAAACAATACAATGAATCATTCAAAGGACTTTATGCGGGACTTTTATTATGATAAATAATATATTCACATTCATGTACAGTTACCAGCACATCCAATGCAACATGATTGCTTTAAACTAGACCTTATTGTGTTCGTTAATTAGATTGATTTTCGTAATGGTGATAATAAAGCCAATGCAAGCCTAATGTGCTGTTATACATCTAAACGGGGAATAAACTGGTCAGTGATCCTTTAGTCGATGAAATTCCCTTTTGTTATATACCTAGCTACTAGGTAGGCGTTCCAAAATGTAAGAGTAACATATTGTGCCGTGTGGCGACGACCTAAGAATACAACTGTCACCACCCCCTTACATGCCTGGGATGTCGTAATAGTCAGTTAAGAGGCTCGACGCATTGAACACCTGTGCGAGAGAAGGAAAACTTGAAACAAACCCTCTACCAACCCGTCTGGCCAGCGTGGTAGCAGTAGGCTAATAGCCTCCTATGAACGCCACAATAGGCGTGAGCTAGGAGAAGCTTATGTCCAGCAGTGGACGTCCACAGGCTGATGATGGATGATGATGGAACATTTATCGAGGTAGTGCTTTTCCTAATGCCTTCTTCCATCGGACATCCAGACGCCCTTTCTTGGTTGATATTCCTAAATTTCGCACAAAGCGCTAATCAACAGTCTTTATATTAGTGGAACTCCCGCCCTGCGTCTGTATTTCCGAGTACTTATTACCAGTCCATCTTCAAAGCAAGGGTGAATAGGCACCTTCTGGGTTAGCTCGCTCCACCGTGGATCCTGTCTTAGCCCTTGGGCTCGATTGGGATCAAGAACAAATCCATTTTAATTGAAAAAAAAAACTTCTGTGATTTCTTACCGACGAACACGTTTCTACGTGGCAGTCGGTATCACACACAATTTTTTTATCACCGCACTAATTTCAGTATGTTATCATATTGTCCCGTATCGACGAGTAACAAACAAATGCGTGTTAAACTATCAATATAACTATAATTGATTGAAATTCATCTTAATACTAAATCGCTTACAACTCAATTCACAACTCAAGTTCGAAGAAAGTGTAGTGACGTGCGAGGAACCACGTGTTACCTTGACTTGTGTAATAGAATCGAGAATCGAGGGCATCGTGCGGCATCGATTATTATTATTCCGTGTCGATTAGCACGTTACTATTTTGGTGCCATAAGTGGAACATCGAACAATATCCTACTTGTTTATGTACTCCTTTGACCAACGAAAAATTTTATGAAAATCTGTGGTCCAGGTAATTACAGTCAGGGATAGGCTAATCGGTGTGGTACCTATCGGCCCCCTGATTCACAACCGTTTGACTCCGAAATTGGATTGGATTTCTATGCTTTGTCTTTCTCTACTCTGAAGTGAGTGACAGTTACAATGTATTTTCCGCTCTTGGGAACAATTCCGAATAAGGGGGTTGATCCTGCCATGGTTGAGTCCTCCGAGAAGAAGCACGATTCCATCCATCAGCCTTATCATCACTTACTTTAAGGAACCTTAAAATAAAACAACTTTTCCAGATGTTTAGCGCGCTATATTTCACAAGTAAGATCGAATTTACCGTATCGTTAGGAACTTTTGGGTTTTTTCCTCCAAAAATTCGTAAATCGTACTCGTGAAATATACTGCGCTAAATATCCGGAAAAGTTGTTTTATTTCAATGAAATGCGCGCCAAAACTTAAGATGTACGTATTGAAGGAACCTATGCTGTAAATGAAATAAACCCTTAAAAAAAACAAATATTGAAAATAGGAAAAATGCGAGTTTAAAGAAGTCAAAATGAATTGTATGATTATGACGACACGTCTAAAATTTTATTTTCATACGTCTAACGTCCTACGTAAAATAGACATCTTAAAAGATTTGTAGAACTGACGCATGTCCTTGGTATAATTAGCTGCAAATTTTGGAAGTCGTTTCGTTTTTTCTAATGACGTATTATAATTATATTCGAATAGACCTCAGGTCCTTGATATAAGTATTTAGCTGCAAGCTTGGAAACACGTTCCGTTTTTCTAATGACGTATGAAATATTCAAATAGACGCACCGTTAGAATATAAACTAGTTTTTGGCGTGACGTTGGGCACGCGCGGGGAATTTAGGCCATCGTCTGCGTTTGTTTCCATAAGGAAACATTAGAAGTTTTTTTCCCCACTGGCAACTGGAAAAATGTTTGTGTAGTGTTTTGTTTTGTTTTTCTTTTGTCACAGACAACAGAGTGTGGTTGTGATTGTGCCATGTGATGCTGGGCACGCGCGGGAGTTTTAAGCCTTTCGTCTTCATTTTGTTTTCTTAAGGAACATTAAAATAATAAAAAAGCAAGTGCGAGTCGGACTCGCGCACGAAAGGTTCCGTACTCATATAATATATATATAAAAACATCATCTATAAAGAAAATCACGTTTTTTGGATTTTTATTCTGTTTCTTAAAATTTTACCTCAACTGTGAAAATTTCAACTGTCTAACTATCACGGTTCATGTGATAGGTACAGCATGAATATTAGTCTTAGTAATAGGGTCCCGTTTTACCCTTTGAGTACGGAACCCTAATGATTCTTTTATTTATTGGAAAAAATATTGGGCCGTATTTTGTCTTCTTAAAACTATTGGATTTTTTTTCTATTGTAAGTAAATAGTTCGTACTATCCAACAACTTTCAGATATGATAGAAAAACATGCTCAAAACAAGTTATGTGGATATTTTATTGTCATTTCTTTACCTAAGCTTAACATTTTCTCTCTTACGAATAACTAAAGTTATCTAACTCAGAATCTGTCAAAGGCCATTTAGATTTCGACATTAAAATGTAAGAAGTTTAATAATTATGACCCAGTTACGGTAGTGTGAATCCGTTGAAGTCCGGAAAACTTGCTCTCTGCGTAGCTGCGTAGGTACCACTCGAAAAACTGCGTAATTTCTGTGTTTTCGTTTACTTTACAACTCTTACAGTATACTCTGTTATGTGAAACATTTTAGAAAAATTTATCAACTTAGTCTCCATATCGCTCATAATAATAATAAAATATTTATTTCGGATTTTCAGTCCATACATCACTCAAACGGTTGCGGTTGCCGCGTTCGATTCCTTGAGCGAAATGGAGAAAAACTACGGCCATTTTAAAAATAAAAAAATTATTGTAAAGAAACCGCCCATACTTTACATCAAAAGTGCTTTTTTATCACACATTTTAGAAATATACTTAGGGTCCTTGGTCGTCTGACACAAAAAAGTTTGTGAAAGATCTTTCCACAAGACTGGTCCACGCCTCAGGAGACCTGAGAGCTGGTGCCTATCTTGCCCAGCGGCTGATCTATGTATTCAGCGGGGCAACAGCGACAGTGTTCTCGGTACTATGCCACGCGGCTGCTAGTTAAACGGCATTTTCTTGTTATAGTTAGTCTAAGGTAGTGTAGTATGTTTAATATTAATTTATTTATCTGGATAATGTTGTTCTTATGAGGTATTTTGTCCCATAAATTTCTTTACTTAAGTAGGTACCTATGCACTTCATAAATAGCTTAATGTTGTCCAAGTTTGATTTATAAGTTACTGAATTATAACGTTATTGTAGAATAATTTCTTTCCGTAAGATGGCTGGAGTATATAGTTGATTTTTCTAGTATATTTTCTAATAACAATATCACATAAAAATAGCATAGTAAATGCAAAAAAAACTAATAAAATGACCACAACTGTGGTGTAAACATATTGTTCCATGTTTCATCATATCGCAAATAAATCTATGATCTTGTTTTTTATGTTTGTTTTTTGTGTTTAACATTTAGTTCAGTGACTGATTATCAATGTCAGACTGTCACACCCACTTTGTTGCGATATCGTTATAGTGCAATATACCCGTGGAATTACCGTGTGATCGAATGATATGGAGTAATATTCGTAAAGGTTAGTTTTCGGATTGCCGACTACAAGTTAGGATTTATGTCATTGTTTTATTTTCGTTCTGTGATTTCGAGTAATATTTTATTATTAAATTTTCCTAAACTACTAAAACTTTTAGTAGTTATAAATCAGTTCCGCGCAAAAAGTTATCATTTATCATAGTAGATGTTGGTACTTGTCGAGACAAGAGACAGGTGTTTTCATATATTGTTATCAAAATACTTTATTTTGATAAAAATATAAATTTATATATATCTTACGTAATCGCTGTAGGTATTTTGAATGTTTCATAATAATTTTCAATACCTCGCAATAGGTAATAAAACATATGTTATTTATAGTAGCTACTTATTTATGTGTGATGTTATTTGCGTGTGTATAATATATTAAATCAATATATAATATTTGATAAAGTTTTGTTTGTGAAAGTTTCCCCTTTCCTCAGCCATTTTATTTTTTTCTAGGTAATGTGATTTGTCACTTATTTTCCTCGGCTCAGGGGGGCAATTCTCGCAAATTCGACATTTTTTGGAGCCAAAAATCTGTATTATGAACTCACTGAAAACAATCTTCGACATTATAGGATTGTCGAAGATCGTTGAAACTAAAGGATTTTGACAGTAGTCGAGATTTTACTTACATTTTCATATATATGACATATCTCAGCGCGAGAATTGCCCCCCTGGCCTCCAGCTCACACATTATGGAGCTTTTACACACACCTAGTTTGGTTTTATTTTCTTATTTTTTATTGTTACTTTGTTTGTTTATCTGTGTGTCTACGTGTCGCGGAGTCGACTAACTCCGAAGATCAGCGCTGGTCGTAGACCATGCATTATGCTGAGCCGGGACCGTTTTAAAACAATGTATTTGTGTTAATAGTATTTATGTTGTCTTTGTCGCAGTAAATTAATTTTCTTTCTTTCTTTTTTTCAGTAAATACCTACTTATTCATTGAAATAAAACAACTTTTAAGGATATCAAACGCGCTATATTTCCACGAACTAAGTTGTAATTGTCCGTATTTTTAGGTTAGGTTAGGTTATCTAAAAATACGGACAATTACAACTTAGTTCGTGGAAATATAGCGCGTTTGATATCCGTAAAAGTTGTTTTATTTCAATGAACAG
Organism: Chrysoteuchia culmella; assembly: GCA_910589605.1. Lineage (NCBI taxonomy): Eukaryota > Metazoa > Arthropoda > Insecta > Lepidoptera > Crambidae > Chrysoteuchia > Chrysoteuchia culmella. Next base: position 3,148,509 of record OU342665.1, on the reverse strand, counting down.
TGCGCGCCAAAACATAAGATGTACGTAAATACTTTTTCACTTTTATCTAGGATATATTTAAAAACTATTTTAGACGACGATGGCCTGGCAACTATACTCCTTCCTTTTTGTTTCCGGACAACATCTTATAGATCCAACAAATGCCAAATGTGGCGTCCTCGAGTTGTGGCTAGAGAAAGATAGAGATGTTCATATTTTTACTATCAAGTTGCACCTTTGATGCTCTACCAATTCTGCAAAGAATTTATGTCGTGAGAGTATACAGGGTGGAAAAAGGCGGTCATTGGAGGGAAAGTACCCTAAATATTGTTGTAAGAAAATTTTAGCCAAAGGAAACATTCCTTAATTTTCAAAAATAAGTTAAAGAACATTTAAAGATTTTTTGAAAATCACATGCACCGAGAATCGAACCTTCTTAAATGAAAAAAAAACATCGTGTTTGTACAACCTGCTAGCAAATGAAATATGATTGAATACTCAATATACATTTATTTCTACCATAATTTAAAAAGATGTGACATAAAAAATACAAATGATTGACATATGACAGCTATAAAGAAATGAAAGAAATGGTTATTTTATACTAACAAACTTACAAACTTTACCGGATTATAATATTAGTGTATGTACATATTTATCTATAACTAATTTATCAATACAATAAATCATTATTAAGAGTGTGACTTGACATTTCATTCATAATCCTTAATTAGGTATTCATTTAATCTACTTAAGTTATTATCATTATAAAGGACGAAAACAAAGTTGTCATGGTGAATAATTGTTTCAAGCACATATAATCCATTGATTTCAATAGTTTTACATTCTATTTATAGACTTCGATTAGATAAAATGATATTTAAATCGATAAACTCAACATTGCGCCACAATTTGTTTTGAATTTAAGCAGAAATCCGGTATTTTGCACGTGATAAAATTCTGATACACTTGTTCGACATTTGATAACCTACATTGACGAGAAGAGATTTTTTTAGGAAGCGTTATTTAAAAAAGTTAGGACTTATAGAAAACATAAATATCACAAATAATATATTTATTACTAGCGGATCCTCGCGGTTTTACTCGCGTGGTGCCCGTTCCCGTGGGAATATCGGGATAAAATATAGCCTATGTCACTCGGGAGAAATGTAACTTTCTAATGGTCTAAAATTTTCTAATCCAGTAGTTCCTGAGATTAGCGCGTTCAATCAAACAAACTCTTCAGCTTTATAATATTAGTATATTATATAGATTGGGAATTTCATTTCAATCACATATTATTTCTTTAACCTTATTACTTTTCGATTAAACGTTTCCCAAAGAACTCTACTGGTCAACCGGTAAGTTCCCCGATTGTACATACATACATACACGCCATAAATCACTTGCGGGGTTTTCAGACCGTCAAAGGTGCTGCTTGGAGTGAAACGTATAAACATCACTCTCATAATATCTACAGGAGGTAGATATATTGATAGGCTTCTACTATGTGCACTGGAAAACTATAACCATAAATCATAACATAACATATGACCATGTCTCAACCTTCCGTAGTAAACTTAACTGGCTTCCTATTCGCCGGCGAAGGGACTTACACACACTTAAGCTTCTCTACTCTATACTTTTTCTACCAACTTCCCCACCATATCTCAAAGAATGCTTTTCTTTGCATACCACATCTTCACATTGTACCTTGCGTTCTTCCTCTAACCTCTCCCTAAAATTTCCCCCGCACTCCTCCAGCTTCTATTCCTATTCCTTTTCCGTGCACGCGGTCCAGCTTTGGAACGCACTACCACAGGGCATCAGAAAGGCTCAGACTTTAAAATCCTTTGGCGATCAAGTTAGAAGACATAACCTTTCTCTTTATCCTAACTTATAAATTATAATATACTTTCTCTCTTTCAGTATCCATCTATTTGTTAATATATACATTTTCTTCTCCTTCTTCGTGCACCATTCGAAGAGATTGCTATGTAGCAATAAGGCCGCCTATTGTATGTTCATATGTATATTTATTTTTTCTTTGTACTTGTTTTGTATTTATCGTGTGCAATAAAGATTATTATTATTATTATTATATTATTTATTTGACACAGACAGTGGTCATGAACATAACTTATATGACAAAAAATATACAAAGATCTTACAGCAAAATGTCCACATGGCTGCATCAAAACTAGTAGCTGGCACATTCTTTTTCACGCCCTGGACTGGGCCCGTAGTCACTATGACCACTTACCGACTCCTTGCTCAAACCACTTGGTACAGTCTATCTACTTGGTACAGTCTCTATATTCAAAAAAATTTTTTAAGTCATGAAGCATTGATTAATCAGGAATATTTTTTTGTTTTATGAATTGCTAATTTTTAGGGTTCCGTACCTCAAAAGGAAAAAACGGAACCCTTATAGGATCACTTCGTTGTCTGCCCGTCCATCCGTCTGTCAAGACCGTTTTTCTCAGGAACGCGTGGAGGTATCAAACTGAAATTTATATCTAATACTCATACAGTACACATGAGTATTAGATATAGACACCCTTGGAGCTGTGAAAAAATCAAACTTCTAAGCAAAAGCAATCAAAAGATACAGCCGTTTATGCCGCAAATTTTCAAAACTCGGAATCAAAACCTACAGGGTACTTCCCGTGAACTTAGAATCTTGAAATTTGGTACGAAGAAACGTCTTATAGTACAGATAAAGGGAAAATTGCGAAAACCGTAAATTTATTTATGCTCCTCCAGCTCTCCATATTGTAATGTTATAAATTTCATTTTGCAATAAAAAATAACATAACTTTGACTCGCTTGTCGTAATGAGTGAACTTTTACTTATATACCTACGGTTTGTATGGAACCCTCGGTGCGCGAGTCCGACTCGCACTTGGCCGGTTTTTTTTCTATGTTTTTAGGTATATGGTTATAGATTTTGATTATCAAGAAGTGGGGGCTTGAAGAAACTAATTGTAATTTAGTAAAGGCAACTATTAAGTATTCTGTGGTATTTTTAGTTTATTTCACATAACATTGATAGTAGATTCATGTAAATTTAGTGTGACAATAATTCTATTATAATACGGTACGGTACGGTCAGCCCCACAATCCAAATCGGGAACTAATTTTTACTGCAATTATACAAATGTGGAATTTCACGAATGCAGAAATTGTACGAATGTGTCTGAAGGCTTATAATTAGATGTTGAGTCTGGATTTGAGGATAAAAACTGATTTTGCCGAGTTGTTGTTGTTGTTGCCCAGCCAATGCCAAATTTGGCGTCGCTGAGGTGTGACTACGAGAGTATGTTTAATTAATTAATTCTAGGATATAGGGGAGGGCTATGCAGCTCCAGTCGGAGCTGTAGTCACTGCGACCTAAAATATCGATTGTAACTCGCCGCCTTATTATAGTATCGCTTTTAGCCTAGCGGCCTCCAGCATAAAATCTTCCTATTTCTGAGAGATTTTAGTTCCTCTGGCCGAAATATATGCCGGCCCAGGTGGATACTGTGTTTATGAATTAGGGGTCCGCAGTCACATGGAGATGTTTCGGTGTTTCTCTCTCTAATCCGCAGTAACGGCAAACGTCAGTGTCACTCAATTTCTTGTGAAATTGGTGCCTGTTTAGTTTGCAGTGTGTTAAGGCTCTGGCTATCGCACATAAGGTTGTCTGCTGAGCTCTAGAAGTTCAGCTTCCTTTTGCGAGTAGTCTTCAATAAGGAATTTGAGGTGTACTAATCCCGGTTGATTTAACCACTATTTTTTTGACTCGTTAAATAGGTTGCCCTTGAGAAGTTGCATGGCCTGTTCCTTTGGGATACCGCAGAGAGGCTCTGGACCTAGCTGTTGGCCCTGAGCTCCAGCCCTTGCAAGTTCATCAGCTTTTTTATTTCCAATGATTCCTGAGTGACCTGGTACCCATTTCAGAAGTGATGTTTACCTGATGGAAGTATGTAAACTAATTTACAATATCACATGTCTGTTGAAAGTTAAAATGAAAATATTCTTAATTTTTAGCGCTCATGGCCGCGCTTGATAGACTGATGGTATTCGATCACGTTTGTTAAGCAAAGTTCTAATCGGTCAGGTGTCGGATGGGTGACCGTAAAGTGGCATTATAACTGAGTACTTCCGTGCTTCGGAGTGCACGTTAAACCGTCGGTTCCGGCTGTTGTCATTTGATTACAGACGTTAAGCCAAGCCAGAGGCCTTATAGGCGGGTTGATAAACTCTGACACCAGAGGTGGCCACTAATCCTCACTCGACAAGACGAGAAGAAGATTCAACATAAGATAAGAGAGAAGAGCATATTACATGCATTATAATTAATTAATTTTGCATTTTACAAAGCTGTTTTGATGTGACAAATATTAAACAAGAAAATATACAAGAAAAAAGCAACTTGTCTCATGTCGCCCTGACGGGATGAGAGAGAGTTTAATATTTATCATATTATAAACATTTTTGAACTGTCCCTTTTGCCCTTCTACCCGTCTCAGACTCTTTTAACTGACAAGAAAAAACGTGCGCAAAAGAACTTACCAGCTTTATTCAATGTACTTAAGTAAGTAATGGTATTTACAATTTTATAAACTTACATTTGTTGACGGTGCTATTGTCGTCACACTATAATAACTAGTGTATTATGTTATCTGTGGTCATACACTCAATTATTATTATTAATATCCTCGTACACTTAATGTTCATTATTGTTGAGGATAAAAATAAAGAGAATTATGGGAAATACTAGGTTGCTGAATTTTTATTTAGTTGTTTGAGCAACCAATACAGTTAATATTGAAATAAATATAAAAATAATATTAATTTATGGTCCGCGAATGATAACAAATGTAATTATATTTTCACTACTTTAGAGCTAGCGCAGACGACGGATAACGGAGGACTTTTTGTCCGCGACACGTCTTTATTGTGAACCAAATAAGATTGAACTTAGATCGCGAATATCCATAAAAAGTACGCGATAATCTGCGATATATATTCGACTTTATATTCTTAGTAATAAGGTCGTATCGCGGACAAAAAGTCCTCCAATGTCCGTCGTCTGCGCAGGCCCTTAACATCAAAATCAATAGTGATACTCCTAACCTTCTTCACAAAAGCTCCATGAGCTCGGGCAAAAATAGAAAAAAGAACGCAGCGAACTCGATGCTTCATTGTTTTCTTTTTCGAAAAAATAAAAACAAAATCCTACTTATTATTTTAGTCTCATTTAAAATTAAATATTTTGCACTCTTTTCTTGAGAACGAAATGGGCAAAGGGACTCAGCCGACACCCATACAGCCAAGATTGTTTGTAAACAAACGAGTGACGCAGGAACATTTAATAAACACGTCACAGCATCCAGATACGCCGTTGTCGACGTTAACGACGTAAATACAATTAAATTGGATATTTTCAGCTTCACGTTTCAAATGCGCAATCACTCTTATTATTTGTGAAAGAATTGCAGTGAATTGGCGTTTTAATTTAAGTATTGAATATTGGTGGTATGGCCACCAAAAATAAGTAACTTTGAGGTTTTTTGGTTTGGGGGATATAAAAGTATTGTGAATTCTTACAAATAAACATGATTGATGTTGTTTTCGTTCATGTACATACCTACTAATTTTAATAAATACGCTTTTGAAAGTATGAGGTATTGTAGGAAGCTTCCTTCAAGATTTTATATACTTATTTTTTTTATTAACCTTTTCAATTATTAGAAAAAAGGAAATTAGTCTTGCCGATAACACGCACCTATTATAAACAATCTGTATGTTATTTATTGGGATTTGTTTTTTTTTATGAAACGAAATAATCTTTTCGTACCACTTGCTCAAAAAAGTGACATTCTATGCCACAAAAAGCGAACATAACAATAGTCATTTTTAATCTGTTAAAGACAGGGAAAGAAAATTGTACTAAATTTCATTCACCTCTAGGGGGAGAAGATTTAAATTTGGAATACTTACCGAAATTTATACAGAACTACATCTGTGTTTACACCATTGAGTTTGTTTATAAAGCATTACACATCTTTTTGAAAAAGAAATACGCATTTATTATGCAGTTATGCATAACTGCAAATAAAACCGAAAACCGACGAGGACGTATGAGCTTGATCTTGATGCCTTTGCTTTTCCGACAAAAAAATATTAGTCTAAGAATTTGCCGCGTTTTTGTTTTCTTCAAATACATCTCATATTATTATTGTGTTAATTTTTTCGCAAATGGTACAATAAGTAGAGTATTTTCCTAGGTGATAAAGCTGTCTTAGTCTTGGGTAAACTTAAATCCCTCGCTACACTCAGGACTCTGCTTTATCCCCTTGGTTAATAATCTACATTCAAATACACATTCTTTAATTATCATTAGTTTTACCCTACCACCCACTAAAAAGTCTCTTTTATCTCACAAAAAAAACTGAAATATTATTGCAGTGCTTACTATTTTATGAAAGAAAATTTATTAAAAAAACAACTTGTTAGTGTCCAAAGTGCTTAGATTTTCCTTTCCTTCTTTATTCCTTAAATTAATTTTACTTTGTGGTTTGTTTTCGCACATTTTTTTTTGTTTTTCGGCACCTTTGTAGTCACAGGGTACTTAACGATTATTCCACGTTGTAACCCGCAAAAGCCCGTTTTTTTTTTTTTTTTTTTTTTTATGAACGACAGGCAGTCTCTTAGCCTTCATCATACCTGATGTTAAGTATTGATAAGGCTGAAGATGGAAGCAAGAAGCAAGCCTATCCCGGAATCTTCAATCACTGAGGAACTGGCTATCTTATCTCTAACTGCCGGTACACAAAAATGCTGAAAACATATTGTTGTAATGGCGCCAGATGTACATAAGATGGTGGTAGCTAGACAGGAGGACTTACAACAAGTCCTACCACCAACCAAACGACTACAATATGTACCCACGCTGGGAATGGAACCGGGACCTCGGTTTTGATACCGGTGGTTGTACCACTAAACCACAGAGGCGGTTTTTTTTTTTTTTTAATTTATTTAAAGGACCACAAATTAGATTCATAATATATCAATTATTAAACTAAGTATAAGTATTCAGATATTCGTGTGGTGACGGCCTAAGAATACAAGCGTCACCACTCCCTTACATGCCTGGGATGTCGTAAGAGTCGACTAATCGCACGACGCATTGAACACCTGTGCGAGAGAAGGAAAACTTGAAAGAAACCCTCTACCAACCCGTCCGGCCAGCGTGGCAGCAGTAGGCTAATAGCCTCCTATGAACGCCACAATAGGTGTGAGCTAGGAGAGGCCTATGTCCAGCAGTGGACGTCCACAGGCTCATGATGTGATGTGAAGTATTCAGATACAATCATTATGAATACAAGAGTGATGGAACCCAACCGCCTAATGCTATAGCTTGTCCTATAGCTATCGGTATTTCATACCCCCTACAAGGGCTCTCGCTGAAGCTATCACTTTATAACATACTAAAATGCAGTAGTGAAGCCAATAGATGAATATAAATTTATAGGAATTAGACAAAAACACTATCGTTGAAGAGTTTTATCAGATAAATATTAAACAAGAAAATATACTAGAAAAAAGCAACTAGTCTCATGTCTCCCTGACGGGATACGAACCCGCATCCTTGGGATTCCGGCCCAATGCACTAACCAATTATGCTACAGAGACCTATGAGGACACGTCGAATCTTTCTGACGACATGAGACTAGTTGCTTTTTTCTAGTATATTTTCTTGTTTAATATTTATCACATAAAAATAGCATTGTACAATGCAAAATAAAAAAAATATAATTAGTTTTATCAGAGTTTGAAGTTTGATAGCCATAGCGATAGCACAAACTATACCGTTAGGCAGTCGGGGTGCAGCTCAAATTTTACATATTAGCTAGCATTGAGGTGGAGCAAATCTTATTTAATATGAATACAGCTAGTTAGCTATTAAGATTAACTAGTGCTAGTCAACATATTAAGCAAATAATTTTATTAACAAAGACAAACATTATCCCAGATTTTGAGATGTGTGCGTAGACGTTTTGTGATGGAAATTGACCTTACTGATATGTTAAGCTCAATTTTCAATTTGACGACTCTGTATGCAATAAAACAGGGAGAAATAAATAGCCCTTGACGAGTTTCTTGCCGGTTCTTCTCGTTACAAGGTCTCCCACCGTAGGGTGTGTGAACCGATGGCGTAGCTTCTTTGACGTTCATAAGTGCTTGTAACAGCCTAAACTGAATAAATGATATTGATTTGATTTAGACAAATAGTACATTACTGCAGCGGCCAGCAAAAGAGGCATTGATGGACGAACCTGTAAATACGTAAGTCTATCAATGCCTAGTTGTGGCCAAGGCTTGTTAGTACTTTTCTCATATTTCCAAGCATGTTTGAGAAAAAAATATTTTGTGCCAATATTCGGTAGCTTCACTACCAATTCACATATCAATCTGCCAAGTAGGCGTCACAGGAGGCGTCGGACAGTCGGAGCCACCTACATAGTTTAGTGTACTCGTTATCAGTGGTCCGACGCAGCGACATCGGCGACAGGCACTGCGCGCACGCATCAACTTTGATTTCTATTTCACGTGAAACTGATAATTCCGAAATTGATATCTAGCTAGACACGGAACAAAAACACACACACATACACTCAGGCAGGATTGACAGAGAGTGGGGAAAGTCACACCAACTGCCACAAAATACGTTTAGCGCTAAACATATTTTCGCTGTCACTTTAATTTCAAACGAATGACTGACGATTACGATGTCATTAATATATTTGGCCCTAACAAATGTGTTAATTGCCCTAACTGTGTGAGGTTGGTGAAAGTCGAAGTAAAAATATAAACCAGTGTTTACCCGTGGTCTCACCGGTTTGTCCCTACGTGGGACCACGGGTAAATCCTGGGACACGAGTGCCCTCTCAGAGCCGCACCTCAACGACCGTCGCACTATTTGGCATTGGTTGAGTCCACAGACCTATATCGAGATAGACCGTAAAAGTGTACCTACTACTTTATTAGTATTCGAATATATTATCCATTCACTATCTGCCATGGAAATAGTATGGTTTGTGATAGGACTTGTTTAAGTCAGCCTGACTAGCTATCAACATCTTTTCTAAGTCTGTCGCCAACAACAATGTTTTAATAATACGCGACAGACTTAGATAAGATGTTGATAGCTAGTCAGGCTAATGTTAAGTGAAAACCAGTGAGATCGACGGGCCGGTCGTGTAGCGATAGCAAGCGGCGCGTGACCCTGTGAGCGCGTCATATCAGCCGAGTGCAAAGACGATTATGTTTAGACTGTGGCTTAAGTGATTACCCGTTGTAGACCAATCTGCAAAGGGCCCATGCGGTGGGTCATACTCATCACTCACGATCACGAACCATCCTTCTTTTGCAAGGCATATTTCCCAGTAGTGGTCAGAACCAGACCTTAAGCTAACATGACCTAAGGCTAATCCTACTAACATCATAAATGGGAGAGTTTGGATCTATGGCTGTTTTCATGTCGATCTCCGAAGTAGGCGTCACCGAAGGCGCCAGACATACAGACCTAGTTATACTAAACTTATCTGCGTAATCCTACGCAGTGACATCGCTGACAGGCACTGCGCGCGCATCAGTTTGATTTCAGCTATTTCACGTGAAACTGATAATCTAGATACGAAACAAATGTATATTCAAATTCAATATCATCCATCAGTCAAGCTAGGCTGTTATGTAAGAAGAAGAAAAAGAAAGAAAATTAATTTATTTGAGACAACACAAAATAAAAATGTAGGGTCTAAGACCCGCGCTGATCTTCCACCGGGACCGGTTTGTCGACTCCACGAAACATATACACACTAATAAGCAAACATGTATGCACTTGTGAATGGCAAAGAAGCAATGCCATCGGTGCGCAAAACCTTACGGCGGGAGACCAAATGAATGCCTCTGTTGTCTAGTGGTAAAACCACCGGAATCAGACTCAGATGTCCCGGGACTCAATTCCTGTTGGCAGGCATTTGACCACCATCGCGCTTAATAAACAGGATGTTGTCTAAGGTGTTGCATGCTTGCCCAGGAAATGCCTATTCACTCTCGCCTTGAAGCGACGACGAAGGTTGTAGGAATCGGGGAACACATGAGCATTCCATTCTTTAGCGGTTCGCATAAGAAATGTGACAGCAAAGCGCTTAGTACGGACCGTTGGAATGATAACGACGTACGGGTGATAAGCTAACCTGCGTCTGGTACCCCGGTGGTGGAAAGGAGCTGGAGGAACAAGGTCGTACACTCTCCATATTCGATTTGGTTCGTGGTAGGACTGGTTTAATGTCAGCTTGGCTACCACCTTATCTCAGTCTGTCGCCATTATCAGCACTGTTGTGTTCTAGTTTAGATATAAAGATAGCCAGTTCCTTCAGTTACTTTGAATATGCCTTTTCAATTGGCCAATTACTATCTGGAATTCTAGACTGGAAAGGTAGCCAAGGTCGGTAGATGCCTGGCGCACTCTATGTTTTTCTTTAAATCCCAGTCCAGCATGGAAGACCCACCCGCCCACTTTTCAGCAACTGGGATGATTCCTGTGACATTTCAAATTTGACAGTTTTAGAGATGTCCTACAATGAAATCCTATCAGCTTATCTATCGATTTTTTCTAAGAGTCAATGTACTTCTGGAGAAATTGCAATATCTTTAACTACTTTTACGGCCACGTGGGATCCGGTTAAGTATATTGCGTAACTCATATCATCCAGTTCAGACACAGACTTTACTTATATTTCCGGAGGTGTGGTTTTTAAATTTTTTAATATATTGCTACAGTAAATAAATAAATTTTCAAAAACATTTTTTTGACATAATATAAGCGATTCGGAAATTTTTGATGTGTCACAGGAATCATTCTAGCTGGAAAAGAGTGCTATCTGCGTGGTTCTACTCAGTGACGGGCACTGCGCGGGCGCATCACTTTGATTTCAACTATTTCATGTGAAACTGATAACAGTTATCAAGTATCAGTGTTTTGTTTTGTCAATTAATTCCTTGTAACAATCGATGGGCGGCTATCAGGCCGGTAAACAAAGTTGAAACCAATGTAATTTCCTTTTAGATTTTGACGAAAAATATGATTTTCCCCATTCCCTAGCTGTATTCATGCTTTAGATTAAGATTGGTTCCGCGATATTTCGACGCCATGATCACATAGTAACTAATGTTTTAACCGACTTCAAAAAGAAGGAGGTTATCAATTGGTCGCGGATATTATATTTTTTTATTTATTTATGTTCACCGATTATTCCAGCCGAAGACGGCTGGACCGATTGGAATGATTCAAACGCTAATCAGGTTTGTACTCAAGTTGGATTTTTTTAATTTTAAAATCGATTTATTAGTTTTCAGGGAATCTTGAATATAGTGTCGTTTTTGTCACAATATAGATACCTACTTAGATGATATAGTCATAGATGACAAGTTCATAGGGCCGATTTATTGTGCAGGTAAGTGCGGAACTTATTTTAACTTTAAAAGTTGTAAAATATAAATCTTTTTATACAAAAAAAACTTCAAAAGGTAAAAAGTAAACATTTTTGAGTCGGTGCCAGCCAAGGTAACAAAAATAAAAGTATATAAGTGCAATGTAGAATGCCTTGGCTGCCCCAACAAAAAAGGTTATTTTTGCTTTTTAAAAATAAAATTGTTAATGTATTTTAGTAAGTATGTCTTAGAATAACTTTCGACGTTTTCCTATACCGAAAAACTAGAGAATGTTCTAACGTTCAGAACTTTTAAATAGTTCCTAATAATACTTTGTAATAACAAATATAAAACTATACAATAAAACGACAACAACAGCAGCTAAAACCTTAAGCTATTCTATTGAGGCCTGTAATAAATAAATAATCTTACCCCCATATTCTAAGTCGTTCCTCCAAAACTTTTTACACTCCACTCAACCTCGTCGTGGGTAAAAATGGTAGTGTGCGCTAGGCCTAACACGGAGTGGCTACGTACTCTTTGGCTCCTCCAGGTCCTTACGGAGTTATGACTTAGAATACCGATTTCGAGTATTTCGAAGAGGTTTTCAATGAGGTTTCGTTAAGTCGAGGACGAGTAAGTTTTGGAGGAACGACTTAGAATATGGGTGTTAAAGTACCTTAGAACTAAGTATAGGGAAATAAAATTCCTTCCTGTATTGATTTTGAAAATGTTTGTACGCAATACCCACTATTTTCCTTGACGACATTATTCCACTTGTTCGCTTCTCCCATACGCAAACGTAACTTAATTATATAATTATTTTCCTCAATCATTTTATGAAGCAGACTTAAGCAATAAGCAACCTAAAGAGAAACAGGTTAGAGATCAAATTAGTTTTGTTAAAATATGTGTATTTTAGCGTCCGAAAATACCAGTTTTAAAAATTTAATTCCAAATATTTTTTCCCAACTGATGTTAATGAAAAATGGATTTTCGGTTGTATTTTTATTTTTTTCCAAATATATAAATAATGAAATTATTGATCACAAGATTTAATTTAAAATTACTAACAATGTAGTGGTAATTATTAGGTTTACTGTTTTTTTTTTTCGAACTTTCATTAACGTACTACTACTATACTATTATTGCTAGCTGTTTCACCCGCGTGGTTCCCGTTCCCGTGGGAATATCGGGATAAAAAGTATAGTCAACTTGTCTCATATTCATATCGCTCGGACGGGACGGACGAAGCAATGGGCCTGATACCCAAAGGGTGCGGATTCGATTCCCTTCTGCGCAATATGAGACAATATTTATTGATCCTAGTACCTATATTTGTTTAAAAATCACATAAAAATAGCAAAGTAAAATGCAAAAAATATAAAAATAACTATACATTAATATACTTTATTTTTTAATCGCGGTCGGTCCGGTACGACGGTGAACTTCCCGGTTGATCAGTAGAATGTTTTTGAAGAAAGTTATCTCAAAAAGTAATAGACTTATAGAAAACGTTTATATCACAAATAATAGAGCTTTAATAGGTATTTCATTTGAATATTAAATTATTTCTTTAACCTTAGTACTTTCCTAGAAAACGTTTCCCAAAAAACTACTGGTCACCCGGGGAGTTCCCTGATTGTACAAGGAATATTAAAATAACATAAAATAACATCCAATATAATCAGAAAAGTGATAATGATAAGTGATGATAACGCTAAAAAGTTTGAGTTGATTCGTTTAACAACCTCTGGTCACGAGTTATGAGACACAATAGATAATCCATGGGTCTCTGAGTGCTTTGTGCGAGTTTTGTCACCTTACTAGCTTACGCCGATGTTTGCGAATACAGTTTAATTTTCAACCTTATTCCTATTGTATTAAGGCTATCTGTCAAAATTTTACTCTTACACGATGGTAACGTTAGGACATTTGCAAACTCACACTAGGCTCTGACACCGGTGCGGTGGTGTCATGCTAGCAAATGACGAATTAAAGACGGTGCTTTCCGGAAGCATATGCATAAGTTACTATAGAAAACACCGAAATCGCTATAGCAGTGCCTATAATATTTGAAGAATTTGAGTGGATTTCTCCAGGATCCCATCATCAGATCCTGACATGATGACAATGGGACCACATGGGAAGTATACCCTTTCGAATAAAAAAAGAATTACTCAAATCGGTCCAGCCGTCTTCGAGTAATCGAGTGACATACATGAAAAAAAAACAAAAAAAGAAAGATTCCGTCGAATTGAGAACCTCCTCCTTTCTTTGAATTCGGCTAAAAAGGGTTAGATTGACTTAAAGGCTATTTTTCATCGCGATAGTTTTTTTGTCTACTATCTGACCAAGACAATTAGGCGCATGACAGCAGCTAAGAAAAACTAAAAAAATCTAAGTGAAACCCAAAACTTCAAAAAGCTGTAATCAATCAGTTAATCACTCATAATAACAAAATATGATTGAAGTGGGCTACAGGTGCCAAAATTGCAAAACCGCATTTCTGTTATGCGCCTAATTGTCTTGGTCGTGTAGTATGTAATGCTTCATAGCGTGTGATTTACCTCAACGCAAAAACTGCCACGTATTTGAAACCACGCGGATGAAAACACGTGCTCGAGAGTGAGTCAACAAATAATAAGCATTGTTTAACTTAAAAACTTTTTAAAAATAAATGAAAAACGACTTCAAAAACTAAAAAGCAAAAAATAACCTTTTGGAGTCGGTGCCAGCCAAGGCAAGAAAAATAAAATAGTAGCACCGCAAATTAGAATGCCTTGGCGGGCACCGACTCCAAAAGGTTTATTTCACAATTTTTAAAGGTAGAAGAGGTCCCGTGCCTACGCTGATAACCTTATGACAACTCCTCATCACCTTTTACAAAATGCTGCTTTTCCCGGTGCAGGGACGTTACTTATTGAGGAGTTCTCCCGATACTTCATTATCAGCTGCACTTCATCACATGCATTGAGTCAAGCATAAATTGCTTATGAACTACATTAAAGTAATCGTACAGCTGCCGTGAAATGCTATAAGTATTTAATAGTTCCGATGACCATTAGTGGTCTTCATCATCAGTTCCACTTCACCAAATGGTGCATTCCGGAAGCATATGCATAAGTTACTATAGAAAACACCGAAATCGCTATAGGAGTGCCTATAATATTTGAAGAGTTCCCTGGATTTCTCCAGGATCCCATCATCAGATCCTGACATGATGACAAGGGGACCACATGGGAAGTATACCCTTTTGAACAAAAAAGAATTACTCAAATCGGTCCAGCCGTCTTCGAGTAATCGAGTAACATACATAAAAAAAAAGATTCAGTCGAATTGAGAACCTTCTCCTTTTTTTGAAGTCGGTTAAAAATGTCCGAACTTTACATTCGCGTTAGAGTAAAATTTTGACAGATAGCCTTAATATAATGACTTTAAGGTTGAGAATTAAACTCTATTCGCAAACTTCGGCGTAAGCGAGTAAGGTGAGAAAAATCCATCATGTGTCGGAAAAACGTTTTTCTTTTTCAAGTCAATTCCCTTCTTTTTTAACATATTTTTTTTTTGTTTCTTTTATGTGATGTTACGACATAACCCTATGTTTGTGATTTCTTGTTAGTTAACGAAGACATAACTAAATATTATTGTACTGACAAGTGCATAGGTCTTTTCACTATAAGATTAAAATAATCTTTTATGTTATAACTTTTTAATTTTGCATTTTACAATGCTATTTTTATGTGATACATATTAAACAAGAAAATATACTAGAAAAAAAACATTTTATAAAAAAAAACAAACCGACTTCAAAAAGTAAAAAATAAAACTTTTGGAGTCGGTGCCAGCCAAAGCATTCTACATTGCACTTCTATTAACTATATTTTTTTTGGCCTTAGCTAACTAGCACCGAATCCAAAAGTTTTATTTTTTACTTTTTGAAGTCGGTTTGATTTTTTTTATAAAATGTTTTTATTTCAGATTTTTTTGTTACATTATGTGCCGTTACTTACGTGTGTCATCTAGGTATACGAATACTTGCCAAAAGGTGATTGATATTTTTCAGGATTATGAAAAAACTACTAGCCAGATCTTCGTAAAAACTATATGGGACCACACATAAACTATTTTCTTTCAGATAAAAAAGAATTATAAAAATCTGTTAATAACTGGCGTAGTTATGGTAGGACATACATTAAAAAAAATAAAATAAAAAATACAGTCGACTTGAGAACCTCCTCCTTTTTTTGAAGTCGGTTAAAAAGCAACTAGTCTCATGTCATCCCGTCAGGGCGACATGAGACTAGTTGCTTTTTTCTAGTATATTTTCTTGTTTAATCTTTTATGGTTAACAATAATGGAGAAAAGACGACTAGAGATGTAAATTAGCATCGGATGATGAAGGCCAAGAGTATTCCCATCGTATGTATAAAAAAAACTCGAGTAAAATAGAATATAATAACTTTAAATTCTAAAATATCTATGACTTTTGTAAATATTCAATTCTTATCTTCTTACTCGAAATCTTATCATTAACAATAACTGACCCTTTTTCTTATCGCATAATGACACGTGTCAAAACAAGTTAAGTCAGTTGCGTTCTTCTGGTTAGTCACTAACTAACTGACTATGACTAATTCGCGCACGCGACATCGAGTCGTTGACCCTTACCTCGGTTACTCAACATCGCACAACTACTAGCAAGGCCGTTGACAATAATAATCAGGGCTGTCACTCTGTCACACATAGATTGTAAAAAAAATGGTCGATTTATATAATTATGGAAAATAATAATTTATAGAAATTACAATGAAAACGGATTATAAAAGTAGTTTAGCTTTCATGGAAAACTGGATTATAAAAGTATGCTTTAATGGAAAAAATAATCAACAAAAATATGAAACGATAGATACTTATATTAAAAAAAAATAATTACATCAGTTTGAATAAATAAACAGTTTCCTATCAATTTCCACATTTATGTGACATTTTATTAGCCTTGAGAGCGCTCTCATGCCCTCGTAATAGTACCTAGTGCAATTGTATAAAACCTGACACACTGTGGACTAATCCAATGGCGTTAGTTATAAAAATTTTTATTTGACTTCTTCTAAATTTTTTTTACAGTTTCAGGGTTGCTTGAGGACAATTTTATTGATTCTGAGCAACAGAAAATAACGTTGTTACCTTAGACAACCCTAGCCATCATGTTATAAGAATATCCACTTCCAAAAGATGTGTCGTCTTCTCTTTACTATCTTTTACGTCTGTCTGACTGATCGATCAGTGACATACACATACACACACACACGCACTCTGTCTGTATGACGATAGGCGCCTGCTCCGCCGGCTGCAGGCACATGTTCCTCCCAAACCAGAGGCTCTAAAAAGGGCGCTAAAGCAATATTGCAATTTATTTGTTTATTTCCTTCTAGCGGCCGCTCGCGGTTTTACCGGCGTTTGACCCGTTCCCGTGGGAATATCGGGATAAAATGTATCCTATGGTCATAACCAGGCTATCTTCTATCTGTGCACCAAACATCCAAATCCGTTCAGTAGTTTCGGAGTTTATTCAATGCAAATAAACAAACAATAAAATCTTACCTCTTTATTATATCAGTATGAATGGAATTTGCTTTAAGTACTTAAGTCTTCTCGACTTCAAAAAAATTAAACCAAATGCTGCTACACTAACACTGACACAGTTCTAAACTCCATAGAAAATACACAATTAAATTAATTTGTTTGGAAATTCACTCTGTATTGCGTTAGCGCTCTTTTTAGACCCTCTGGACTGGACCAAATGCATTATATTACAAGTAACTTTAGACAACCCTAGCCATCATGACTGTTATAAGAATTTCCACGTCCAAAAGACGTCGTCTCTTTTTACGTCTGTTAATAGTGACACACAAACACACGCACTCTGTCTGTATGACGATAGGTGCCGCCGGCTGCGCAGGCACATGGACCTCCCAAACCTGTTTGGCTGACGTCAACTCATTCTCGGCTGTTAGGGATGCCCATATTGTGACTTTGACACACTTATTGTTATAAACTTTGCGAAATAAACTTTGACAAAAAACCTTGAGGTACTAACTTTTTAGGTGTTTTTTTAAGGTTCTAAATCTTCTTCGAGACGATTGCAATTTTTTTACACGACTGCCAAAAAGGAGTGTGCTTATATGTTTGGGTTTCATGTAATTATGTGAGTTTCTTTGTACCACCATAATATCTAAATTCCGTAACGGATTCGGTTGTTATTGTTTATTTAGTGTTTTGCGGTTTTGACCTGGCATACACGTGTTATTGACCTTCAATTTTGGCGTTGCAAATGGTGTTGCAATTATTAAAAAAATCTCGAAACTAGGAGTAGGGTATCTAAACGCTCTTGTGTTGTGGACACTGGCCATCATGAAACTGCCCTTAACGATATATAAATAAGGATTAAATAAAAGGATACCAACAGATAGACCATACCATACCAAATTATATACATTACCATAAAAGTACAGGGTGTTATTTTTCTCATTTTAGGCGCTGAACAACAAAGCTAGATAGTAATGAGAAGAAGACGCGCGCGGGAGTGAGACCGATTTGTAGATTAGGATGAAAAAACACGAAATCACTCCACAGAGAAAAAAGTATTTTTTTTGTACTATATACGATGTATAATGCGTCAGTAAATAAATATCTGAAGTATCGATTAATTTCGATGCGGAATAGTGGAGAAAATCGGTTTTCTAAGAAGATATAGAGTGTATTTTATTTAAAAAAAAAATGCTAGTTTCTTCATGAAACTTAAAATTTAGAATAAACCATATTTTTGGGCATATCGTGCAATGTATTATATTATATATATTTTTCAAATTTTTTACTTTGTCTATTTAAGAGAAAAAATATTTCAAGCTGAGCAAATATTTGTTCGAAAACTACTATACTGGGCCTTTAGCCTGTTCGATTCCGGTACAAGTAAGTCATTAATCAAAAATCTTTTAATGCAGTTTTACTTAATTTTGAAAATAAAGGAATGTTTCCTTGTGAGTAAAATTTGCTTACATCAATATTTAGGGTACTTTCCCTCCGACGATCGTCTTTTTCCCACCCTATATACGTTTTAATACCCAGACATGTATTAAAAAAAACGTATATACAATGTTTCTGATCCAAACATTTTTGGGGTAGGAATCGATCCATAACTCCCGGTTTTTTTTATTAGTAACTGTTCAGGCATTTGACCACAATAAACAGGATATGGGCTAAGTTTCTACATACTTGCCAAGGAAATGCGCATCAAATACTGAATGAAAAAAAAATTACAACAATATTTAGTAAGTATAAGATCCTGTTATCGAAACAATTTATCGCAACAAGTATTACTTTTTCTTTCATTCAAGTTACTATTACTTGCTCAATATTGGGTTTTCCCCCGTTGTAAGCTATTTGAACGGGATCTGAACACGTACTTGCATTACACGGATCTTTCAAAAGTTGCAGTTTCATCAGGAACCTGTCCGTCTGTGCGTCCGGGTCATACAATTAACGTCAGAAGATTGTTGCGAAACTAGAGTCGCGAGACTTTGGAGTGGCTGGTTGGTTGTTTGTGACTAGTAAAAAAGAAAAACAGAATTTGCTTTTTGCATTATCCATGCAAACATTTTGCTTGTATGAAAAAATTAAACCTACCTTGACCTAGATATAACTATAAGTATCTTTATAACATAGTACATTGAAATACAAAAAAAACAACGACTTACAAAAGTCAATGGTGTGTGTGACTGAGAAGTCGATAATACGATATAAATAAACAAGTTGACTTAATGGTAATTAATAATTACAATACAAGTATAATGACCGAATAATTATTTACCAATACACTGTCATTTCTAGAATGACATTTCCAAACATGTAAACTTATTTACCATTTTCATAAACCTACTTAATATTGTTTACCTCATTAAAAAGTTGTTGACGAAAACAATTTACAAGTGCGTCGAAAACATAACAAATCAAAGCTACGAGAGAAACCTTCGAAAACAAACTACGCAAAAGAAAACTCACAAACGCATTTTTCGTAGTTTTAATCCTTGCTTATGGACGCAAGGATTTACGATTTACGTCACGTAAAGGCCAATGAAAATTATGTGAAAATAATTTGCCTAGTTGTGCCTTTAAAATTATACCAAAGCTACATTAAAATGTTTTGTTCCAGAGGTCAATGTTAACTACTTCGAAAATATTATGAGTAAACTTTTTAAAATCTGAGTCATTGAATTAAGGAAAAACTAGAGTTTGATAATTATTTATAGAACTGGAATGACAACTTAGTGTTTGGTTTTTCGTAAAAAAAGTGATAAAACTGAAACTTTTACATAAATTACGATCTTACTTTATGATTAACCTTTAAAATTAAAAGGACTAGGAAAATTAAGTTTTTTATTTATGAAAATAACCAAAAGGTCATACCAAGTTTAAAAGTTAGTTTAGTTTATTATAGTTAAGTTAGTGGCTTGTTTAATTGCAATAAAAACATTTTTTTAATTTTTTTTTTATTTACTACGGGGAGACTCTTAGCTTTCATCATACCTGATGTTGAGTATTGATAAGGCTGAAGATGGAAGCGAGCCTCTCCCGAAATCCTCACCCACTGAGGAACATTATGTTAAAGGACAACAGATAGTTGCTTTCTGCCATTTTCACTTATATCAGTAAATATTATGTTTTTTCGCGCACTGTTCATTGAAATAGAACTACTTTTCCCGATATTTAACGCTGTCATTTCGTGACCACGGCAGCTGAAACGTTGCCGAAACGTCGGGAAAATCACAAAACCCCAAAAAATACGGACTATCTCACTAGATCATAGCTCGTGAAAATATAGCGCGTTTAATTTCCGGCAAAGCTGTTTTATTTCATTTTCATTTATTTTGACTATTTTCATATTACAGTTAATACCTAAATATAATGAGTTTATCCGACTTTAAGTTCACTAACCCAAATTATAACAGCATCAGTTCCTAGAAAGAGGTTAAAAAAAAAACAACAACAAACGATCTATCTATCTAGACCAATACCTCCGAGTCAATGACCCAATAACTGAAAGACTTCACCTGACATCGAATCGTCAATTGTTTACGTGGGTCTATATTAATTCGCATAACGTTATACTCCTAATCCCAAATATAAATGCGCATAACGTGAATTGTCTTAACGATGACTTGACATAAATGCAATTAGCATAACGTTGCTTTGCACAAATTTAAAATGGTATAAATATATATACGCAAATTATTAACAAGTACTTCTGTTGTCTGTAAAAAAAGAACCACGAAATTCAATGCGATCGCCTTAAATTTCTAACCTATCACGTATAAGTATATAAGTATTACCTATATAAAACATTTTGCTTACAATTTATTTCAATTTCAAGCGTTTTAATTTTAGACATTCTGATACGTTCTCTGTAGTTAATTATGATGTGAAATTTCTTATAACAGGCTGTTACAAAAAATACCTATCGTCGAAGGCTAAGGCGGAAGCTTTGCTTCTTTTTAACCGACTTAAAAAAAATGAGAAGGTTCTCAATTCGACGGAACTTTTTTTTAATCTGTTACTCTATTACTCGAAGAAGGCTGGACCGATTTCAGTAATTCTTTTTTGTTAGAAAGGGTATACTTCTCATGTGGTCCCATTGTCATCATGTCAAAATCTGCATATGCTTCTAGAAAAAATCATTTGGTGAAATGGAACTGTCGGTTATCGGAGCTATTAAATACTTAGCGTTTCACGGAAGCAATACGATTACTTTAATGTGGTTCATAAGCAATTTATGCTCGACTCAATAAAGTGGAGCTGATGGTGAAGTTAGCGGAAGAACTCCTCAATAAGTGACGTCCCTGCACCGGAAATAGCAGCATTTTGTTAAAGGTGATAGGCACGGGACCTCCTTTAACTTAAAAAATTGTGAACTAAAAAAACTTTATAAATAACAAAAAAAACCTCAAAAAACTAAATAGCAAAAAATAAGCCTTTTGGAGTCTGTGCCAGCCAAGGCTACTTTGCGGCCCTACTCTTTTATTTTTCTTGCCTTGGCTGGCAAGAAAAATAAAAGAGTAGGTTTTAGTTTTTTGAAGTTTTAATTTTTTGAAGTTTGTTTTAATTTTTATTATTATGACAATTTAAATTATACTTGATATTGATATGCATATATCAATTATGCGGATGTATTATTATGCGCATTATGTTTTATTTTTTATTATTAATCCTATTCAACGTTATGCTTAATTATATTATGCCAAATCTGTTATGCGAATTCATATTATGACAAATAATGTAATGCGTATTAAGAGGCACCCTGTTTACGTACTACAAAGACGCAGTTTCTGTAACCTCGAAATACGTCATTAGGTACATTTAACTAAGGTAAACAGTAGACGGTTACAGGCTATTTTAAGCTTTCAACCACGGGCCACGGCTCACACCTACTTTTGGACGTCATATGGTGTCATAACGGTAAATAAGTATACTTACATATACAATATAGAGTGTGAGTAGATAGCATTCTATTGATTGTTTTTATGAATTTGGTCCACTATTTTCCATGGAAAATTTCTTCTCTGAAACTTATGATACGAGTAAGTAGATGAATTATTCTTAATGATAAATATAACGATATCTTATCATCATCAGATATTTTTTTAATATCTCCACTGCTGAGGCAATAGTCTGTTAATATTCTTATATCAATTTCATTCCCTTTATGATTTTAGGTAAGCATTTTCAATGCTATCATATATAATATTCTTGAAGTGAAAACTTCTTTAGCGGCGTTGTGCACATCAGAGTTTTAAATTTTTGGGATGGGTAAAGAATGTTAAAGTCGCGTCAGGACACGTGACTCTGATAAAAAATTTGTAAGACACTTTACCGTTGACCTATTTACCTATAACAACCATTATATAAAGATCTCGCATTACTACCAACTTTCATATTGATGCCAGGTCAGTTTGAATGGATTTAACTGCCAAATCAAGTTGGTCTCCGCTTTCATCAACTTTTTATGAAGTTGTGGTCACGATATAGTGGATTTTGATCGTTATTTTCGTTCAAGCGGTTTTCACTTCTGCCGGCACTCCCAGAGTGCAACCCGTTGTTTTTTTTAATAGATAAACTAGCTTCACCTGTGTGGTTCCCGTTCCCGTGGGAATATCGGGATAAAAAGTAGCCTATGTTACTATCCGTCCTTTCAACTAAATCTTTGCCAAAAATCAAGTCGATTGGTTGCTTAGTTAGGGCGTCAAGAAAGGACAAACAAACACACATTTACATTTATAATACTAGTTGGGATTAGGATAGTAGAAAAAATCATCGACTCGGCTCACAAGATATTCTCAGGCTGGACTTGATCGAAACCGCGACCGATGACACCTGAAAATAATAATTTTAATGGCCTGCGCAGACGACGGACATTGAAGGACTTTTTGTCCGCGACACGACCTTATTACTAAGAACATAAAGTTGAATAAATAACGAGGACTATCGCGTACTTTCATGGATATACGCGATCTAAGTTGAATCTTATTTGGTTAACAATAAAGACGTGTCGCGGACAAAAAGTCCTCCGTTATCCGTCGTCTGCGCTAGCTCTAAGCCGAATCCATTTTTTTCTATCGCGATATGTATTAAAGTGATGTTGATCTAATCTCATTTTTCATAATTCTTATAATTCATGGCAAAGTCCCCGATGATTCATACACCTTGTATGACAAGTTTAAGAGTTGATTTACAATTTCCTATCACGAGAAATGCAGGAATTTTATCACATTTTTGCATATTTTAGTTTATCTTGGCATTCGTTTTATGAATGACTTTACCATAGATATATTTCCTTATCGTTTATTATCGATAGATGATTCAGAAATCAGATATTTAGCTTAAAAATGTGAAAAACAAGATAGATATATTTATTTTATGATGCTTACTTTCGAATGTTGTTAAGGAAAAATATCGGTTCTGAATCTCGTATCTAGGAGAACTTTTTAATAATGACAAAAATGAGTTTCGATGGATGCTCTTGTTGCCTAACTTCCCAGACGCCATTTTTGCATCGTATCTAGTATAGTAGGTACAGTGCGACAGAAAAGTTTAGAAAAAAAATTATGGCGCCACTAGTCTTGTACTAGAGTACAACTAGCAACACTACTATTACTACGAAAACAAGTTTGATACTTGATATATTTTTATTAATTATTTGTTCTATTGTTTTAAAACTAAAGTAACCTACCCATTTAACACTGAGCGGTAACCGCTTACCGCACTAAACGACTAGTCGATTTATGTAAGCTAAGAAAAAGACAAAGAAAGTATTCGATAGATGAATTTTAGAATAAATAGCAACCTCTCGAATATAAGAAAAAAGAAGGTATAAAATCATGCACAACCATTTAAAACTTTAATCGTAAATCTACTTGTCTGCTTCTAAAGCTCTCTCTCTCTATCTCTTTTCCTAGCAGATCTGTCACAAATCCTACTTTTAATATTATAAATGTGAAAATTGTTTGTTACGCAATCACGCAAAAACTTCTGAATGGATTTTGATAAAATTTGGTATACAGATACTTGAAAACCTGGAGGAGAACATAGGATACTTATTATCCCGTTATTCCCGCGGGAACGGGAACCATGCGGGGGAAAATGCGGGCGGCAGCTAGTAGATTAAATAAAACACTTGGTACAAAGTTACAAACTTTATTTAAACATGTTATTCAAGGATTCAAAATCCAAATACTCACATAAGTTGGTTCTTCACCTTCCATTCATTCTTGCGACTGTTGTTGAGCTGTTCTAGCCCCCTCAGTTAATGCTTGCATAATTTTTGGTCAATTAGTGATTCACCATAAAGTTCATCACCTAGTCTTCACCAACCCATAACACCAATTAAATTTTTATAATTCTCTCTAGAAGAATCTAATGGACTGGGATCTGTTTATTATGATTTAGACATAATACATAGTCAAACATTAAATATTATATTAATACGTATTAATTTAAAATGCTCAAAATACTTCAGTCGCGTTATAAAATTACGAGTTAAAGTTAAGAGTTTTTGTTCACTTATGTACTTTACATGTTCCTTTGTAAATGTTGTTGCTTCTGTTAAAGCTGATAAGTTTCTTGCGGCCGTTCTTCTTATCAGTTAAAAGATGTCCTGAATGGCTGGTAGGGAAAAAAATTCGACGATTCGAAAGCACTTATCTATAAGTCTATTTGAATAAAAATCTTTGACTTTTCACTTTGACTTTGTATAACCTCCAAGGTAAGAAAATATTGATATAAATGATACTTATGAGAGGAAATTCTTAACGAATTAACTTCCAAGATCTATTCAATACTTCGAGAATACGTGTCGTGCAACTTACTCACTTGTAAAATCCGTTATTCGTTTGTAAACATCGTTGAGATTGCTAAGCAACTTTTTGGCTTGAATTTCTGCCAAGCTACACAAAAACAGGTTTTATATTACATCACGGGCACCACCACGACTTAATTTAATTAATAGTCTTGGTGTCACAATTTCCACTTCGTAAACACGAAAATAAATATTTAAAGAAGCTAAAGGTTTGGCAGTAGAATTACCAACTTGACAACCGGAAGTTGTGCTGCCATATAGTGCAGTTGACTAGTTCTTTAAAAATCCGTTTTCTACTCTTTTATGTCGCACTGTATTATCACAGAGCGTAAGGAACTAAAGAAGATAGATAGACTGTGGTATTATACAGGGCCATTTTTAAACACTATCCAAATTTTTTAGTTAGACTCAGTTCATGTTTCTAGGAGAAACTTTCTCTAAGAAACATTGGTCGAAATACGGGAACAATTTTTGGAATTCGCATATTAAATCGATCGCGTGAACAGTCTGATTCGTATGAAGAGTAAATTTTTTTGTCATATTTCGACCCACGTTTCTAAGAGAATGATCACTTACACCGATTTGCACTAAACTTAAGAATCGCCTAAAGCTATTGTTATCTTTATTAATTCTTAATAAAAGAATGCTTTGCACTATCCATATATCATTCTTAAAATCCACTCAGGGTTTTACGGGCCCAATATCGTGCACATTAAGTTTATGCTATTCTTAATATTAATGTTTAGAATAGCCTTAGGCGATTCTTAAATTTAGTGCAAATAGGTGTTAGGTACAGATTCTGAGACGAACTTAAAATTTTGGATAGTGTTTAAAAACTTACCCTGTATAATCTGTGATCGTTAATGAATAAAATTTACTAACAATCCTTTCTTTACAGGTGCTATGATGAAAGACCTCGCCTCCACTATTCTGAAGCACACAGTGACCTCCCGTGCGCACCTAACGCCCGAGCTGGTACTCCGGCTGATCACGCCCTCTTGCCCTCTTTGGAGAGCCAAGGAGGAAGACTTGCCATTTAAGGACCCCTTTTGGGCGTTCTACTGGCCTGGAGGGCAGGCTACCGCAAGGTCAGTAAGTTCAGTTTAGGATTCCAAGAGCCATGATGAAAAATGGCCTCTTAATCACTGAGGGAAGAAGGCGTGACTTTTATGGACACTTTCTGGGCGTTCTATTGGCCTGGAGGGCAGGCTACTGCAAGGTTAGTTGACTATTGTTGATACTAGGCACTATGATGAAAGGTATGTGCCTCCTTTATCTGCAAGAGAGTAGGACCTGTCCATAAAGGACCTCTTTTGGGTGTTTTACTAGCTCTTGCTTGCACCTAACCGAGCTGGTACTCCAGCTGATCACGCCCGCTTGCCCTCTGTGGAAGGCCAGGGAGGAGGACCTGCCTTTTAATGATCATTTTTGGGCGTTCTACTGGCCTGGCGGGCAAGCTACCGCAGGGTAAGTAAGTTCAGTTAATGATTCCACGAGCCATGATGAAAGATCGCCTCCCCCAGTCTATCCTAATCCTAAGGCACACCACACCACCAACTCATCATTAAGAACTTTTTGTTTGGAAATACCTTTCCCTAAAATCGCAAAAGAGGCGATTTCATTCAATATTTTATTTGAACTCTGTTAAAATGTATGAAACAGCTTGTTTCAGGGTTGCTTCCATATAAAAAAGTTATCATTTCTACTAATGGTTTTGAATAAACTTAAAATAACGTTGTATAGGCAACTTGTGAGCAAGCAAGTTCCTGGCCTCTTTTTAATCTATATCTATATACTTATATACCTACTAATATTATAAAGAGGAAAGATTTGATTGTTTGTTTGTTTGATGAAATTTGGTACACAGATAGTAGATAGCCTGGTCATGATCTTTTTATCCCGATATTCCCACGCGGGTGAAACTGCGAGCGGCCGTTAGTCTTCAATAATTCAGAATGAGGCAGAGAAAAAAAAATAATTTGTAACAAAAAAGTTACGAAAGAGGAACTACAAATCTGCAATATAACTGTACCTATGCATTAGTGCAAGTAAGTTCGTCGTCGTCGTCATCTCAGCCACATAAACCCACTGTTGGGTATAGGCCCCAACCAAAAGGAAGGGGCTTGCCATTATCGCCACGCTTGGCAGGCGGTTGGCGATCGCAGTAAAGTTTGTAGGAGACGCTGCTGCCCGTCTCCTGAAGGCTGAGTCCCTTAGTCGCCTTTTACGACACTACACAGCTATAGTTTTTTTTACCTTTTTTAATCCGTTAACCTTTAATTTCAATAATCGTCCCTACATCATTGTGGTTTATCTCTCAACCAATCAAGCATTGATAAATCGCGATTTCTCTGGAACCTGTGATAAACTTTACTTTTAACATTTACGTTATCAGTTCCACATAAACTTGTTTGTACTATAAACATTAATAAGTAGGTACTAAGGAGATTAGTTACTAAGCGAAGAATAAATACTATTGGGTCTTTCTAGTTATTTTGCATTTTCACATAAATAATAAGATTTTGAACAGTAAAAATGCATCTTTAGTAAAATTAATTAATTATCTTAATTCTTTTGGGAAGAAAAGAGAACAGACAATAAAGCTGTTAGTTGGAATAAAACAACTCATTTTTACGAACTAAGTTGTAATTGTCCGTATTTTTTGTTTTTTTAGGGGTTTTTTGATTTTCCCGATGTTTCGGCACCTTTACAGCTGCCGTGGTCACGGGATAACTGACCGTAAAAGTTGGTTTATTTCAATGAACAGTGCGCGCCAAAACATAAGATGTAGTACGTAAAGCTGTTAGTCTTGTGAGTCTTGAATTTTTGATATTGTACGCAAATGAAAATATGTAGTTTATTTAGTTTTAAATGTACATAATTTTTATGACGGAAAAAATAAAGAAAAATTCTAATTTCTTTTACAATGACTTAGTGCAAAAATATATTAAAAAAGTTTTTTTTTATAAAATTGCATCTTATTGTAGGATTTTCATAATTTTTTACAAGCTCTTATTATTTTCAATCATTATTCAGTTTGTTTCAAAGCGATATATC
Source organism: Chrysoteuchia culmella (assembly GCA_910589605.1). NCBI lineage: Eukaryota > Metazoa > Arthropoda > Insecta > Lepidoptera > Crambidae > Chrysoteuchia > Chrysoteuchia culmella. The sequence goes on along the minus strand of OU342665.1, from coordinate 3,120,575 downwards.
GTTCAGTTCAAAAGTTGCACTGTTTTGTTTAGTTACCTACCAAACAAGAGCTAAAGAAAAAAAAGTTAATTTTGAATTTAAGCATCATTTCACTCTTTTTTTTTTGAAGCGCTCATGGCCGCGCTTGACGGACTGATCGTATTCGATCACGTTAGTTAAACAAAGTTCGGCCCGGTCAGGTGTCGGATGGGTGACCGTAAAGTGGCATTACAACTGAGCGCTTCCGTGCTTCGGAGGGCACGTTAAAATGTCGGTCCCGGCTGTTGTCATTTGATTACAGTCGTTAAGCCAAGTCAGAGGCCTACTAATCCTCACTCGATAAGAAGAAGAAGGAGATTTCACTCTTTTTTCATTTGTGCACTTTATCAAGACTCACACTGAATTTTATTAATTTAGTACTTGTTTGTACTTGTTGTAGTACTTTCTCATGAATAACATGTTAAAACCCTAATCTAATATTGATTGCCACCTATTATTATCTATCTAAGTCTGAGTAATGTCACAATTTTCTAATTAAGCTTAATATCTTCTTCAATTTATGAATGAACGCACCTGCTGCTATAGAAACATTATCAGGGAATTATCAACGTTATTTCCTTTTAATAAAACAAGTTATTAAATAAGCAAAACACACTATCTTATCACCTGAGATAACAACAAAAGAAACAGTTCCTATTTCTTAAGCTATAAGGTTCAAAACATTTCTACTACTTCGCAGTATGATTGTATGAGTCATGTCATGTTACAACTGGTTTTTACGTGCTCTTTCAAATTCGGTTTCATTCATGAATATTTAAAAAAATTACTTACCTTGTATTGACGTTTAACTGAAGGCTACCTTCTTAGAACTACGTACAATACCCGATTATTATTTTGAAAATAATTTAATATTCATATTTTGTGAATGAGAAATGCAAAACGATGAGTCAGAATCTTAAGAAATATTTACTTACGTCAATTAAGGTTTTTAAAAACATACACTGTTTCATCTATCTATCTAGGTATACTAATAAAACAATACCATGACTGACTGACAGACAAGACAGCGCACAGCCAAAACGGCTGAAGCGGCTTCTGCAATAACAAAGGATGATATTCCCACGGGAACAGGAACGAGGGCGGCTCCTAGTGCTAAAGAAAACAATTTTAGTTGGTTCCGTTTTTTAATGTATTACCAGTACATACCAAACTTTTAGAACTTCTAAACATAACCTCTTTCTTGGGTTTCGTGATAGTAAACATAAATTATTCAAGCTATACTTAGATAAATCATTTTGTCACCTTCTCGATTTGCAACTTTGTTCACATGTCGATAAATTAAGGAATGAATTTTTCTTTGAATTTTAGAGTAATTTTAAAAATTTGATCGCCTTGTAAGTATTAGGTCATAGTTATTAAACAAAAAATACTTAAGGAAACCAGACTACAAACGAGTCTTGATAAAAAAAGAAAGCTTAGAACATTACCGCATACCAAACCGAACGAGACGACATCATACGCAAAACTTACCTACACCAGAGCAAGACAGCTAAAGCTCCTAAACAGACAAAGATAGTCGCAAAAACTAACCGAAAAGAAAGAGATAAAAACACATGAGTCATCCTGGAATGTTTCAGGATAAATGAGTCACACTTTCCAGGAACTGAAATTTCTCCTTCGGAAAATGTACCTACAATTTGTTTGGGAAAATCGGGATAGCTGTTTCGGGCATGAGTCATAAGAAGGTCAATATTTGGGTTGAATTCGCGATGAGTCAAATAGACAAAACAATAGGATTATCTAGACGATATCTTTAAAGGTCGCTACTTGGGAAAAGTATGGACTTTTTGATATAAAACAATAGCACGGTTACAGTTGTTACAAATCTGGTAATAACATATATATTTCTTCATACCTTTATCTAGATTCGTATAGTTTCAAAAACACAATTTTATGCTTTGCCTCGACACTTTTTCTTCAAGAAGAAATAATTCAAGATTATTCTTAAATGAGTGGATTTAATAAGTGGACACCAATAATATTTATGATCGTATAGAAGCATTTTTTTTAAATCGCTGTACTTTTTTAATACGAAGAGATTTTGTGTTTTTTTTTGCCTAATCTGCAAAATCGGTCTCGCTCACGTGCGCGTCGTTTTCTCATTGCTATCTCGCTTCAGCATATTTTTTTCGAGTATCGCCTTAATGCTATGTGTCACTTCAAAAAGTATTGAGCTTTTATGAACTTGAAATAAATGTAAAAAGTTCGAAAAGGGTATACTTAATTATAGTCCAGTTAAAATATATTCACATTACATCCTACAATGTTAATTCCTTTTCTGTACATTAATTGCGGTTATTGGAAACCCACCTTGCAGGGCCCCCTATTATGAAAACGAACACGAAACTCTCGATCCTATGACTCCTGCTGATAAAAATCTACAGTAGGGATTTGAGTGGGATTTCATTTATTTGAACATCATATACCTTAGTTAGATCCAAAAATCACTTATTTATATTGGGAGGTTTCGGAAATAAGATTGTTGTAAAGTTCTTTTTTTACAGAAAATGCTTAAAATTATTATTAAGGTGGTACGACTTCTATACAAACAAACATTACACAATTATTGGTTCATCATACCTTAATAATACATAAATATACATGCGCATCTAACTCGTTTCAGTTATTTGTTTGCGCGAAATAATTAAAAAATTGTACATTCATACATAAAACACGAATATACTAATATCTTATAATTTCAATAATTCTACGTATGTGTGTGTGACACATCGCATTTATATAGCTTATGTATGAAAGTATTTTTTTTTATAATTTCGCGCAAACAAATAACTGCAACGAGTTAGTTGCACATGTATTTATGAATTATTAATGTATGATGAACCAATTAATGTGCAATGTTTGTTTGTATGGAAGTCGTACCACCTTAAGAATTTTTTTATTTTTAAATATAATAATAAGACAAAACATTTTGAAAAGAAAATAGACTGTAGAATAAAGAATTTTCTTGCGACCGTTCTTCTTATCAGTTAAAAGATGTCCTGAATGGCTGGTAGGGAAAAAAAATGTCTATTTGAAAGCACTTGTCTATAAGTCTATTTTAATAAACATCTTTGACTTTGAATGCCCCTGCTCCAAATACAAAACCATTGTTAATAAAAAACGATCAAAGTCGCCATGTTGAAAATTTGTATTATCGATTATAGTCGTTAACGTCACATTATAATGAGAAAAATCACCCTTGTTTATTTATTGTTTAGTTGTATTTTTTTTAACCTTAATACGTTTTTTTTTTGGAAATCCTTTGCCATTACTGGGGTGACTTTTTAAATATCGTGTCTATTGGTTATGAAGAGCCCTATCATACAAATTCACTCGTGTAGATTTTAATGTTTTTAAGATAGAAATATAACAAATTTTAAACAGCCTTTTTAAGCTCTAATCAAATTATGGGGAAAAAATCAACAAATATCAATAATAAAAATCAATTTGATGTATAAAATATTAATGTCATTTTCTATGTCATTTTTTGAAAAATATTTGAAAAAAATACAACTCGGCCACAAGCGTTTAAGTTTCGGTAGCTCAGTGGTTAGAGCATTGGACCGGATTTGCAAAGGTTGTGGTTTCGAGTCCCATCTTCTTAGACCGAAGTTTTAAGTAAATACCTACATAAATCAGTAAATAAATTGTCTAATAATTTAGAAAGCATTATTATTATGTAAAAATTGCAAATACGTAGTTTAAATTAATGACTAATAGTCCATTATTTACAATACTATGATGTTAATGATCGCTAAATATATTTTATCTTTCATTAATAACCCAACTATCAATAAATATCAAAGAAACACCTTAAAACCCTAATACATTATCGATTATAGTCGGTATTTATCGCTGATTTATCTTTCATTGTTTTATTAAGTTACTCAATAACAGGAAGTCTTCAAGTATTTTATTACCAACAGAAAATTTTATTGATAACACGAGGATATCAATATGAGTAAATTATTATTTATTATCGATGTATCAGTAAACCTCGCAGGAAGGTTTTTTTTTCTATGAACAACGCGGAGACTTTATCATAGGTTCAAGTTCTCCAACCACACCGAATACAATATGTAAATACCTACCTGGGATTATGGGACCGCTGGGAATCGAAGTCGGGACCCTTTGGCCTGATACCCGTGGTTGCTACCACTAGACCACAGAGGCAGTTAAATTAAACATTTTGGTATTAAACAACACTTTATAATTTCACGGGCTAGAAATACTAAACCTTTTATCAATAAGATTCCTTTCCATAAAGTTAACTCTTTATAATTTTTCTATCACGAATACCTTAGCTTTCCACAGTGTCTTTATTAAGGGACTTTTAGCCAACGCAAAAGATCTTATGAAATCAAACCTTGGTCATTTACCTTTATCAACAAAATCCTTATCAATGGTATGAGCGTACGAACATCAGCACAAAAGAGCTTATGAAACAAAACATTGATCACCCATCCCTCAACCGACCCTTGCAAAAGTTGCTTAACCTTCGTTAACTTTACAAAACTACGCCCTATCGATCGTTAAACAAATTATAGTAAACAAGACTAACAACATAATTTTCACGAAAACTAATTTTTCTTGCGAAATGACCTTGAACCTACAAAACCTTTACTACAGTAATTATGGTAAGCAACTGGACCAACAGCAACCCGGTAAATCGTAAAATAACATTTTGGTCACCTATCCTTTATCCGACCATTTCAAAACGTTGCTTAACCTTTGTAATAAAACAAGACAACGCGCAAACGCTTTGTCCCGATATTAAACACTATACAACATAGTAAGCTATATTCCCCAAGAAATTAAGATAGATATTTTCTTGCGGAATCAAGCTAGATAATTTTCGTTTTTAACCGACTTCAAAAAAGGAGGAGGTGGTCTCAATTCGACGGAATCTTCTCCATGATCCACTTGATGAGCCTCGCTCCCCCAGCGCACCACGCCTGATGAGTGGAGACGCGGGCCGCTACGTAGTCACTTTCCTGGGTAGAAGAGAGGGCGCCGACGACATTACGTGCTCCCACTACTTCCCCGACCCAACCCCCCCGTCCCTCATTCCCTACCCCTCACCCACAACCCAAGCTAAAACCCAAATCCTAGTTTGCTAAGCCGTGGCCTGCTCGTAGGCGCTCGCTGGGCCTCCCCTACTATGGGGGTCTCACCCGGTGTGGAGACCGCGCTGAGGGCCGTGCCGCAAACATCCTGTGGGAGCACCATTCGTCCTGAAGGACGGCCGCGCATCGCAGCACACATACACCGCGGGGCGGTAGCCCCGTCGAGAAGAAGCCCGGGAAAGGAGTAGAATACTCGACCCCGAATACCCACCTACGGCGGAGGACCCAGACTAGACGGAATCTATACGTACACTTTTTGGCGCGCACTGTTCATTGAAATAAAACAACTTTTACGGATATCAAACGCGCTATATTTCCACGAACTAAGTTGTAATTGTCCGCATTTTTAGGATACGGTTAGACGAACGAAAATAAATTAACTTTTCGAGGGTAGACTTATAAGTAGCCAGTCATCCCGTGACCACGGCAGCTGTAAAGGTGCCGAAACGTCGGGAAAATAAAAAAACCCCTAAAAAACCTAAAAATACGGACAATTACAACTTAGTTCGTGGAAATATAGCGCGTTTGATATCCGTAAAAGTTGTTTTATTTCAATAGACGGAATCTTTTTTTATATTTTTTTTATGTATATTACTCGATTACTCGAAGACGGCTGGATTGATCTGAGTAATTATTTTTTTGTTCGAAAGGGAAATTCTATTAAAATATGGATGTCCGCCAAGTACAATCGGGGAACTTCCCGGTTTACCAGTAGAGTTTCTTGGACGTTTTTTTGAAATTTTATAAGGCTAAAGAAACATTTTATTATTCAAATGAAACACCTAATTACATTCTATTATTTGTGATATAAACGTTTTCTATAACTCTATTATTTTTAGTAATAATGCTTTTTTAAAAACTCTACTGGGCGACCGGGAAGTCCCCCGACTGTACCTAAAACCGATTCTATCAAATGTCTGTAACATAATTTCCACAAAACCTCATATTTCTTGCGACATAGGCATTCTTAAAAACGTATAGTATAATATGTTCGCACTCAGCCCTCCGATCATTAAACAAACCATGGTAAAGCCTACCATAATTTCCACGAAACCTCATTTTTCTTGCGAAATGACCTTTAACCTGTAGACTGCGCGAGGAATCGATCTGGTGACCCCGTTTCCGGCCTCGGTCAAGGGCGGGCGGGGTTAACGAACAAAGTGAACTCATTTTGGCTCACGTGAGCCTCGAAAGGGGGGAGAAAATCACGAAATATAAGGGTGGAGAGGGTATTGTGAAAAAGAAACAGACCTTGACGAGCTTCTTGCTGGTTCGTAAAACCTTAAAAAACGTAGTCTAAATAAATTATATTGTATTTGAATTTAATTTTTTTTTTCTTTAAACGCGCAATTTCGAAGCCGTAACTCGTAATGAGGTAAAGATAATATCCTAAAATTCTCGAGATATTTTGTAAAAAAAAATACACGTAAATTCGGATAGGGGTCGTCTAGTCTTACCTAAACCTCACGACGACCGACGTAGCAAGGGGGTTAAAAAGCTGTTTCGTACAAAAAGAAAATTTTATGTGCACTTTGCTTAAATTGTATGAAACAACTGTTTTTCCGCTATTTTTCCATAAAACAGTTGATCGTTTTGAAGTTTTGGGAAAACGTAAAATAACGTTATGTATTATTACGAGTGTAGATTGATTTAATGTATTAGTTAAGCGACCGCCCGCGGTTTCACCCGCGTGGTTCCCGTTCCCGTGGGAATATCGGGATAAAAAGTAGCCTATGTTACTTTCCGTCCTTTCAACTAACTCTATGCCAAAAATCAAGTCGATTGGTTGCTTAGTTTGGGCGTCAAGAAAGGACAAACAAACACACATTCGTATTTATAATATTAGGAAGTTAGAATTAATGAGTCGTAGATTGGATTACTTATTTGTAGTTTGTGACGTTAAATAGCAATTTTAATTACATGGCAAATTATTACGGTGAATAGTGCAGAAGTAAGGTTTACCATTTATTTCTAAGAAATGTCTATAAACTGAAATCAAGTGAAATACAGTTAGTTCCTGAAATTGCAATAAAAACAAATTATTCGAGCAAACTATACGAATACAGTATTTATTCGTAATAAAGAAACGTAAACGAAGACGAAATTACCGTATTCGCAAATGGCTTTTCGTAGAATTCGCTGAAATAACAGTTGGCGATATTTTTCAGCGAGTAGTAAACGGAACGACCGAATAAATGTCCATCTCGAAAGTTTCGGCGAAAAGGGAGTCGAGACTGCATAGGTAAAGGCTTCGATCCACTGATTCAACAATGGAAAATATAGTTTGCTGAAAACGTATTTTGAACTAAAAAATATCACATAATTTTTCAGTTCGGCACTGAAAATGTTATTTGATTTTTTTATCAGTGGATAAGTTATGCTTACGTAGTTTCGTTTCGCCGAAACCTTCGAGCTAGAAATTTTATTTTATAAAATTCTTTATATTCTTGGTACCGAGTTAGTCATAGTTTTTTATTGCAATTTTAATAGTAAGTAGGTATATAAAACATATTTTTAAATAAGTGAAGTGAGTTTTTTCTAGTATATTTACTTGTTTAAAAATTATCACAAAAATAGCATTGTAAAATGCAAGCTTAAAAAGTTATAATTAGATGGCTGTTTCATCTTAATCGATAGTCAAACATCTGTAAAGATGTTTCTTTCGAATGCGAGGATATTTCTCTCATAGATGAAACGAACGGTGGCCAACACCGTAAACAAGGTGAATATACTAGAGAATTTCAACGTGTTCTCATAGGTCTCTGTAGCATAATTGGTCAGTGCATTGGGCCGGATTCCCAAGGGTGCGGGTTCGAGTCCCGTCAGTGCGGCATGAGACAAGTTGTTTTTTTCTAGTATATTTACTTGTTTAATAATTATCACATAATTGAATATGTTTGTTTTAGTTCCTATTTTTCAATCTATGGTGAGCTACTAACTTCTGGTAAAAATAAATAAATCAGAATCTGTATGAAACTACTTTTCAAGCATATTAACTTCGGTCCTTATAGCCTAACGAGAATTCTAACTCGAATAATTATTAAATTAGTAAAAAGTTCTGAGACATAAATTTCTATAGTTAAGTTTTTTTTTCATATCGCTAATATCGCATAGGTACTACTGTTTAGTAAGCCTATCTTGCAGATGTTTTTCTCAGAATCATCCCTGCGTGGGTGTACATACCCTAGGCACTGGGGCGGATTCTTAGAAACTATTAGACTAGACTTGATTAGTAGCATCTTCATAGAACAGCGGACGGTAGTTTGAAAGTAGGCTCATTTATTTAAAGTAAGGTTTCCACTTAATACCAGCGCTATGGCACTGCGGAGTGGAGATCCTTTCGGCAATATATAACATAATTTATTCATTCTCCTTTTTGTATTCGACGACCTGTTTGGCGCAGGGGTTCTAACCCCACCTTCTGCGCCAGAGGTCCCGGATTCGATCCCCGGACAAGACAAATATTTGTGTGCATGAACATGTCTATTTGTCTTGGTCTGGGTGTTTAATATGTATATTATGTATGTATTTACAAAAAAAAGTATAAAAGTATGTATATCCGTTATCTAGTATCCATAACACAAGTTCTTCATGATACTTAACGTGGGCTAGATAATTGGTATGATTGTATGGAAATATTTATTTATTTATTTATTTATTTATATGTGTGTACTCCAAATGAATATTTTTCTTTCTTTCTTCTTTCTTAAGTTAAATCAATAGCAACTTTAGCGAAACTAGCAACCAACCACGGCTTCTTATTCCTCGGGCCGAATTCTGCTTTGTAGTCATAATCTTCCCGATGTTCATATAAAAAGCTCTATTCAGTTTTTGTAAGGTGCTGCAGTGTAAAAAATATTACAATCGAAACACAATTGCGATATGATTATGACTAAAAGTCAGCAAGATTTGGCTCTCTTTAGATTTGACGCCTTTACTAATTGTATGGATTAAAACCTAACTGAAGTATTATAATTATAAAATATTATTTTTTATTTCAAACAAGGCAAAAGTTGTTTCTAGAATTCGTTTCCCTTTCCCCTGTATAAGAGATATATTTTTTTCAATAAGTTATTGATTATATTTAAAAAAAATATATATTTTAAAAGCACCTAAAATTTTAGCAAATTAAATACATGACACGATGGGAATAATAAGATGGATAGAATTTGTTACATACCTGCATAACCTAGTCGTGATTTCTAAGTGACCTAGTTTCGGCGAGTTCATACATTTTTTTTTTTACATAATTTCTTCATTTCGTTTTCAAAATACTGGTTTTCTAGCAAAAAAAATTTCTTGGTTTGTGGAAATAGCATTTGAAAAAATGCTAGCGACATCTATTAACCTTCTTTCCATAATGGTTTGGCGAAAAAGCATGCTTTTAAAAGTAAAGTATGCTTGTAATAATTACAGAAGCGTCTTACAGGTGGAGCTAACATCAACAATTCCGTATTTTATTCCAAATTGCTAAATAATAAATACCAAACATTATTTATAAACATTATTTATTATTTGCTCAGCGGGCTATGGAAAGGGCTATGCTCGGCGTTTCTCTGAGAGATCGTATCAGAAATGAGGTGATCCGTCAGAGAACCAAAGTTATCGACATAGCCCACCGGATTAGCAAGCTAAAGTGGCAGTGGGCTGGCCATATTAGCCGTAGAACCGATAACCGTTGGGGTAAACGAGTTCTAGAGTGGAGACCGCGTCTCGGCAAACGTAGTATAGGACGTCCTCAGGCACGGTGGAGTGATGATTTGCGCAAGACGGCTGGTAGGAGCTGGATGCGAGAAGCCGAAAACAGATCTCAGTGGCGTGCACTTGGAGAGGCCTATGTCCAGCAGTGGACTGCGACAGGCTGATGATGATGATGATGATGATTATTTATACACACTCTTAGTACTGTGTGCAAATTACATTTCGGTAATCTTTTTTTTTTGGGTTACAGATATATTCTGGATAACGAGGCCATAGTGAAAGATAGACGGGTCCTCGATATCGGCTGTGGATGCGGAGCAGGCGCCATTGCTGCAGCGAAAATAAAAGCTGATTATGTTTTAGCAAATGATATAGATGAATGTGAGTATAAAATTAAAAAAAACACTCAAAAAATTTGGTAAACGAGACCAAAATTTGGAGATGCCGGGGATCGAACCCGGGGCCTTTCACATGCAAAGCGAACGCTCTACCACTGAGCTACATCCCCTCTTGAACGTGTGGACCAAATTACATATTAGTTACTACAACACTAAAGTTGATTAAAAAGGCGTGTTGAGATGAGACATTCTTCAACCATGAAATAGCTTCTGCCACAGCAGCAGTGAGGTTATAACGACTAAAGATGATGAAGGAACCATTTACATTTTTCTTTTTCTTTGTAGATGCAACAACAGCGACCTTGATCAACGCACATCTCAACGAAGTGACCATAGAGACCAGCACAGACAACTTCATAGGGTCAGCATGCAAGGAGTTTGATACAGTTCTGGTCGGAGACATGTTTTATGATGAAGAGTTTGGTAGCTTACTGTTTGACTGGCTTAGGACGCTGAGGGCTGATGGAAAAACGGTTCGTAGATTTAGGGCCGGTTTTACCACCGACTGATAAGTTCATCAGGATAGCTTATCTGGCAAATAATCGTAACTATATTAATATACTAAATGCGTGTTTGTTTGCCCTTTTTTTCACGCCCTAACAAGCAACCAATCGACTTGATTTCTGGCGCAAAGAGTTACCTAGTTGAAATGAAGTACTTTTTATCCCGATAGTCCCACGGGAACCGGAACCACGCGGGTGAAACTGGGGGCGGAAGCTTGTTTGACATATTTTTCATACGAGAAGTTCTGTAAAATTATCTGCCAGATAACCTATCCAAAACTTATCTGTTGATCGTGAACTAGCCTATACTTAAATAAATGTTTATTATTTAGGGGGTTTGCAGCTTCAGTGAGAACCAAGTATCTTATTATAATTAAACAAGCGGCCGCTCGCGGTTTCACCCGCGTGGTTCCCGTGGGAATATCGGGAAAAAAAAGTATTGTTTATTACAACTATCTTCTACCTATGTACCTAATTTCATCCAAATCCGTTCAATAGTTTCGGAGCCTATTCAATGCAAACAAACAATCAAATCTTTCCTCTTTATTGAGGCGGAGCGTAGCGGAGCCTCTCTTATGTTGACTCTTTTGAAAATCTGTCCGCCCGGTCATAGCGCCCAGACCGTTTAATCGATTCCAATGAAACTGGGCACATACTTAGACATCAACCATACCTAGGAGAACAAAAATTCGATGTCCTACCATCACCATAACCTTAGCTTTTGGCGCCAAAGAAGAGCCAAATTCGGTTTTTAGGGTTTTGCTCGAAAAGTATAGACTTTGGTGCATAGCGATACATTACAAATTTGACCAGAATGTAATTCTGCGTTTAATGCAACAAACCGCGTCTAAATCCGTCATGTCCTCGCAGAGTTATGCCGACATAAAGTTGTATAAGTCCGACCAAATTTGACAATTTTTTTTAAAGTTTCAGAGGCTCGCGGCGCTCCGCCTCTCTTGGGCTCCAAAGCGCCACCGAAGGTGGTGCAGTTTGGAGCCGTTCCTAGTAATATTAGTATAGATATAATATAAGAATAGATGTTTAGAAGAAGCAAGCTCTATGGCTAAACATAATAAGCATATGGCATAAAGGAAACAGGCTGAGAAATATACCGTGTTTTGTTTTCTTTGGGCCCAAAGTTAAGGGGGAGGTTGTGTTTCGTGTTTAAACAAAATTACGAAATCATCTTTTGTAGGCAAGTTTCATGAGAACTTATTTTATGGATACTAGACAACGGATAAACATACATATATACTTATTTTTGTACATAATATACATATTAAACACCCAGACTAAGACAAATAGACATATATACTAGAAAATAACAACTAATCTCCCTGACGGGATGAGACATGAGACTAGTTGCTTTTTTCTAGTATATTTTCTTGTTTAATATAATTTTCACATAAAAATAGCATTGCAAAAGGCAAAATTAAAAAGTTATAACTAATAGACATGTTCATGCACACAAATATTTTTGTCTTGTCCGGGGATAGAACCCGGGATCTCTGGCGCATATGGCGGGTTTAGCACCCCTGCGGTAAACAATATAGCTCAGAACTTGTGGTCATTCGAAGATTTTAACCTATTTTTCGGCGTGAGTTACTTACTTATAGAGGTTAAAAGAGATACTATATGTAGGTGGCGAGTTACAACATTAGAACTTTTAGGTCGCAGTAGGAGCTGCAAAGCCCCTATGCCTAGGTATATCATATAATCAAAAATATTATTAAGTACTTACTTACGATTGTTATTAAAACCTTAATACCAGTTAATTTTCAAGATTATCAGGTGCTATTGATTGTATATAGGCTTTTTTTTTTCACAGGTACTGGTTGGTGACCCAGGGCGACACGGTTTGACGGAAAAACGACAAAAACACTTAAAATTACTAGCCAAATATACTTTGCCTGAAGAGAGCTGTATCGAGAACCACGGGTTTAAAGAGACGTCTCTATGGAAAATTGATTAAACATCTCAGCTCACAAGCACAATTGTCTTTTAATTAAAACCACTAAGTATGTACTTAAATTCTCTATTTAATTTATCATTTTATTTATTTTGAAATAGTGTTTTGAAAATAGATACTCACTCATTCGTAATTTTCATGATAAAAAATGTTTTCAATAACAATTACCTACTTAGACTTTAATATTTAATTAGGTAACGATTGAAGGGAAGGAAAACCAAAATTATCATGATAATTAGAACATCTTTGAATCAAATGGAAAAGAATAATAACGAAGTATTACTAACGAAGTAATGATTTAAAGGACATATGCGTAGTTTCAGCATTGAATATATCTTAGACTGGACTAAGCAAAAGAAAACTTGTTTTTTTTTCTTAAAATATTTTATTACTTAAATACAAAAATAAAAAAAATAAAACTTATTCCAAAACATGTCGAACAATCGCATTTTTTCTGGTTTCGTTGTATTATCGTTGAACACTGCAAAGTTTGGACGGAAATTATATTATTTAAAAAAGACCTAAAATTATAATAATTACTTAATTCGGTACGTTCCTACAACATATTTAATTAATTACATTTTCAATATTTACATAACTTCTATGTATAAAATATTTTAGTACATAATTAAATTTTAAATTAACATTTAAAAGTAATATCATCAATTCCAATTTCTTATAATTTCCTCATCATGTTTTTTATTACAGATAATTCCGAATTTTAATAAATTAGCCCCATCTAGTACATTTTTTTCAAAGTAGCAAACAGCGCCATCTACTTGCAATTGGCAGCACTTTTGCGTCAGTAGAAATTGTTTTAATTTTAGCATTGCAATAATTAACTTCACAACTGATAATTATGCATGGTATTCGCATAAATTCCATGTTTCGACCTTGCCGTCCTGCCGGAATAGTGGGAATAGGTGTCCATGTCCATCGGGGCGTGCGGATGCATTATTAAAACTGGTTGAAGCGCTAGAGATTTCCTCGAGCCGGACACAGATGTCGCGTCTGTCACGTAAGCGTTGTTCACTTCACCTGGAAGTATAAAAAAACCTGTTTAGACACCTTTTATCACGACCGACACACAGCAGCTTTTATTATTGTCTAGCCCTCAGGCCGAGACTTCGCCGCGTGAAATTAGTTTATCACGCGGCTATTTATTAATCTGTGTGACGCGGACTTATTGTCGCGTGATGGCGCCATTAATCAGAGTCATCACATAATTGTGGATATATGTCTATCTATCGCACAATAGATAGCGTTAGTAGTATTTATAAAGTCATTTTATCCGCGTGGTTTGCGATCCCGTGGGATTATTGGGATAAAGAGTAGCACCACATAGTTACTCTTCGTCTTTTTAAATAATTTCGGAAAATGCGAAAATGATATGCCTAAGTCTTAGTGCCTGTTTCACAATGTCCGATTGGGAGATACTTTCCAGTTTAATTGGCAGACTTGTATGGACTATCTGTCAAGTAACAGCTAATGAGAACTTGCTTACACATTTTGAAACAAGGGCTGTACCCCGCAAGTATCGTCGCATCGACATCGACTTCACGGATGGACACATGACATGACACATTGCTGCTTCTTTTTGACACAAATGAAAACTTACCTTGAAAACTTACCTTAACTTACTTGTACTATTAAGTATTCTGTGCAAATACTAAGAGCAATATGTCACATCCATCTGTCAAATGAAGATGTCGATGCCGGCGCCTCTTGCGCGGTACGGCCACAGGCCTTTGGAATAATATAACGCTTAAGTTTAAAGTACATTTCCTGTCTAATTTGAATGCGAAAGTTATGTCATGAGCATGACACTTGATTTTTGTTCTTTGCTTGTGATTTCTAACTTGGTAATATGGCAAGTAAGTTGGTACTATTTTATTCGTACTTAGTTGTTGCGGTTGTGACATTTAAAAAGACAAGCTTATCTACCTACTAAGCACGATATTTCATTCAAACGTAAATTACCAAGCCACCAAACTGCACTTTAACATAAAGCACTGAGGGCCAAGTTTTTCCTTATAAGAAAAATGTGCAAAGAATGCAAAGCAAGTAATTCAATCAAGTATTCATGGAACCAATGAACGTCGTCGATTCTTAATGACTACTTTAAATCCTTGTAATAGAACTTAAAATACAATAACTCCACAAGTATGTCACACGACCGTTAACATATTCATGAACTACCCACATTGCTTGTTTTGCTGTCTCTCCGATGACACAAATCGTGTGTTTCAAATTCTTTGGAATGTCTAGTGTCACAGTTTTTAGTCATTATTTATTATTAGACTAGAAGGCTGTTATATCTTATCGAATAAACTATTCATACGTAATATAGGTACCTATGCTAATGCCTACGAAAACCACCACCAATATTTTAACCGACTTCGAAAAAAGAAGGAGGTTCTCAATACGTCACCTAGGTACATGTTACGAAATTTGTTTCGAATCCCCTATATGGGTAATGCTAGCCAGTTCCTCGGTGGCAACACTGAGAGTGTTGCCACCTTAGCGTTTCCCCGTCGTGTATAAAAAGGTGAGTTTTCATACTTTCCAACTGAAATGACTAATCCATTACGAGAAAATAAAGAAATCATAATTATTGAGTCCAATCGGTTAATATTTAAACGTAACAATTGTTATTAGGTTAAATATAAGCAAACTTTTTTACCAGGAATTATTATTAAATTATTGACATACAAAATACAGGACTTAATCGATTTTTAACTGATAGACATTATTATCACAGCTGTTTAAGAAATCATGAATAATCTTAAATATTATTTTTATATCTATCTATATCTATATCTATCTATATCTATATCTATCTATATCTATCTATATCTATCTATATCTATATACAGGACTCAATCGATTTTTAACTGATATACATTATTATCACAGCTGTTTAAGAAATCATGAATAATCTTAAATATTATTTTGATATCTATCTATATCTACGCATTCGCTTTTTTCTACGCATCTGTTTCACTTTCACAACCACATAGTTCCAAGTACAATTAACTTGGTCACTAAACAATAACATAGTGTGTCATTTACCAATTCACGTGACAAACTAGCGAAATTACCAACAACCGCCACCACATTTCACATGAAAGTAAACAAGCAAATGTGGAACTTATACCTATAGTCCAAAGGTTCATAAAAAAGTGAATAACGCTCACTTTTGTTACCCACATGCGTTACAGAAGTAACTGGGTTGGAAACGGTCTGGTTTTGTGCGGGTTCGTTGCGTAACAAACTGGATCAGTGCGGTTTGGGACAAGGGTGGATGACATATCTATTAGTCTGTATTGACAGCTGATTTGGTCTCGGTCATTGACTTCGAAGACAAAACAAGAAACTTGCGACAGCTAAAGATGATTAGACCCTTAGTAATCCTCTAACCAACATTAACCCCCATATTCTAAGTCGTTCCTCCAAAATTTTTTACACTCCACTCAAACTCATTCGACAAATTTGGTATTCATAGTTGCAAAAAATCTCCTCCACACAAATTATTCTTCACTTGAGTGTAATAATTGCAGAGTTACGACTTAGAATACCGATTTCGTGGAGTATTTCGAAGAGGTTTTCAGTGAGGTTTCGTTAAGTCGAAGACGAGTAAGTTTTGGAGGAACGACTTAGAATATGATAGGTGTAAGAGTCATGCAACTGAAACAAATGTTGGAAGATGACTCGCTAAAGTTGCCTTTGTATAACAGCGGTAAATAGTCGTACGTACAATCGGAGACCTCCCCGGTTGGCCAGTAGAGCTTTTTTGGGAATCGTTTTCTCGGAAAGTACTAAGGTTAAATAAATAATTTATTATGCTAATAAAATACCTGTTAATGTTCTATTGTTTGTGATATAAACGTTATCTATACATCTGTTACTTTTTTAAATAAAGCTCCCTAAAAAAACTCTGCTGGTCAACCTGGAGTTCCCCGACTGTACCTGCTAAGTGCAAACCTTATCCTTATATTTGGATAAGGAGAATCGTCCACGAAAACGAGCCACCATGCGTCCCCGAAGCGGTGTGGTAGACCAGCACCCCATAACGGTTTTTGCTATCGCTAACGCTATAGCTATCAAAATTAAACTCTCGTAAAACCCTTCAACGATGGGGTTTTTATCCAATTCCTACATATTTCTATTCATATATTGGATTCAGTACCTACATTGAGTTATAATGTTAGAAATATCTACTTGTGCTACTCACCATGCAAAAGAAATTAATCCGCATCATAGCCAACATAGAACAAACGGAGAGCTGCAAACCATACTTTAAAAAATATTCAATACTGCCTCTACCTTGTCTATATATCTTAGAGGTTTGCAAATTTGTACGTAAGCATAGCGAATTTTATAAAAAACGACAAGATAATCCGTCTAAATATCCGTCGCGATACCAAAATAAATTAATGTTACCCGGTTCCAGACTAAAATTAACATCTAATAGTACATTGCATGCGTCCATTAAAATATATAATCAATTACCATCTTTAATAATTAATGAAAGTAAACATTCTTTGTTTATAAACCAATTAAAAAAAATTTCTTATAAATAAATGCTATTACAGTTTACATGAATACTTCAACGACACTATTAAATAAAAAAAGGTATTTAAAAATCTGTCATCTAAAATTACTTTGTGTCATAATTGTTTTTTTTTTTTCTAATTTTTATATTTTTTTTTATTTTTTGGATGTAAAACTTTGCTATCTAATGTTAATTAGCGCCTCCTCTCTTCTAAACCCTATTGCGTGCCCGTCAGGGTCCATGATGATCTTTTATTTATGTTCACCATCTTTCGTGTACATTATGGAATGCAATAAATAATTGAGTATTGAGTATTGAGTATTGAGAATATGTAAATAGTATTAGTGAAATTAGTCAACAAAAATGATTTCTCTACAAATTGCATAATTATTATGTTTACCCATCTAGATAAATTGCTTAGTTAGTGTATTGTTAATTTACTTACTTATATAAAGTATGTAATGTCTGACTCACCTGAAGTACAGGATTAAAAACCTAGTTCAGAAATGTGATAAATATTAAACAAGAAAATATACCAGAAAAAAGCAACTAGGTAGTCTCATGTCCCCGTCAGGCCACAGAAATAGCATTGTAAAATGCAAAATTAAAATGTTATAACTAGTTCAGAAAGTTTAATTTTAAATTTGTCTTTAACTGTAAAATATTTGTATTTTTACATATACTCCAAAATCTTATGAAATAAAATTATTTATTTATTCATTTTATAATGTTTCACTATTGCATTTTAGTACGAAAGTAATAGCGTTAGCGAGAACCCAGTAGGAAGTTTCAGAAGTCGATAGCTATAGCGATAGAGATAGCAATATCGCTAGGCGGTAGGGATGCCGGTGTTAAGTACTAGAAGTGCAACCAGGACTATCGGTTAAACATGACTTTCGAAGCACGGAGGAGCCCAGGATAATTTTAGTCATCCACACCGTGAGCGACCATCGCGATAGTTGCATCTGTGACAATCGCAGGCCAAGTGCTAACTGTCTGCACCACTGTGGAGTTCGCAGTTCTTCCTGTAAATCACTGGCTCGACAATGCACGCACATAAACACATACAACGTCCACACTCGCCCCCGGCTCAAGTGACACTGACTTGTACCACAGAATATACAACCACCAAGACAAAAACCATCTTCTTGTTCTTCCTGTCGTATGAGGATTAGTGGTCACCTCTGATATTAGAGTTCATCAAGCCACCTATAAAGCCTCCGACTTTACATAACGACTGTTATGGGATGACAACAGCCGGGACCAACGGTATATTAACGTGCCCTCCGAAGCACGGAATCGCTCAGCTGTAATGCAACTTTACGGTTACCCATCTGACCGGACCGAACGTTGCTTAACATCTGATCGATTACGACCAGTCTGTCAAGCGGGGCCACGAGTGCTTCCACCACCAAGCTCTGGTGAAGATGAGGAGGATGATGGTGATACTCAACTCTGGCATTTGTTTCATTCAGACGATTAATGTCACGAAGGCGACTTTTTTTCGTGCGTAATAAACCGATGCAGGATCGGAAGTTAACTGTACGGTCTTTACAATGCAATTATTGCAGATGATTTTCACAACGTCCGAGGAAGCAGGCAATGTTTCTCGTGACTAAGGAAACCGATTCGAGCGGGGCATACCTACCTACTTTCCCGCAGGTCTGACAAGTTTCCGGTTAATAGTATGATGTTGATAACTTATTTAATATGCTCTCAGGTTGCCAGGCGAACTTGCCTGCAACCAGCACCAGGCTGGTAAACCTCTAACAGTGACCTTCATCTTGGCAAACTCATAATTCTCTCTCTAGCATTAGTTACTTCTCTCTCTAGCGTTGGTTACGAACGACCCACCATGTGAGCACAATGCGACTTGTTTTTTTTTATAATAGGTAAAGCGAAGATGCGATCTAGGATGTGAATGTGACGCCCTTGCCTAGAGGATACCTATTCACTCGTGATTTGAAGACCCCCAAATTAAGTGTTTCAAGTTGTTAGGTGTTACAGACTGCAAATACAGCCGAGACCAACGGCTTAACATGCCTTCTGAAGCACGGAGGTGCTCAGGATCCATTGCGAAAGTTGCTTAATCGGAACAATCGCAGGCGCACCAATCGAGAGGACCGATCTGCTCCACCACGCTACAAAAAATTTAAAGGATGATGATGTTCATGATATTTACCTTTTATCACAGAATACTAAATAGTACAAGTCCTTTATTTACATAATGAAGGACGTGGATACCCGCTGTCAGGTTGCAAGCGAACGTGCCTGGTTGCCAAGATAGCCAGGCCAGAGCATACAGCACCAGACATTTAAATTTCTAACCAGCAGTAAGGATCATGATCTAATTACCTTTATATAATGAAGGTGGCGGGTACCCGCTGTCAGGTTGCAAGCGCACATGTCTGGTTGCCAGGATGAAAGCCAGCGCAGCTAGCACCAGACCGTCCAGGCACCCGATCACTGCCAGGATGTAAGCCCAGCGGACGTGGCACCGACCTGCGGATTACAGAGGTATGGACGTTTAACAGAAACATAAAACAGTCTTTTATCTATGCAATATTGTATTCAATAATTCTAGGCCAATGACAGACTTTTGATCGGTAATCTGATCTTTATAACGTTATTAGCGACAGATAGATAATGTCTTTTGATCATTATTATCATTAGCCATTTCTATGATAGAGCGTCCAAAATGTGCACAATGTCACACGTCTTTGACAGCTTCTCTTCTTCTCGTTTCTCTCGGCGGCAGATCTCCTAATGTTCGATTCACGGATTTAGTTTTCATTATTGCTAACAAATAAAACAATAAAACACGATAGCTTGTTACACATCCACATTTGAGTGGGTGTAGTATTTCCCAAACATCTCAGGATCATAAATTGCAAGTAGAATTGTGAAAATTTACTTTATTTGAAGAGTTAGATAATTATTTTCTCTAACGGAACCTAACATGGAAATGGATGGACTTTAATGAAGTCACTGATTTTATGTATAGTAAGTACTTATGTGAGGTTCTTTTAAAAGTACCTATTTTTTACTAGCTACGGGTAGGGTAGACGCTTAACCTTCATCAATAGCAAAGCAATGTACTTACCATGACTGCCAATGTTGGGAACAACGCTGTGATAATATAATACCCACCTAAATGATATTGGTCGGCAGTTGGACCGCAGGTCTCTTGGACCGAAGTCTCGCTCCATGCAGCCGGGTACACTGCCACACCAGCCACCATGCAAACGGCTGGAAAACAAAGAAAGTCACAATCAGTTTAGTTATATTTTACAGACAAACCTCATTTTTGGCCAAACGTTGTAATGTCGTGTCCTTTCAGTTAATCAGGCATACAATACCCCAAAGGAGTACAGAAATAAATTACAGTCTGCATAATAGGTATCAATAGAACCGGAAAAATTTATTTATCATAAGCCGCGCATCTTGACTTGAATCAGCGATACAGATTTAATGATGACAAAATACAATATAACAGAGGCTATAGACGTTTTTTTTCACTACGATCACCATGTTATTATGAAGAAAAAGACCCTTCTCGGTTTAGAAAAATCGGGTTTGGTTTGTACAGGGCCATAGTTTATATGTGGGCTAAGTTTTCGATAATTTAAGTAGCAAGTTATTAATAATTCCTGTCTAATTTAGTAAATTATTAATCATTCCTGTCTCTCCTGGACTATACAAACTGGTTAAGAAAGGAGTATGTTTCAATCTAGAATTCTAAATTATGCTGTAAATAATTTTTAGTCTCGGTGGCTTACTGCTTTAATGAAATTCCATTTAAAAAAAATACTGATGGTACATATTTAAAAAATATTTAACCTTTTAAATGATAGGTAGGTGGTGAAGGAAAAATGTCTATGTATGTTACTGGTGAAAGTCTTTTCTTGGTATCCGTAGCTAAATTAAGATTTGCGATCGCAGTTCCTGTTTGAGAAGTCTGTGAGATATCGGAGGCAGGCTAATTCTGTCATCAAATATAAAGCCACTGTATGTTTTTGTAATTTCCATTATTTTTATTAAATAACGAATCTGGCTTAAGAAATGTTGCAATTAGCAATACTGTTGGTACTAGTATTGCTACATTGCTAGGTACTGTTATTTATTCAACCCAAATATTTTGGTATAAGTCTGTAGTGACGTACTATCTTCAAATCAATAGAAACAACCTAAACCTTGCTAACCTAAGTACATCAAAGGTGTCTCAGGTCTAAAAATAACTCTTCGATCATCCAAGAACCGGTAATCGTAAACACCGCAAATTTAAATCCGCGAAGGAAAGTTATTGATGACCATTTGCATTGGATAAGATGAAAGCCTACATAATGTCGATTTCACGGAATCTGGGCTAAGGGAAAATGAGTCGCAGTTCCGAGCCAATGCCACAACTAAACGCAGAGACCAATGAAAGACGAAATGCGATATCATTGGAAAAAACGAGAAAGAAAGTTTGCTCTGAATGTGTTTGAGTTGCGTAATTTTGCGGTTTTTCTTTACCTTTATTCTAAAGTTGTATAATGAGAGCAATTTTAAGGGACATGATTTGAAGCTCGTGATGATAATCAACTTTCGCTGTGGAACAAAACGTAATTTCAAGAAGACAATGATGGCTTTTCCTTATTGATGTTATGACGTATGTATGATTGAAAACTAAAAAATAAGGGAAGGGGCGAGTAAAACATGTAACTATAGAAATATCTAATCTATCAATCCGAACTGTCTACAAGTAATTAATTAATGGTTGCAGCTAAAGTAAATGATCCTAAACATTCAATAAGTAATACTTCTAATCAAGGAGAATGAATTTATGATTTTTGAATTTTTTCATTTTTCAATGCTGATTTTATAGTTATGATAAATTTTAAATAGAAAAATATTGGAAAAAAATTAACTCGGCCACCAGTGAATTTTCAGATGGGACTCGAACCCACGACCTTTCCAAAGGTCGTATCATAAAATAAGTAAGAAGAATGAATTCTCAACATTATTTTCAAAGAACATTTTCTTAAAGTGATTGCAGTTAAAGCTTAATTTACAATTGAATGGAACTATTAACTGTTTGTCTTAACTTACATAATGAACAATTTACGTAACAACAATTTAACAGTCGCCGGCAACACTCTAGGTTCAAGTGTCAAAACTCAGAATTCAGTAAATTCAATTACCACTCTACAGACATGCCTAGGCAGTGCCTACTTTGTAATATAGATAAAGAGTTTCATTATCAATCTTACATAACGTTCATAACATTATGCAGACATAACATAAAAATCCTTTACCTTTACGTGGAAATTGTATTCCAAGATCAGTTCCTAATCTTTGTCCTAAAATTGTGGTGGAGGATTTAAATATGTACCTAAATGTAATTGTTAAAACTATTTCAAATGGGTCTATTTCATGGGTTCGATTCCCAGCTGAGAATTCACTTGTGGCTGAGATAATTTTTTCCAATATTTTTCTATTTAAATTTTTTTATTAACTATTTTAAAGTCAACGAACGACTTCAAGTTGATGCAGATATAAAAGTTAATTAATAGTTAACTAATATTAATTCTAAAGGGGCAAGGTGCAAATAGTTCCAAATTGATCGATAATTCAATGAAGAAACTTAACTACTTATCATAGTTCGTTCATCATCAGCCTGTGGACGTCCACTCTGGACAAACGCCTCTCCTAGCTCACGCCTATTGTGGCGTTCATAGGAGGCTATTAGGCTACTGCTACCACGCTGGCCAGACGGGTTGGTACAGGGTTTTTTTTCAAGTTTTCCTTCTCTCGCACAGGTGATCAATGTGTCGAGCCTCTTAGTCGACTCTGACGACATCCCTGGCATGTAAGGGAGTGGTGACACTTGTATCCTTAGGCCGTCACCACACGGCACGGTTAACATAGTTAATACAAGTAAACATACATGGACTCTGAAATCTGAACAGAATACCTACACTACACTACACTCCTTTTTAGGGCAATAGTCTGTTAGAAAACAAAATTAAACTCTTTTCTGTAACCTTTACTGATGACTGACAACATTGAAAGCCCATATCAGTCACAAAACGACGTAATCTATCTTTCTGTCTGGTGTCTGCCTACAAGCCGTGTAACTAGCAATACCTCGGAAGCGAACACCAGCCAACATCCAACAATGATCCTTGATAATACGCAACAGTTACATAAACAATGGCAGATCTCATAAGTTTTTATTGGACATTGTCGTCGCATTTCGTACGCTTCAGATCGACGCACAAACACTGTTCTGTGGCTCAACATTGTATGTTTTGAAAGGGTAATAGGTTATTTGTGTGAAAATCGGCTTACCACAAGCTTTAATACATAACTTTACTACGCAAAGATAGAGGTATAGAATAAAGGTTGATTCTGCTAAATATTGTCAGATATTTAGACGATCTTTTTATAACCATTGATTTGTTATTTCCTTGTAGATATTAAAAAATATCTGAAGTATCTATTAGTAGGTATAAGTTATTTCTAATCGTTTTCATGTTTTGATATCGAAAACATCGTACTGAAATTGTCAGTCAACTTCATGGACATAATATTCGGTTCTTGTTATCAGAAATCGAGACCGGATAGAAATGGCTTTTAGCATACCTAGACAATAGTAACAGGTACCTAGAGCCTACGCACTACTATTAACTAACTTTCACAAAAATATATTATGTAATTTCCCAGATCCTACGTGCAATGACAAGAATTTCATTAACAAAGTGATTGATATACGTGATCAATTCAGCAATTACTAAATCAATGACCTTAAAGCTAAATGATGAGCTCATTTAGCTAAGTAAATAAGTAGCTGTAAGCGTTAATTACCAAGATTGCGAAATAGTTGTAATGAGTAGTTGGCAGTGCTGTGTTAACACAGTCACAGCCATAAGTCACGGTTAGCTGGGTGTGTGGGAAAAAAATGTGGCCAGAAGTCGACTTCTTTTAGAAATCTTAGTAAATAACAGTGATTGGACGGATAAATGGAGAAATGATGAAAATGGAATTCGAGGAACGTTAAACAGAAAATTTAATAATTGCATACATTTTGAACACTTTAGGTCCCAGGAAAGTTCCTTGGTGAATACTCTTTTTTGTGATGAAATGCTATTAATGTATTAGCATGATATTAGCTGGTTCTCGAAGAGTTCCAAATAGGAGAAAATTATAAATTCCATTGTATCTTTTCACCGTTTATTAAACAGTTTGATTGAAACTCTGCTGCAAATAGGTTGTCATTTTTATCATGATACTCAGTGTAAAAGTCTTCGATATAATATTTATTTCTATAAAGCTTTGCTTTTTCATCAAACAATTCCACTTTCCTTCGAATCCACTATTTAAAACATTGAACGATCTATCAAGAAACAGAATAACAAACTAAATGCTAAAAAATAACAATAATTAAGACTGAATCTTAAGAGATATCAAATGGATAGTTGAATGAAGCAGCCAATGAGTTTAAACCTAAATAAATATATTAACTTCTTTACGTACCCATTTGGTCAAAATAAAAGACTTTCTAAAAGAGGGCAGAAAACGCTGATCTATAGAAAGCTTCATAGACAAGTTATAACGGCCGTGGTTACTTTTCCTTTCGTCATTGAGCTTTTTCAGCATAAAATTAAAATTTAATCAAGGAAAGAATACTAACGTTCTAACTATTGAACTATTATACTATAGTAAGTAGTAGTTGACTGTTTGGCGCAGTGGTACTATACCTGCCTTCTGCGCCATAGGTCCCGGGTTCGATCCCCGGACAAATATTTATATGCATGAACATGTCTGTTTGTCTTGGTCTGGGTGTTTAATAATGTACATTATGTATGTATTATTAAGAATGTTTATCCTTTATCTAGAATCCATAACACAAGTTCTTCATGAAACTTAACGTGTGCTAGATGATTGGTGTGTTTGTATGCAATTATTATACTAATCCTATCTACTGCGCCAGGAGTCGTGGATTCGATCCCCACCCAGGGTAAAATATATTTTCTGGAGTTCGTCAAATGAAAACAGAACCTGCCTTACAACCGGGAATTATTTTATCTGTGCTAGCTACCAGTAACCTGGAACCATACCATCAACTTTATGCGATTGTTTTAGGTTATTTTAAGGTTGTGAGAGTGGGATGCTGCCATACGGCGCGTATAGCGGCCTCTCACTCTTACTACCTGTAAATAACCTAAAATGAATCGCATTACAGTTGATGGTAGGCCCCCCTGTTAAAAACTTCTTTTATTCGTTAAAAGACGTAATATTTTATCCGAGTCATGGTATTTTCTCTTAATCGTGTTTCTTATTCATTTAAGCCATACAATAATGCAACACTATTGTTTAAAAACAATGAAGACTCATCTCAACTAAATGATCATGTTTTTCACCATGCACAATGAAAATTCTTCAAAAGTACCCCCTACTTACAAAAACTTGCGTAACGACAACTTTCTGTGTATTATAGTGGTTAGTTAAGTTACATGACACAATTTAGAAGTTGGAGTAGTTAAAAAAAGGATGACTACAGAGAAATTTAAATAACTGAAAAACAATAAGGAGAAAGGAATGAATTTATTTTTTACGAATTTACGAATTACCGCGAATTAATAATAAATAGCAACGTTTACGTGTTTGTTGTGTATATGTTGCACTAAGCATTTACCAAGTTAAGCAAGCATTAGAATACGAAATATTTAGCATGCATGATTCATTAGACAAATAGTTATTATCTAGAAAGCTTTAGCGAAGGAAAGTAATTTTAGAAATGTTTTGTTCAAAGGAAGCCAACATTCGCTAGCAAACAATATAAACTAGCCTCACATAATACGATAATACAATCAAGCTGAGTAATTTGTCTGTTAGTTAGTTAGAACGCGTTTAATTCTAGGTAGAGTTGAATATTATACTCGTAATAATACAGTTGGAACACTTTGAACAGTTTTTACAGGTAAAACTATATGTTTAGAAAGTAAAAAAAACTTGAATCATAGGTCACGACTTGATGTTTTATATCGGGATCTAGAAAATTTGCACGCGGAGCAAAACACAGGCAAACGCTTCTTCAGTCACATGTCGCAAAGTAAATGTTTTTGCTCCGTGCTCCCAGCATCACGAAATCGCACAACATCATAAATGGCTTTTGAATGACTTCGTAACATTTTAGTCGTAACATCAAGAATTCAGTCATAATATGTAACAGTTGTCTTCTCAACTGTCAACCTTTTACAAATATCAACAACACTTGGATGCAATTTCGTTTTTGTCCTAACTCCCTTCATCGTCATCATCACATCAACTAAACAATATAGCTTACATAATTTTCACACGAAACTTGATCGCATTGACCCAAAAACTACACTAAACAATGCAGATGCTGATAACGGTATAACAGCTTATAATATGAATGTAAGAGCACACCTACTTTTGTGTTTATATAACGAACGGTGGATAAATTTTATGGTTCCCGTAGAAGTTACTCATTGTCTTTCCGAGGAGGTTCTAAAAAGATTTTCTAAATGAACAAAACACAAATTAGTCTGCATAATTTGTGCTTTGTTATTCCCTTTATTCTCAAAAGTATCATGGGTACTATTACTACTATTCGACATACATAAGATAAATAGTTTCCCTGTTATCTCGTGGAGTCACTAATTTTGTCCCATCAGTTAGTTTATACATACCTTGTCTTATATTTCTCGTGGTTCCAATTTTCATTATTTTTTACATAATATTAAAACAAGTATTAAACCGAACAAGTATTATCATTGTTCAAGTCTCCGACTAGTAATTGTGAATTTATTTATGTTTAAAACAAAGTTAAGTATGTAGTTTGGTACATTGAAAACAACCTGCTTGCAAAACAATTTGTTTATATGCGTGCAATTAATCAATGCTGGCGGAGGCCTTTACCCAGCAGTGGGTGCTATGTGGCTGAGACGACGACGACGAATCAATGCTGAGAAAAATACAAGCAAATAAATAAAACTGAAATGAATTCTAAAGCTAGTTTATTAGTATTGATATCTAAAATGATGTTCCAATTTAACCAGCGGCAAATTCTTCGGGTGTCGGCATATGTGCGCGTACCCTGGCACATCTATCCTTGTCTATATTTAGACTTTTACGTTTGCATGCTATCTCTTTCTCTAGATCACCTCTATATTTCATAAGCTCTGATCTAATAGTTTCTGCCTCTCTAGTTTTATCTTTCAAGGAATCACAGGTCTCTTTTATGAATTTAGCTTCTGCCATGAGGCTATATTGAGCTTCGTCTCTACAATTTTCAACACCAGGACGCTCATAATTTCTGCCGTGCAGCCTTGTCATTACTAATTTAGACTTTTCATCACTTTCTCTCAATTTTTGTTTGAGGTGATCAATCAAATTTTCAACATTTGCTATGGTCTGCAAGTTATCCTTTAGATTTTCTTCTAATTTTTCGCACAGTTCCTCTGTAGCAGCCACTGTTTCAGCTAGAGCTGCATTAGTTCTCTCTGCTTGTAGCTTCATGTCCTGTCCTCCATTAATAATTGTACTCAGAATATCTTCTCTTAAGGCCTGAGACTTTTGTTTTACTTCGTTACAGTTCTTTATACTTTCACTACAATAATGCTCCCAATAGTCTAAAGTTGAAGCATTTTCCGGCCACCGCGCAACTCCAGGATGATTTAAAATTAAAGTAGATTGTGGAGTCATGGCGAGATTTCTTTTATCTAACTTCAAGCTGACCATTTTGTCACTCCAATCCATTTCAAGTGCAGATTTAGCCGCTCTGTTGTTAGCCATTTGTGTCTCCACATCTACTAGCATCCTGTTGAAAACTCTTCTTATTTCTCCAACTATTGCAACTTCTTTTATCAATTCTTGCTCGGCGTCGTCTCGTACCAAATCAGGTTCATAACGATGTGTGCGTAACTCTAAACATTCTCTTGATATAGCTTCGGGCATATTTAAAATTCTGCAGGCACCTTTCAATCTAGCCCTGTCTTCATCTAAAATTTCTATTTCCTTGGCCATGGCATCAATCGTCTTTTCCACTTCTTTCTTCCAAAGTGATAAATCGTTTACTCGTTTTTTTAATTGTTTATTTGATTGGTTTTCTTTATTTTGTAGTGCTTGAAATGCGTCAGTAATATCTTTCTTAGTTTTAATTTCTACAGCTTTTGCTTTATCTGTGGCACGAGGGGTGAGCATGAATCTATTGTGCTTTCTCCATTCCCCAGTGGAATACCTTGTGATTGAGTATTTATCGACAACTGGTCTTACGCCGGTCATGCCAGCTTGTGGGGTCCAATCCACATGGCCCGGAGCCCAGGGCCCTATTGGACCCATGCCTAAAATGTCACCACTTGTGCTATCTGTCGGTTGAGGAAGATACATTGGCGGTGCTCCTGGAGGATAAACCTTCTTTTCTGGTGGTCTTATCAGCCCTGGTACATAAGGGGACGCATGTGGATTTTCTGGCCCTCTGGCACTACCAGCTTGCAGATAAACTTTTGGTTGTTTATCTGGTTTCTCCGTTGTTGGACAAATATATGGACACATCATTTTTTCCGCCTCTGTTGCCATATTAACGATAATTTCGCTTGCCGAATAGTTACTAAATATACATTAATAATAATAAAAGTACAAAACTTAAATCGATTCACATAGCGACAAAACACTAATCATTTGACATAATTTTTCTTTTAAAATCTTAAATATCTGCAGTTTGTCAAATCTGTAAATAGTACCACTGTTCTTATGTTTTATCTATGGACTTAACATAATGTTTCTACATATTTAAAAAAAAACTATCCAATATTCCACTTTATAATTAAATGTGAAAATTTGGATGTTTGAATGAACTAATTTATACAGGCGCACTGATAGTTTAATTAAAGCCTGGATTATAACATAGGATATAATTTATCCTTTCTTATATTTAGGAAATTTCTTTCTTTCATTGGCAGGAAAAAGAGAGGAATGGAAAATACTCCACCGACAAGAGTGCAGCTCTTAAATTTAAGAGAGAGAGAGATATTTAGGAACTGGAACCACGCGGGCAACTAACTAGCTCGTAAACTAGTCATGGAACTTATACGAACAAACCAAAGCGCTTTACTGTGGGCAAATTGAGGCAAAGTAGCCGACGGCCGACACCAAGTAACCCGAATCTAAGATATTAATTAATAGTGATATCGAGGCGATATACTTATAATTATGAACTCGAGGCCTTACGACCTAACGGTTAGGCAACAGCGAATCTGTCTTGTAGCGATGCCATGGGAGCCAGCACATTGTTGACAAAGGTCATTGTAACCGCGGCTGTTGGTAAAGGTGAGTATTCACTGAGGGATGATTGTCCTGCGACTGTCAATAGACACGGATTTAGATTATTGGATAGAGATAAGGAGAAGGCTTTCTAGCCAAATTTTCATTATCCGTTACATGGTTTCAAACTGTCACATGGTAACTTAAATTTAATGCAAGTATAAGTGAACGTATTGTATTGAAACCTTTGAAATACTTACCTAACGATTTTTTTTTTACAGATGAATCTTTTTCTATCACTAGAAGGCATACTTTTGTTAACTTAAGTCTTTTAATAATACTTTGCGTACAATGCAGTTGTTTACATAATGAGTTATGACTTTGATATATTTTGTATTAGTAAGCTTTACTATGTAATTGTTTGTTGTTCCAAAATAAAAATAAAAATGGTTTTGGGGACTACTTATTGTAGCATAAAAACTAAAGATTTCAAGAAGTTCAAACTTATAAATAATTCAAGAAAAACATGACTAACGTAATTTTTTAGTTTTTAAGGTTTCTATTTAAGTAAAAAAGTACGAATATATCTTACTTGGGATAATAAAAGAATAGCCGTAAAGCCTGACATGTCTCCTTTAGCTTTATCACCCAGTGTATTCAAAACTTAACCTCCATTCAAACCGTGGGACGTAGCAAATTACGCTATTGTTTCAACGTTCATTTGACTTAGTTTTTGCACTCAGTCAAGAATAATTATTAAGTGCCTCTATTCCGGGCAGGTATGTTGCGAGTTTTTAAGAACCTTATCTCTTCACATTAGATTCTATCGAAGATGATGACAAGAATGAAACAAACAATTTTATTATAGCAGTCAACATGATACGAGGAAACTGATGACAGAATCGATACTACAACAATTTTAGATTAAATTAGTCTTAATGTTTGTAACATGAGAAAAAACAATTTGGCACGAGCTACGCGTCGTGTAGTAGCTTTCTCCAGATAGGCACCCTTTTCTATGACAACGACTAGAGTTTTTTATGTAGATGTTCACATAGATGATTCTAGCAAGAAAAGTTAGATATAAGTTATGCCCCTCTCAATGGTTCTTTTAAAATAACTTCAATACTATTGTAATTACATAATGACAGCTTCGTATTACGTACCGATTACATTATCCATACAATCTAAAGTGTATGATTGACACAATCTTGTTCGAAGACAAAATGTACTTACATTTGGGT
Source organism: Chrysoteuchia culmella (assembly GCA_910589605.1). Lineage (NCBI taxonomy): Eukaryota > Metazoa > Arthropoda > Insecta > Lepidoptera > Crambidae > Chrysoteuchia > Chrysoteuchia culmella. The sequence goes on along the minus strand of OU342665.1, from coordinate 3,089,770 downwards.
GCTTTTTTTCTTTAGCAATTCGTTTGTTGAATCACACTTAAGTGCTTTAAGTGTTCGATTGTTGCAATGAAAGAAAGATATTTCTTAATTTATTAACATTAATGAAACATTTTAGCTTTGCGACGATTGCGAAATATCTTTGTCTGATATCGTCTAACAGGAAAATGAATAAATCTTTTTACATTTTTTTTTATTCAGGTTTGACATCCAGCACCACAAATTTTAATGGTATTCGCAATAAATTGAAAACATCACATTAATCAAATAATGGCAAAGACTTTTAAAAAGAACGTTTTGTTCTTTCCTTAATAGCCAGCTAGTTCAGATGCAGAAGGATAGTGAGATCGAATCATGCCGCATCTATCTCTGTCAGTATTCAAAGTTTTTCTTTTTGACGCGATGTCTTTCTCTAATGTAATTCTTTTCGCCATCAATTCTTCTCTGACTCTCTCCGCATTCCGCAACTGCCCAAGAAGAGAGGTAACAGTCTCATGTATTTTCTTTACTTCTTCTATCAAACCTAGATGAGGCTGATCTCGCACGCTTTCTCCATGAGGACGCCAGTTATTTCTATTGTCGAGCCTTGTCTGAGCTAATTTCATAGCGGCATCCATTTTCCTGATCGCAGCCTGCAAATCGTCAATCAAAGATTCCATGTCAGCAATCCTTTGCAGACTATTTCTCAAAGTTTCTTCCAGCTTAGTACACAACTCTTGAGTTATAGCAACTGTTTCGGCTAAAGCCATATCTGTTCTGTCAGCTTGGTTTCTTAATTTCCGACCTCCGCTCACCAAAATGGCGTTCAGGCTTCCTCTCAGATCAGCTGACTTTTGCCTGGCTGCTTCGCAGTTTTGAACATTTTCTCTACAGAAATATTCCCAATACTCCAGTGGAGCAGTGTAATCACCGAATCTAGTTGCTCCTGGTCTGAACATTATAGTGTTAGATTTAGTATTCAAACTCAAGTTGATAGATTCGGTATTGTATGCCATAGTTTTATCGCACCAGTCGTATTCAATTCTATGTTTAGCAGCTTTATTTACCGCCAGTTGTTCTTCTATTTGGTTCAGAGTATTTTTGAGTGTCTGTCTAACTTCGCTTACGAGTTTCATTTCTTTAATCAGTTCTTGTTCTGCCAAGTCTGCTACTAAGTCAGGCTCGAATCTGTTTGAACGAAGGTCTAGACATTCTTTCGATATAGACTCTGGAAGCATCAATACTCGTGAAGCACCTTTTAACCGTTGCCTTTCAATTTCCAACAGCTCCACTTCTTCAGTGATTGCTTTGCATGCTCTCTCTACTTCAACTTTCCACCTGAATATATCCCTAGCTTTCTGTTTAAGCCTTTTAGTGTTTTCGTTCTGTTGTTTATCTATGTTACCGAAGGCTTGCATCATAGAAGTTTTTGCGTTGTAGTCTACTATGTTTGACTCTGTTATAACTGTAGGGTCCAAAACATCATCGTTATGCTTTCTCCACTCGCTGAGAGAGTACCTGCTGATGGAGTATTTGTTCACCCCTGGTCTTGTACCTGTCATCTCACCTAAAGGCGTCCAATCAACTTTGCCATCTTGGCCTGGTTTGAGATTGGGAAGGTGTTCTTCTCCTGATTGCGGAGGAGGCGGTCTCATCTGTTCAGGAGCTTCTTGAGGCACTTGAGGATGAATAGGTGCTTCGTCGACTTTAGCTTTTGCTTCTTCCTTTTCTTTGAGTTCTTCCTTGGCTTGCTCCGGTGATTTAGTCGCTTTTTTAAAGGCGCCAATATCATGACAAACCTTTGGGCATCTATCGGGTTCCGGGAAGGAACTCATTTCGATTTAACAAAAGTAATAAGATTATCAAAAGAAAGAAATATATAACAGCGCGGTTTAAAAAAAAATTACAATATGTGCTATGAAATTGACACAGCTGTCTCAGGAGGTGTCATGCAGAATGGTTACATGTATACTCTTTAGGGTCATGTCATGTCTAAATTAATTAAGTAGTTACAACAAAAAGTTTTATAGGTTTCTATGAAAGATATTGCAATAAGTTTTGGCTTTGGTTTTGGTGAAAAGAAAATCATAGATATGATAATTTTTTTAAATAGATTTTCTATTTAATATTTAATTAAGTATTATTATTATTTAATTTTATTTAAAATTATAAGTATAAATAGCATTGAAAAATGCAAAAATTCAAAAATTATAAAAAAAACATAGAATTTAAAAAAACTTGGTTTCATGTATTATTTCTTCGCTCGTTAACATTGCTGGAGTATGACTCGCGGCATCTAGGTAACAGCATATTATAGCATTTTCCAGCTGCACGGCTTAAGCCATTAATATGGTGATAAAGCCAGAGTCACTTTCTAACCAGCTTCGACACTTTTCACATCCTTCAAGACACTTGTTATTTTAGTTTCTAAAAGCTTATTTAATAATTTACGTATCTTAAGTGTATTCAAATTAATAAAGTGTATTGATTACCTACCGATATTTTTAGAACCTATTCTTGTTCAGAAAAAGTATTCCGCAGTAATTTCTGATTGCGATTATATTTTATTTTACTTATTATTTTATTATTGGAGGCCAACACTTTGGGTCGCTGCGCCATCCTAGTAAGTAAGTACCTAAGTGAGTAATATTTTAAATTAACCACAGGTCAAATTGAAAAAAAAGGAAAACTCTGTCAACCATGCGAGTAAAAAAATATCTCGCATGGTTCTGCAAAAGTTTTTTAGTTAACTACAGCCTTCTTTTTTATTATATCACAGTATAAAAATAAATATATAATTATATAAACACCAATTTATTGAACATGGCAAAAAAAGGAACTAACACCGCCATCTTTTGTTTAAGTCAATTTTGACAATTACAGATCCCAATAAAAGTGCTCAATATTTTTTTCAGTCGCGTTTCCATAGTAATTTCGCTCAAAAATTCGCCTAACTCGCTGGCTGGCTAAACTGATAAAAACCCGGCATTTTTTCGATACAAAAGTGCATTCCATAATAGCCAACACCTCAAATTTAGGTTAGTATGCATCGGATTATCCGATCACCTGTATATATACTTCGATGACTCCGGTACAATTAATGCTCGTATTCATCATACAAACATTTAGCCTTATGACGCTATACGGAAATAGGGTAGGTCCAGTGAATGATCACCCTCCAGTGAATGAACAGAGGTGCGTTTTTTCAATATAATAAGAAAATTAAAGATTGATACCGAATGCGTTTTTTTTTCTAAATGGTAACATTTTATTTTGTAAAAAATGGTCAAACAAACTTTTGTAGTAATTTTAAATTCTGTATGTACGATATGACGACTGTTTGAAGTGTACCATTTCGGTTGTCTTCTGTGTTTGTATGAGCCAGAATTAGGGACTCGGGTAAGACAGTGCATTTTGAAATCAGCGTCGTTCACGTTACTCGAGTGACTTTAAAAAGAATTGTGCTATTGTGCATAATAAGATACAAACAGTGATTATTATAATCAATAGAAATCAATTTGCTTTTAATTTCATGTGTTTTAAAAAGATAAACTGATAACTAACGATTACTACACCATGAAAGTTAACACATGTTAGGTAGTTAATAAACGGGTGTTCATTCCCAGCAGGGTCGATCAGTTTTTGTACGAACCTAATAAATGAACTATGTATATATATTTCATACTATTTGCTATGCGTACATTTACTAGTTATTTGAATCTAATAAATGAGCATGCATACTGTATATATGTTTTGTGATATTTTAATGTATCACCTATACCAATCTTTTCTAGTTACTGCAATAATATAATAAAGCACTCTGAGTGCAATAATTGTAATTTATAGCTTTTAGATTAGTTACCGTTAAAAGTTCGATTTTGGTGTTTATTCACTAGTGGTTTTGGGGTATTTTGCATAAAATATCGATTATTTTACTAACTATGTCTATAAATGACAAACGATTGAAAGCAAAATAGTGACAATATTATGGTAAAGTAAATCTGATATAGATGGTGATAATTTTTTAAGTTCAAGATTTTGAAGGGTTCATTAATTAGTGCACCTACCCTACTTTTTGTTATAAAACTATTTGGACGTTTAGGGATGTTACAAATCTTGTAATAAGATATAATCATATATATCTTCATACCTTTCTCTAGATTTGTAAAGTTTCAGAAACATGATTTTATGATTTTGGTTCGACACTTTTTTTTCGAAAATTGGTAGGTACTCTTAAAAAACGAAAATTCAAGATTATTCCCAAAAGGGGTAACATAATATACTATTGGCATTTGATTTAATTAGTGGTCGGACACCAATAATATTTCGTTTAGTTTCATTTCTCTTTAATCGCTAAATCGCTATAGTTATTTAGTACGAAGTGGATTCGTGGAATTTTCGCCTAATCTGCGAAATCGGTCTCGCTCCCGCGCGCGTCGTTTTCTCATTGCTAACTCGCTTCAGTCGTATCGTAGGGTATAAGGTAAACGGGATTCGAACCCAGAAACTCAGAGTAGGCGACAACTTGAGACCGGTGTACTATCATTCTACCACGGAGGTCGTCAAATATCGTCAAATATTATAAGCAGAACGTTTCGTACTTGCAGAACCTTCGTTGTTTTTTTAATGTAGGGTAAACTTTTAGTGCCGGTTCTACCGAATGATGCGTTACCAATACAGATTATAATCGATTAGTGATAGTTGTCATCTCAAATTGTCGGTTTAGTTACGAAATAAAGAGAAACTGAACTTCCGGTTGGTGGGTGGTTTGCCCTGATGCATATTTTCGTACTTGACTAACGTAATAGGTAGGTATGTACCTACAAATTTCGATAACAGTCATTATTACATGACCATTTGAATTGCAATAGCTAACACTGTATGTTCTTCAGTCCAAAAGTAGCATTATTTTTTCAACAGTGCTGTGTTAGGATAGGAGATAAAATCTGTCATTCTTAGATGTCATCATTATTCACTTCAATTCAACTTTTACTTTCTGACGCCATTTAATATTATAACTAGTTGTTAACTAGTTACAAATCCTTAAGATGCAGATACCAAAAACGGTGATATAATACGATAAGACAATATCAGTTAAATTGACACGTAGGTACTACTAAAAATAATGTTACGGCAAAATCTGTCAGTCATATTTTTAGAAAGGTACTGACCTTGCTATAAACTTATAGCAATGCTGGCTAAACATAGAAGAAGTCTCGGTAGCTCAGTGGTTAGAGCATTGGACCGGATTTCCAAAGGTCGTGGGTTCGAGTCCCATCTGAGAATTCACTTGTGGCCGAGTTAATTTTTTTTCAATATTTTTCTATTCAAAATTTATCTTAAATAGTATTAAATAGTATTAAAAAATGCAAAAATTAAAAAATCATAAAAAATAGAAAGAACGACAGATTTAATTTTAGTTCAACCTACTTTTTATAATATTTCGCAATTTTCGTATTTTACTGCTACCTACCTACCTACCGATAGTTCAATATTACAACAGAAGGATACAAATAGAGATACTCTCAACTGAGTGAGAAAACTGATCAACCGGGAAGTTCCCCAATTGTACCTACCTAAACCCAATGATATTTTTTAGATGATATGATCTACCCTCTCTCTACATGTCAAATAAAACAGTTATACTGCATATTTAATAGAAAGAAAGAAAAAAGGGGTATAATAAAACGAAGAGGGTAAATCACGGCATGGCTGACCCTTTTGATTGAACTCGAAACTTTCATCTGCTACTCAAAATATGGTGATTACGACGAAGTTATAAGTAAGTTCGTACTCTTTAATTATCACTTCCCATAGAAACATCTTGTACATGGTATGCGTTGTAATTTTTTCCGGTCACGTAGCGGTTTGAACTTTCGACGTGATGAGGTCATCCACATACGAGTTGGAAAGATTCTCTACGCATAATCGTGCATCGTTCTTGTTCTAGCAAATGTCAATGCCAGTACTACGGATAACAAGGTATTTACATACAATGAACTGTTAATATTGTTATTCAATTATTATTTATTTATATAAATGTTTAAATGGATCTTTCGAAGGTAACATACAAACTGAGGCCTTGTAACTAATTTATTGTTTAAAACATTTTGCTTTAAATTTTAGTTCACTTTTCTTGATGAAAATTAATAAATGATTTGACAAATTGTACAATGCGATTGCATCAGTTTCACCGTCGATGTTGCAGATACTTTTAAATTCCATTCGCACGGTGTTGTCGGTATTCTTTTTAATTAAGCACAAATTCCGAGTGTAACGAAGATCTTTCAATAGTTAAGATGTTAAAATATCTGAAGTAGAAATCTAACTTTCATACACAATCGATGACAGAAGAAATTACGTATTTTTATTTATTCATTTTACTTGTGTACTTATATTTTAAAGAGAAAGAGGATGTTTTATACAATTCTGAAAACATTTTCAAAATTTGTATAAAACATCGTCTTTCTCTTTTCTTCTTCTTCGTCTTCTTCGACTACATAGTCGAACGAAGGTGCCGTTGCTTATTATGACTGATTAATACTGTTGTTTTTGAGTTAAGTTTAGTTTTATTAAATTACTGTTGTCATCATATCATTTATCGTTGATAAGATAAAGTTTTTAGTAAAATCTTTTTCTATATTGTTATCATCATCTGCCATTTTAATTTTCCCTCTAACTTCTAGAAGTTATAGGGAAAATTAAGAAGCCCTAGGGCATTGGCTTTCCTTTTGGATAGATTAAAAGATTAGCCATGACTATTTCCAATTTCAATATACCATTGGGCTATAACGGTTTTTATTAAGTAGGTGCCTTATAATTCTTCCCTAAATATATCATAAGTCTAGTCTACAGTCATGGCAGTTGTCCGTTTTCGTGTATAAGTCAATATTCTAAAGTACTTGTAATCCGAGTATGATTGGCTTCGCATTACACAGCGTGACTTACTTGCAGGTCACAGTTACACAACATCGTTCAATAAATAATTTTTAATGCTTCTCTTTCGCGCTATTTGATTGATTGTTGAAATCGTTAGGACCCTCATTGACTTATAAGTGGTTAATAATTATTGAACCGTGTATCGCTACTAGGTAATCTGAGTCTGTAGCTCGGCTATTTACTTTTATTCTCGATCAATTATAGATTGAGAAGTTATTTCTATGATTGCTCCAGTAATTTCATTTTGGTAGATCTTACATTAAAGAAATCTATGTCTGGATTTTTCCAAATATTTCGCGGTTGTGTAAATGATTACTTTTCCTTTTTTTATTTATGTTTTCATTTAATTTAATCCTGGTTTACCTGGATCATTGCATGCAGGCAATCTCACGCTTTCAAATTGTTTCTATTTAAACAATATCAAACAACATTAACTACCTACTTAGGTACTATATTGCGACAGATATTCCGACAGAATACAACTTTGTACGTATGTTCACTATTGAATACAAAGAAATAGAGAATCCAATCCAACTGATTCGCAAAGGTTACGTTTACCTGGCATCTTGGCATTTTGTCAGATTTCCGACCTTTCATTTATTCTGTAGGCAGACAGGTGGATAGAATACCAAGAAAGGCTAATTATTAGAATCAGGTGAGAAAGGATTATGGTCCGATCGTGACTCAGATTTCTTGTACTATTTCCAGTCTTATGCTGCAGGCTTAAGATAGTTGTTAAACCTAGATAACATCTGCCGCACGATACGTTTGTGCCGGATGTTAGAACATGCACCTGTTTTCTTCTTATATACCTACATACTACAATGTTTATTTTGTTATAATATAGTATACAGTTAAGGGCTGTTCTGTTTGTATCAGACCTGTTTTACGAGCAAGGCACCAAGGTCATTCAGAGCTTTAAGCTAAAACTTTCGCTTTGTGCAATTGTATTATTGTCTCGCAAAGAATACTTAACAATGATTGTATTTACTATCGGAACTTACCAGACAATAGCTGCAACCATCCGCAGATGTGGAACACCGTAGTTGACTGACAAAAGAAGAATAACAGCATTGCACAGATAGTAAACAGTGCTAAGGCGACCGCTACGCCCACTAACACAGTTGCTATCTTAAACACTAATCCGTTTATTGACATGAAATCATCCAATCTTCCTTTGCAATCCTCTATAGCATCATCGGACTTGCATATTTGCCACAATCCAAACTTTCTCGGGTACTCTGTCTCCAAATCTCCGATCCATTCCGGTGTCACAAAGGCAACAACGCTGATTATTGCATAGCAAATCGTAAATATTGCCCATAGCACGCCGATTGCTTTCGAATTACGGACATAATTTGTGGCATATAGATGTGACGAATCCACGTACTCGATTTTTGAACCCATCTTGGCAATATCCGGTTGGTAATTGGGCTTTTTGGGACACTTCACAAAACAAAAACACTTTATTCCGAACACATTCTGGAACAGTTGTTTTATCACTCGATTTTTCAGAGCGAATAATGTCGCAGCTTAGTAAATTGCTGCATATCTCAAAGGAAAAGTGTTATTGCAAAGAACTCGAGGACGCGAGAAACACGACGCGCACTGTGGCTGGCACAACCTCTCGCCGCGCGCTATTCGGCCAAGTGAGGGGGTGGGGATAAGTAATGAAGCTACAAGTTTGACCTATTGCTAGCGTACCACATAGCACCTTTTCGTAACTTTTTAGAAACTCCCCCACCATCTGAACAAGATCTACCTGAACATAACATTTTTGAATATTATCTCTGAAACTATAATTTGGTAACCACTGCACACGTGTATAAGTTGAGAAATTGAGAATACACCTTCACAAATTATATATTATATTGGCCAGACCACCTTCATTCAAACTTAAAGTTCTTACATGACATCTTGTGAGAGGAATTCGTAAGACTACCTACTCGTTAAGTACAATCTTAGAGCGACATCTAGCACCATGATCCGAAACGAGGTGTTAGCGGAACTGCCCATTTTATAGTGATTTACCCTTTTTGCTACTTATACCACAGAATACTAAATAGTTCAAGTATAAACTCACTTAGCTGAAAAGCATCTTAATAAAGTAAGCTAACATTTATATCTATAAATGACCTTCAAGTCCTTGCCTTGCCGTATACCTACAACAGGTAAGTACAGTCCCTACGTACAGTCAACAGCACATCAGCTTGGCCACTATCAGTGCTGTGAGCGCTAAAGGGCGCTAAAGGTTAAACTGTAAAATCTGATGTGCTGTCTAGTGTACTAGTTACTAATATAATAACTAACGACGACTAACGAAAATATGTTCTTAAATACTGTACTACTTATGTTTACGATAATGTGTTAAAAAGAAATTAAAAATATTATTGATGCTCTTTTGTGGATTGGATACTTGCTATCAAAGTAACTTACAGGCGTCAGTTTTATCTAACACAACACAGCGCCATCTCTTGAGTAGAGTGGACATAAAATTCAGCTATTTAGATCCGTTTAATGGTGCTAATTATGTTTTGGAAAAATAAATAAAAGAAACTCTTTAAGTTTAACAATTGTATTTATAGGTAACACATAGAGCATATTATTCTAAACACTTTTTTCAAGATGTAATCAACTGTTATTACATCAATGAATAGTTAAAACAATTCATGCGTCCGAATCACTAACACAGTTATATAGTCACTAAAACGAAATTACATTAAACACTTGCACTGTTCAAAACGTGTCTCGTCTCCATAGTCATAGGTGAAAAGCACATTAGTTTTTCGAAAATAATCAAGTCAAAACTTTGAATTCGAAACGAAAACAAACAAAACATTCACTCACTAGGTGGCGCTTATACATTTTTATTGTAATTTGTAATTATTTACAAAACCTTTTTAAGATTATGTTGAAATGTTACATACATGCTATTTAAAATAAATAATCAAATTTTTCCAGTTGAGTCCGTCTTCTCCGTCAATACAAAATAAACAGGCATTGCAATGCCTCTGCTTGGAATTGATGAAATATAAATTTACTTTGACCAATAAATTATTCTACACTTATACTCGGATTGATAAAAAATAGGAATTAAATATTAAAACACTTCATTCAAGAAAAGATACAATTAAATAATGAGGCAGTATGATCTATAACCTCAGTCTGTTCCTAGGAATGAATTTTAAAAAAATAATGTTTTGGTGACATTGACAGACGACAGTTGTCAATGTTATGTCAGTATTTGTCTGTCAGTCAGTCCACTCCGTTCCGTTAATGTTGTCATGGATTGGTAATCGTCAACAAATACCTAGTGTTTTTTGTCTGCCTGCCGAAATATTGTAATTTTCAAGTTATTTCAGTGAGTGATTGGTGTACAATGTAGATTCAACGTTAAACCATAGAGTGATTGTTTGAGCTGTGTATTATGAAATAGTTTGTAAACATTAAAAAATGTCGGAAAGAAGAGACAAATGGGTCCGCCGGTTTTCAGTGGATGAAACATCCAAGCACAAGAATGGTTTTACTATTTACAAGATCACTTCGGTTGTAAGTCCGAAATATCTTTAAAATGTTACTACATTGTCTGTAGAACTGTGCCTTAGAACTACTGTTTTTGATTTTAGTCTTCTAGCTTGTATATCTTTAAATTTATATGATTCATACATATTAAAACTTGAGGATCTATTATTGTGCAATAGGTAATTTGCTTACGATATTCCAAGCATTGTGTTTTGTACACATATTAGGATATTCCACATTGTTTTATCCAAAGTTATTAGCATAAGTTTTGTCAAAGTAAAGGAGAAATCAATTTTCTGATATTACAATAAAAAACAGGCTCTTATCTGTAGTTGTTGGAATTTGTTTGTGGTTCAGATAGTTTAATATTGCATACAGATAGATTGTGACCTGAAATAGGACCTAAGTCCTACAACAATTTAACCACTTAACCACAATTTGATACTAAAATTAAACCACAATTTGATAGTCACTCAAAAACGGGTACCTACCACATGAGTAAAACCGCGCGCAACCACTAGTATTTAATAAATCAGAATTTAAACATCTATAATAAAACCTCAATGCTATAAAAATGCGTAAAGCTTGTTGATTGTTTTGAATGATTTTGTTATGATAAACAGTGCAGTTTGATATAGCACAGTAGATGATAAAATTTCTATACCAAAATGGATAATGTTTTTATCAATTGACTGAATAAATGACTTAATGAATTTTCATCATACCTACTTGTGGTTGTTGTGGTGAGCCAAGCAATCCATGTACTAAGACACATTGTAATGTAATAGCAACTTTTATTATTACTTTTTATGATCTAATTATAAAGACATGATTAGCTTTTCTACTTCCAAAAATTAGCCTGTTAAGATTTTCAGTAAATTGCTATGACAGAAATGGGTGACTATGTATAAAAGTACTTTATGATAATAACACATGTACACATTGTTTTGTATTTCTATGTGAGTTCCCCAATGTCACAATAATTTTAAATGACATTAGGAATCTGGAAAGTAATCACAATTCTCTATTGCTATGACAGAAATGGTTGACTATGTATAAAAGTACTTTATGATAATAACATATGTACATACACTTTGTTTTGTATTTCTATGTGAGTTCCCCAATGTCACAATAATTTTAATTGACATTAGGAACCTGTAAAGTAATCATAACTCTCTAGCTTGTCTTTCCAAAAACTGAAGCCTCAAGAACAGCTCTGGAGTTATAATATGATGCTTATAGTAATTTATCATAATTTTGATGACCTGTTTGCGACAAATACGTGTGTGCATGAATATGTCTCTTTGTCTTGGTCTGGGTGTTTAATATGTTTGTTATGTTTGTATTAACAAAAAAAAGTTTATAAGTATCTTTATCCGTTAATCTTGTATCACAAGTTCTTTGTGAATTAATGGGGGCTTGATAACTTTTTTTTTACAAATATAAATTTATAAAATGCAAAAATGTTCTATCACAACAGAAATTATCAAAACATTAACAACTATTTATATAAAAACATTAAGGAACCTTATAGTAGTTTCACAGCAGTCTCTGCACTAGACTGTAGGCCTGTATCGCAGGGGCCAGTTAAAGATTGTAATGAACAATTATAACGGGTGGTTCAGATCAAGTCAAAAAATATTTAGGAAAACAATGAAACAAATATGTGTCCGCACGCATGCCATGTGTATGTTTGTGACTATGTGTACGTGCGTGTGTGTGTGCGTGTGTGTATGTGTAACAGGCTTTAAGAATGTCCTCGGTTTCCATATAATATAGACCTTTCAACCATGTTTGTATATATGTAATTGGTGTGATTGTATGCAATTATTTATTTCATATCCAATAATTTGGCCTAAGGATGATCAAAACATATAAGAAAGGTGGTGATGGACATTTACGTTCTATGAAAGGAAAGGTAGGAAGACTGCAAAAGGATGGATGGATAGATTTTGTGTATAATAATAAGAAAGAGTAGAAGAATCTGATGACAGGTGAGAGAAGTTCAGAGTCAGTTCTTCTTCTTCTTTTTATGTAGTGGTGGTTCACTTTTGGATTTCGCCAATGTCCAGTGAATATATTTTTAATATTAAATAGACATTGTACGGTAGATTGATTTAAAATGGAGTCTCACAACACATGTTGTTATGAAAAGAACTTGGGTGGAACTCCAATAGGTCAGATACCGATCCTGGCGCATTATCGGTACTTACACCAATGCAATTTAAAAAAACAAATAGACAAATACAAAAAAATAAACATCAAAGTGTCAAAAGCAAAACAATAGTCTCTTTCATACTCATTAGTTTGACCGCGCGCGAGACAGACAGACAGACGACCATGCAGTGCAACGTCATGCCGCGCGCTTATTCACAGACACTACATGTAAATGTGTTGAACATGTCAGCTTCCGTTAACCAAGCTATATTGCATTGACCCCAGATAGAATTGGTCAAGATGATGATTTTTCCTTTCCAGTTGTTCCCCATAGAGTCTCCGGAGGCAGTGACGGTAGTCTCTGTCTGGAAGAGGTACAGTGACGTGCAGCGGTTGCACAAGAGCATGCGGGCGCTGCACACTGGGCTGCATCTCAGGGGCAACTTCCCTCCCCTCACTAGGCACAGCTACTTCAAGCGGTTTCAGAAGGAAGTAAGTGAAGTGTATTTTAATACCCCACCTGATGGACGCTTAATACCTACTGGAGATGACTAGTGCCCCATGTGACGGTAGTCTATGTCTGGAAGAGGTACTGGGACATGCAGCGGTTGCATAAGAGCATGCGGGTGCTGCACGCTGTACTGCATCTCAGGGGCAACTTCCCTATACTCACTAGGCATAGCTACCTCAAGCGGTTGCAAAAAGAGGTAAGTGAACAATACAGGATGTAATATTTGAACCCTACTTGATGGATCCTTAATTCTGGAGATAGCTATTGTCCGTCGTCTGCTGCTGCTGCGTGCGGTCGGGTACGAACTTGTACCTTAAGCGCGAGCTCCATTCCCCATAAATAAATATATTGTATAATGTACCCTTACAATAATTATAATATAATTATATTTATTAATATTTAATTATATGTAATACATATATATTATAGGCCTTCCTTTTCAGCAATTTAGTTAATGTTTTAAAGACGCAAGGGCAAACTAAAAAAGCTAAGTAGGAAATTTGCCAATTTATAAGTGACAACAAAAGATTTTTTCTGAACGACAACTTAAACTGTCGTCGTTCTGAGGAAGTTAGAGACAAAAGGGTCTCTATTTCAACAAAAAATTATAATAATGGAAATTCCAATGTTACAAACAAACTTCAGCTTCATTATATTAGTTTAGATAAACGTGCCATTACTGCGGTCTAACTATAATTAATGATCGACAGAGTTTAAAAATAGATAACAAAAACGTCAAAATTATGCGATTAACGGGCGTGGCGAGCGTGACTTTCGCTAATTAAATACGAGGAAAGTGCAAAATTAACCAGTCGCATGAGGGTTCTGTACTGGATTGAATATATAACAAGTTTAGTGTTTTGCTTCTGAAAAATATCATACAAAGATGCTGTTTTTTTTTAAGACAGAATCAAGTAATTTCATTATAGGACTTTATTCTCCTTAAAGCCATAGCCTGTGTCCAATTATCTCGACATTAAAATGGGTAATGGTTATGATGACGAATTAAAGGCCTAAATATTATTTACAATTACTCGCACGAATATACGAGGGTGAATCAAAAAGTTCTTAGAATCGCCAATAAAGCATCAGTTAAATTGTACCTTTTTAATTTTACAATGCTATTTTTATTTGATAAATATTAAAAAAGATAATAAACTCGAAAAAAACAACTTGTCTCATGTCACCCTGCCGGGATTCGAACCCAATGCACTAACCAATTATGCTATACAGAGACCTATGACGACGCGTCGAATTTTTCTAGTATATTCACATTTCTAAGTGTTTGATTATCGATTAAGATGAAACAGCCATCTATTATACTCTTTATTGCACATACAAATACATACAAATAAAGGTTTTACAATAATCTAATCCATGTAATTATAACTTAGTTGATTTCATAAAAAAATCTACGCTTTCACGATGGACCGTAAGCAGAAAAAATTCGCACTAAGCACTCAGAGCGAAAGTTTTCTATGTTACACACAAAAACATCGTAGTAGGTATACTTTCTTTTGTACTAATATTATATCAAAGAGGTTCTCTCCAAAGTGTCAATCTGACGATGAATTTGTCAAAGCTGGGTGGGGCCAAAGTGTGGAGCCGAAATAGTTTGCTAGACTCGATATATACGAAATATACGAAAATAGTTTGCTAAACTCGTACTTTGGGTACAGCCTACAGGAACCCTAAAACTGAATAAATTTTAATGAACGTTTCGGTCGCAGGTGGTGGCGGAGCGGGCCAAGAGCATCAAGACTCTGCTGGAGTTTGTGGCGGAGCACAGACTGCTGTTCACCAGTACTGACTTCGTCAATTTTCTGCAGGTAAGTGAAACGAATCGAGCACAGACCCATATCGAGATAGACGGTAAAAGTTTACCTACCTTGCGTGTAAAAAGTTTGATCCACACGGTCAAAGTTTTCCAACCTAAGTCAATCCGCTTGAGACCATTGCCATGCGTACAACACACGCGTCACTCAGAAACGAAAATAGTTCATTTTGTAGTGCTTTCTTGCCAGAGCTCGTCAATAACATTTCCAAAGCAATAAATCTCGCTCGTAGGTACGAAAAATTCGACACGCTAGGTTCTTATGCAGCTTGAAGCGCTCTTTTCGTCTATCTCGATATGAGTCTGTGGAATCGAGGAATGTCTGTGGAATGTTATGAGACGAGAGATAGACGACAAATTTATCAATTTGACTAACTGTATGAAATAATCCTGGGAGAAAAAACCTTTGACGAGTTTTTTGCTGGTCCTTCTCGTCACAAGGTCTCCCGCTGTAGGATTTTTCGAACGGATAGATGGCGTAGCTTCTATGACGTTCTTTGAGTTTGAGAACTAAAGTAACCCATATGTCGGCTATGTCGCGACATCGCTCGAAGGATTGCTCAGCTGAAGTGGCAGTGGACGGGACACATAGCGAGAAGAACCGTTGGTCGTTGGGGCGGAAAGGTTCTGGAATAGCGACCGAGCAGCGGACGTCGCTCTTTGGGTAGGCCCCCGACAAGGTGGACCGGCGATCTGGTCCAGGGTCTCGGGAAGCCATTGGATGCGGGCAGCGCAGGACCGATCGTCGTGGAGATCCTTGGGGGAGGCCTATACCCAGCAGTGGGTGTCATGTGGCTAAGACGACGTGTTTTTACCAGCTTAAATTGAACTAGTTTTTTTTTCTGTTTATGCCTGAGTCTCTTTAATAGTTGAATGACTCATACATAGCAATTTACATAGTTACATTAGTAAGTAACGTAACACGGTTCGATTAGCACTTGTTCAGTCAGCTGAGTCAATATTATTATGTATGTCAAGTATCTATGGTCAACGCTAGTAACTATAAATGCTTTACATACATTTACACTCATGACTCAGCTTAACATTGACGTTTATTTTTTTATTTTTATTTACAAGCATTTTTATAAAGCCTAACTTAAGCTATAAAAAACATACCGGTCGAATTGAGAACCTCCTCCTTTTTGGAAGTCGGTTAAAATGATAACTTTTTGAATCTATTTCTATTTGAATTAAGGCTCAAATTCAATTGTAGAAGTTGTATGGTTTAACTTGACGTGCTGCTTGCTGTACTAGGATTATACTGTGTACTAATAAGTATGCTAATGTGGTGGTGAATGTTTTCTTTCTCCAGACTACAGACAAGCCGACTTCTCATTTGAATTAATTTGTTAATTTCAGTCTAATGTCGTTCATAAACCTTCGTATCAGAAGAACAAATTAGTTAAAGGTTCCTGTTTTAATTATTCTAAATTATAATATCGCAAAACATTTTTTTTTTGTTATCGTTTATAACGGAAACAGGAATTAAATGTAATGCTACGAATTATTATTTTAAAGTAGGTGCCTGTTCGGTGTATATGTAAATGTAAGTCTATATGTAAGTTTATTATATGTATTGTCTAGTACCCATAATATAGGCTCTGCACTGTTGGCGGCTAGATCCCAAATATTTATTTATTTAATGTCAAAGTCAACGTTTTAACGACTACCCAACTATAATACTTCAATAAAAAAGTAATGAACTAATCACCAAGAATATAAATAAAAAAATACTTACTCTTCTACATAACACAATTAACTTAATCATTGCATCATCATCTTCTGCCTTTTTATCCTAATATCAATTTATTTCGTTATGTAGATGTAGTTTTATTCAATTTTAAAATATTTTGTCTGTATATATATAGTTGGTCTGAATTTGTAAACATGGCACGTGTTCTTTTAATGCGGTTGTTTTCATTATTTAGACGTACAAAATACATTTGAAACTTTTTATTCCAACCTGTATACACAAGTGTTTTTTATTAGGTAACCTTCACGGTGCTTGTCTACCCATCAAAGTAAACAACGTTTAGTATGAATAATCAAAACAAATAAAAAAAAAAAATTGGTCTACTATTTTTCCTTTTTTTTTTGGGCCATTTTAGCTTTCGCGACGCCGCCCCCATAATAAAAGTCGTTTGTATTGATAGATATACTGACACCCATAAATGTGTCTTAATGAAAAAACTCTGTGTAGACCTAGAATCTAGATACACTTTAATTTATAAGTAAATTATCTTAAATTAATTTTGTTTTCTAAACCAAATATTATAGAAACTAACGAGTGAATACGTCAGAATCGGGCAACTAAGCGACACTAGCGTACCCAGCGGCAGAAAATGTAAAACTTCGCTATTTAATAGAAGTTGTACATTCCCTGCCGCTATGGCCTTTAACAGATGGCGCTATAAGAGGCTACCAAGCAAATGTTTGAGAAACGTCAAGAACTATTCGTAATAATTCGTTTCTATAGTATTTGACTAAAGTTCTAAAAGTGTACCGTTTATTTCTATGCAATTTCCATCAGACCGGTTATCCAGAACCAGAATCGCAGGCAGGTGGTATCATCAACGCCATCAGGTCTTCGCTCCACCTTCCAATAGAGGAGACTCCGCCTTTGGAGTACCAGACTGATGACGATGATTCTAGGAGCCCTACACATACAGGTGAAGTCAACGTTACAGCACTATTTAGTCTAGTGTGAGCAGCACAGTCTAAACATAATAAACAGTTGTTGCACTCACACACACGCGCCGCTCACTATCGCTACACGGCCGGCCCCTTGATCTCACTGGTTTTCACTGTAGTCCGAGCCTAAAACAGTTGAGAGCGCGCCTGTAGCGGCGCATGTGTGTGAGTGCGTCATTTCGTTTGTGAGAAGAACAAAGACTGTTTAGACTGTGGTGTGAATTTGCAAAATGTCCTAAGCCTAACGTGCTATCGCGTAAGAGTAAAATTTTGACAGATAGACCTTGATACAGAGAGAACAAGGTTGAGAATTAAAGTATTAACGCAAACGCGATAGTAACTTTTGGACATTTGTAAACTCCAACCAGGCCCTCAGTAGTTAAAAGTTAAGACCAATTTTCACCAACTGACCGACCAATTAACGCTGTACTGAGTCCACTATGGAGGAAGTTTTAAGAATAACTAGTAAAAGTAATAAAAAGGTTGTCATATGTGGGGATTTTAATGTTGACATTTTAGACTCAAAGTTGTCGAAGCTTGCAAGTAGATTATTAAATTTATTCACATCGTTTAATTTATCTCATACCTTTAATGAGCCTACTCGAATAACACCCACATCTGCCACCTGTTTAGACAACATTTTTTCAAACTGTGTAGTCACTGAAAAATCTATAATAAATGTTATTAAATCGGACCATAGTGGACAACAAGCCTCCATAGAGCACCATCATGTCTGTCCTAAGCGGAAAATTGTATGCAGGCCAATAACTAAAAAGGGCATAGATGAATTCAGAAACAATGTGATTAATAAAATTAAGTCTTTACCAGTTCCTATTATGGAATCTAATTATCTTTATAATGATTTATTTCATGTGGTTGAACACGAATTTAGTAAAAAGTTTAAGCAAAAAGTGATCAATTGTAGTTCGGATAAAGTAAAGTTTAGTTATTGGGCCACGCCAGGAATTTACACAAGTAGAAGAAAACTATATGACCTCTATGCGTCAAAGCATACTTCCTGTGACCCAATTTTTATTGGATATGTCAGGAAGTATTCTCAAATGTTTAGAAATGTTTGTGTAGCTGCTAAGGCGATGTTCTTTTCAAATAAAATCAAATTAGCGGATAATAAAATAAAGGCTACTTGGAATATTATTAATCAAACAACTGGTAAAACTAAAAATAATGTCAACCACTTCTGTCTTAAAGTAGGTGATAAATTAATTGAATCTGACGTTGAGGTTGCCCGTGTTTTTGAAGATTTCTTCTCTCGGGTACCCTTAGAAACTACCAGTAAATTAAATTCCTGTCCAAACGTTGCTGCTGCCCTCTTGGAGTCGTGTGTTGATAAGTGTAATAAAGTTTTCAATTTTAAGCATATCAATAGTGAAGACATTTTAAAAGCTTTCAAGTCTATAAATATTAAAAAGACTGAAGATCTATGGGGCATATCAACCAACATTATTAAATCAATTATTGATACAATAGCTCCATATTTAGCTTTCATTTTTAATCAATGCATAGATGAAGGTACTTTTCCCGATTTAATGAAGTGTAGTAAGCTTATTCCTCTTTTTAAATCGGGTGACAAAAGTGACCCCACAAATTTTAGGCCGATATCTATACTACCGGCACTTAGTAAAATTTTTGAAAAAATTATATACTCACAATTATTAGACTATTTAACAATAAATCAAATCCTTCATAACAATCAGTTCGGCTTTTCTAAAGGTAAAAATACTACTGATGCTGGCATTGCACTCCTTAAACATATTTTTGAGGCTTGGGAGGGCAAGCAAGACGTAATTGGTATATTCTGTGACCTGTCTAAAGCTTTCGATTGCGTTGATCACGTTACACT
This sequence comes from Chrysoteuchia culmella, assembly GCA_910589605.1. Classification (NCBI taxonomy): domain Eukaryota; kingdom Metazoa; phylum Arthropoda; class Insecta; order Lepidoptera; family Crambidae; genus Chrysoteuchia; species Chrysoteuchia culmella. The sequence goes on along the minus strand of OU342665.1, from coordinate 3,070,279 downwards.
TTTAAAGAAGCTAGAACATTATGGTGTCTCTAAAAAATCGGTTAGCCTTTTGCAGTCATACTTGCATAATAGAAATCAAAAAGTAATTGTCAATAATACTGCTTCTACTGGAGCCCCCATTATTATGGGCGTGCCCCAAGGTTCAATATTGGGCCCTTTGCTGTTTTTAATTTATATTAACGATCTCCCTTACTACACGAGTAAATTATGTGAGACAGTACTATTTGCAGATGATACATCTTTAATTTTTAAAATTGATAGAGGAAACAATTGTTCTGACGAAGTAAATAGTGCTCTCTCTCAAGCCGCACACTGGTTCAACATTAATAATTTGTCTCTTAACCCTACTAAAACCAAGTTTGTTAAATTCTCATTACCTAATGTAGTGCAGGTCGATATGCTTATCAATTTGAATGGGGATGTAGTAGAGTTAGTTGAGAGTACAAAATTTCTTGGTATTACATTGGATTCAAAGCTGCAATGGGATCCACATATTGAAGCCTTGTCGAGTAGACTTAGTTCTGCGGCTTTCGCAATAAGAAAAATAAGGCTCTTAACTGATATTGAAACGGCAAGACTGGTTTACTTTAGTTATTTTCATAGTGTAATGTCCTATGGCGTGTTGTTGTGGGGCTCAGCAGCTAATATAGAAAATGTTTTTATACTTCAAAAAAGAGCTGTGCGCGCCATTTACAAACTTCGACGTAGAGATTCTCTTAAGGATTTGTTTAAAGAGATTAATATACTAACTTTGGCGGGACAATACATCTATGATAATTTAGTATATGTAAGGAAACATCATGATTTATTTATAAAGCATAGCGATGTTCATAATTTTAATACTAGAAACAAGAACAAGCTTGCTGTTCCAAAATTTCGGCTTGAAAAATGTAGACGCTCGTTTTTGGGGAAAGGCATAGCCTTTTTTAATAAAGTTCCACAACAAGTTATTGAGCTGCCTTTGCATAAATTTAAAATATATGTTAAAAAAACGCTCTTAAGCAAAGGTTATTACAAGGTAGATGACTATTTAAAAGACCAAAATGCATGGATGTGATACCAACATTAAACATACTATTGTAAATAGTGTAAGAGGAAAATATTCTAATATGAGTATGAGAAAATTTTCTTCTTTTATTAAATATATTTCAAGATTGTAGATTTGTGTTTGGCATGTTCCATTGTAAATGTTGTTGTTTCTGCTAAGGCTGATAAGTTTCTTGCGGCCGTTCTTCTTATCAGTTAAAAGATGTCCTGAATGGCTGGTAGGGAAAAAAATGTTGGACTATTCGAAAGTACTTATCTATAAGTCTATTTGAATAAAAATCTTTGACTTTGACTTTGACTTTGACTTTGACTGAGCCTTAAAAGTTTAGGGTTATAAATAACACTTTTAAATTACTACTAATTAATTTTGGATCTTAATAATAATAATTATGTTAGAAAGATGGCTCCATAATCTATTTGAAAAAAATATGCTTAAGTACTTGGTCTTCCATTGGAAAACAGCATTTAGAGGTTAAGAGAGAAAAAGCCATAATATTCAAAGTTCAATCGATCACTTGAACATTTGTAGAACTAAAATTTTCATTTGAACATAGATAATAATAATAGTTTTTCCTTTTAAATATTATTTATTTTATTTTTATTATTCATTTATTTGTGTCCATATAGGTAATTTGTTAGTTACAATTAAAGTCTTATACATGCTATGTTAGTAAAAATATATTTTTAAAACATAAGTCACTTGAGACCGTGCCAATCTCAGCACCGAGCCTCACTCGGTGCTGAGATTGGCACGGTCTAACAACTCCTGAGGATGCTCCGTGTGTGGGCGAAACACGTGTATAGTAGTCGGTGAAGGTGCAAGGTGTGTCACTGGGCTGCATCTGCATTTTTTCTTGCGGAATTACGCGACATATTTTTCGTTTTCTACTAAGATATGGATTTCCGCCAAGTAACGCCTGATTCTATCAAATATAAGTCACTTTATAAAGATTCCTATCCAGAATTTCAGGATCGGACATCCCCGAATACGTCACCAGAATTGCCGCTGCTATTCTATTAACGCATTCACTGCCGACAACTTATATATGCGTTTCGTTACTTTCACCCAGTGCCTTAAACGCGTCTGTGATTTCATATATTTTGCGAGCTTCGCCCAGTGCCGTCAACGCACATGAGAGTTCTATTAACGCACCTGTAGGTTAAACGCACCTGTGCGTTTGCGCCACACAGAAAAGTTACAGGGAAAAGGACCGGCAGTGAATGCGTTAAGCAGAGATGCCACTCTTTTGCGCCTAACGGCGTAAAAGTCATCGGTGTGCTCTCTAGCGAACATTCCCGACGCACAACAAAATCGGGGCAGTCCCAACATCACTCTGATGGCGATATTGTATTGGACACGTAGAGCATTGTAGGCTTATGATACATTTTAAATAGAAAAATATTGGAAAAAACAACTCGGCCACAAGTGAATACAGCGTACAGCCCAGCCTACAGCGTATTAAAAATATAAAAGTATTGGAGAATTTCGACGGTGGTTCGCAAGTCTCGGTAGCTCAGTGGTTAGAGCATTGGACCGGATTTCCAAAGGTCGTGGGTTCGAGTCCCATCTGAGAATTTACTTGTGGCCGAGTTGTTTTTTCCAGTATTTTTCTATTTAAAATTTATCATAAGTATAAAAATCGTATTGAAAAAGGCAAATATTCAAAAATTCTAAATCATAAAGCATTGTAGGCCTTTTGAGTGTAACTTGGCATTACTTGGCAAAGGGTGATAAGGTGTATAAGGGTAAAAAAGGTGATATAAAAGGAGTAAATAATTTTACATATTTGTTAAGTAGTATAATAAAATACAGTTTCTTTGAAATTCAATATTATTGAATAGAACCATTTCTCTGTTTTAGCACGATCGCAAACCACAGACAATCAACAACCGACCATAGATGAAACAGACTTCATATCCCGAATTCCTATTTACGAAGCGGCAGATGTAGAAATCAGAGAGTCACCGAAAGAGCATAAACTATCGTGTGCCAACAGCTTCGAATCTTTGAACTCCTTGGACAGTATAAACAGCGACCTCTATGATGAACTAAGGAAAGTAACCTTAAACAAACAAAAACCAAGCGTCAAAAGCAAATCAGTGTTGCCAGACTTGATCAATTTCGATGCACCATCCACTTCCAGGTTTGAAGATTACCACACCATGTCTAAAAGTGGCAACACCAATTCAGAAACAACTTCACTGTCTTCCAATGTCTATGGATCAACAAGTTCTGTCTATGATTTGGAGAGGAGAAGCAGTTCTCGCGTCTCTTTATATAGTAAACAAAGTGTGATGTCCCTGTCTAACGTAGAGAGCAAGACGAGGACGGAAGATAGTTATGTGTTTGAAGCTGGTTACATGCTGAACTTGGCTGCGAGGTGCGAAGATATGGGCGATTACCAACGGGCGTTTGATTGTTATAAATCCGGTATTGAGAAGATGCTTATTGGAGTGCAAAGTAAGTACCTATACTTTATTCAGAGAGTCAAATTTATATATGAACCTCGAAACCTCAGGCAATACCGCTTTTGACAAGACTCCCCAATATTTGACAAGCCATTGTCATTGTCCCCAACGAGTTATATGGCAGTTGGGCTCGCTGGCAACTCCTCTCGCCCCGCGAACCTCGCACGATTGGTCGGTCAAAACGTGTTGATTGTATGGAGAGAAGATAGATATAAACTGTGCCTACATAGTCCATTAAAAAATCGTGTTTCGGCGGACAGTGATAAAACGCATATCAATCGACAAAGTACAATAAGTTAGTAATTACAAACAAAAAGTTTTCAGTGTACAAATCTCTAAATGATACAGTTTTTGAGATATTTGAGTCGTACAATTTCAGTTAAAACCAGAATATTTATTTTTAAATAAAACCCACCACGGTTAAAACGTAACTAACTGAAAAGGATAAAATAATATAAAAAACCCCGACTTAATTATCCGCCGGGAGCTAATTTTCGAGTTTCATAGTAACGTAAATATTTATATTTAAATTTAAAATAGTGCTGGCAGCCCCCAACGGATTATTAAGTCGGGAGTTTTTATATTATTTTATAATTTTCAGTAACGTTTTAACCGACGTAGGTGTTTTCAAAATTTTTACTTTTGCGCTCTTTATTTCAAACTTTTTAGAGATCATAGGTATTTTATGTACATTGCACTACATAAAACCCATTACGGAAAACCGCATCAAAATCGGACTAGTACTTTTGGTATTACACAAACAAATGTTTATTGCAGCGCCTCATAGTGAGTTGTCACCGTAACACCTATCTAAGAACATGCACCAACCAAACCCAAATCCATCACTGAAAACCGTGCACCAATCACACCCAAATCCATCACTGAAAACAGTATCACAATCGGACTAGTAGTGTTGGAGATAAATGGCAAAATTGGTTTGCACAAATAAATATTTACTGCAGCGCCCCCTGGTGAGTTGTCACCGTAACTCCTATCTAATAATATGCACCAATCCAACCCGAACCCATCACTCAAAACTAGGTATGGAAATGATTGCTACTTTTCATTCATTTTCATTTTCATTTAATGAAATGAACAATTTGTTTCATATGATTTCACCTGTGAAATTGGCAGGGAGCGATTTTTACTTCACTGTTGAACAAGTGAAATTGCATTCGATATGATATTTTCACAGTCAATAAGTAAACAAACAAAATGCGAAATGCTCTAAAATCATTACAAGGTAATCTAAACCTTACGACGCTTGATATAAAATTCAACGAACAAATGAGCAGGTTTCAAACTGTTACTTGTATGGATCATTACAAGGAAATCTAAAGTTTACTACGGTAAGATTAAGATTCCAGTTTCATCGTCCGTCACCGTCAGTCATAGCGTTATGACTAGTAGTTATAACTAGTTGTATGTGTTTGCCTCTTCTAATACACTAAGCGCATAAATAATACTCTCTCGCTCGCGCTCAAAGACTTTCGCCCGCCAAATCACCCCGCCGGTGTTCTGCGTGCGATTTCACAGAATGCGAAATTGTAGCAGTCGACAACGAGGGAAGAAGCAGATGTGAAAAATGATATTCATTTCGTATGATTTTTCATCTGCTCTTGATGAAATGCTCCATGCCTACTGAAATGAAAACCGCATCAAAATCGGACTAGTAGTTTTGGAGATAAATTGCAACATTGGTTTGCATTGCACTAAAATCCTCTCACCCCAAACGCATATACCGTCTCCTACTAAAGCTGCGTTAAACGTAGTAAGTTCTTTACAAGTAAAAAATTACAGGAGCAATATCGGAGCGGGAAAGAATGCTCTAATAAAATAAAAACACATAAAAACAGTTAATATTGATTTAAGTATTTTTGCTTTCTTTTTCGTAGATTTAAGGTTTTTTTGTCTTTTAGTTTTTGAAGTCGGTTTTTCAAACGTAATTTTGTTTTTTTTTACTTTTTAGTGATTTTTAAAGATTAGATCAGGTAACTAAATTATTACATAGACCACATGATTCCAAAGCACTACAGGAAATGCAAAGATTAAGAGACTTAAATCAGTATAAACTGTTTTTATGTGTTTTTAATTTAATAGAGTATTCTTTCCCGCTCCGATATTGCTCCTGTAATTTTTTACTTGTATAGAACTTACTACGTTTAACGCATATTTAGTAGGGGAATAGTAACGATTTTTTTTAACTTTTTTTAGTGTCTGTAATAGGTTGTTTCGTAAACTACAGAAAGTTTTTCTAGATTAGTTTCATGTACATCGGTCAAATCGGTTATGATGATATCATCCAAGTAACAAATATGAAATGAAATATATAAAATGCTCATAACATAAAAAGTACTAGGTCAAACTAAACCAAATTTTTATGGGACCAATTTGCGACTATTCCGCATCGAACAAAAAAGAATCGCGGAAATCGGTTCCGAAATCTCAGCGTAATCGGTGTGCATACATAATGATAATATTGTGTCATCCAAGTAACAAATATGAAATGAAATATATAAAAATGCTCATAACATAAAAAGCACTGGGTCAAACTTAACCAATTTTTTATGGGACTATTTGGCAACTATTTTGCATCAAACAAAAAAGAATCACGGAAATCGGTTCAGAAATCTCGGCGTAATCGGTGTAGGTACATAAAAAAAAACAATTATTCCAACCGAATTGAGAACCTCCTCCTTTTTTGCAGTCGGTTAATGATATTCATTTCTTATGATTTTTCATCTGCTCTTGATGAAATGCTCCATGCCTACATTTCCTACTGAAAACCGCATCAAAATCAGACTAGTAGTTTTGGAGATAAATTGCAACATTGGTTTGCACAAACATCCGCTCACCCCAAACGCATATACCTACCCTCTCCGTACCGTCGTGAGTAAAAAATAAAAACTAGCTAAACGTTTTTAGACTTTATGGATAAACTTGCATTCTTAAAAAGATTTTACATTTTTAAAAAGAGAATATTATTAACAACTGATTGATAAAATATAGGTTAAACTGATCTGTAGCACAACTCGCGGCATTATTTTGTAGAATAAGAACAAGCAGAATAAGCTGGATTAGTTCTTTGAATTGGTTTGGCCGCACCAGAATATTGATAGTGGTTATCTATAAGCTGATAGCGATAAACAAGTAGAGCAGCAGTTTGGAAGTGAGCGGAAGCGACTTCTGTATTTTTATTAGTTAAGTATGAACGTTGGAGTTAAGGGTTCTATGTATTATAATGGATGTTTTGGATAACCCCCTTTGCTTCGTATGTCTTGTATTATCACACAATATACACACATTGCTCTGAGTGCTTAGTATGAGTTTTTATCACCTTACTCGCTTACGCCGCAGTTTGCGAATTGAGTTTAATTGGGGTAAATAATAACCGTATTCCCATTCCCTTTAAGGCTATCTGCCAACTTTCTACTCTCACGCAATGTTTGAAAATTTGCAAACTCACACTAAACCATCTGATACTTCTGGAGTAACTAACTTAACCACTTATGGTATGAAAATCAGAGACAGAGACTGTATCACAAGTTGTTTTTCTACATTTGAAAAAAGTGATCCGATAGTAATTTACGTCTTGCTTGTTTTAACTTTTGTTAATTGATAGTCTTGAATAAATTATAATAAAAAGATACAGATAAAGAAGTGATTTGTCTACTTTTTTCTGCGGGGGCCAATGCGAGATTTTAGAGATCTTCTTGACATGAGTTGAGTTTCTTCTCGCTTTGAAACAAGCAACAGCCTCAACTTTTGTTTCATGCTATAAACATAACTTTTCAGATTCAGTCGTGACTCAACTATTAGGTATTATAGTTATGGATTTTTTGTACTTGTGCGATTATTTTATGGAGCCTCCAAAAACTTCTGTTCTTGTTTGTAAGTTGTTATTTCATGTTTTAGTGTTGTGTTAAAAGGTACATTAGTAAAAAAAACAAAACTTTTTCAGATTATATTTTTGTTAGACTAGTAAACAACAGTTTTGTCCTTTTTGCGAATTTTGATATTGTATATGTCGTAGGAGGATTTGATAAATATAATTTTCGCAAAAATCCTAGGGATATTGCAAAAACACGGATAATTAGACAATGGTGTTGACATTTCTCAATCTTACTGAAAAAAGATAGGGTTTTTGCAAAAATACGGGATGCTTTAGTAACATTGGATAATCTTAACTCTGATTGGCTTAATTTTTACTTTCTTGCTAACTCTTATTCTGATTGGTTCACAGAAAGTTTAGTACACGTGAGAGAATCCTTTGACATTTGAAACGTCAAGTCGTCAACCAATCAGAGAAGCTGTTGTTTTGCATGGTCCGATCAGCCAATCAGTGTTCTTATTTCATAATAGCCAGCGATTCTTTTCGCAGTCTTACTAAGGCAGCCCGTTTTTCGCAAAACCCTGTCTTTTCTCAGTACGATTGAGAAATGACAACACCATTGTCTAATTATCCGTGTTTTCGCAATATCCCTAGGATTTCTGCAAAAAAAACGATTTATCTAATTATCTTGCGACATATATAAACTATAAAAAACGAGTTATCTAATTATCTTGCGACATATATAAACTATAAAGTTGACCAACAACTAAAAAAAACATTTTGTGAGAGATACAGTTCCTGTAACTATTCTAATACTATAAAGAGGTAAAGTCTAGAGAAGAACGCTTTCAAACTGTTGCTCTGACGGGACATGAGACAAGTTGCTTTTTTCTAGTATATTTTCTTGTTTAACAATTTTCACATAAAAATAGCATTGTAAAATGGCAAAATTAAGATGTTATAATTAAAGGGCTGTTTCATCTTAATCGTTAGTCAAACATTTGTAAAAATGTTTCTTTCGAATGCTAGAATATTTCTCTTATTGATGAAACGACAGTGGCCAACACCGTAGAATGGTGAATATACTAAAGAAATGCGACGTGTCCTCATAGGTCTCTATAGCATAATTGGTCAGTGAATTGGGCCGGATTCCCAAGGATGCGGGTTCGTGTTCCGTCAGAGCGACATGAGACACGTTGCTTTTTTCTAGTATATTTTCTTGTTTATCAATTTTCACCATGAGAGTAATGTTCAAACATTTTTTACTCTCAAGTTGCACCTTTGATGTTTTGTCAACCCCGCAAGGAATATTATGGCGTGATTGGTTTGATGGATATTGTTATGTAATTAACTTTGATAAACTTATAAGAAAGTAAAAATATAGTTATGAAAATCGCAATTTTATAATGTGTCTTAAAGATATGGCCATATAGTTTAATACTTGATTTTTTCAGATGACTCCGACCCGCAAAGGCGAGTGTTAATCAAAGAAAAGACAAACAAGTATCTCTCTTATGCAGAAGCTATTTATAAGGATCATTTATGTGATGCTGAGCGCAGTGTAAGTTAATAACCATACTAAGGGCCGTTCACAATCTTAGCCTGCCAACGCATAGGCTGGTTCTTTCTTAGCGTCTAGAGCCTAGTGAGTCACCTAGCGAGTAAAACGAACGTTCTAAAAGGGTTTGAAATTATGGCCTCGTCACAGTCCGCAGTACGAGGCGCCATTTTGTTTCTTTTTTTCAAAATGGCGTTGCACCATAATACCTATATAAATAAACAGGACACAGAGAAACAAAAAATGTTATCATATAATAGCCTAAAGTGTAACGTTAGCCAGATAATTAGAATAATGCCGACCCAAAGTATCACTTTTGTATCTTTATGTTGTATGATATTTTTTGTTTATCTTTACGTTCCCTATCCATTTATATAAGTATTATTAACGTGCGATGCCCTTTAAAAATAACAAAATGGCGGACTTGTGCGCTTGGTGCCTAGCGTGTATAACAGCGTGTATCCTAGCAACCAAGTCACTAGGCGTTAGGCGTTATTATGTTGAATAAAATATTTTTATATTTGCCTTTTATAATTGATCTTGTTTTCATCTTTTTAGTTGGCTTGTATTTTTTGAAGCAGGCAATTTTTTGTTTTTTAAATTTATATCTTTTTATTTATTTATTGGTCATGATATTCCTTTTTGAAATCTTAAAGATTAGCCCTTTATTTTGAAACCCATATGGAAGTATTCTAAAAATATATTTTATTTTTCACTTCAAATAATAGCACCTCACAGCCGCCATGTTGGTTTTTTAAAATTATTTTGATATACCCAGTGCCACTTTTGCAGTAAATACGAATCTAATGACACCTCATATGCTAAAATCCATCGAGCCGTACAGGCCGCAGAGCGTGCCAAACAGTTATACATAACCTCAAAAAAAATATACATAACCTATAAAAACATAAAAATAAAAACATAACCCTCCTTCTGGCGCAGTCGGGTAAAAAATAGTATGCATTATTTTATAAGGTAAATGCCCCGGTTATGGCCTTTGACTGTTATCGATAATTAAGGATCAAATAAAAATGTAAATTATATAAAAACAATTAAAACTAGAAAAGGGCCCGTTACTGCACTGTGCAGTAACATCTAGCAGCATTTATACTATCAATTAAACTAAAATAATGAAAAAAAAAACATGAGTCCTACACAGACCCAGCTAGGTTCTTCGCTTATATAGTAGATACCCTATCCCTAGAGCTTTTATCTTTGATTTGCGCATTGTCATTTTCTTTCATACCATTGAATCAAAAACAGTTGAAAGCACAGCACCTACACACTCACAAGACACAATTGCATACTTACTACATTAAATTGTACGTTCAGTGGAAAGAGTTGAAGACATCACATTCTATTGATGAGTTAAAGCAGGAGTCTCACTCTGCGCTTAGACTCGTATACAGTAGGCCTAGCACGAAAAACTTTCGAGTAAGTATCGCCACAGAATATATAATAGTAATTGAAGTTGCACTCCTTTGACCTCGAAGAACACCGACATTTTAATAGCCTACAAAATTTCCAACGCATCCGGTGCATTCAAAATTGCACTTTACTACAACGCTTGCAAGAGTGCAATTCCTTTGAGTTTAGAATTTTCCTACGCCACAGCTCAGTCGTCAGGGTTGTGCAAGCGAAGTTAAATAAATAACAACATAATTTTATAAAGCATTTTTTGAATTAATAATGGACATCATTTCAAAAATATATAATGCAAATTTTCCTATGCATAATAAAACTAGATCTTAAAATACGAGACACGTATTTTATTTTTTTATTTTTAGCATTATATTTGTGTATTAAATCCGTATTTCAAAACTTGCTCATACTAAAAGAGCGTAAGTGCGTTCTCAGGAAGTTAAATTGGTAAGGCTGTTGCTTATTTCGGATTTAAAAAAAAACTGACGTAATGGTTTCTAGTAGTGATGTGACAGTGGCAGAACTTAAATATCGATAACTAAGTAAAAGTTGTAATTTTCGTTATCAAACCAAAACATGTTTTAAAGATTAACACTTTGGTTAAGATAAAAAAAAACTTAACAAAAAAATTATAAATTTAAATTTATACGCACAAAATTTTGGGTATTTAGAATTGAAATGTTTGTTTATCAAACCATATTCAAATTTAAGGGCTGGTATTTCATTAGTGGAACAAAAAAGAACCACTTCGTTAAACACACACTGACCCGTGGTCCACCTGCCTGGTGTCGCGTGGTGGTTTACCTAGCAAACATAAAAAGTAAATCTATTCAGCAATAATCATAAAAAACAATGTATTCCAAAAAACTCAAAACAATCACTAACTGTTTTTCGTGATTTTTTATTGGCATTATGTAAATTAGAAAATATCGAATATCGATATCTTAGATTTTAATCGCTCTTTTCTTTCACTACTTGAATTGACTGTCATTGTCAACTCAGCCAGAGAGAACCATTTTTTTATATTAGACAGAAATGCAAAGGAATGGCGGGGTCAAATGCCTGACTTTCTCGATTTGGACTACATTTTAGTTTTTATTTAATATCTCACAAATTACCGATCAGAAAATTCTACAATAAAAACTGTGAGCTTATGACACTAAAACCTCGAAATGGTTTTTTTATTTTAGTGCTTTATAGAAAATGAAATGTTGTCCATTGTTTAACTTTAATGTAATGTTGTATGTTTTTATTACTATCTCCAAAGTACATATTATTAAACTTCAGTGTTGCGAAAATTCGAAATAGATCAAACAATTTTAAAAGGAATAGTGTCGTCGGAAAACATAAACATGGTTAATGTTTTGTAATATTTCGTAAGTAAGTATTAATGTTTTGTAAAATTCATGTTTCGAACTGCACGCGTGTACTCACAAGTTCGGGTCGGCCGGCCCTGACTGATTTACAACTCCGAGTTATACCACGCTGTAGGTGCTTATCGCGATAGGTATAGGCGAGTGACGGAGGCCTGCACCCCGACCGCCTAACGGTATAGCTTTTGGTATCGCTATAGCTATCAAACTTCAAACTCTCATAAAACCCTTCAACGAAAGGGTTTTTGTTTAATTCCTACATATTTCTATTCATTTATTGTATTCACTTTTGCATTTTTGTATGAAAGTGATAGCGTGAGCGAGAGCCCTTGTAGGGGGTTTAAAAAATCGATAGCTATAGCAATAGCACAAGCTATACCGTTAGGCGGTCGGGGTGCTGGTATCGCCAACAAATGTATGGCGTATTGTCATACATTGTCGGACGTGTTTCAATTCAAGGAGTAGTTAACATATATTTTTTTCTTTCTTCCTCTGTTATTAATTCCTATTTTAGGTCATTTTGGGATGAGGTTATGATGGGGTCCACATACTTGAATAAAGATTGGAAAAAAAATACGTTTTGTGCATAATTCCTAGCGGACGTAAACGGAACTACATTTCCTATAAATTTTTTGACGTGACGATTCGAATACTTTCTCGAAAGATTTTTTTGCTAGCCCTACAGCTCGCGGCCTACTCGGAAGGCCATCACACGGAAGTATTATAGTAGGGCTGTCGTCGTTAGAAAGGATAAAAAATAAAAAGGTCCATAGCTTTAGGAGGGGAGCAATGTGCGAGCTGATATGCACTTTATTGTGTCGGTGCAAGAGTCGCTATTCGTTTAAATGAATTTGCGGAGTACAGCTTCTGTACGTTACTATGATAATAATATATATTTTGTCTTTTAACAGAAAATAAAATAAAATTCGGAGCGAAAGGAACGAGTTTTCGCTTATCTTAGAGGGGTGGGACGGTGCTTTTAGAAAACTTTTTTAAGGTCTTTTAGGGTCGGTAGGTTAGCTTAGGATAGATACATTACACAGAGCTATATCGAGATAGACGAAACGAGCGCTTCAATCTGTATGAGAATCTAGCGTGTCGACTTTTTCGTACCTATGATGACGTAACGAGCGAGATTTAGTGATGTTTTGGTGATGTGTAAATGTTATTGACGAGCTCTTGCAAGAAAGCACTGCACAATTAACCGTTTTCGTTTCTGAGTGACGCGTGTTTTCATGGCAATGGTCTCAAACGGACTGACTTAGGTCCAAAAACTTTAACCGTGGATCAAACGTTTAGCACGTAAGGTAGGTTTTACCGTCTATCTCGATATAGGTCTGTGATACGGTAGATAGATAGATTATTCTAACTGAACTAATCTATAACGGTCGGTTTCAAAACCTATCCTCAAAGGCCTACTAGAGCTTCTTGCCTAGATATTTTTGTTAATCAGGCCGAAATAACAATGATTGTTCTCTCTCTCCCACAGCTCCTGCCAGAGCGAGAGGACGCTACCCGCACCCTCCACTGCCCCATACCGATATCTATGTTGATGAGGCCATATGAAGATCTGGCGTTATACAGGGTGTTAGCCATACTAAGTTCCAGTATAATGTTAGTACTGCATAAGGAGGAGCAAGCTTGTTATGCTATGAAAGTGAGTATTATACTAAGGGTCTAAACCACCGACTGGATAGTTATCCAGTCATTAATTTTCTAGATTCAAACTATCCGTGAAAACCTCTAAAGGGAGGAGTAATATTAGGACATTTCTTTCACACATTTATAATATATTAATATTCATAATAATTATCACTTCAAGTTAGGTTAAAACGAAAAAAGCACTCTAAATTGCCAGCTGATGCGAGATATCTGACGCCATATTTGTTGTCGTGACTACCAGAGCTGCAGTGGCAAAAATTTATCTAAATTTAAATCACTTGGCTGATTTTATGTCATCCGTCTTCAAAGGGCTAACCAGTTGGCGGCGACATATATATTCTGTAAAAATACCATACTTTTAGTGACACTGAATGCCTTTTAGAGGTTAAATCATGAATGTTATAATAAATTAATATAATAAAATATTAATTAATCACTAACTACTGACACATACATACACACACACATACACACACACACACACACACACACACACACACACACACATACACACACACACACACACACACATCATACACTCACACATGCATGCACTATGTTGTAGTTAACTTATAATTATTGATTCATAAGAAAAGTTACCCTTAATCGTTTGTATCTATTAAGTTTTAGGAAGAGTGGATACTCCTGACACAGGTGTTTTTAAAATACCTAAAAGGAGTGTTCCAATATCTTGTGTTCAATGTTGATTGAGGAACTGGAATAAACATATTTTTATTTATTTTATTTTTATTATTACCATTGAAAACTGCAAAAATTCAAAAATTATAAATTAAATCCTTTTTTTTTCATTTTCAGGTAGTACAAAAAGTCCCACAAAACTTAACCGAATTCGATGAATACTTCCTCCGCCGGACAAGCGAGACGAGAGAACCGATTCTACCCACAGTCATCCCTTACATGGTTCACTTACACTCATACATAGAAACAAACAACCTTATATTTTTAATACTTGCTTACGCTCCAGGCGGAAAGCTTTTCGACTACATCAAGAACTATATTAAGTCGGTACCGAACACACCAGCAAGAGAAGTGAACTTAGAAAATGTCTTCGCTGAACCGAAGCCGAAGAACTCGGACGTTGAAAATGAAAACATTGATAGTATTTTAAACGAAGCTAGTGTTAGTGAAATAGTGAATAATAATCGAAGTGAAGTGTTGGATAATGATGTTAGTGTTAACGAATTGGTGATAAACTCGCAGAAGTTGTTGCTCAATGTGGATAAAGCTTTGAGTGAGACGAAGATTGATGTTGAGGCGAAGAAGGTGGAGGTGAGAAATGATATTGAAAGGTGGGAAGGAACTCCTGTTTTGAATAGGGTAAGTTGTTTAATTAATAAATGTGAATAAAGAAAATTTTAATTGAATTGAATAATTTTTTTGTTCAAAACGAAAGTATTTATCACATTTTTGTAAGACAATGGTTTAGGACGAAAAAGTAAAAATAACATACCTACTACTATAAACTCAAATGACCACTAAAGGATACCAGCATAGTTTTATTTTATAAGATAAAGGAGAATGTGGTGCATCACGAGGATATCCTCTCACTCAAATCATGAAATGATGAAACATTGCTTGCCTCCAGCGTAGCAAAAGTGCTATAGAATTAAGCTGAAGTAAATATGAAATATGCTTTTTGTTTATATATATGCATTCATAATACATATGAAACTCGGCCAGACCAAGAAATGTTTACCTACGCACACAGATATTTGTCTTGTCCGGGAATTGAATCGGCCCCAAACAGGCCGTAACGTTAAGTTAATCTTAGAAAAATAGTTCTGTACATAAAAAGTAAAGCGGACACCCAGACGCACTGCGGGCTACCACCCTTTCTTGGTGGTTATTCCTAAATGCACAAGGCGCTACTCAACACCTTTTATACTTCGCACAGCAAAAGAATGGAACTCCCTCCCTGCGTCAGTGTTTCCGAGTACTTATAACCCTTCCACCTTAAAGCAAGTGTGAATAGGCACTTTCTGGGTTAGCTCGCTTCACCGTGGATACTGTCATAGACCCTTGGCTTGATAAGGATCAAGAGCAAGCACATTCATAGTAAAAAAAATATCATAATATATCTTTCGGATGAAATGGTTCTGGCTCGAGAGAGTGATCACCCGTCCGGCTTTGCTGGCGTCCCCCCCCCCCCACCCCCAAATAATAAATCATAGTTATTCCTTCAATACAGCCAATGGGTCGCGACGCGTTGCCGCCTTCAGCGATGCGTCGTTGGGGCGCGGAGATTCTCACCGCTATAGAGAGTCTGCACAACTCTGGGGTTATATGCAGGCAAGTATTTTATGTTAGAATTACCATAGATTAATTCAACAAACCCGAACACACACCGGTGTCCAGAGAACAATGGAATATCGATTGTGTCTCATAATCCAGGACTTGAAAGATTAATGATAGAACACCGCGTTCGTTTGGACTAGATACTGCTGGAATACTTGTAAAATAAGGTATGCCAAAATTGGCATACTTGATTTGTAACCACTCCGACTGACCTCTCGAGTTATATCATTTAATATTTTCACATTGCAGGACCCTCTTGGATTAAGAATTATTGTTCCACAGACTGGTTTACCGATAGCAATGTCATGGTTCCTCGATTGCAATGTCAGTTTTATTAACCCGAAACCGTCTACCACCTATTTTTGTCATTTAACCACCTACGTGCGGTCTCATAAACCGCGGCGGGTAAATTAATACTTGTCTTTCGGGATTGATGGCAATAATGAAAGTGCTGATAAAGATTGAAAGAGCTGATTTAATCAAATACTGGTTAAGACTAGTCTAGCCACTCACTACTGAGAAAAATTACATACTTACAAATTACTTTTAGGTTATTTTTTACTTTTAAACTTCATCAATGTGAAATTGCTATAAATGATTAAACATTTAGTATTAAAACTTCTATTTTCCCTCTTCCAGAGATCTCAACCCCTCAAACATTCTACTAGGCGACCGGGGTCAAGTGATCCTAACCTACTTCATAAGTTACCCAACCCCCGACATGACTTTTAGCAAGATCCGGGTAAAGCCGGGTGAAGTCAACCTGTATGTGGCCCCTGAGCTGTATCTATGCGGGTTCGATGGTGATCCAGGGCTGGATAGAGTGTGTGATTATTGGAGCTTCGGGGTCGTTATGTATGAGCTGCTTTGTGGATTGGTAAGTTGATTGATTTGCGGCCTGTTTCAACAATCTATCCTTAGTACGCTCCCAAAAAACTGCCTCGGGTTAGCAGGTTCAACATTTTTGTACAGAAAAGTGTTAAGAGCAATCTGGGCAGTCACTCAACTTTGAATAGGATCCAGAAGCAATACAACAGCTTATCCCGGTCAAATAATTCTGAAGACTTGGACATATTCGCTTTATTAGTTTTTCAAAGAAAAAACAAAATATCAACTTTGACTACTCCCTTTGTAACGTAACTCTTAATGAAGTTTCTTCGATACGCGACCTTGGTGTCACTTTAGATAATAAATTGCATTTGGACATTCATGTTGAAAATATAATAAATAAGGCCTATAAAATGTACGGATTTATCATGAGATCTGCTAAAGATTTTAAGAAATCTTATACATATTTGTATCTTTATAAGACCTTAGTGCGATCCCAATTAGAATTTGCTATACCCGTATGGAATCCACTATATAATAAGTATAACGACATGTTAGAAAGTGTACAACGTAAATACTTAAGATCTATGCATTACAGATGTTATAATTCATATCTATCGTATGACCAACTTCTACATAAGTATGATCTACTTACTCTGCAATCCAGACGTAAGCTATTAGAGTGTATGGTACTTCATGGAATTATTCACAATAAGTTCGATTGTACTGAGCTGACTGGCAGGCTGTGTTATGTTGTTCCGAGAACTATTCAGGTGCGGGAAGTTCGTGCTCGTAAGTTGTTCGCCATTGCGAGGTGTCGTACGAATGCTGGTAAACGTTCACCTCTGCAGCGCATCTCTGATAATTATAATTCGCTGTTCCTGGATGCTGACATATTTTCGCTTTCTGAGGCGCAATTCAAGCGGTCCATCCGTATCTTACTGGAATCACTTATATAATTTTAGTTAATATATAATTGTTTTTTTTTGTATAGGCAAACAATATTTTGACCGACTTGTTTCATCTGGTTCATTAAATTAAGTGAAATACGTAGGAACTTATGATGTTCGGCTCAGCACTAATTCTATCTTTTTTTATTTTTTATTATTATTTTTATTTTAGTATAAAAGTAGTTATGCTTTGTATTTTTATATTTTGTTGTTGCTTAGCATCACACTGTCTTATAAACTTTTTATTTTTTTTAAGTAACTTGTGGTTAACGTCTTTGACTGCATATTTGTTTAAGTTACCTAAGAAGATATGATTTAAACCCTTGTATGTAATATGTAGTTGTTTGTTGACCCAAATAAAGAGAAAAAAAAAAAAAAAAAAAAAAAAAAAAAAATATTCCACCTCAGCCTGAGAAAATATAGAGAAATTGTTAAATCTATTATTAGTAACGTAAACCCCAATTAAATTAAATTAAATTAAATTAAATAAGATGATTTTGTAACAACCTGATTTTAACCTCCGCAGCATGTATTGGATTTTTACATTGTCTTTTTTATTTTTATTTTTTGAAGTTCGTAATTGCATGCCGTGGCTGTCTATAATAAGAAACTGTACTTAGACTAAGATTCTACATTTAATTTATTACATATTGTTAGTACATGTTTTTGTTGACTGCCCAATAAATAAATAAATAAATAAAATAAATAAATAGTAATAGATCGGTCTATCTTGGTTACTTGTCTTTGCAGTCCCTGTTATTTTGAACTGATTAACAAAAATATCTAGGAAAGTAGAGGCCGACCGTGATTTCAACGTCGTGGTTACTGTTCCCGTGGGATGTCGAAGTAAAAAAAGCTTATGTTTCAATCCAGGCTATAAACTATGCGTATACGTGTGCCAGATTTTATCCAAAACCGTTCAGCCGCGTTCGCTTAATTAAGTAACAAACAACCACATTTTTACATTAACATCTATAGCCATTTTAGTGTTCCCACTGCTGGGGCACTGGCCTACCTTATAGATGAATAAGGAAAATGGGCCATGACCTTGACGCGGGCTCAATATGGATTGGTGGGTTTTAACGACTGCGAATGCAGCCGGACCACGTTAAGATGGTCTGCCGAAGCATAGAGGAGCACTAGATGACACATTTTGGTGACCCATCCCTTGACCTGCCCGCCACAATCGCTAGCCTTTTGTATTAAAAATAACCAATAATCATGTTTTGATTAAATTGCAAGTCCAGATTTATAACAAAAGAACAGTCATATTTTTTCCAACAAATGAGTCTTATCTGATAAAACATAAATAGGTTTGAACATATTGGCATCGTCAGCGGTCCGCCATTTTAAAAATTGTTCAAAATTGCGCCGCACTGTATTACTTATATAAATGGATAGGGAACGTAAAGATGAACAAAAAATATAATGCAACATAATGCTCTAAAGTGTCAGGTTAGTGAAATAATTGGAGTCAAAGTTACAAAGGTGATACTTTGGGTCGGCATTATTAATTTTTAACTCTAATTATCTGGCTAACGTGACAGTTTAGGGCATTATATATCATTATATAACATTTTTTGTTCCTCTATGTGTGTCCTGTTCCATTATATAGGTATATTCGTGCGACGTAATTTAAAAAAAACATCGAAATGGCGTCGCATAAAATATCAAACCCTTTTAAGGTCACATGGCTCTGACTGACATATATTTAATATTGTTTTATTGGTTGTTTCAGCCGCTATCCCACTTCCATAGAAGCGTGTTCACTAGTCACACCATTCTCCAGTTGCCGGAAGGTTTGCCAGTGGAGGTCGAATCGCTTCTCACTCAGGTATGAATTATTTATTAATTTGCTTATATGACTTAAAATAAGTGGTTCACATTTTTAAAAGATTTCGTTTTTTGACTTGACCAAATAGATTATAGAAAAAAAGAAAAATTATTGTGTTTCTTTTTAATTTTGCATTTTACAATGCTATTTTTATGTGATAATTTTTAAACAAGTAAATATACTAGAAAAAAGCAACTTGTCTCATGTCGCCCTGACGGGACTCGAACCCGCATCCTTGGGAATCTGGTATTCGGAACCGTCCGGTCTACAGAGCCCTATGAGAACACGTTGAAATTCTCTAGTATGTTCACCTTTCCTACGGTGTTGGCCACCGTCGTTTCAACAATGAGAGAAATATCCTCGTATTCGAAACGTTCCCGTCAGGGCGACATGAGACAAGTTGCTTTTTTCTAGTATATCTACTTGTTTAAAAATTATCACATAAAATGAAAATAATGATGAAGTACAATAATCAATTAATTATATACTGTGTACATATCCTTGCCCAATTTTTTTCTGATTTGTTTTAATCGGACAATTAGGGCGCAACCGATTTATTGCATTATATTCTTACCATGAGTTTTAAAGTCTATCTAATAATTCTAATAATAAATTATTATTTTTTAACAGACATACATTTTACTATATCATAATTATTTTACCTATATAGTTTACTAGCGGCCGCCCGCGGTTTCACCCGCGTGGTTCCCGTGGGAATATGGGGATAAAAAGTAAAAGTAAAAAGTAGCCTATGTGTTAGTCCACTACTTGAAGTCATACATACCAAATTTCATCCAAATCCGTTCAGTAGTTTTTGCGGGAAAGAGTAACAAACAAACAACAACAAACCCCATCTGAGAATTCACTTGTGGCCGAGTTGTTTTTTTCTAGTATTTTTCTATTTAATATTTATCACAAACTGACATACTTTCTTCACATTTATAATAAGTATTAGTAGTATTATAATGGATTTTTTTATTAAAATTATTTTATTCATTAAATCCAATCCGGGTGTTCTGTCGACAATTAAAATTAATATGGAAAGAAACAATGCAATATTTGTGTTTCGTAATCCGGGGCCTGAAGGACTGATTGGTCTAAAACATTTTCTGACGACGCGTTATCGTGTCTAACCATTTAAATTCAAATTTGCTTGGTTTTTGTAAGCAAAAAAGATCTTGCTGTTCTAAGATATGCAAATAAAATTCATTTTTAAGGTAGTATACTTAAATTTTCACCTTTTTCTCCCACAGCTCCTAACATACGATCCATCGGAGCGACTCGGCGCAGGTAAGGGCGGCATAGACGAGATCAAACAGCACCCATACTTCAAACTGATAGATTGGAGACATGTTTATGAGTCTTGGGCAACACCTGACTGATATTTAAGACGCCATACCTAAATGTTACAGAATTATCTAAACAAAAATGCAAAACATTTTACAGAATGAACTAAACAAAATGCAAAATACTATTTAAACGGCAAATTCTGTAGTAGTATGTTCAACAAGCTTACTATGAACAAATTGTCGTTTTTTTCCGTCGGCCCCATTGTGAAGTCTGTCTGTATTAATGTGAATTTTTGCCCCCTGCAACTACTACTTTGAGTAATTTATTTAAATTCACGGTATAAGTTTAAATGTACATTATGATGGGGTTGGCATATCCAAAAAGATAAAACCTCTTTAAAAATAAAGATTAAAAAAAAATACATTTATGAGCAATGATATGTATACACTATACAACCTTATCACGTTAAAACACAGGGAAACAATGCTATCTGTGGCCACATAATGTCATTCAATATTGTGACAAAGTTGCTTAGTTTTTCAATATTATTGCACGTGACTGTACACTTAAAGAAATCAATTGTGTATAACAAAATAAGTTGTATTGTAAATTTAAGTACAGTCAAGATTCAACAGCACGTTATGCTTTATACTTGAACTACAAAAAACGCCCTTATTACAAGCGACATAAAGTGCTCTCAGGTTCAAACTGCTAAGCTAAGTCTGACCTACTGTCGTGTGTACAGTCACGTGCAAAAATATAGAAACACTTAAGCAACCTGAGGGCTAATTGTCTTATTTTAAAATCTATCGCAATCTCTTTCAATTTGTTATTTGAAAAGTATTTACGAGCTCCGCGCCCCAACATTTCACATGTGATAAGGATTGTGATTGGGACGTGTTTGAAAGGTATTGAACGAACGAAATAGAACCTTCTATGCAAAGTGACACATAAAAATATCTTTCAGATATATGGAGAAGTATCATCTTAATATCATTCAAAACATCGTTAGTTTCTAAGCGATTGCGACTCCAAGTTACACATTACCATAAATCGCTATCACAATCACTAAAACTTTGAAAGGGATTGCGATAGATTTTAAAATGAGGTAATAAGATGCTCATGTGAATCATCATCTCATTTCGCATTCGAATTGAAATTTATCGACTTTAATTTTGTCGCATTTTTTTATTACTCGAATACTGTTTTGCTGTTTTCTTAAACTCCCTTCACATTATTTTACGCAGAATATTAAAAAAAGGAAACTAACTCTCCATAGATTTTCAAAAACCGTTACTGAATCGGACTTGAATCACGTGAAAAGAAACGTTATTAAGTTGTCAAACTATCCGTCATGGCAAGTCAATTTGGAAATGACATTCAGTGCTAAACGTCCAATTCATTACGGGACGTTGGCGGAATTTCTGTGAGGAACAGAAGAAAGCCATTACAGAAAATAAACTTTCTATTGCTCGAAAAGAGAGGCCAGGACCACCCGTAATTTCAATTCACATGCGAAATGCGAATCTTGCGATTTCATATGCTAATAGTAGTTCGGATTATTCAAAAATATGTCTCCTGCACCCCGACCGCCAAGTGTTTCTATATATAGCTTGTGCTATCGCTATAGCTATAAACTTCAAAGTCTCAAAAAGCCCTTGAACAATATGGTTTATGTCTAATTCCTCCATATTTCTATTCATCTATTGGATTCACTATTGCATTTTTAGTATGAAAGTGATAGCGTCAGCGAGAGCCCTTGCAGAGGGTTTGAAAATCGATAGCTATAGCGATTGCACAAGCTGTACAGGCGGTCGGGGTGCTGGTCACATTACAATATTGAATGACATTTGTGGACACAGATAACTTTGCTTCAGTGTGTTTCAATGCGATAGGCTGTATAGTGTTTACATATCATGACTCGTGACTGTGCAATCGCGAAAATTTCCGTTAATCCATAACCGCGCAATATCCCTTATACGGCTATCATGGGTGACGTTGTAAGCCTATATGACTGTCCGAATCGAGCGCACGCGAATATCGCCTAAAAGTGGTCGACCGGGAAAATCTGCAACTGACATAAATATGGATCTAAGATTAATTTCGCCTTTAATATATATCTCGTATCTACGCGTAGTGATTTGAAAACTGATAGTATATGATAGTATTTGTAGCCTTAAATTTAAGTGTAGGTTTTGTGATCAATATAGTCATGTGTCTTATTAGAACGTTACATTTAAGCACTTTGTATACTGATATTTGTTAAATTAATGGTCTGTTTCACCACCGATAGATAAGTTCTGGATAGCTTATCTAGGTGATAAATTGATTGACATATGTTTTATATTCCAACTGTCTGATTATCTGTTTGTTAAGTTATCCAGAACTTATATTTCGGTTTTAAAACCGGCCCTTTTAATGTAAAGTATTGGATCTACCCATAGATCTATATGATTATTTTCCTCTAAATTATTATTTATTACTATTGTTCAATATATTTCTTTCACCCCAATCTTCATGTTAATTGCAGAGCTTTTTGCGTTCAAAACGTTTAACTCTCTACAAAGTCTCTTAATCTAGATTAAGTAGCAAATAAAAGTTTACAGATCAATGGGTATCCATCCATATAATAGTCTCTAGTATTTATTAATGGGTAGTAATTAACCGATCCACTAAAAAACTTTTGAGCGACAAAAATACTAGCTGAGCTACTTAGTCTCCAATCTAACCTTTTTTTTATACTAGGAGAAATGTTTTTCGCATTCCTCGCCCCTAGGTTCAGAGGTGATTCGAAATGTTGGACTCGCCTGTACCCTTAGTACGAGTTTGGCTAACTGAAATCTTTTTCGAAAACTATCGTTTTGTCTCTTTGATATCCATAGACTGCTTTACCGACATGAGTAGAGGATTCGATAGTTATCGAAAACGTTGATAGTAAATGTCAACTCGTACAAAGGGCTCTGGAGTACACAACCAATACGAATATAGACCACTCCATCCCACGCCCCTCCCGTGCCCCCACCCAGCGTATAAGCTTGGTGGAGGCTCGGAAGGGGTATCTATCCCCTTGTGTCCCCACCTTCCTATCCTAATGAGAAAGTGAAGGGGCGGGGGACACCCGCATCCCACCCTCCCATCGAGTCCTAAGGCTCGATGGGAGGGTGGGAGGCGGGTGAGTACTACCAACTAAAACTCCTACTTGCCCTCCAGGCCGTCATTGGTCACGGGGGGTAGGGTTCGCAATCACCCCTAAAGACCAGGCGGGTGATTGCGCCCAGGTGAGTTCAACATTTCGAATCGCCCCTGCACCTGGGGGCGAGGAAAGCGTAAAAGCATTTCTCCTAGCATAATAAAAAAAAATGGGTTCGCAATAAATAAATAAATAAATAAATATTTCTATGCAATCACACCAATTATCTAGCCCACATTAAGTATCGTGAAGAACTTGTGTTATGGACACTAGATAACGGAAAACATACTTGTATACTTTTTTTTTTGTAAATCACCCCTAATCGCCAATCTAACTAACCCAAACCTATTATTCCGCATCCAAACCTAGTTTTTTAGTCGATCGGTTAATTATACTCCTTTATCAACTATATTTATTGTACAATTTTCAAAGCTGCAAAATTTTAGTTTTAAGCTAATTCTCGTAGTTACTTATACATTAATATTTACAATTGAATGAGTTTCTTATTTAATACTATGATAATCATAAAAATAACATCATAAAAAGGCTTTAGCTATTACCATTATTGCGTTTTTGCTTCTTACAAAATTATAAAATTTTATTCTATATTTATGCATCCTACTATTGGGGCAAAGGCCTTCCACATGGAAAGTTTGTTAATATAAGTTCATATTATTCTAGTCGTATTTTTTTTCCATGATTGGTTATGGAGGCATAGAGAGATCGACCACTTAACTGGCGGAACGTCCGCGCGGTAAGAAGTAGGTGGGGGCTGGCATCAACACGCTCGTGGTTACAAGTTCCGAGATAAATCTCAAGATAAATTTGTCGAAAATAAGGGATGTGAATAAAAACACTGCAAACAATAGGGATGTGAAAAAAACCACACTTATTACCGCGCGTGCGATCCGCCAATTAAGTGGTCGATCTATAGTTTATGGTGATAAAAAGTTACTTACATTTAATTTTTCGTGCAATTTAGTTTAGTAAAACAAGTTTCTAAATTACAGTAAAAGCACAAAACAAATTGATCTCCATATTCCCTATTCTGTGATTGCAGATTTTTTTTTATGACTGACGGTGAGACTCTTAGCCTTCATCATACCTAATGTTAAGTATCGATAAGGCTGAAGATGGAAACGAGCCTCTCCCAGAATCCTCAATCACTGAGGAACTGGCTATCTTATCTCTAACTGCCGGAACACAACATTGCTGAAAACATAGTTGTTATGGCGTCAGACTTAGATAAGTGAACTAAATATATGTGAACTAAATCTGTATTCTAATTATTCAGGCCCGCTATTATTATTATTATTGGTATGATATAGATAGGGGCTATGTAGCTCCAGTCGGAACTGTAGTCACTGCGACCTAGATATATTGTAACTCGCCACCTAGTTATAGTATGTCTTTCAGCCTGGCGGCCTCTAGGAAGTCTAAAATCTTCCTAGCCCTGAGAGATTGTCATGACTGAATGTCACATTAGCTGTCAAAAAGTATTGATAATGAGGCGATCTCCGCTGTTTCAGCCGTCAATATCAAGTATGTTTGCTTAGAGAATAACCTACCAGATGAATACTGCGTTTGTGAACTAAGGGGTCTTAGTCACATAGATGCTTGTGTATTTCTCTCCAATCCACAGTGACGGCAAACGTCAGTGTCACTCAATCTCATGTGAAATTGGAAACTTCAGGGCCCCTAGCATTAACGCCGCTTTATCACGCGATATGATATAATAATAACATGTTATCGAGGTACGAGTGTTGACAAAAGCCGCTCACATGACAAAAATGTATAAAAGAAAAGTGTATTTAAACAATTACATAGTTCCTTTGCCTCTATTTTGGTAATCCCCTGTTTTTACCTGCTAAGGCTCGAGACGGCCGGCGGCGGCGGTAAAATGCGAAATAATTATCTGCATATTGTTTTAAAGTTTTGGATTCTGTGTTAGGCATGCACTAGATCTACAATAACATTGTATAATAAAATTTAAATACGCTTTGAGCCCAAACAATCAATTACATTATAACGTTTATAATTTTGCATTGTACAGTGCTATTTTTATGTGATAAATATTAAACAAAAAAATATTCTAGAAAAAAGCAACTTGTCTCATGTCCCGACATAAGGCAAGTTGCTTTTTTCTGGCATTTTCTTGTTTAATATTTATCTATCAATTATATTGCACAATATTACGAATTGTGCAATATTTTACGTTCAGTCGAATTATAGTACTGATCCGTGTTCATAAAGAAGTATTATTTTTTGTTCACATTCTATAGTTGCCTCTGGAAACACTGTGTTAAGACAACAATATTTTTTATGTAACAGTATTTTTATCAACAATTCAATATTGGGAATATCGCGGCTATTCACTGTATGCTTAAACTAATATTATAAAGAGGAAAGATTTGTATTTTTGTATGTAACGAATAAACTCAAAACTACTGCACCGATTTTGACGAAATTTGGTATAGAGAATCCTTAGACCCCAAGTAGTAACATAGGCTATAAATGATCCCAAAATTCCCACGGGAACGGGAACCACGCGGGTCAAACCGCGCCCGGCCTCTAGTATTGTATAAAATGGATTTTTAATTTATTTTAACTGTTAATGCTCTGAGTTTAAAATGTTATCCTATTCCCATCAGCCTTTTTTGCATGATTTTGTAACGATAGATTATATGTGATACTTCAGTGCAGCGCCATCTAGTGATGTGTCACTGTTTACATTTGATACCTAAGGCAAGACCTAAGTGACGTTAGTTTTACTAATTATTATATTGCTACCTCGTCAAATATTAAGATTTTCATGGATTTTATTAATCCCAAACGTGAAGGGGTTCATAATTGCTAATTTGTTTTTTCGTTATTTTCAATAGTTAAGTTTCATTCTGATTTACTTATGTACTTAGTAGACATACTATGTATAGTAGATTTATAGAAAACGTTTGTTACAAATAATAGAATATTAATAATTATGTATTTCCTTTGAATAATATATTATTTCTTTACATTATTATACATTTTTACCGACTACAAAAAGAGGAGGAGGTTATCAATTCGTCGCGTACCTATTTTTTTATGTATGTTCACCGATTACTCGAAGGCGGCTAAACCGATTCCAATGATTCAAACGCTATAATATCAGACTTATTCACAAGTTGGTCCCATTTTTTGATTTTTTTAAATAGGTTCATGAGTTTTCAGGAAATCTTAAAAAAAACCGACGTTTTTTCGGTCAAGCAGTTTGACACAAACCCGTTCATTTCGATTTGACTCAAACAAAAGTAGGTTGGCAAGTAAGGGACTTATTGTAACTTAAAAAATTGTAAAACAAAAAACTTAAAAAAAAAACGGACTTCAAAAATCAAAAAACAAATAATCAATAAGCAATATAGATTCTAAGAATGCACCATCGATGCCTATAAAATAGTTTCATATTTTTATAAAAAGTTTTCGACTAAAAAACGACCAGAAGTTCACCGATTGTACAACTAGATGGCGCTGCTGCTCTGTGGACGTTGCCTGAATCGCGATGTTAAGATGCCTTATCACTTGGTTAAGTATGGTGAAGTTGATCAGCAGAAACCGCTGAAAATGCGGACTTACTTGACAATGACATAGTGGCAGTCAAACTTTCTTTTGGCTTGTCACAATTTTTGAACGGTGGGGTTGTTTTTTTATCCCACTTTAATAAATTTACAGCTGTATAGTAATGAATTAATGACTGCCTACCTTTATTAGAAAATACCTTCTATATATTTATATAATAATAACTTTTGGCGACTGGTGTAATGATATAAAAATGGTATTAGTAATAAAATGAATTTAATTTGAAAATATTATAATACTTATTTTGTTATTTATTTATTTCTTTATAATATACAAAGATATACATCGTAGTTTAATCTATTGCAGTGTTACAAAAATCAGCATAGGAACCACCAACGGATTTTGTCGACCGCAGTCGTACGTCAGTTGCCTTATGCTAAAGCTGTTCGAAGCAATCACCCCGCTCGCTATATATGTCGTAGGATGATTTGATGAATAGAATTTTACGAAAATCTTCAGGATATTGCGAAAACACGTATAAACACGATGAGATTTCTCAATCTTAGTGAAAAAGTAGCTATCGTTTGGATGTATATAATATTATATATTTATATATAGTATCTATTTATTTAAGTAAAGTATTGTATAAGTATGTATTTATATTCATAATAGTACTTATATTTTATTTAATTACAATTAATCATTTATTCCCCATGTTGTTTTTTTTACAATGGTTGTGCACCCTACTTCTTGTTGTCTCCACATCACCCTAAGGTTGACTGGTAGAAAATGCCTTAGGCATTAAGTCCGCCTTTGTACAATGTGCATAAAGTATTAAATAAATAAATAAATAAATAAAAATATGGGTTTTTTACAAAAATACGGGATGCCTTAGTAACATTGGATATTGTTAACTCTGATTGGCAAAATTTTTGCTTGCTTGCTAACTCATAATCTAATTGGTTCACAGAAAGTTTACTACACGTGAGAGATTGGATTGTCATTTGAAACGTAAAGTCGCCAACCAATCAGAGAAGATGTTGTTTTGGACGGTCCGACCAGCCAATCAATGTTGTTATTTAATTAATAGTCAGCGATTCTTTTCGAAATCTTACTTAGGCAACCCGATTTTTCACAAAAACCCTATCTTTTTTCAGTAGGATTGAGAAATGACAACACCGTTGTTTCTTCTTTATTACAAAATTAATTTTAAGAGTATAGGACTAGATATATTTATTTATATTACATGCATCCCACCCACATAAAACACACAAACATACGTAAACAGAGACAAACAATTACACACACACACACACTCACACACAAACACACACACATACACTGACACACGCTTTCGCTATTTTTAAAATGTTTAACAGTAATACTCTTAAGTATTTTACCAGTGAAATTATCTAAGATATGAAGAGCGGAGCATCTATCGCAAGTACTTCTGTGCTCAAATGGCTGCTCAATTATCTGTTACTGTCTTTGTATTCAAGTTATCACAATAAAACATATTTTTTTAATTTTTTTTTATTGTCTAATTATCCGTGTTTTCTCAATATCCTTGGATCTTCGCAAATAATCGATTTATCTAGTTATCCTGCGACATATATACGTCCCGAAAGCTATTCGGAAGAGATTGGGCTACTCTAGTTGGTCTAATATTATTATTTTCAAGTTCCTGGACCACTCCAACATACGTCATTTAAAATAAACACTGGCACTTATCATATCCAAAACATTGGAAAGTTCAATTTTGAAATTATGTTTATTATAATAAATAATAAATAAATAAATATTCGCATGTACAATCACACCAATTATCTAGTCCCACGTTAAGTTTCATGAAGAAATTGTGTTATGGATACTAGATAACGGATAAACATACTTATATACTTTTTTTTTGTAAATACATACTTAATATACATATTAAACACCCAGACCAAGACAAATATACATTTATGGTAAATTTTAAATAGAAAAATATGGGAAAAAATTAACTCGGCCACAAGTGAATTCTCAGACGGGAATCGAACCCGCGACCTTTGGAAATCCGGTCCAATAGCGCGTTAGCGCTCAGCGGTTAGAGCATTGGACCGGATTTCCAAAGGTCGCGGGTTCGATTCCCGTCTGAGAATTCACTTGTGGCCGAGTTAATTTTTTCCCATATTTTTCTATTTAAAATTTACCATAAGTGTAAAAATAGCATTGAAAAATGCAAAAATTACAAAATTATAAACAAATATACATGTTCATGCACACAAATATTTGTCTTGTCCGCGGATCGAACCCGGGACCTCTGGCGCAGAAGGCGGGGTTAGTACCCCTGCGCTGGGTCGTCAATCGTCGTCAGGTTATTATGTAACGCGTTTGCGTCTATTTTAAAAAACAGTACAAACATAGCGGCAAAGGAACTATGTACTTTGAAACGCACTTTAGCATTACGTAGGTACTCATCGTCGTCCTTTTTAATAGGACACCCGAAAACACTAAAGCTGTACTGCCAGTTATTGACTAATCATTAATATTGGTATTTTTGAGTCTAAGGCCAAATGTTAAACTGTTTCATATTTTAACTTATTTATTATGTAGACACCATCTCAGGTTCGTTATATTACGCCTACAGATTAGTTCGGGTACGTATCAGAATGTCCTAAATTAAAATGACTAATGTTTAAAAAAACAAACTTCAAAATGTCAAAGTCATTATATATAAGCTCCAAATGTCTAAAATGAAAATATCGAATAAAAAAATATTATCTTACATTTAATATTTTCTTTTCTATTACAAGTATTTACCTGAATGAAAGAAAGCACACTAAACATTACATAATTTGAACATAAGACATTTTAAGTTTAGATCACTTGAACTTGGATATTTTGAACATTCGACATTTTAATCATAACACATTTTACTAATAATTTCGAGCAACGGGACTCAAACGCGACATTTATTATGAAGTACATAATTAAAACTTTTTATGCACATAGTAATTTATGACATTTTTAATTTAGCTATTAAAATTTTAGGCGTTTTAATTTTAGATATTCTGATACGAACCCTTTAGTTCACATTTTAAAATAAGGGAATTTTTGTTGTATAATTAAAATTTAAATTGTAATCTCAGGAATTATGTGCTAGTGCTGCACGTTTACAAGTATTCTAAATGTTTATGTTTTGTGTGTATGATTAGTCTGTAGTCTTAAACATATACTATACAGTGATGTACAAATCCTTGATTACATATTTAATGAATAGAGAATGTATTTTCATACGCTGATCTTTTATTTTATGATAAGTTCCCTATACATGAAAGCCAAGTAGAGTTACCCTATCTCTAGATATGGATAAGGCTATCTGAGATAGTTGCCTAGGATATTTTTGTTAATATGACCAACATGACGACCGTTGCTAGGCAACGAACCCAGTATCCTAGGCAACAATCTCAGATTGCCGAATCCATAATAATATCTAGAGATAGGTTATTGATTTCGGGCGTTAAGGCGGCTTGATAAACTCTGACATCATAGGGCCTAGTGTAAGGTTGCAAATGTCCAAACGCTACCGCTTACGCGTGAGAGTAAAATTTTGACAGATAGCTTTAATACAATTGTTATAAGGTTAAGAATTAAACATATTGTATACTATATAAATAAATAAATAAATATTTCCATACAATCACACCAATTATCTAGCCTATGTTAAGTATCATGAAGAACTTGTGTTATGGATACTAGATAACGGATAAACATACTTATATACTTTTTTTTTTTGTAAATACATACATAATATACATATTAAACACCCAGACCAAGACAAATAGACATGTTCATGCACACAAATATTTGTCTTGTCCGGGGATCGAACCCGGGACCTCTGGCGCAGAAGGTGGGGTTAGTACCCCTGCGCCAAACAGGTCGTGTATATACAAGGTGGAAATTTAAAACGGGGCACGAAGGGGAGGTATGAGGAACCTACCTTAACCGTCGTATCTACATGAAAACGTCCTTAGGAAACCATCCTTAATTTTTTGAGAAATATTGAACTGCATTCACGGATTTTGAAAAATAAAAAACAGATACCTATATAAAATTATTTAAAGTTTATCATGTATAAAAATAGCATTCGTTAAACATAGGCTGGCCTCTAGCAACAGCTAGGTCACATCACATCAATGCTAGGAATATCCTTGCATTCGAAAGAAACATCTTTTCAGATGTTTAACGATCGATTAAGATGCAACTGCCAATAATTTATGAATTTGTAATTGGTTTTAATTTTTTTCCACGATGATGAATAATTTACTTACTTACTAATTTATTTAAAACACACATGATTTATTAAACATTAGGTTCATTCATTTACTCCTTACTTTTCGATAAAAAAAAATATCGATTACTTCAAGCACTACTGTCATTATTTGACAATAGTAATTGCCCCTCATTCCCGCAAGAAGTGGTATATCGTGATTCCATACATTCTCGGGTTTCGTCTTCATAATTCAATCTCAAAAGGGATTTTTTGGAAAAAAATGGTCTGGCTTATCTTTTTTCTAACTTTTTTTGATTAAACGATATTGAGTTTGAGTTTGAATTCCAACCACCATTACGCCAATGCATTATCATCAAAAGCAGCAAAGAATTGCAAATATAGACAAGTGCGTAGAACAATGACGTGTCCCCGTCAAGACTAATCAATCAACTCGTAACAATGGGTAATTATTAATCTCACATGACTATTACAATACTATAGATTCTCACAGTTAGGAAATTATAGTACCCCAAATAAGGTTAGACGCACCGTTAATACTTCTTTGAAGATGTAGCAAAAACTTCCGCCCGCGACTTCGTCCGCGTCGTCCGCTTGGTCTTATAGAACTTGGTCCAGAAAGATTAAGTAATCTTTCTTTTTAACCGACTTCAAAAAAAGGAGGAGGTTCTCAAGTCGACTGTATTTTTATATTTTTATTTTTTTATGTATGTTCCACCATAACTTCGCCAGTTGTTAACAGATTTTTATAATTCTTTTTTTATCTGAAAGAAAATGGTTTATGTGTGGTCCCATATAATTTTTACGAAGATCTGGCTAGTAGTTTTTTCATAATCCTGAAAAATATCAATCACCTTTTGGCAAGTAGTCGTATCTAGTACCTAGATGACATCATTGTTGTGTATGGGCTGATTTTTTGTGTAAGTAACGGCACATAATGTTACAAAAAAATCTGAAATAAAAACATTTTATAAAAAAAACAAACCGACTACAAAAAGTAAAAAATAAAACTTTTGGAGTCGGTGCTAGTTAGCTAAGGCCAAAAAAAATATAGTTAATAGAAGTGCAATGTAGAATGCTTTGGCTGGCACCGACTCCAAAAGTTTTATTTTTTACTTTTTGAAGTCGGTTTTTTTTTTATAAAATGTTTTTATTCCTAACCTAATTCCATAATTCATCTTTAAACAAATACTACTTACGCCACCTACTGCGCTGTAGTGTATGTATCTTCCCGTAGAAAATGGGGATTTTTACGCGACAAAAAATAGGATATGTTCCTCTCAAGGCTATTAAGTATCTTGAGTTCCGAATTTCATCCAAACCCGTTTAGCCATTTTTGCGTGATTGAATAACAAACATCCAAACATCTAAACTTTCACAACTTTATGATAAGTATATGTAGGAAGTAGGATAGTTAATTTTCTATTGCGCCATAAATTTTAGCCCGCATTGATTTTTTTACTCACTTTCCCGTAGGAATGAGGGATTTAAACGCGACAAAAAGTATCCAATGTCCCTTTCTAGGCTATCATGTATAAGTGTCTCGAATTCCATGCAAATCAGTTCAGCCGTTTTTGCGTGATTGAATAACAAACATCCAAACATCTATACATCTACACTTTTACATTTATAATATTAGTAGGATAGCAGGATTTCTAAAATTATGTGGCGCCGCCTATTTTACCCCACATTATTTTTATGTTTTACCTTAGGAATGAGATATTGCGACAAAAAGGTTCATATTATGTTCCTCTTCCGGCTATAAAGTGTTTGTGTCCCGAATTTCATTCAAAAACCCTTAGCCGTTTTGCGAGATTAAATAACATTCCTTGAGACTACCGGGATAAAAAAAAGTAGCCTATGTTTTAATACAGGCTATCTTCTATCTATATGCCAAACTTCATCTAAATCGGTTGAGTAGTTTTTGCGTGAAAGAGTAACAAACATTCATCCATCCAAACATTCTCACAAACTTCCGCATTTATAACATTAGTAGGATATAGGATAGGATTAATTATTTATGGTTCAAATGCAACGACTGTGGCAACGACTAACGGTTATGGTTACATCCGCGGGGAATTAGAATGTCGCGTCGTCGTGGTATCATTTATCAGAATAAAAAGTACTTATTCTATGTCCATCTCCACGGTTCAAGTTATGTTCATACCAATTTTCACTAAAATCTATTCAGCAGTTTACTGGAGAAAGGAAACAGCCTGACAGACAACAATCACTTTCACGTTTATAATATTAGCGTGGATAAGTGTGAATGGAGAAGTATTTGATGTCACGAAGTATTGTAAAAAAGTCGCTATGTCTATTTTGCATCATTTTCTAAACAAAATTTAAAGTCCTTTTTCAAACCTTTATGGGTTGAATTATGTCCACCACGTCGGCGTCGGACTTCAAAATCGATGCCATTTTCGTAATCAACATCCCATAATATCTCAATAACGACACACATATCGATGTTAACATTATTTCATAAATCACAAAATTTAGGTTTATTTATTTGTATCTAATTTCCAACTATAATCCTCATAAAAAATTATTGACTTTAAGTTACTCAACTTCATCCCCCTTCACCCCTTTGGGATTGATATTTTAAAAAACGTCGAGACAGATGAATGTTTATTTTAATTTATCAACCTAAATACAAAATTTGATGATCCTAACACTTTTACTTCGAAAATAAAGGACTTAACTTCATCCCCCTTGTCACACTTTTGGGGGTGAAATTTTCAAAAAGCAGAGATAGGTAAAATTTTATTATCAATCGTCAACCTAAATACAAAATTTGAAGATCATTACTTGAAAACTAACGGACTTTCATACAAACTTTCATCCCCTTAGGGGTAGAATTTCGAAAAATTCTTTCTTAGTAAAAAAGGGAACCACGTGCCAAATTTGGAATCTCTAGACCTAGCAGTTAGGGTTGTGCGTTGATATGTCATCAGTCAGTCAATCAGTTTCTTCTTTTATATATTTATAGAAGTAGAAGAAAAGAAGAAAACACCACAACCTACGGTCCGTATGTAAATCAAATCTCAATTATGTGAATAATTTTCGAAGTTCTTTGATTAACTCGTACTTTCAAGTTTGTACGAGAAACAGTACAGCGCTTCTATTGGGCAGTAGCAGAACTACAGATTTTCATTCAAATTAGTATTTTTACTATACAGTAAACAGGACAGGGCTCTTTAAAGTACATAAATATTTTTCCAACGTATGAAAATCAATAAAAATATTCTTTGAATACAAAGTAAAAAATAGTGATTTATAATCAAGCTTTTATTATAGTACAGTGCCATCTCTGAGTGAGTAGGAAAAATAAGATACAAAGCAGAAAATTTATTTCCAGCAGCAGATACTAGATGTCGCTTCTAGATATCAAAATCTACTTTCAATGACGAAAACAATAGCATTCATTGTCTTTTCATACAATTAGTTTTTTTTTTATGCGCCTTTACATAGATGGTGATATTGACTTGATAAATATTTATTATGAGAGTTTTGGGCCAAATAAATATCACAGTTAAGTAATCAAAGATCAAGATCTCTTAGCTTATTTGCCAAAGGTGTCACGAAACCGAAAGTAAAACTACTCATTATAACAAAAAAACGCTCTCGGTCAAGTTTTAAATTAATTCGTAACAAGGAACAACCTCATTCAAGTTTAACCTTCACGTTAATTTATAAATTAACTCGCAATTTAAACGTTAAAAACACTCCGTAACTTTCCTTTACCAAATTCACACTTTAATGCAAAGTAAGAATTAACATAAAGTCATAATACTGACTATAACGTCATAAAAAAGTCACACCTTGAGTTGTTATTTCAATCAAATGTTTTTGCCAATCGATTTTGAACTCTATTGGATTAACAATAAGTTTAGGTGGTGCCTAAAATAGTATGGTTATCGGTAATCGGTATGTTTTGTTCGGGAAGGCACGTATTGTTGACGGAAGTAAGTAAGTACGTGAGTGACAGTAGCGGATTCTAAGCAACTCCAATGAAGTAATATATTTTTCAAACAAGCAATAGAAAGTGCTGATCAGAATCGATAGACGTTCGTATATATCTACTATTACATACTATAGCGACCGCCCGCGGTTTCACCAGCGTGGTTCCCGTTCCCGTGGGAATATCGGGATAAGAAGTATCCTATGTTTCAATCCAAACTATCTGCTATGTGTGTGCCAAAATTTATCCAAATACGTTCAGTAGTTATTGAGTTTATTCGTTACATACACAAAAATTAACAATTAGTAGGTATTCATAACAGCCGCCCGCAGTTTCGCGTTCCCGTGGGAACATCGGGATAAAAAGTATCCTATGTTTTAATTCAGGCTATCTGATGTCTGTGTGCTTAATTTCATCAAAATCCGTTTAGTAGTTTTTGAGTTTATACATTAAAAACATGCATAAATGAGCAGTATTCACTAGGAGCCGTCCGCGGTTTCCGTTCCCGTGGGAGTATTGAGATAAGAAGTATACAATGTTTAAATCCAGGCTATCTGCTATTGTGTGCCAAATTTCAGCCAAATCCGTTAAGTAGTTTGTGACTTTATTCGTTACAAACATACAAAAATGTATCGTTTTATATTCATTATGGGATATTTTTGATGTCTCCCCTACTGCGTCACTAGCATTCCTTATGGATGGATTGAGAAGAATGGGACATTAATAACCCACTACGCGGGAGCAATGTGGATTGGTTGGGCTTAAAGTCTGCAAAACAGCCAGGACCAACGGCCTAACGTGCCTTCCGAAGCACGGAAGAGCTCGAGATAATAAATCTTTGGACACAAGTTTTTTTTTTTTTTTTTTTTTTTTTTTTTTTTTCTGGCTCGTACAGTTTGTACATTCGCCAACGTCAAGTAAAAAATTGGGAAACAGAATAGATTTGAAAAGGAAATGGAATCAATCGGAATTTGGACAGGATCAGGAAGGCTTTTTTATTATGTGTATATATATATATATAGAGATAAGGAATTATTTATAGTTTGATATTATTATACATAAGGAAAGTTATAATACATTTATAAATACTGCTATCTATATCAGATAACAAAGTTATAATATTAGTTGGAAATGGAACTCGAAGCGATATCAATTCATTCAAAAAAGCATCTCTATTAAATTTAGGACATGCAAAAATAATGTGGTTTAAATTTCCCTCGTCCAACCCGCACTCACATCTGGGGTCGTCAACAATACAGAGCTTGGCAAGATGGGATGGAGTACATGTATGACCTAATCTCATGCGAATAATAATAGAAGTTTCTAACTTACTAAACTTTAAAACTGAAAACCAAGGTTTCGTGGGAATACTTTTTTGTATTTGAGAATAAAATCTGCCCCTTGATTGCTGACTGTATTCCCATAAGTTTTTCCAGTTGTCTTGTAAATATGTTTTAGGAAGTGCTAAAAGATCTTGACAGTAATTTTGATAAGGATAAACATCTCCACATAACACGGCATCGTGAGCAAGTTTATCTGCAATTACATTGCCATTTATGTTCGAATGTCCCGGAATCCACACGAATTCTATCTGTAAGCCTCTATCCCGACATTCTTTTGCAATTTTTCTAATATTGAAAATTAAAGGAGAATATAATTTTGAGGTAAATGGATTTTTTTGTAAAGCCTGTAAACAACTCTTGGAATCTGAAAATATAACGGTCGTATTTAGTTTCATAACTTTTATGTATTCAACAGCTTTTAAAATTCCTAGACATTCGCCAGAATAGACAGATGACTCTGGTGGTAACTTTACTTTCTGTACAATATTATATTGAGAATGGTACACTCCAATGCCAACACACCCAGCATTGGATTGCTTAGAAGCATCAGTGAATACATAATGGAAATCCTTGAAATTAGATTCAACGAGATGGTTGAATTCAGTTTCAGCATTTCCACTATTGTTAAAATTAAGATGTATATTTAAAGGATAAACTAATGAATCATAACTGACACTGAATAAAGGAAGAAAATTAGATCGGTAAGTAGGAGAGTTTAAAGACAAATATTTTTGATAGCTAACTATAAGACATGGAGGGGATTTATGTGTCCAATAACTAGACTCTAGGTACAACTCATATAAACACTGGAGTTTGTCAAGTAAAGGATGGTTGGAAAACTGTACAGTACGGAAAAAGAACTTGTCACATAGGAGTTGTCGTCTCAAATGCAGTGGTGGATCACAGCATTCGACCTGTAATGCATTTGTAGGGCTAGACTTCATGGCACCGGTCAAAATTCGCAACGCTTTGAATTGAATCAAATCTAATTTTTTAAAAGATTTTTTGTTTCCCGGCTCCAGTAAGAATGTACCATAGTCTAACACACTTCGTATAAGGGCATTATAGACAAGTTTTAATGTGAAAGGGTGAGCTCCCCACCATACGCCCGCTAAACATCTTATTATATTTA
The DNA here is from genome assembly GCA_910589605.1 of Chrysoteuchia culmella. Lineage (NCBI taxonomy): Eukaryota > Metazoa > Arthropoda > Insecta > Lepidoptera > Crambidae > Chrysoteuchia > Chrysoteuchia culmella. The sequence goes on along the minus strand of OU342665.1, from coordinate 3,032,241 downwards.
TCATTCGTTCACATCTGCCAATGACATAGTCGCAATGATGAGCACCAGTTAATTTGGTGTCCAAAACTACACCCAGGAACTTAAAATGAGTCTTTACTGGTATGGTTTCATTATCATAACTCAAAGTGAAATCTGGTAGTTTGTTCATCCGTGAAAAAAGGACAGCGGCACTCTTAGACGCTGTCAATTGAAGACCATTCATATCCATCCACTCCTTTAAATTGTTTAATGCAACTGACAAAGTAGAGAGCGTAACATCGATGGAGGAATTAGCGCTATATAACAGCAGATCATCAGCATACTGTAAGATTTTAATGTTATCATTTACACAAATATGTGACTGTAGATCGTAGGTGTAGATGTTGTACAAAAGTGGACTGAGAACAGATCCCTGAGGGAGGCCTTTGGAAACAGTTCTAGAAAAACTGAGGTCATTTACATTTAAATTTATCGATCGTTCTGATAACATATTCATAATGAAATGTGTGAAAATTGGAGGTATTTGCAAGGACTCTAGTTTAATTTTTAGGATATTTAAAAGGACGTTATCATATGCTGAGTTTATATCTACAAAGACTGCTAAAAGAGAATTATTGCTGGAAAAAGCGATGCGAATATCAGAGGTCAGGATAGCTATATTATCAACAGTGCTCTTACCCTTCCTAAAACCAAATTGAGTATCTGCTAAAAGCCCTTTACTTTCTAAGAACCATTCTAGTCGATTCTTTATCAGATGTTCACATAACTTTAACAATATAGATGACAATGCAAGAGGCCGATAACCGGTAACACCGGTTGGTTGTTTGTTTGGTTTTAAGAAGGGCAACACTGTTTGTTGTTTCCAAGATGGAGGAATGTTTCCTGTCAACAACATTGTGTTTACTAAATCTAAGTAATAATTTAATGTATCATCGCAAACGTGTACTAGAAATGCATACGGTATGCCATCACTCCCGGGAGCTGAGTTATTAGAATTATGTATGATTCCTTTTAGTTCGTGCAAAGTAAACGGACTGAAACTAAGACCTGTTTGATTATGAGGTGCTAAGGGAAGGCAAGTGGGCATGTTATCAGCTACCCAAGGGGGAGCTAATTTATCCATAAAAGAATCAGCAAGACCTGTTGGGATTGTTGCGGAAGGCTTATTGTGAGTAGCAGATTTAAATCTGTTGATTTGTTGCCAAACTAGACTTGGTGGAGTGTTTGGGGAAATAGATGCACAGAATGAACGCCAGCCTTCAAATTTCTTTTGCTTGAAGAGTTTTTTAGATTCTGTTATGGCTTTAATCACTAAATCATAATTACTGTCAGACATGTCCTCTCTATATTTTTCTTCAGCTTCCTTTCTGTTTTTAATTGCAGTCGTACACTCACTGTCCCACCATGGTGGTGAGGGGATTTTATTGAAGCCACGTTTTTGTGGGAAGACTTCATTAGCAGCCTCAATGAGGACGTCACCTAATGCCTTTGCACTCTCCATCTCAGAACCATGGATCACAACTGGAAGTGAAGATAATTTTGCCTGTACACTGGATCTATATTTTTCCCAATCTTTACTATCCTTGTCAGGAAGCTTGTGTTTTAAGTGAGAGGTCCGTCTAATACTAATAGGTTTATTAAATGGAAGAGTAATCAAAATGGGATAGTGATCACTACCATATGTTGATGAAAGTGTATCCCATGCTATAGAACTTGCAAGAGATGGAGTGCATAAGGACAGATCAACTGCGCTATCAATCTGATTTGATTTTGTTAGGCGTGTAACTTTGCCTGTATTCAAAATACATATATTAAGAGAATCAATAATGTCTATCATTTCTTCCCCATAGCAATTTGTTATAGAGCTGCCCCAACACTGGTGATGACAATTAAAATCACCTAGTACCACAAAGGGCTTAGGTAGGCCAGAAATAATTTGTTTGACTTCATTAAGTATGGGTAAAGATGGATGAGAAATATATAGGGAAACAAAACAAATATTGTAAGTTTTTATGGCTATAATGGAGATTTCTTTATGGTGATATTGTACAGGTATCATGGAATAGGATATTGAGTCTTTAATAAGTATGGCTACTCCCCCATAGCCATCATCTCTATCCTGACGAAGGGTAGTGTATCCAGTAGCCTTAAATGTTTGATGCGATTTAAGCCATGTTTCAGATATGACAAACAAGAAAGGATCAAACTTATTCAAAAGATAAATAATTTCACTCTTTTTGCCAAGACTACCTTGGCAATTCCATTGTAATACTTTAGCCTGACTGTCCATTTTGAAGAAATTGAATTAAATTAGTAATGATAGAGGCTGCGTTGGACGGTGAGTTACTATTGCTGTTATTATTATTACTTAAGCAAGTTAACAGGTTGAGGATTAATTTAATCAATTCGGATATGGATATACTTTGAGACTCAGATTCTTTTTCTGTTTTACTATAACCACACCCATTACTGGGTGGTGGCATATCAAATTCCTTAAGAATATTGTTATGTGCTTCACTGTCATATCCTTGACTTACTTTTGGAGGGGAACGGGGTTTGAGAAAGACAGTTTTTTTATAAGATATAGATTCAGGTCTGTTAGTTATATCATTTTGAACAGATTGGTTAGGCTTTGACATAGTATAAGAGGTGTTTTTAGCAGTAACTTGAGAGTATAACTTAGAGATGCTAGGGAAATATTTTGATGCTTCTGTGTAAGATGTGCAGTTGTGAGCCATATAACTTTTGATATCTTGCTGTCTGTTAAATTCTGGGCAAGATTTATTGGTAGCAAAATGTGAACCTTCACATGAGCAACAAAAGGCATTAAAATTTTCTTCTCTATTACAAGAGTCCCCCAGGTGATTGTCCCCGCATTTAAAACATCTAGGTTTGGATCTGCACTGGGTTTTTGTGTGTCCAAACCGACAACAGTTAAAACATTGAATGGTTGGAAAAATGTATAGGTCTACAGGTAATGCATTAAAGCACATAAAAATTCTTTTTGGTAGTACCTGACCATCAAAAGTTACTACAATGGACTGTGAAGGCTTCCACATTGCTGATCCGTCCTGAAATGCTTTATAATTGATGCGTCTCACTTTAATTATTTTTCCACAGCCAATTGGGACCGAGATATTTTCTAATACTTCTTCTGGAGACCATTCTGCAGGGACTCCACGAACAAGCCCCATCCTAGTTACACTAAATGTTGGAATAAATGCTTTCATTTTCTGAGTTTCTAAATTTTTATTGGTCAGAAAGGAGTTAGCTGATATGTAAGATGAAAAGGATATAGAGATCTTATTACGGCCAATTCGTTTAACACTTCCATTGATAATATCATTGTAGCGATTATTTTTCAAAAATCTACCAAAAGTAACAGGATGAAGGGACGTGCCATCCTTAGGATCAGATTGTATTCTCTGAATATGAACAACCAATGGTGTAATGTCAGTTTCATTAAAAAGTAAACGACCTATGGGTGCGAGTGCAGGTGTAGGCGTGGGTGTTGGGGTTGAAGTTATTGTAAGGGCCGGGCTTGAAACCGGCGCGTTAAATTCTTTAACTATAGGTTGTGTTTGTGAATTCACACCTTGGTCAACTATACATGGAGCTAAATCGGTACAATGACAATTATTATGGCTGTTTTTATCAGAACCTAAGTGTTGGCGCCTTTTTTTATTGCACTGCTTACAAACATGTAAGCGACTACGCTTACGTGCCCTTGTAGTAATAGAGGCATCGGTTTCCATTCCCGACTCATTAGAAACTACAGTAATATACATTCCTGCCGGGGGAACTGTGTCCCCCGGGTCAGGAGGAACATTCATTAGGACTTACCAAATTTCCGCTACTTACACTATATACACACGAATAATATATACAACTAAATGAAATTTACACAATATAAACGATTATTATTATACAAACACTATAAATTAAGCAATTCTGATCACCGTAATTCATAAATTTAAATTTCAAGCTAAAAACGCGTCCGACCAGTTGAACGTTTCCCGCCTTTTTTTTCGGACACAAGTTATTTCCTAAGGTTTACTTTGGAGAAATCCACAGTCCGCCCACAGTATAAATATTTAAAGCAACACGCGTATTATCACAGCATAAAAACTAAGATGAACTGTGGTATTATAGTAAGTACTTAAATAAATGTGACCATTTAACACAAACTAAACTAAATTAATTTAAAATGTTGAATTGTTTTAAATATTGTGTAGATTGTATTTAGTTTAATAGTACCATATTTAATTTAATTCTGTGATTTCATATAATATAATGTGTTTTTGTATAAGTATTGGACATCCTATGAGTCTGAAATAAATGATTTTATATTTGAAACTGATTTTACACTAATACCACTGCAGCGTCTTTATTTTAGGATGTCCCAAATCCCAATGAGACAAGGTTCTTTGCCGTATACACACATAAAACATCACGTGACTCTACCTGATTTTAGTCCACAATGAGTAACGAACGACACGGCAAATAATGCAGCATAGAAAAGACATCAACGAGCGCTGTCTGGCGTTTTTCTAAAAATCGAATGCCAACAGGGTAATGAATGGTAAATATTATACTCATGTAATCATACCTAATTATTATGATTTTATTAAATTTTCTGAGGGAGATCTCTCGTTACCCATCAACTTTATTCTTTGAGTTTTTCTGACTTTTCTCAATAAAATTAACAATGTTTTAAAAAAAGTTTTTTTGGCACTTCGCATGCTTGACTTGACTAATGCTCTTACGTCATTATACAGCCTTTAGGAATCAAGATTCCGTGCATACTTTCGAGGCAACTTCGCTGTGCACCTCACATACCATGCGAGGTCGAACATTTCTTCTAAGGTGAACAAGAATTCGCAGATTATGCCTGTAATTTGAACACTAACGTGTAAGCAATAAGGACTGTTACTTATCCATTAAATTACACCATTTGCTTGCAGTCAAAGTAACGTATAGACTTGAAGACATACATCTCCAGATGAACAATGAAAGAAATTATTAAACTTCTCAATACGCTATTGCAAAGTTAACTACTCATTTAAACGACCAATGCGGTATTTTAAATACACTAATTCAAATAAGGTTCTAAGCAAAGAGGTGACCATTCTAATTTATTTGTATAATATCTCGCTCTTTGGAGAATGCAAAACGCCTATTGGTCCTAGACAGTCGCCGCTTTGCCGACGCACGGCGCAGACGTATATCGCGCATGTCTGTCGACTCGTCGTAGTGATTGTTTAAAAAAAAAAGAATAAAACCTTTTTGTGTGAGTGCGTTCGTAAACAAGCAAAAACTTCTTGGACGTTCTAACTTTTTAAATTGAAAGTTTTAAAACTCTTTTGTGGCAATTTTATGTCATAACTTAATAGTGTTGAACTTCCAGTGGAATTTCTTAACTCGTAAACAGGTTTGCTCCCATCGACTGTTTACTATGGATTTTGTAATTCGAATAAATTAGTAATAAAATAATATTCAATCGGTTGTTCGAACGTGTATTGGAATACATTGGAAATATTTTAAGCAACAGGTGAAAAAAGACGGTAAGTCCCACAAAATACTTTCCAAACTTACGACTTATGTATTACCTAATTAATAAACTGTGATTAAATAAGTTCCATTAAGTTATTTATAACTAAAAAACGTGCTTCTAAATGATAAAAAATCTTGTTTTAGTCATCAAGGTCATATGACAAACTGCAAATCTATTTGATTTTAAGTGGAGTGCAGACAAGCAAGAGAATGGAAGGTTTTACTTGTCGAATCTATTTTCTAAAAGTGACAAAAAATACTGCTTTAGAATATATTTAATTACTAAGGTGCCTTAAGCAATGCGAACACGAGGCTAGTAACGGTAGGTATAATTATTTTAATTAAAATTAATGGCATTTTTTGCCTTGCAATTTTAAGGCCGATTGCAAGTAGAAGTAGGTACGAATTTAGTTACTTATTCAGATTTTTGAGAAATAAAACGTTTATTCGTTTTAATTTTATATTACATTAGAATAGAATAGAATAGAAAATATTTTATTAGTCTCCTAAACACAATGGAAATTAACAAAAAGGTTACAAACAAAACATACAAAAATAATAATAAATAAAACAAAGAAAAAAAGAGAAAAAACACATAGGTACGTTTATATCAGAGACTAATGAGGACCCTGCCTCAGCGATGTTGCTGTGCCGTCCAAAAAACTGCACACACAACACGCTGTTATTCTGGCAGGGCCACGGGAGAGATTTGGTTACATCACAGCGTGTTCTATACTAAAAAATATATAAAAAAAAACTATTTTTATACACTATATTACATCCATAGTGGTCTGTTTTAGCGTTTTATTTTCTAGAGCGATCAAGTTTTTTTTAAGTTTATCGCAAGTTGCAACAGTTTCAAGTAACAAGGTTCAAAGGGAGTCAAGACTGTTCTTATCAATTAAAAAGTGCCTTCTTCTATACCTTTTCTATAGTAATATTATAAAGAGGAAATATTTGATTGTTTGTTTGTTTGCAATTAATAGGCTCCGAAAGTACTCAACGGATTTGGATGAAACTTGGTACACAGATAGTAGATAGCCTGGTTATGAACATCGGATACTTTTTATCCCGATGTTCCCACGGGAACGGGAACCACGCGGGAGAAACCGCGAGCGGCCGCTAGTAATTTATAATATTTAGACCTCTGACTGAATCTGATCAAGATTAAATAAACCAAAAGTCACATGCAATAATTTAGAATCACTTAGCAACCTTGTCACATTATTATTGAATGACATTTTGTGGACGAAGAGAGCTGTTTTAGTGTGTTTCAATGTGATAAGGTCGTATAGTGGATACATACAAATCATTACTCGTGATTGTACTTGAGAAATCCTCAGTGGCACAGTGGTTTAGCAAACTTCCCATTTCCTAATGGTTGGTCACGGGATAAGTGATCAAAAATGTAAAAATCCCGAAACACCACAGACTTATATCGAGATAGACGGTAAAAGTCTACCTATCTTGCGTGCCAAAAGTTTGATCCACGGTCAAAGTTTTACGACCTAAGTCAGTCAGCTTGAGACCAATGCAATGAAAACACGTGTCACTCAGAAACGAAAATGGTTAATTGTGCAGTGCTTTCCTGCAAGAGCTCGTCAATAACATTTACACATCACCAAAACATCACTAAATCTCGCTCGTGACGTCATCGTAGGTACGAAAAGACGACACGCTAGATTCCCATACAGTTTGACGCGCTCTTTTCGTCTATCTCCATATAGGTCTGTGCGGAGCACCACCACAAATGTTGACCTATCACTACTCAGATACACTAATCAGAGGGCTAAGTGCGAGTTTGCAAATGTATAACGTTACCATCGCGTGAGAGTAATATTTTGACAGAAAGCCTTAATGCAATGTGAATAAGGTTGAGAATTAAACTGTATTCGCAAACATCGGCGTAAGCGAGTATGGTGAAAAAACTCGCACTAAGCACTCTTATTTGCTATGGGCCTAATGGTGAACGAAATAAGAGCAATTTTTCTAGTAAATAAAGATGTACAGTCAACAGCACGTCTCGGCCTTCAAAACTGCCGCTATTACGAGCCACAAAAGGGGCGCTTTCAAAGTCAAACTGTAAACCTTGAAGTATGGATAACTGTACGTCGGACAAGGCGTGATTAAAGTTACGTTAATATTTCCTAATCATCACAAACTTGTGCCAGATTTGGCATAAAGTTATTTGACCACAGCCTTCAAGATTAAAAGGTCTTGCAAACGTCGCTCATTTGACTCGATTTACGTGGGAGAAGTATGAAATTCATATCTATCTATATCAACTTTAGGGTGGCTATTACATCATTTCTTCTTCTTCTTACGGCCGGTTTCAATAATCTATCCCTTACAACAGATAGGTCTATCTTGGTTACGTTACTTAGCAACCGCTGTTATTTTGGGTTGTTTTGGACTGATTAACAAAAATATCTAGGCAACAAAGCTCTAGTAAGCCTATCTCTTACAGCAGTTAGGTTATTGAAACCGACCGTTAGTCGAGCACTCTTGACAGAGTGGACGTGACTGTTGATGGGCAGGTTTCCGGCTCGTCAGTGTTGTCGCTACTCGCTCCCAGGCAGTGTTGCCACCTTGCCCAAAGAAAAAGTTGCTAAACTTATGGTACGAAGTAGCTAGATTCGAAAAAAAAAATACTCTGGTAAAAGTTGCCAAAAGTGGCTAAACAAAAAAAAAGCCAACATGGGATATAAGTCTTTAATTTTTATAATTTACTGAAATATTACGTCAAAATCGATGTCATCTTGTGATGTTTAAGGCCCGATTTCTTCATTTTTTTCCGGTTTTTTTTGTTTTTCCTATTTCTTGAAGGATAATATAGGATATTCTCAGGAATTGCGTAGGAAGCGCACGTCTCCGAATTTTTCTCCAAAAGATCTCTGATTCGCAGTATTGAATTTAAAGTCCGCACACCCATTCTGTTCCTAATTTTGGTTCTGATAATGCTCATGACGGAGAAATCAAAGTATCCGACAAAATTACTTCGACCATTTGGGGTTGCCACCTCATAACTCAAAAACTCATTCTGAATACTAAGTTTTACAACACCAATTGAAATTGATAGAAACAGTGGTATCTTACCTAAGTAGTAACAGTGTTGAAAGTAGCTATAAAGTGTGGCAAAAAAATTTGGCCCCTAATTTTTTTTTTGTAGCTAACTATTTCTTTAATGTGGCTAGATCTAGCTAAAAATTCGCTAAAGTGGCAACACTGCTCCCAGGGCGGCTCCCATGCGCGATGTCTAATAATGTATTCTGGACGCCAGCGGCCAGAGCGGGCGGTGCGCGCGGTGGCATGCGCGTCTTGATAGATTTGTATGAGTTCTCGACGAGCGTGAGAACAGCTTCATATAAATCTATGAACTTTGATCAAGAAGCGCGTGCTACCGCCCGCACCGGTTTAGCCGCTGACTTGTAACTACCGTCGTTTTAAAATAACGCATAAGAACAACACATAATTTATAAAAAGATTGAAGAAAATGTGGGTATTTTAGATTTTACTAGCATTGCCAAATACAACACAAATTTTCCGTATTTCCACTAGGAAAATATTTTTTCGTATTTTTTCCTACGTCATTTAATATTTAGCCGCATACAAAAATCATTACTTAGATTTAAACGTGATATTTTAAGTCTGTGACATCTGGGTTAAATATAATACAAAGTTCAAATCATATGGTTTTAGAATTGTTATAAATAAAGGATGACTACGTTTTCACTTCGATCGATACCATGTATGATTGAAAAGGCTAAATGTGGAAGCGAGCCTCCCCCGGAATCTTCAACCACTGAGGAACTGGCATCTTAGCTCTAACTGCCGGAACACAACAACGCTGAAAACATTGTTGTTATGGCGTCAAACTTATAAAGGTGGTGGTATTGCTACCACCACCTTATAAGTTTGACGCTGGCTAGCGCCAGGTGGACTTGCAACAAGTCCTACCACAACCAAACCGAATACAATATGTACCCCCACTGGGAGTCAATCCCGAGACCCCTGGCTCTGATGCTGGTGGTGTTACCCACTCACTAGACCACAGAGGCGGTCTGTGTACTACAATTAGATAAGTAGTACAATCGGGGAACTCCCCGGTTGACTAGTAGAGATTTTTTGGGAAACGGTTTCTCGGAAAGTACTAAGGTTAAAGAAATGTATTATTCAAATGAAATACCTGTTACTGTTCTATTTTTGTAATATATACGTTTTATATATATCTATTACTTTTTAAGTATAGCTCCCTACAAACCTCTACAGCACCCCGACCGCCTAACGGTATAGCTTGTGCTATTGCTATAGTTATCGATTTTTCAAACCTCCTACAAGGGCTCTCGCTGACGCTATTACTTTCATACTAAAAATGCAATAGTGAATCCAATAGATGGATAGAAATATGTAGGAATTAGCCAAAAATACTATCTTTGAAGGGTTTTATGAGAGTTTGAAGTTTGATAGCCATAGCAATACCACACGCTATACCGTTAGGCGGTCGGGCCTCTGGTCGACCGGGAAGTTCCACAGACTGTACCTATATGTAAATCGCTGTACCTTCTTTTCCAGCAAAAGATTTGAACAAAATCTTTCCAGTTAATTATCGCCAATTCACCCCACTCGGTTCTCCTCAAACACTCGTTTTCACTTGTCGGATTCACGCGTGTCCACTAATTTACATAAAAATCAAGTTATGTAAGGGAAAGTCGTAGGTCTGACACCACACAGTGCCAGTACAATGAGCTCATCTTGTACGCATTTTACGGACATCGTGGATCGTTATATTTGTGATATTTCTATTATTATGATTATTGAGGATGTGAGGGTTTTGTGCAAGCAATGGATTAAGAAAGAAAGAAAGAAAACAATTTATTTGGGACAAATTACACGTTAACGAAAGGCAGTACAAACAAAGAACATTAAAATTTGTCCCAAAACGGTCACGACTCAGCATAATGCGTGGTCTTACGACCCGCGCTGGTCTTCCGTCGTGACCGGTTTGATGACGTTCCGGACAACAAAAACAAAACAACATACCATACTACAATTTAAACAGACAAGTAAAATAAATAAAAAAAAGAAACAGAAAAATATTAATTAACAAAACAAAACGATCACAACACAACGATATAGTGTGATTATACAAAAAACATAAACTTAAGCTAAGCTGAATGGGCTCCTACGCCCAATTCAAGTGACAGTTCACAGAACAGAAATAAAAAAAAATAAAAATAAAAAATGTTTTATTGTGATAACTGGAATACAAAGACAGTAATAGATAATGGAGCAGCCATTTGAGCACAGAAGTACTTGCGATAGGATGCTCCGCTCTTCATATCTTAGATAATTTCAATGGTAAAATACTTAAGAGTTTTACTGTTAAACATTTTAAATATAGCGAAAGCGAAAGCTAAGCGAAACTACTAACTAAAAACAAAAGAAATAAAATAATTCAAAATAATGAAAACTAAAATCAATTACAGCTACCTACAAAATTAAAAGAATGCCCCTTTAAGAATAAATAAGAATTGTGCATTTATGTGTGTGTGTGTGTTTGTTCGCGCGCTCGCGCGTGTGTGTGTGTATGTGTGTGTGTTTGTGTGCGAGTGTGTGTGTGTGTGTGTGTGTGGGTGTGTAATTGTTTGTTTCTGTTTACGTTTGTTTGTGTGTTTTATGTGGGTTTCGGACGTGGGTGGGATGCATGTAATATAAATAAGTATATCTAGTCCTATACTCTTAAAATTATTTTTGTAATAAAGACTCGATTTCGTCATAACTTTTGGTTTTAAGCCATTCGGTGAGAGTTTTCTTACATTCTCGGTGCGTAAGTGAATATATGTTAAGTTCCTTGTTAATAATATTATATAGATATGCCGATTGTCTAGGGTATTGTTTTTTTGCAAAGCTAGTTTTAACGTTTCCGTTTTAGCCACCGTGTAATTCCTTCTTTTAAGCTGGAAACATGGATTGTAAGGTAAGGACTTATGCTTCTTTGCTATTATATTTAATATATAAAGTTTTCTTATCTTCTAATTAAATGTTATTTATGCTGTGGCATTTGAATCCTGAGGAAAAACTGATGTTTAGGACAGTCCTACTATCTTATAGCGTTTTTTATGAATAGAACCCGGGACCCCTGGGTCTGATACCAGTGGTTGTTACCACTAGACCACAAAGGCGGTTAAAGCCTATCCTATCCTACTCCTACTAATATAATAAATGCGAAAGTTTATGAGGATATTTGGATGGATGTATGTTTGTTACTCTTTCAGGCACACAGATACTAGATCTGGATAGTAGCCTGGATTGAAACAGGGAATACTTTTAATCCCGATATTCCCACGGGAACGGGAACCACGCTGGTGAAACCGCGGGCGGCCTCTAGTATAAAAAAACTACTTGATTTAGTGCCGAGTTTACCAATTACTTATCGATACGATAATCGTCCCTTCGAACTTCAATCAAAAACGGCTGAATTTTAATTTTAATTCAATAAGTTGGTGTACTCTAGACTAGACTTATAAGTAACTAGCGGATCCTCGCGGTTTTATCCGCGTGGTGCCAGTTCCCGTGGGAATATCGGGATAAAATATAGCCTATGTCACTCGGGAGAAATGTAGCTTTCTAATAGTCTAAGAATTTTCCAAATCGGTCCAGTAGTTTCTGAGATTAGCGCGTTCAAACAAACAAACTCTTGAGCTTTATAATATTATATATAATAACTAGCTGTGCCCCGGGGCTTCGCTCCCGTGGAATTTCGGGATAAAAAATAGATAGTAGCCGATTCTCAGACCTACTCAATACGCTCACAAAATTTCATGAGAATCGGTCAAGCCGTTTCGGAGGAGTATGGGAACGAAAACTGTGACACGAGAATTTTATATATGAGATATATAGTATAGAATGTGTCTTATTTTACGAAAGGAACTTATACATACTCAACTTTCGTTTTACCAAGAACCGCACCTATATTTGCCATGTCAGAAACCAGCCCTTTTAATGGAAAACAAGTTTTTTTCCTCACGTCCTCTGGTTGACGCAACCATGTCTAGGACTTATATGACCACATATGTAATTAGCGAATAACTGCAGTTAACTTTCCATATTTGAGAAGGTTTTCTACAAACTACGATAGTTCTTATACACTTTCACAATAGGGACAAGTTTGTTTTCATGAAAAGGTAGTACTTAGTACATGGTACGGTACAATACCTATGTGTACTTTGGAGAGAGTGCGATTGAGCTACATGAGTTCATTCCGCTAGCTCCTTTTTACCACCGGGAGTCCAGACGTACTGCAGGAAGACTGCAGGCTCTCACCCCTACCTGGTTGATATTCCCCGTCTGCGTAAAAAGCTTTTACTCGTCGTTTATTATGCACACATTCAGGTAGTGGAATTCCCTGCTGCGTCTGTATTGCCTACAATCCCTGGTATATTTAAAGCTCGAGTGAATAGGCTTTTTCGCAAGCTCGCTCCATCTAACTTCAGAATGAGGCCAAGAATGCTGTGCCAGTGTATATCTAATGTCGGCTCCACAGATGCTCCAACCTAACACCAATGCATAGTAAGTATTATGCTGGTTTTGTAAAAAAACTAATGGAGGATGTTCTCTCAAAAGTGTCAAAGCACGATAATTTGGCAAAGTTTGGGCCAACAAAATGGTTTGATCATCAATACTATTAGTATCTCTGGAATTTGGAAACGAATATCTAATTAACTATCTGTGACCCACCTGTGTCTAGATCAAGTCTTTTACCCGCGAAGTTCAATTATGGCAAAACCCAAAACTAAATTGCACCTACATGTCAATCTTAAAAGTAAAGTAATGGTTTCACAACTTTTTTTTAATTAAAATTTGGCATCATTTTACGGTAAACTTTACAACTTTCTCTTACGTAAGTTTTTAAGTTAAAACTCATTCACATGTAAATGTTACCTGTAGAGATGTAACTAGTGATGTGCCGTTCCCGGGAATATTGGAAACATTGGGAATATTCCCAGAAGCGTTCCCGGCAATATTCCCATAAGCGGAAATTTAGGGGAAAATTGCTTGTGTTGTATTAAAGTATTTTTTTGTTGTATGCTAACCATTCTATTGGCAATATTACAAGGCTTAATGAATATGCCAAAGGTTAATTATCACTTATGGCGAAAATTTCCAATTTTCCTGGGAATATTCCCAGTAAATTTCCAATGTTTCCGGGAATATTTCCAATACCCATATAGTTAATTATAATAAAACAGTAAGCGATCCAATTCTGTACATTGAAAAGAATTAATAGAAAAAATACCTCTAGGGGTCTTCTTAAACAAAACAGATACCAAAAATATACATTTTGAATTTTTTGTCTGTCTGTCTGCCTGTCCGTTGTCAGCGTTTCACGAAAACAATACCGAATGGATTTTAATGAAACTTTTTTTGTTATACAGCTATTGGTCCTCGCCAACATATAGGCTATAATTTATTTTGAAGATCGCAATATCTGATGTGGAACCATAGCAGTCCAGTCAAACTATGAGAGATATATAAATACGGTCTTAAGGAAAATTGTTTAGCGTGATGAGCATTTTCTATTGACATACAAAGTTTGAAGATCTGGTACACATGATGTAGAACCCTAGCAGCCAAGTTAAACTATATGAGATACAAACATAGCGTCTTAAGAAAAGTTGATTAACGTAATGAATATTTTCTATTGACGGAAAAATATCGAAGGTCTGGTACACCTGATGTGGAACCCTAGCAGCCCAGCTAAATTATACTTACTTACTTCGCTGGCTCAGCGACCCGAAGTGGATCTTGGCCTCCGACATCAAAATGCGCCATGCGTTCCTGTTTTGTACCAAGCCTGACCAGTCGGGTACTTCCAGTTCCTTTAGGTCTTAGCAAATTCGTCATTCCAGCGGTATCTTGGGCGACCAACCGGACGTCGTCCGGCTGGTAGTCCAAGATACGCTCTTTTGGCAGCTCGATCCTCTCCCTTTCTCTCCACGTGCCCTTGCCAGCGAAGTCGGGCAGATTTTATTTCCCCGTTGATATTCGGCTCTGACACCAGTTGTGTTATTTCTTGGTTGAAACTTTGCCCCCACAACCCGTCCTCTCCTCTTGTTGGTCCCAGTATCTTTCGCAGGATTTTTCGTTCGGCAACTAAGAGTTTCCTTTCCTCCTTCAGGGTTATCGTCCAAGTTTCACACCCATACATTAAAATCGGCCTTATTATCGTTTTGTAGACGCGAATTTTTGTAGCTCTGCTTATCAACTTGGACACCAGGACTTTGTGCAAGGCTGCGGTACATCTTAGCGCGTTGACTATACGGTTAACGATTTCTTCCTCCCTTTGGTTAGTGTCAGTAAACGTGCACCCGAGATACTTAAATTTGCTGATACCTCTGAAAGTTGTTCCTTTTACCATAAGATCTTTTCTCTTGGCCCTATGATCCTTGTATCTCTTCATATGGAGATACTCCGTGTTCTCATGACTGATTCTGAGACCAAGCTGTTTCACTTCTTCTTCTAATACCTTTGCCATCTCTATCACTTCTCTCTCACACTGCCCCAGTATGGCAAGGTCGTCGGCGTACCGAAAAACTTTGTGCCTTCCATTTAGCTCTGCCCCCCCATCTATCAATAAGACTTTATGGATGATGACAAGGTTAAACAGTGTAGGCGATAGGGGCGTCTCGTTCCTTTAGACCGGCCACTACTTCGAACTCCTCGGTCAGTTCTCCTCCGACTCTAACTCGCATTTTGCTGGTGCTCGTGTCGATCATTCTGACGAGTTTTGCTGGTATTTGGAAAGATGATATGATCCGATAGAGCGTTTCTCGATCGATACTATCGTATGCTTTGGTAAAATCCACAAAGAGGCAGTGTATGCTTAGGGCATACTCCCACCGTTTCCCCATAATTTGTTTTAGGAGAAACATTTGGTCCACTGTACTCCTGTTCCTGCGAAATCTGCACTGATAGTCGCCGAGTGTTTGCTCTGCGTAGGGTTCTAAGCGAGCCAGAAGAACGTTCGAGAGCACCTTGTACGCAGTCGAAAGCAGCGCAATCCCTCTGTAGTTGCCACACTTCTTCTTGCACCCCTTCTTATGTATAGGACAGATAATGCCCGTATTCCACTGCGCGGGCTGTTGTTCTTCCGTCCATACTTTACGGATGATTTCATACAGTCGAGATTGTACTGCTTCTCCCCCTTATTTCCACATTTCTCCTGGTATGTGGTCAATTCCTGGAGACTTGTGGTTCTTAAGCCGCATGATGGCCTTGCACACTTTATCAAGGGTTGGTGGTTCCTGGTGGTCAACATCTAGTCTGGTGTTCAGGTTCGCATCTATTTCGGTTGGCAGCTGAGTAGTTCTTGAAACTAGTGGTGCCACATCGATTTTTGTTTTTCAGGGTCTGAGACAAGGTTTCCGTCTTCATCTTCTAGAAGTTGAGTTACGGGCTGGTAGGCAGATCAGCTAATGATCTGACTTCTTGATAAAACTTTCGTGATTCGTTTGCTCTTATTAGTGTTTCCATGTCTCTCAAGATTTTAGTCATATGATCCCTCTTTGCTATTCTTACCAGTCTCCTGAATTCTATTCGTGCTTCTTTGTGGATGTCATCCCATTTCCTGTTCTGCTCGGCTATCATTCTAAGTTCTCTCTTTCTGTTCATCGTCTCATTTCTCAGTCCACCATTTTCTTCTCTTCTGTCGTTTCTTTTTGCCCAGTAATCGGATTCCTACGTCTTTGACTATCTGTTCTGTTCTTTCCTAAGCTTTATCCATGTCTTCAGAGTCAGTCAATTCTGCGAATCTGTTACTTAACTCTAGGTTGAATGCAGCTAAGGTTTCTTTGTCTTTTAGAGCATCGGTATTCATGGAAGGTTCTCTATAACAGCTAAACTATAAGTGATACAAATATAGCATCTTAAGAGAAATTGTTCAGCGTAATATGTATTTTCTTTTGACATACAATCTATACTAATGTTATAAATGTGAAAGTGTGTTTGTTTGTATGTACGTCTTTCACGTGAAAACGGAGCAACGGATTGACGTGTTTTGAAGTATGTGGGTAAATTTAGGAGCTAGAGAGTGACCTAGGCGAAACCGCGGGCGGTAGGCTATGTGATATAATTTTTTAATGTGTTAAATATGCATTCATAGCGCTGTACTAATATATAAATAAAAATAAAAAACAAAAAAGCTTATTAGCATTAAAAATTAAAAATGCTGCCGAAAATCACTATTCCACGCGGACGAAGTCGCAAGCAAAAACACAAAAATATAAGAAATAATCATTTATCTAAATAATATGAATTATTACATTTCTTTAAATGAAGAGCAAATTTTGTTGCATTTTTATATTTGTATACAATTTTACAAAATGAACATATATAATTTTTTGTTCGTTAAGAGTTTGTAATAGAAAGTAATCAAAAATTTTACTTTCTGGTTTATTATGACTAACACAGCTAGCACAGACTCGACAATCAAAGCAACACTGGGGTAAACATGTTTCTTTTGTTTTAAAGTAGAGAAAAGGGGAGGGGGCGGCGCGGCGGGACCCTCCCCTCGCGGCTCAAGCAAGCGCATGCACATACTTGTTGTTGCGTAACCGTGGGAGTAAGAAGAAAATATAAATAGCACAGAATTTTTACCATACTTGAAAATATATTATTTTGGAAACTTTGGGAAAGTTTCCGGGAATAATGGGAATATTCCCGTAAGTTTACAACGAGTAAATTACTTGGAAATGGGAATATTCCCAGCGGCACATCGCTAGATGTAACGTCACCTACATCGTCGTCTCAACCACTAACACCCACTGCTGGGTATAGGCCTTCCCCATAAGGGTGGGGGTTTGCTGTAATCGACACGCTTGGCATGCGGGTTGGCGATCGCAATATGACCAAGTTTGTAGGAGACGCTGCTGACGTCTCCTTAAGGCTGAGTCCCTTAGTCGCCTTTTACGACACCCACGGGATCAGAGGGGGTAGTGCTATTCTAAAACGACACTACACAGCTCACTTACATATATCTTGCGTAAATAAAATATAGTTATTGTCACCATACCAATAGATTGAACGAAAATCTTTGAGAAGTAGCAGCTAGACTTATTTCCAGTCCAGTAAGTAACTATATGAAATGTTATATTTATTAAAAGTGAAACATTTATTGATTTCAAAAATAGTATGTTTTCTATACTAAATATTTGTTTCCCCTTTTCACTTCTCAAGTGTTTTTTGATGAAGAGAAATATTGGCCCATCGAAATGTTAGATAGGCTACCGTTAGCCCTAAAAATATATCTTTTAAAGCATTTGAAATAGGATATCAAACTTTTAACATGGGTTAGGAAAAAATTGAGGTCGACCTCAAAACATAAACGATTTTTATAATTATTAAAATATCTCGAAAAATTACACCTACAATTCTAAGTCTACAAAGCTTCACCGATCTCGACTCAACGGAGGCTCCCTAATCCTCTTCGACATTGGTATTCATATGTTTGTTATCGCAATCACACAAAAGAGGCTGATCTGATTTGGATAAAGTTTGGTAGACAGATAGTTTATAACCTAGATTAAGGTATATATATTTAATCCGATATTCCCACAGGAACAGGATCTAAATGGAAAAAATCATACATTGCATACAGCTTTACATTTAATATTACATGTTTTTTAAATTTGTAATTTTGTTAAATTATTTATACCTATAAATATTACACACTGTCTGCCCTTTCCTTTCACGGGCCGGCTGGAAGAAATTTCAATGTGAAATAAGCCGTGCCCCTGTACAATTATTCTTTATAATTGCTTTTTTTTCTGTAATGTTGTGTGTGTACAAAATAAATAAATAAATACATTTTATAATTCACTAGCTCGCGGTTTAACCCGCGTGGTTCCCGTTCCCGTAGGAATATCGGGATAAAAAGTACCTATAAAAAGTAAGTTCATAAACAGGCTATCTACTTACTGTGCACCAAATTTCATCCATATCCAATCAGTAGTTTCGGAGCCTATTCAATGCAAACAAACAATCAAATATTTCCTCTTCGTAATATTAGTAAAGAATACTTAGATATAGATAATACCGTGGGTTGGCTGGTCCACTTTCGGCTTCAACATTTATGCTGCATTCCAAGCCTCAGTAAACAATTTAACTTCTGTCTATTTTACTTTGACATGTTTATTGTCAATCTTATTTATTGCAAACGGCATACTCGTAACTCCGGCAATGTTGTAAAGTTTACACGCTTCAAATCGTTAGTAGATAGTTTAGAAAATCGTTTATGATAATAGTTAGCTTATTAACTAACAGCAAAACATATTCAATTTACGTAAAAAAAATCTATGTGATACCTATAACTTATAGTCTTGGATTTTCCCATTTACCTATTCCAATATCATTAAAGATCACAGCAAAGTTATGCATCACGATGATGATGATTCACGGTCAAGAATACTTCTATGTACCTAGTTACATCAAATAGAAGCAGAAGGAAGAGATAATAGAAGGCTGAGCCCTATATTGTTTGAGTAGACTACAATGTTTGATTGTATGCTAAAAACCAGTCAAGAGCGAGTCAGGCACACGAATAATTTCAGAATTTTCTCTAAGTAAACTTCGGAGATCAGGGGGGGGGGGGGGGATAAATGATAGTGAAATGATGATACACATGCCCTAGTAGACCTACTTTGAATATAGTTGACCAAACGTCTCCAAATTTCAAGTTGATAACATTAGTAGTTCTTGATGTATCCAGCTGTGACAGACAGACAGACTGAGTCGCACTATAATATGGATTCCTTTTAACCATTTTGGTACGGATCCCTAAAAATGACAATTATCTGATTTGCAGCAGAGGTAAGATCGATTTGAATAAAACTGCCATGCCTGAGTTTTCCTGGTTTTACCCTAGAGCCACCATTGGTGTAACAACTTGTATGTAAAATTAGTACCTACCTAAGTAAGTACCATATTTTGCAAATAACATAAATTATGAAATTGTGCAAAAAGTTTTGGTAATTTTAATAATCTTAACCATAACGTAATAATAATGATAATAGATAAATGCTTTATCCCTAAGCATATCCCTCGTTGTGGTCTCGTTTGCGGTTTCCAAGTCTTTCCTAAGACAACATTACGGGAATTTCGTTTTTAACCTTCATTACATGATGTAAACTTTAATGCACATGTATTTAGCTAAAGCTATTATTTGATTTTATGTTTTAATCCAAATGAGAAAAGTGAAAGCTGTTTTTTATGAATGACGGAAAGACATCATCATACCTGCTGTTAAGTATTGATAAGGCTGAAGATGGAAGCGAGCCTCTCCCGGAATTCTCAACCACTGAGTGACTATCTCTAACTGCCGAAACACAACAATGCAGAAAACATTGTTGTTATGGCGGCAGACTTATATTAGATGGTGGTAGCTAGCCAGGCGGACTTACAAGTCCTACCACCAACCGAACCAAAATTATTTACTTAACAACCCTACGGTAAAGGACTTAAATAAAAGAGTGGATTGTATTACAAAATGGGCTGGTTTATTAGCCGTGATTACCAATAGGTAATATTAAGTAGGTAATAAGACCGCGATGTGGTGGTAACGGCGCGATGGCGCGTTGGAAGACCGTATAGGTACGTACGTTCGTGGTTAGGAGCCTAAGCAAGAGTGTCCGGGCCGCAGGTCTGCGCGGTGGGGCGGCGGCGGAGGCGGCCCCGACGGTGGTGGTGGTATGGGACCGATCCCCTCCCTCGCGTCTCCTCCCGTGCGTAGAAGACCGGTCTGCGACAGGTCCGTTTTCGGGGCCCCCTCGTGACTGAGAGATGGCCGAGCAAATGTGGCCATCTCTCCAAACGGTGGCCAAAGATGCAAATATATGCTCTGAAAACTGCGCAAGGGATTTACGGTGTGAGTGTGTATGTATCATTAACTTTAGCTAACCTTTTTCCCCTGGGTCATGTAATACAGGACACATGAATCTACGGTACAATTTTATAAAAACCAAAGCACATAAATCTCGTAATGGTGCGAGGGTTTAAAGCCGAAACTAACACCAAAATGTGATAAACTTATACGCCCATTTGTATGACCCTGAAGCGCCTATGGATGATATAATTATGAACTCCAAACATGGTAATACCAATCATTATTAATGTAATGTGTCTTCCAATATGATCGACGGATATAAAAACGCTAGTGCAATTTAACAAATGGCGGAGTCACGGCATCCATAGCTTACTTCTAACTATACTAATATTATAAAGATGAAAGATTTGATTGTTTGTTTGTAACGAATAAACTCAAAAACTACTGAGCGGATTTAGATGAAATTTGGTACACAGATAGTAGATAGCCTGGTTTAACATAGGATACTTTTTATCCCGATATTCCCAAGGGAACGGGAAAGACGCCGGTGAAACCGCCAGCGACCTCTAGGTTATATAAATATTTTGCCTATAATGTTAGGCTGTCGTGAAGTTTTAAGACATTATTTTGAAACTTATTTTAAACATTGATGTTTAGTTTGGATTGATGATTCATTCTTCATATTCCTAGTAGCTTTTCTTTTTACAAATCATGGAAATTCCGCAATCGAGTTTTCTTCTTCTTCATACAATACGGGCTGTCTCCGCAACTCGACGACTTTTTTTTGCCTATTTTGCGTCCGGAGGGTGTCAGGCCCGATCACTCCAGCCATCCCAGCTCAACCAGGAATGCTGCCAGCGCCTTCACGTCAGAGAGGGCTTCCCGGAGACTGCCTGGTGAGCCGAGGTACTTCGCCTTGTAAGGGGCTACTCCGTCACAATCCAACAGGACGTGAGCAGCTGTCTCTTCTTCCTCCATGCAGCCTCTACATAGTGGGCTGTCAGTGACACCTAAATTGAAGAGGTGCTTTGGCCAGTGATGGCCCCTGTTTTCAAACGTAACAGCGGTCTACTGAGTTTAAGGAGAGCTCTGGCCCAATGCACTAACCAATTATGCTACAGATACCTATGAGGACACGTCGATTTTTTCTAGTATATTTTCAACGTTCTACGGTGTTGTTTTCTTGTTAAATATTTATCACATAAAAATAGCATGGTAAAATGCAAAGTTAAAAAGTTATAATTAGATGGCTGTTTCATCTTAATCGATAGACAAACATCTGTAAAGATGTTTCTTTCGAATGCGAGGATATTACTCTCATTGATGAAACAACGGTGGCCAACACCGTAGAACGGTGAAAATATACTAGAAAAATTCGACGTGTCCTCATAGGTCTCTGTAGCATAATTGGTTAGTGCATTGGGCCGGACTCCCAAGGATGCGGGTTCGAATCCCGTCAGGGCGACATGAGACTAGTTGCTTTTTTCTAGTATATTTTCTTGTTTAATGTTTTAAAGTCCCAACAAGTTCAGATTGTTTTCAGACGTCGCACTATACGTAGGTATGTATATGTACGACTCTCGCACCCAGTATTGCGCTCCCATAGACTTGGAAGGTTGAGACCGTTCGTGCGTTGTACAATACATATATGTTCGTACGAGTAAAATTCGTACGAAAACACGTCCGAAGTGAGCACGGCCTAAGCCAAATTAAAAAGCTGCTCGTTTATTTTATTAGCTTAATAAAAAGATCTTTCTTAAATTAGTTAGGTATCTCAAGGTGAGATGTGATGTGTTGTTTGTGATGGAAATTGACCTTACTGATATGTTAAGCTCACTTTTCAATTTGACGACTCTGTATGAAATAAAACAGGGAGAAAAAAATAGCCCTTGACGAGTTTCTTGCCGGTTGTTCTCGTTACGCGTCTCCCGCCGTAGGGTTTGTGCTTGTAACAGCCTAGACTGAATAAATGATATTGATTTGATTTGAGAACATACAGCCATCATAAGAATGTTGTTCACGGTGAGTAAACGGGGATGCAAAGTAAGATTGTCTTTGAAACACACTCGCTGTTTTACACTATACGCCACGTTTCGGGTTGACTCGCTTGACGGGGTGACGATGTCATTCGCAAATGTTTAAGAACTAAGCACTTTGGAGGCTAATTAGCTAATTTTAAATTCTATCGCAATCCCTTTTAATTCGTCATTTGAAAGATATTAACATACTTCAGGCCGTCATTATTTGACATTTGAAAGGGATTGTGATTGTGTCGTTTTGAAAGGTATAGAATGAACGAAATTGAAGTGTCTAAGCAAAGTGTCAGATGAAAATATCTTTTAAATGTATGGAGAAGTGTCATTTAAAACATCATTCGTTCTGAAAGGAATTGCGACTGTAAGTTACACAATTCCATAAATCACTATCGCACTCGCAATACCTTTGAAAAGGATTGTGATAGATTTTTAAATTAGACAATTAGGGGGCTGGTTGGTTGTTAAAAGGTCTTACGCGATCTCCTCACACAAACTTTCATCGCAAAAACACAGTATCACAGTTACTCATTTAGCGTACCCTTTGGCACATAATCATAATTTATAGTGTTAGCATTCATAATTATCTAAATCTATTTTACCGTTATTAATGAGTAAGTGTTTTATCTTCATAGTTATTTAAGTTATTAACGAGTAAGTGTATTGGCTTCATAATTAATCGTAGCTGATTTGACTTCATTTTCCCACCACTTTCAGTATTCGTTTTTTCCTACGATTGATAATGGCGCCAGTCAATTATTCCGTCTTTGACTTTTAAAGTGAATACATGTGTTGAGTTGCTTGTAGTTTGTGAAATTACTTTCAATAACAATTAAGACTTTGTAATCGAACGGTTGAAGTTTGTGTTATCCACCTGACTGCGTATAGATCAGAAGTGGGAGTGGAAGAAGTATAATAGTAACACTAGTACATATTATCACGTAGAGTAATGACTCGTGGGAACCCCCGTATTTTCTCAGGCAGTGCCGCAACAACATGGGAATAGACCGTTTGAAATCGTACAAAGAAAAAGTGGAAAAATAGTTCCGTAATAGAATTTTAACTACTATTAATTCTAGTTATTTGAGGCGTTTTAACTGTTACTTTCTTTATAAAAAATTTGTATTGTTTTTATTTCTGAAGCGTTTTATTTTTCATTCCTTGTCTATTTTCGTTCGTATTTTCCTATTTCATTCATTGTGTAACAAAAAAAAATTACCTCTTAAACTGCCCCCTAATTGTCTAATTTCAAAATCTATCACCATCCCTTTTAGAGGTATTATGATAGTGATTTATGAAATTGTGTAACTTATAGTCGCAATCCCTTTCAGAACGAAAGATGTATTAAAAGACACTTCATTTAACACTTCTCCATACATTTGAAAGATATTTTCGTCTGTAACTTTGCTTAGACATTTTATGATTTTGTAATTTTTGCATTTTTCAATGCTATTTTTATACTTATGGTAAATTTTAAATAGAAAAATATGGGAAAAAATTAACTCGGCCACAAGTGAATTCTCAGACGGGAATCGAACCCGCGACCTTTGGAAATCCGGTCCAAGAGCATTGGACTATTTAAAATTTACCATTTGCTTAGACAGTTTAATTTCGTTCATTCAATATCTTTCAAAACGCGTTCCGATTACAATCCCTTTCAAATGTCAAATAGTGACGGCCTGAAATAGAAAATATCTTTCAAATGACGAATTGAAATAGATTGCCATAGATTTTAAAATTAGACAATTAGCCCTGGATTTACAATACATATTATGAAGTTCGGAGTTATGCTATGGTAGGACTTCCAAGATAATAAAATCTATGTATAAACAATATGTATGATTAAAGCCGCTGTATAACCTTGATATATTATGTATGATTTCACTTATTAGCTAAGTAAGAAAAAACTTTATAGTGAAACCACAAAGAAGTATTTTGGTTACGTCATTTTGCGGCGAACCGGTCGCTGAGCTCATCGCTTTGAAGTTTTTTGGATTCCTAAACGATTTAGTATCGAAAGCTTAACTATAGATAACGCAGGGTATGACTACTGTAAAAATATTTGTAGAATAATGTTTTATTTCTACAAATTACAAATACGAAAGTTTGTGTAGGTGGATGGACGAATAATAAATAAAATAATAAATAAATAAATATTTCCATACAATCACACCAATTATCTAGCATGTTAACTATCATGAAGAACTTGTGATATGAATACTACATTACATAACGAATAAACATACTTATATACTTTTTTTTGTAAATACATACATAATATACATATTAAACACCCAGACCAAGACAAATAGACATGTTCATGCACACAAATATTTGTCTTGTCCGGAGATCGAACCCGTGACCTCTGGCGCAGAAGGGGTTAGTGCCCTGCGCCAAACAAGTCGTCATATTTGTTAATACTCTTTCTCCGCAAAAACTACTAAACAAATTTTAGTAAAATTGGACACACATAGTAGTAGCCTGGACTAAAACATAGAATAAATAAATTAATATTTGCATACAATCACACCAATTATCTAGCCCACGGGATACTAGATAACGGATAAACATACTTATATATTTTTTTGTAAATACATACATTATTATACATACTAGGGCGGTTACAACCCGATACTCGGGTTCGTCGATCGACGAAAAATTCCAAATTATGCGAAAATCTTTAATTGCAGTTTGTGATCATCACGTTTAACATTTTGTATATTTTATAGTTTTCGGAACAAATAGACTCGAGTACCTTTAATTTGATACCTTACTCGGCCGCGTACTACGCGCCAAAGTCCCTATCGAGTCGTCACAAATTTTGCGAACCTGAATTAAGTATATAGATCAAACACCCTTATACTCTTACTTATAGAATACTCTTTATCCCGATGACATTCTAACGGCCGAAATTTATAGGTAACCTATCTGTAGATATGGATAGGGCTATCTGCGATAGTTGCCTTGGATACTGGCTTCGTTGCCTAGCGACCGTCGTTATTTCGGTTATATTAACAAAAATGTCCTAGGCAACTATCTGAGATAGCCCAATGCATATCTACAGATAGGTTATTAATTTCGGGCGTTAATCAGAACGTAACAATCTTCAGACATGGTATGATCTGATGGAAGGACAATTGGTGAATTAAGTATAATATAATAATGAATATCTAGATAGCCATTCTGTAATTTGAATCGGAAACGACTAATCTCATTAACTGAATTACTGACCATACCTTTATTTAGGTTAAGGCGGTACCCCCACCGAAAGTGGCGCCGCGTTGAATATTATTTAATATCGTAATTCTAATACACAATTTTAATAAAACTAAACGTGGAATTTTTAGAGCCCATAGTTTAGTATTTTTACACGGTATCATTACATTCCCTCGTAGTCACTGCTAGAAGTAGATAGCAAAACTGCTAAAAGTGGCCGTTTTTGACACATTTGCTATCTACTTCTACGAATGACTATGACGAGATGTAGCGATACCTTCTAAAAATACAAGACAATGGGCTCTAAAAATTCCACGTTTAGTTTTATTAAAATTGTTAATTTGATTGATTGATATTAAATAAAATTCAACGCGGCGCCACTTTCGGTGGGGGTACCGCCTTAAATAACAAACACATTCTACAATCACCTTGTTAGAAAATTAAATGTACTAAAAATGTGACTGTTCTATTTTCAAAAATACGTTTTGCCTCGTACAATGAAAAAAAAACAAAAAAAAACAACAGAGTGACGCAACCAACACTGTAATTTTAAGAAAAAACGCAAACCATAGATTTATAGTGCGTAACGATATTGGAAAAGGGATTTAAAAAACTATCAATACCACAGATATGATGTTGCAATACTATTGTTTCAAACCGTTTCGTTCATTTCAAAGCAATAACTAAGATACCATAAATCATGGAGGGATAGACAATGGACTGTGAATTGAAGATTCTGTGATAAAAGTCTATAGTTTGTGGTCATTGTTTAAGGCCGATTGTTTGGTTGGTTTAGTTTTTTTTTTACTATGAATGGGTTCGTTCTTGATCCTAGTCTAGCCTGGGGACTAAAGACAGGATCTACGGTGCAAAGAGCTAGCCCAGAAGGTGCCCGTTTTCAAATTCACCGAAAAAAACCGCCTCTGTGGTCTAGTGGTCCCGGGTTCGATTCCCAGCGGGGGTACATATTGTATTCGGCTTGGTTGGTGGTAGGACTTGTTTTAAGCCCGCCTGGCTAGCTACCACCACCTTATCTAAGCCTGACGCCATAATAACAGTGTTTTCAGCATTGTTGTGTTCCGGCAGTTCGAGATAAGATAGCCAGTTCCTCAGTGGTTGAGGATTCCGGGAGAGGCTCGCTTCCATCTTCAGCCTTATCAATACTTAACATCATGTATGATGAAGGATAAGAGTCTCCCCGTCATTCATAAAAAAAAGGAAATACAGACGCAGGGAGGGAGTACCACTCCTTTTCTGTGCGCAATATAAAAGCTATTGAGTAGCTATGCGAATCTTTGAGCTACATTTGATACAGCTCGATTCTAAAGAGTATTTTTTTTTAAGTCCAAGTTAAGGTGGCCGCTTTGAGCTGACCTCCCCTGCAAATAAATAAATAAAATAAACAACGAATAGCGAAGTGCTTTGATTACTATACTTTCATAACTCAAAAGTGTCAATCGATCAAGTCTGCCCCCTAATTGTCTAATTTCAAAATCTATCATAATCCCTTTCAAAAGTATTATGATTGTGATAGTGATTTATGGAATTGTGTACATATAGTCGCAATCCCTTCCGGAACGAATGATGTTTTAAATGACACTTCATTTGACACTTCTCTGTACATTAAATTTTGAAAGATATTTTCATGTGTCACTTTGCTTAGACAGTTCAATTTCGTTTGTTCAATACCTTTCAAAACGTGTCCCGATCACAATCCCTATCAAATGTCAAGTAGTGACGGCCTGAAGTATGTTTATATCTTTCAAATGACGAATTGAAAGGGATTGTGAAAGATTTTAAAATTGGACAATTAACCCCCTGGTCTGCTGTCTGGTCTGATCTATACACATTTAAGCGACTCAAGAGCCTTCCATCTTCATAAACTACACTGAGCTAAATGAGCTATACGAGCTAGAAGAGCTATATAACTCTTGACTGGGTAAAGAGCTACATAGCTCGTATCTTTTCAAAGAGCTACATTTCTCATGGCTATCCAGGTGTGTTTAATGCTGGGCTGACAACCTGTCATGTCACTATTGTTAATTTCCGGACGTTCATTAACATTAACTTTTATCTTTATCCTTCATTTTGCTTTTACTGTTGTTTTTCTCAAGTTCAGTTTTGGCTGAAAATGATAAATAACCTACGTATTACGAAAAACATCACAACTTACAAATTACGGTAACTTTAATTCTTATAAATTAACTTTTACGAGCATTAATCAAAGTCGTACCTACTCACAAAAAGATTAAAGCGTTTTTAATATCCAACATATTTTATAATATACCGGTTACAGCAAAACATAATAATATTGCAATCGAATACGCGCGAGTCCTATCCGTTACGTGACGAAATAGTAATTTTAACTTATAGCTTTATGTGACACTTCGGCTAGTAGGTTGAAAGTATTTTAGTATGTACAGTCAAAAGCACGTAAGGTTTTGCACTAGGTATCCGAAATCTGCTTTAAAATGTTGTAAATATGTTAAACTAGCTTCCGCCCGCGGTTTCGGTTGTCGGTCCCGTGGGGTTATTACCTAAAAATTAGCAATTATCGCGCAGACATCGCGCAATCGCTGCGGAACGTCAAAATAAAAATTATGTAATTACGTATGTGATTGCTGGCTAATCGCTCGCTGATGGCACAGAATACTTAGTAATAGTACAATGGTTCGTATAACGGCGTCTCACTCTCTCGTGCTCCTACCTAGGTACGAGAGTGAGACCGCGTGTTGCTAAGACGCTAGCGCCAAAAACAATTAGTAGCAATAACAGGAACTAAATGAACGCACATTGTAGTTTATTGCTTGTTCGGTAGAGGTTGATACGTGACGTAAAGCAATTACCTATCGTGCAATCTCTGCTGTCACCTTGCTGTTGCAAAGATAGGTATTAGCCCCGCCGCCGTTCCTGTGGGAATATCGGGATAAAAAGTAGCCTGTATTACTCCCCGTCTTTTCAACTGACTCTTTGCCAAAAATCAAGTCGATTGGTTGCTTAGTTAGGGCGTGGAGGAAAGGACAAACAAACAGACTTTCGCATTTATAATATTATTATTAGTTAGGATTAATATAATTCCATATGTACACTACTCAATGGGGATTGAGTGGTGAGTCTAACCGCTTCTGTGGTCTAGTGGTACAACCACCGGTATCAGACCCAGGGGTCCCCGGGTTCGATTCCCAGCGGGGGTACATATTGTATACGGTTTAGTTGGTGGAAGGACTCGTTGTAAGTCCGCTTGCTCTGAAATTACATCTTATCTGATTCTGGCGCCATAACAACAATGTTTTCAGCATTGTTGTGTTCCGGCAGTTAGAGATAAGATAGCCAGTTCCTCAGTGATTGAGGATTCCGGGAGATGCTCACTTCCATCTGCAGCAGTCTTATCAATACTTAACATCAGGTATGATAAAGGATGATAAGAGATTCCCCGTCGTTCAAAAAAAAAAAATTAAGGGAGTTATACATTTTTAATTTTGCATTTTAAAATGCTATTTTTGTGTGACAAATATTAAACAAGAAAATATACTTGAAAAAAGCAACTAGTCTCATGTCGCCCTCATCCCGTCAGAGCGACATGAGACAAGTTGCTTTTTTCTATAATATTTATTAATATTTATTAAGGGAGTTGGCTCTAATGAATTTGTGTTTTCCCATAAAACAGTCAGAAATACAATGCCTGTAATTATAGTAGTAGTAGTAGTTCAGAAAATATTGACGATTAAAAATGACTATGATTTTACAGTCGGGGAACTCCCGGTTGACCGGTAGAGTTTTTTTAGGGAGCTTTATTTAAAAAAGTAATAGATATATAGAAAACGTTTATATCACAAATAATATAACATTAACAGGTATTTCATTTGAATAATAAATAATTTGTTTAGCCTTAGTACTTTTCGAAAATACGTTTCCCAAAAAAACTTTTCTGATCAACCGGGAAGTTCCCCGATTGTACAAATAAAGAGAAAATAAAAGAATTAAACTCTTAAGTAAGTAGGTACTCGTCGTCTCAGCCACATAACACCCACTGCTGGGTATAGGCCTCCCAATGGGGGGGTGTGCCATAATCGCCACGCTTGGCAGGCGGGTTGGCGATCGCAGTATGTCCAAGTTTGTAGGAGACGCTGCTGCCCATCTCCTGAAGGCTGAGTCCCTTAGTCGCCTTTTACGACACCCACGGGATGAGAGGGGGTAGTGCTATTCTAAGCCGACACTACACAGCAAGTATATCCACAAAGTTTTTTACCGAAGTGTTAAGTTCGCAGACCATAACTATTTCGTTAACATGCAATGCACATACATCGCCACCAGTCTTCGTTCATCTAGGCCAGTTACAAAACACCATAAAATCTATTACTTAGTTTTGCTTCCGCAGAGTGCAGTAACACATATGTTCACTGGCTGGCGAAGTCACGATGGCTGATATAAATAAAGCAATATAATAATGTAGGATTTCCTCTTATATTAAATATGTTTCAAGATTGTAGATTTGTGTCTGGCAACGACATGTTCCTTTGTAAATGTTGTTGCTTCTGTTAAAGCTGATAAGTTTCTTGCGGCCGTTCTTCTTACCAGTTAAAAGATGTCCTAAATGGCTGGTAGGAAAAAAAAATTGGACGATTCGAAAGCACTTATCTATAAGTCTATTTGAATAAAAATCTTTGACTTTGACATTACAGACAGTCTACACAGGGTTTCGGGTTTAAGGCGCGATATACGACTGAAGCGAATAATGACAAAAAAGCATTTTTTTTTTAAAACCCACGACGACGTTTAAACCGTTACTGAAAAAGGATAAAATAATATAAAAACCTCCGACTTAATTATCCGTCAGGGGCTGCCATCTATACTATATATAATATTATAAAGAGGAAAGATTTGTATTTTTGTATGTAACGAATAAACTCAAAACTACTGGACCGATTTTGACGAAATTTGGTATAGATAATCTTTAGACCCCAAGTAGTAATATAGGCTATAAATTATCCCAAAATTCCCACGGGAACGGGAACCACGCGGGTGAAACCGCGCCCGGCCTCTAGTCACTATTATAATGATGGATGACCCCTTTAAAATTCAGAAACTTTACAATTACCAAGAGTCTGTAAAATAATAATTATTACATAGTAACTTTTTGTATGATCATTATAATAATTGTGTTTAAACATATTTAAAAAAAACTTACATCACAACGCAACGCAATATTACACCACATAAGGGCAACTATTACTCAAAAATTACCAAAAAGTAATTAATTCAAATATCACCTATTTAAAGTAGGCCAATTACTTTAAAAGCAATCGAAAACTCGTACTCAATAAATTGTCGTTTAAAAATAAAACGTGAGATCATGCAATATAAAATGGTAATGTTCCATGATCCAAGACCAAGACGTCAGTATAATAATATTAATTATATTAGCACATCAAAAGTAACTTCGCGCACTCATAATTAAAACAACTTTTGCGGAATATTTAGTGCGATTTATTTACCCGAAATATATCTGTCAACCCGTGACCACGGCAACTGAAAAGGTGCCGAAACGTCGGGAAACCAAAAAACCTCTAATAAACCGAAAAATTATAGTACCAAATATATATAACGGGTAAATAAATCGCACTAAATACTCCGCAAAAGTTGTTTTATTTCAATTAATTATATAGCTTACTTACCTACTTTTTTTACAAAATCCGAACTCTGTCTCTAGCCCTCCAGAGCTTTAAGTTATGGAGTCGAAAACGTGCTCTTAACTAAATATTTTAATGCAAATATTACTTGTAGGTATAGGCACAGATTAATTAATAGTTACTTGTTGGGTAAGTGTTGAAAATCATATTAAATTCAATACCTATACATATTAAATTCAAAATTCAAATAATTCAACTGTCGTACGTAACATTTCACCAGAAACCTTCTCAACATAGCCCTATATTAATACCCATTTAGAATAATCTTAAGACCTAATTTGACTAACTTTACGGTACACTTTGAATGTTCCGCACCCACTCCAAACCCCAAAATCGTTATCATATTTCATGGTATCACTAGTACATTTACTTGTCGCAGTATTTGTCGAACCTGTCGCGGCTGTGGAATGCCACCTTAAGGTACGCTCGCTATGGGCGGCACAAGTACAAAAACTCGGCTAATTATACCGGTGACACAATTCCATAGAGCGCGCACGGTGTTTCTAAATCGTACATGGAATACAAAAAACGTCTTGCCTATTGCGTATGCATTTTATTGCATTGAAAGTAAAAGGATTAGGTAGCTAAGCTACTTACTAGAAAATGCTTAAGTATACTCGTAGGTGGCCTGTTTGGCGACAAACATCTCAAGACGGCCATCGGTAGCCAGGTTATTTATTGAAAAAAGAATTGACTGTGAAGAAGTCAAGAGTCTTGTTATCATACATTCTTCTTCTTCTTACCGAGTGTGGATGAGTGGCCACATCTGGTGTCAGAGTTTATCAAGCCGCTTATAAGGCATCTGACTTGGCTTAACGACTGTAATCAAATGGCAACAGCCGGTTTTAACGTGCCCTCCGAAGCACGGAAGCGCTCAGTTATAATGCCACTTTACGGTCACCCATCCGACACCTGAACAAAGTTTGCTCAACAAACGTGATCGAATACGATCAGTCTGCCAAGCGCGGCACTGGCCATATAATCATACATAAACAACACAGACGTAAAAAAATATTTTTTTATTTTTTGTGGATTTTGATACGCCTATCCAAGGTCCGCGGGCGTGGTAAGGGTTTATCCCGCTGTGGTGTTTAGTTTGAAATCTTTTAATTTCATTTCTCAAAAACGTTCCTTCAGTAACAGAGGAACTTTTACGGATGATAGCTATCATCCGTAAATGATTTCAAAGTCTATCAGTTAAGTTCAGTTTGGTTGGTGGTAGGACTTGTTGTAAGTTCGCCTGGCTAGCTACCACTATCTTATCTAAGTCTGACAACAATGTTTTCAGCATTGTGGTGCTCCGGTAGTTGTGCATGTGTCTAGATCTAGAGGGTAGGCGGCCGAGATCCCGTTTCTTTGAATGGCTTTGATACTCATTGCGGTTTTGTTACTTTAAACGATAAACTTTAAAAAATAATATTGATTAATTAATTGTTTGATTAATATTGTCTCGGTAGCTCAGCGGTTAGAGCATTGGACCGGATTTCCAAAGGTCGCGGGTTCGATTCCCGTCTGAGAATTCACTTGTGGCCGAGTAAATTTTTTCTAACATTTTTCTATTTAAAATTTTCCATAAATTGATATTGACTTTGATCATCAACAACTCCTCATTTATCAGGTTCTCAGATTTGGTTCCATACAAGAAAATGATAGTAACGATGGGAAGAATACGTGGTTTTGTTTTCGTTATGGGTCTTTTAACACCCTGTATAAACAACCAAGATAATTAGCATTGAAAACCGCGAAAGTGAATATTAATCATTGACCACATACATGACAAGATTGCTTTGTAAATGTACCAACCAAGGGCAAAATAAACTTCATTCTAGGTCAATTCCTTAAATGGACCCAGGCAGGTCAGATCTACATCAGCGTTTAACTTAGCTATTATGAAGATTACTTGGTATTGCATTTAAAGCTGTTTTTTATTTTATTTGAAGCTTTCGTTATCTCATTTTAACTTATCCATACTCTATTATATTATTATTATAAATACGACAATATTCCTGGTCGTCTTAGAGGTAGAGATAAGATTAGTTAGAACTTAAAAAAAGACATAAGTATGTTGTTCTTCCAAATATTTTAAGAGGTGAGGAAAGCGATTAACTGATACATGCTAAAAAATTAAAACAAAAATGATTAAATTTACAGCAGTTTTGAATAAAAACAAAATCTATAGCAAAAGTATTCAGTAATGATAATAGTTACAACTTGGTCTTACAAATCTTAATGTAGGATAAATAATAGAGGGAAAAGATATCTAAATCATTACTAACATTATTGTAAGCTCTGCACATTCGATAGACAGGGTGTTATGTGTTACGTTGTTAGTACATGTTGGCAACGAGAAAAGTTTGCGTGCTCTGGTACTAACCACCTATGAAAAATTAAAAATGGCCCAACTGAGTTCCTAAGTTCCTACATTTTCGTAGAAAGTTAATTTAACGATATTAACACTAATAGTAATGAACGATTCTCTCCAAGACTTTATCAGTACCGCCTCTGTGGTCTAGTGGTACAAACACCGGTATCAGACCAGGGGTCCCGGGTTCGTTCCCAGCAGGGGTACATATTGTATTCGATTTGGTTGGTGGTAGGACTTGTTGTAAGTCCGCCTGGCTAGGTACCACCATCTTATCTAAGTCTGACGCCATAACATCAATGTTTTCAGCATTGTGTTCCGGCAGAGAGTGTCGCTACCATCTTCAGCCTAATCAATACTTAACATCAGGTATGATGAAGGCTAAGAGTCTCCCATAAAAAAAACCCAAACCAAACCCAGCCACAATGAGTTGACTCAAGCAAAAACGATTACGCAAAAAGTGCGACTCATCAAAGACGCTCCAAGAGCGTGATTAATAATTATTTGGAGGAAGAACCGAAGTCGTGACCTGTTAGGCTCCATTATACTTGTACCCACACATCACAAGGTCACTAGGCGTAATTCATACCATCAGAGGTATCAAATATGGCTGCTATGTTTGCTGTTTATAAACGCAGTGTTGAAGAACTCAGAAAATAAGTAAGTACTTAAAATAAGTAAGTGAACCCTGTGACCACGGCAGCTGAAAAGGTGCCGAAACGTCGGGAAAATCAAATAACCCCTTAAAACCTAAAAATACGGACAATTGCAACTTAGTTCGTGAAATATCCGGAAAAGTTGTATTATTTCAAGTACTTAATTCTTAGAAAATGTTCAAAATTCAATATCATTAAATCAGTCTAGGCTATTACAAGCACTTGGGAATACCAAAGAAGCTACGCCATGGGTTCAAAAAGCTGAAGAAAAGTTCAGAGGGCTCTTAGACCCCCAGAAAGGATGAAGACATTCGAGGACGGGAAGAACCGGCAAGAAATTCGTTAAGGGCTGTTTTGATGATAGTTTGGTTTAGTTATTGAATAAACTGATTATTGTAGGTGCACGATGTTTTTCGTTGTGGTCAGTCGCAAAATTGTTGACTATTGTATTTTCTTGAGGTTAGCTATGCTATGCTTCAGAAGGGACGTTAAACCGTTGGTCCTGGAGTCTGGACGCTTTAGCAGTCGTTAAACTGCGGAGCTGCATTAGCTCATACCGCAACCCCCCTTCTTCCATCGGACTTCTAGGCACACTGCGGGCTACCACCCTTTAAGATAAGATAAGATAAATGTTTATTTCTATCATATACAGCACACACATTCAATACACAAGAATAAAACACAAAAACTAAGGAACAAATAAGATTATATCATCTCAATCTGTGTGCCACATCGATAGAAAGAGGCAAAAACTCAGTAATACCTTTACTTGACAGCAAACCACTGATTTTCAGTTTATGCCTAGAGCAAGCGCGAATCCACGTCTACGACACAGACGTATGCGATAACTAAAAATAAATAATTTATTAATGGACGTTCATTATTAAATTCAATACAAAATCATTAGATAAAACATGCAATTACAAAAAAAAAAAAATTGATAATAGTATTAAAATAAAATGAAAATATAACAATTAAAATTATGATTAGATTATGAATAAGTTAAGGGCGCGCTCTAGGCCAAAAGCAAAAGTAATAACTGCAACGGCGAACTGCAATGTAAATGCTGCCTTATTTCTTTGAAAAATAAGGCAGCATTTACTATATAATTCTCCGGCCCCATTCGGCCGGTCCGGAATGAAGAAATTAAGGTTTTTTTTTAAAGGATATTTAAAGGTTATTTACAAAAAATATATAACATAAGCCCTGCCTTGTCTAAAGTGTAATTATACTAAAAAGTTCCAAGCTTTATTTTAATGTATTACTTGAATACTAGCAGTGTTAATTATAGTGATTTGGAGGCAACTTCGCAATTTTTTTCTATCGAGAAAATTTTATGCAATCGTGTTTTTGAGTAACATAGTCACTAGTGTAAGTTCTGTAGTTTGCTGCATCTTAATTTGAAATTCAGTTTTTCATTAATATTGATATTACAGACGATCATGTAAAGCAATCTGATTTTCGTTGGCCTATAGCGGGCCCTTAAGACTAAATTATAAATTATATACTTTCAAATAAATTAAGCCATTCCCGCAGGAACCGCCACAAAGCGTTCACTGGTCCCTTTCTTGGTTGATATACCTAAATGTCGCACCAAGCGCTACTCAAAATATTTTATATTGCGCACAGCAAAGGAGTGGAACTCCTTCCCTGCGTCTGTATTTACTTATAAAACTAAGTCCTTCTTCAAAGCAAGGATGAATAGGCACCATCTGGGTTAGCTTGCTCCACCATAAATCCTGTCTGACACCCCAGCCCCATTAAAGTTAATGCTTCATTAAAACTATTGCTGTCACTTTTTATTTCTTGACAACGAAATGTGACAACAATAGATTTAATGAAGCATTAACTTTAATGGGGCTTACTGCAACTGGGTGTTAGCCCCTGGGTTTGATTGGGACCAAGAGCTAACCCATTCGAACCCAAAAAAATAAACACCAATCGATAAACCTAGCGTGGTATAAGGCCGCGCCAAACTTTATTGCGAGTCCGAAGTTGGTCGCAAGTCGCGTCGCAGTAGCTAATTTTGGGTGTCAGCGGGGAACAGCGGGACGTAATACTGCGCAAGTAAGCACTCGCAGCTAACTTCGGACTCGCAATAAAGTTTGGCGCGGATTGTACCTGTCATGGTCCATTCTTCTTGTGAGGGAAGTACATGTTGTTCCCATCTTTGTAATAAATTTGAATTTATCATACAATAAATTATTGAGTAAGCACCATTAAGTAATATTGTTTATTTTACATATTTTATATACTCTAGCACGCATTGTTCCGAAAAGATTTATGAAGAAACTTTTATTTATTACTAGAGGCCGGGCGCGGTTACAGCCGCGTGGTTCCCGTTCCCGTGGGAATTTTGGGATCATTTATAGCCTATGTTACTACTTGGGGTCTAAGGATTCTCTATACCAAATTTCGTCAAAATAGGTCCAGTAGTTTTTGAGTTTATTCGTTACATACAAAAATACAAATCTTTCCTCTTTATAATATTATAGTATAGATTAAAGTTGTTCCGGCAGTTTAGAGATAAGCTAGCCAGTTTCTTAGATTTCACCCAAAGCCATATCATTTACTTAACATCAGTTAAAAAATTTGTAGTCATCAGCCAGTTTTAATGTCCCCGCTGCTGGGGCACTGGCCTTCCTTATGGATGGATAAGGAGAACCACGCGAGCCCAATGCGGATTGGTGGGTTTTAACGACTGCAAATGCAGCCGGGACCAAGGATTAACGGAAGAGCCCGAGATAAT
Source organism: Chrysoteuchia culmella (assembly GCA_910589605.1). Lineage (NCBI taxonomy): Eukaryota > Metazoa > Arthropoda > Insecta > Lepidoptera > Crambidae > Chrysoteuchia > Chrysoteuchia culmella. Next base: position 2,995,125 of record OU342665.1, on the reverse strand, counting down.
AAATTTTTGGTCACCCATCCCGTGAACGACCATTGTGAAAGTTGCTTAACCTCAACAATCGCAGGCCGAACGCGCGAACCACTGCGCCACGGGCTCCTCATAAAAAAAATATGTTTATTTGAAAAAAAAAAGGTTTATAAAAATACTAAAAATGTGTTAATACCTATAAATAAAAATAGGAATACATCACAAACCTACTAGTATATCGAGATAGAAAAAAAGAGCGCTTCAAACTGTATGAGAATCTACCTAGCGTGTCGAATTTTTCGTACCTACGATAATGTCTCGCACGAGCGAGATTTAGTGATGTGGAAGCTCTTGTAAGAAAACACAGCACAATTAACCATTTTCGTTTCTTAGTGCCGCGTGTTTTCATATCAACGGTCTCAAGCGGACTGATTTAGGTCGGAAAACTTTGACCGTTGGTCAAACTTTTTACACGCAAGGTAGGTAAACTTTTACCGTCTATCTCGATATATGTCTATGGGATATATCAGCAATGAATGTAATAGGTAGATACACAGAACATTAAACTTGTTCTGTGGGTAGATACATAGTCATCATCAGCCTGTGGACGTCCACTGCTGGACATAGGCCTCTCCTAGCTCACGCCTATTGCGGCGTTAATAGGAGGCTACTAGCCTACTGCTACCACGCTGGCCAGACGGGTTGGTAGAGGGTTTGTTCCAAGTTTTCCTTCTCTCGCACAGGTGTTCAATGCGTCGAGCCTCTTAGTCGACTCTTACGACATCCCAGGCATGTAAGGGAGTGGTGACACTTGTATTCTTAGGCCGTCACCATACGGCAGAGGCATACATAGTATCTACTTATTATTTATTTGGAGGGGACGAGGGTGGACAGTCTCCCTACTGCCTAGCTACTGTACATAGTACCTAGGCATTTTTATGGGTGTGTGTGGTATATGGTCACGTCACGTATGAACTGAAGGCAGGTGTGGAATAACCGATAAGATCCGGTTTTGACTCAATCTTGGCTATTAGTTCTAGCAATTTAATTTAAGTAACATACTTAAGGCCTTTATCTTGTAGTAATTGATCGAATATATAACTTAATCGTATAGTCTAGGTTTCTAGATTCTAGAAATAGTAAAGAACTTAAAATTATCTATCTCTATTTACACGATTACATTACCTTACACACTTTATTTACTAACTGACACTTATTAAGTATTACTGAAAATGTTATTATTTTAAATTTTAAAAGTCAATTCACTTAAGGTGGTACGACTTCTATACAAACAAACATTACACAATTATTGGTTCATCATACCTTAATAATACATACATACATGCGCGACTAACTCGTTTAAAAAAAAAATTGCACTTTCATACATAAAACACGAATATACTAATATCTTATCATTTCAATAATTCTACGTATGTGTGTGTGACCAATCGCATTTATATAGCTCATGTATGAAAGTACATTTTTTTATAATTTCGCGCAAACAAATCACTGAAACGAGTTAGTTGCACATGTATTTATGAATTATTAATGTATGATGAACCAATTAATGTGCAATGTTTGTTTGTATGGAAGTCGTACCACCTTAAAGTAGATTATGCATTATGGGGATAAAGCAGTGTCTTATGTCACTGGTAGCATTTTGAATCCTGAGCGAAATGAAGGGAGGGAAGGAGCCTTCCGGTATCGATTACCGCGGACTGGCCCATTAGAAGAATCATCTTAGAATTAATTGGCATAAATATATATATATATATATATATATATATATATATATATATATTCTATATTAAACAAGTTAATAATCGGTCCCCACTCGATACAAAGTGTATTAACTGACTGACTACGTTTACTGAGTTTAACATGGTTCTGTGATCCAAATTAAAAAAAGATATAATTGGACCACTTGAAGCTCTAACTGGTTGAACTGAGTAGTTGGACCACTGCCCCGGACTGTTAAATCTTAGTATTTGTTTTGTGCGTAGGTACATATCTATACATATGTGCAATGCCTTGCTTTGGTTGGTCAGTCACATAAATGCTTAAGTACAATGTTTGTAAAGAAAGAAGGAGGTTATTTAGGTAATACGATTCCCGTCTGAGAATTCACTTGCGGCCGAGTCAATTTTTTCCAATATTTTTCTATTTAAAATTTACCATAAGTATAAAAATAGCTTTGAAAAATGCAAAAATTACAAAATCATAAATTATTGTCAGTTGCATCTTAATCGAACGTTAAACACCTGAAAAGATGTTTCTTTCGAATGCAAGGATATTCCTAGCATTGATGTGACAACGCTGGCCTACAGCGTATTAAAAATATAAAAGTATTGGAGAATTTCGACGATGGTTCGCAAGTCTCGGTAGCTCAGCGGTTAGAGCATTGGACCGGATTTCCAAAGGTCGCGGGTTCGATTCCCGTCTGAGAATTCACTTGCGGCCGAGTAAATTTTTTCCAATATTTTTCTATTTAAAATTTAGCATAAGTATAAAAATAGCATTGAAAAATGCAAAAATTACAAAATCATAGGTTATTTCTTCGCTATTTTATTTCCAGATCAAATCAATAGTATCAATTTACGGTCGGTTTCAATAACCTAACCTCAGTAAGAGATAGGCTTACTAAAGCGTTGTTGCCTAGAATTTTTTGTTAATCAGCATAAAATAACCTAAAAATAACAGTGCTTGCTAAGTAACATAACCAAGATAGGCCTATCTCTTGTTAGGGATATATTATCTGTCCAGCAAATATGCTGTTCAAACCCAAGGCGGTATAATTAGGTGAAAGTCCGCCTCGGAACTCGGAAGATAGGCACGTATGTACAATCACAAACATAGCAAGCATTACAGTTGGTCAAGTAAATTGGCTTTTATTACGAAAGCGATAAGAGCAAGCTTAAAGTCAATTGTGGTGTCAACTGTACCTACGTAACCGCCGCCGAGAGTACTGTATCGATTGCCTTCACTATTAATCTTGGTTAAAGAAAGGTCCCTTTGTATAAAAAACCAAGTGCGAGTCGGACTCGCGCACGAAGGGTTCCGTACCAATATCTATAGAAACGAAAAAAAAACACTTTTGTTGTATGGGAGCCCCGTTTAATATTTATTTTATTCTGTTTTTAGTATTTGTTATTATAGCGGCAACAGTAATACATCATCTGTGAAAATTTCAACTGTCTTACTATCACGGTTCATGAGTTACAGACGGAAGCGGAGTCTTAGTAATAGGGTCCCGTTTTACCCTTTGATTTGAGTACTGAACCCTAAAAAATATGTTTTTCATTTATTTATAATTTTGGTCTGTGACATCTTTATAAGGCGAATGTCATAAAACAAATACCAAACGATACTGTTTCGTAATTTTGACCCACTGTTCACCGGCCTCGGTAGCGCAGTAGGCAGCGCGTAAGTCTCATAATCTTAAGGTCGTGAGTTCGATCCTCACCCGGGGCAAATCCTTTTTGCCCTTAATTTTGCATTTCTTTTTCATAAATTAATTGCATTAACCTCCTTATTAAACTTCTATATATTCCAATCCATAAACCTGTTTTATACAATATCCAAACCTGTTGTAATGTCGTCGTAATGATTCACGCTATGGGTGTTTATTACGACATGCTAATCTTATCCAACAATGAACACCGATAGCAGCCCACATTTCTCATGGTGGTATTTGTTAATGCATTTCACCACATGGCATGGGAAACGAGATATGAAAAATTGTGAATGTGCCATGAGATATTACATAACCCTGTCTGTTGTATTGCAAGGACTTGAAAGCGCCATCTAGTGTGCAAAAGCAACACTAAAATAAAACCTTGCTGACAAAAATGTATTCAACTTCTTTCTGTACTACAAAATATTTATTTTATAGCACTGTTGATTTTTTAAGTGATTATTTTTCTTCTTGCAGATTTGTTTGGTGCTGATAAGGTCACGGTCACCTTTCCGTACACAAGGACGTAAGTACCCATTTACATTTTTTCCCGCCAAAGCTGTAATAAAAACAAATACTTACATCTTTCAATTACATTACACTATTATTAGTATCGATCGTATCTCGATAATTCATACTAGGAATTTCGTCATAATCAAAAACTATTACCCACTTTATCGCTAGGCCATCTTTTACGAATTTTAAAGCGGATGGTGTTCTAGGTACCTCTTTGGTAACTTAGTGTTCTTTGGTAATACTCTTTACCAATTTAGTTGCAGGGATTTTTACAACACTTCGTTCTTATTCTAATGCCAATAAGGATGTTCGTAAACGTTTTCGTAGTCGTGTTGTTGTATTAAATTTGGTTTTGCTAACCAAAGAATGAGCATGTTATGTAAACTTTAAGGTCAGTTTGAGGTCGATTGTGTTTTATTTTTTTATCAGAGCCTATTGGACAAATATTAGTGTTTATGAGAATTGGTTATGAAGATTTTTATCTCAAAATTGTAAGGTCGAGAAGGCTAGTTATTGTTTTACAAAACGTTTTAACCATTTTTTTTTTTTATACATAAACAAGAGCTATCTAGTTCGTAAATTTTTATATACTATATTTGTCTTAGCTGGGTGTTTTAATATGTAAATTATGTATGTTATTAGTATTACAAAAAAAGTATATAAGTAGGTACGTTTATCCGTCTAGTATCCATTACACAAGTTCTTCATGAAACTTAACGTGGGCTAGATAATTGTTATTTGTATGCAATTGTTAATATTATTATGTTTTACATTCAAGTAAATAGCATACTAGCTTTTAATCTGGGGGCATGGTGTAAAAAGCCACATCCGTGTTAACTTTTAACTTTAAATTTTTATATCGCAATTCAAATTATTGTAAAAGATCTTGATGAGGGTCGACTTATTTTCCTTTAATTTAATAAAACATAAAAAATGCGGCACGTTTTTTGCTCACAATGTACTATCTATCTATCTACCTACTGTATTATTAGGACTACAAAGTATTGGGTGTTCATCTCATATTTTCGCTATCATACATGTTATTTTATCCATTATCAGCTATCGCCACAAATCAACTGTTTTATGAGCAAAGGTGTTAATTATTTCAAATTAATATGTAGCAAATTCCCACATTAATACAAAACCAAACGTTCATAATTACAATATCGTAACTTCATACTATATCAACCTACACATACATTATCGAGATAATTATTGATCCGTCACGTGATCCCACACAGAAACAATTTGACTTTTATTGTTTTTTTTTATTTTCGCTGATTTAAGTTAGAAATTGACGTGTGACGTGTGATCACGTCACGTCAAATCATAATGAACGTCTTATTTATTTTCATGTTTCATTTACAAAGAAAAAGAGAATTAACAGATCAACATATTTTTTAACCTCCGCCTTACATGAAGTTACGTGACAAAATATTGACAATTTATTTTACGTCATATTGTTAGATGTAAACTGATAATAATAAACATCAATACGTGTTCTGTGTCAAGATCGAAACGTGATTCAAACGTCAAAAATAATGTTTAGAATAAGCTAGGAATTCCAATAGAACGTTTGCATGAAGTATGTTAAAATAACGTGTTTATCTTAGTAAGTCTGATTGAGTATCATAGACACGCATGAGACATATTAGATAAGGCTTAAATAGTTTTTGAAGTAAAACTTCTTACGCGTTATGCACATCAGAGTTTGAATTTTTTGGGATGGGTAAAAAAATTTAAAGTCACCTCAGGACACGTGACCATGATCGAAAATTCGTAAGACCAATTACCGTTGACCGATTTCAAGTTACATAAAGTCTCACACTTGAAAGATCTACGTATATTAGTTAACAATAACCATTTTAGACAGATCTCTCAATACTACCAACTTTCATATTGATGCCAGGTCAGTTTTACCTGCCCAATCAAGTTGGTCTCCGTTTTCATCAACTTTTTATGAAGTTGTGGTCAAGATATAATGGATTTTGTTCGTTATTTTCGTTAAAGCGGTTTTCACTTCTGCCGGCACTCCCAGAGTGCAACCCGTTTTTTATTTATCCTCATACCGATACCGTCACGGGATAAATCCCTTGCATAATTCATTTATTTGCAAGGGCATGGTAAATACATGGTTTTATAATATTGATTATTGTGCAGATGACCCGTCGAGTTTGTCGACGTACAAATACTATAATCTTCATTCTAAATTATTACAATGTCAAAATGCTTACATGGTTGGTAGGAGCATCATACTCAAGACACAGCCTCAACGATGCCATATTTACCATTGGTTGGGTCTAAGATGTTGTGAGGAAACAAAAGTTATAAGTTGCCCAACCTTTTCATTGAAACGGGATGACTGATGACAGCGGCAGCTGAAAAGGTGCCGAAACGTCAGGAAAATCAAAAAACCCCAAAAAAAACTAAAAATACTGACAATTACAACTTAGTTCGTGAAATATAGCGCATTTGATATCCGTAAAAGTTGTTTTATTTCAAAGATAAATCTCAGCAACACAACACAAAGATAGAATGACTTATTCTTGGGCCTTTCAGGAATTTGATTTCTTCTTGTATAATAACTTAACATGAGTTTTCCTTTCCGTTTACTGACAGTAAACGGAAGTCATTTTGTATGCGAATCTTTACAGCGCCTCTAGTGGGCAGTAGCAGAACTACAGATTCTCATACAAAATTTCTCTGTACATTAAACGGAAAGAAAAACTCATGGTAGGCCCACAGGTATAATGAAGGCTAAGAGTCTCCCCGTTGCTTATAAAAAAAAACCGTTTTAAATTGTAAAACAAAAATCAGTTGTTACTACCAGGTACTATGACAGCAGGAAATCTTCTGTGACATGTCAAATGAGCTGTAAACATGTACATTAACAGTAAAAAGAGGAAGGAATTTATACATACATAGGAACTTTTTATCGTATACATTTTGCATTTTTATTATTATCCATACTTCCATAATACTGAATATTATAAATCGCCACCCTTTTGCGCTAAATACAGAAGCAGTCCACCCATTTCCCTTGTTACGATTTTGAATTTCCTCACATTTTCATGACCACGTGCCTGTTTTCGAAGCGACATTTCATCCCATACTAAAAGCGTAACCTTCTAAGTTAGAAGAATCAAGTTACAGTTAAGAAGAGGTTAGAAGTTCTTGTGTTCTATGATTGCAACAGTGTCACCGTCACTCAGCATTCCGAAGCGAGCAATAAGCATATGTATTACGCATTCGCGACCGACCTACATCGCCAAGGCTGCGTGTGTAGGCTGCTTCATTGTTTGTAATTAGGATTTTACACCCACCGTCGATTGTTGGAAAGTGTGAATCTTGGCAGGATAGCAAGTGTATTTTTTAATGGCATAATTATCAGCCATGTTAATATCACCCCGGCTGGATCACAGGCCTTCCTTATGGATGAATAAGAAGAATAGTTGATGACCCACCACACTGCAATTGCAGCAGTGTCAAACGGGTTAACGTGTCTTCCTCAGCTTGAGGTTATATTTTTGTTTACCTAATAGTTTATAAATAAATTCTATGGATTCATAATGTGCTCGAAAAACATATTGATAGTCCGGTATAACCTTTAAGGTCTTCTAGTGGTTGTAGGCGCTTTACAGAAGTTTCTCAAATAACTTTGACGGAACTAAAAGAAGTCCTATCAAAGTCAAAATATTTTTATTCAAATAGACTTATAGATAAGTGCTTTCGAATCGTCCAAATTTTTTTTCTTCTACCAGCCATTCAGGACTTTTTATAACTAATAAGAAGAACGGCCGCAAGAAACTTATCAGCTTTAACAGAAACAACAACATTTACAAAGAAACAGTCTTGAAATTTTAATATAAGAGGAAAATTTTCTCATACTTATTTATTAGAATATTTTCCTTTTATACATTTAGGTACAATAGTTATGGTATTGTAGTTATATTCTATGTCTAGAATGGTCAGTTTCTGATTGAGAATTTCTTTCTTTTTTATTCCATAATGCATGCATGACATGAGAGAAGTTTGAGAATTGGGATGTTCCCAGCTTGAAATTCTACATTTAGAAACTGACAAAGGTAGTCGCAGTTGAGACGAAGGGGCCGTGATAGGTTTTCCTGGCTTCGCAATCTAATTGACGACAGAAACTTTCCAAACCAGTGGGAAACTTTGCTGAGATGATAAAAACCAATTTTATTCACTGCCCATTGAAAAAAGTATGAAACCCAAATGTCACGTTACGATCACGAGCCGATATCACCTGACGGCCGGTAACCGGTCCAATGCGCGTGCGTCGCTCTTTCGCGCAACGTCGTGAACCGCTCGGCATCTCGTGAAATAAGGTTGCCACTAATCAAAAACCCAGTAAAAGTAGTATTGTGTAGTAAATGGTACTTATTTCTACTTCATTATCTTTATCGTTCAGCCAATTTCAGTCCACTGCTGGATTTAAGCTTCCCATAAGGGGCGCCTCAAGACAAGACACGATCTCTCGCCTTTTTCATCAACCGTCTCTATTTGCCACCTTTCTCAGGTCCTCGGTGTACCTAGCAGAGTCCTACATTACATTTTCCGAGAAGCGGAATGTATGTAAAACACTAATAGAGCTTGCTCTATCTTACCTATCAATTGCACTTCTTAGGCAAAAAATTACTTTCTTTTGACTTAAATAAATAAACTCAAAATCTGGCTTCTAAAGCTCAACAAATAATAAATAATCTATTTTATTCATCTGTAATATTTACAGAACTGGCAGAATAATGAAATATCCTCTATTTATTCAAAAAGGTGGCAGCCCTATTTGGTGAGTAAGTAAAAGGGTCATTGAATGAAACTTACAATGGGACAACTTTTGCGTAACGTATTGCTGGCATTGGGTTCAATGGTTTAGTCTTAAGAACTAACTAGAGCTGTCTTTTTGCAGTTGTTAAAATGTATACTTCATCATTTTAATATTTTTCAAGTGATACCAAGTTGGCGCATATTAAGGCGGGTCACACCAAATCGCATTACGAAAATCCTCCTACATCATTTTCGTATAGAAAAATATAATCTGTCCTTATACCTTATTCTTCTTAGCCGTACACTCTTGGCGGAGTGGTCGTGTCGTGGTCATGTATTGTTTGGAAGGTTTGTTGCGGCTTTTGCGAATTTTCTGCAATATCTCTCTATTTTTGGTTCTGCGTGAACATTCAGTAAGGGAGCATTTTGCAGACGGTGTTTTGTGATATATATTCATTCATACTTGCACAGTCGATGAGGGTCTTGTTTAATACAGAGCTCTTTAAGGAATCAGGATTTACTCGTTTGTCCGATGAGCGGTCCACTTTATCCTCAGTAAGCCTCCAGGACCACATTTCAAGGGCGTTAATCCTTCTATGATGTTTTTGGTGGATGTATCCGATACTTGTTAAATTTTCCAAAAAATCTTCCTACTGATCGACCGGGAAGTTCCTCGATTGTGCATTACGTGTGGCAGCCCTACGGAACATTAGCGTGTGCGCAGCGCGCGTGAGTTTTGCACTGTCTCTTTTCCCGTCGAATCGGCGTAATTAATCAATATTACAACAATATTTATTTATTGTCATTTCAAAATTCTAATTGTTTTTCATAGTTTTTCAAAACTTCACTGTGTATACTATGCACCGCGTTTTTATATATTCTATAACTTTAGGTTTTTAATAAGGCCATGACAAATATTCATATGTACCTATTAATTATTCTTAAAACATTTTTTTTCACTTTTTCTTTCAAGTAACGTAGTTTGAACTAAAAATGAAAATGAAATGAAAAAATTATACCATGACGTGAGGCAGCCCTACGGAACATCGGCGCGTGCGCAGCATACTTTCGCACTGTCTCTTTTCCCGCCCACTCAGCACCTGTTTTTCATTACACAACGAAATCACTCGATTACGTATGTCGTCTTTTTATCATCGTCAATGTGTGAGGCCTATAATTATTACCACTTTAATTTGCGGTTAAAATTTCTTCAAATATACTACCTACGCTAAGTACTTTATTTGTAGAAATTAATTACATAAATGGTTATCCTCATAGATATTACATAGTTGAGGAGCTCGGCAGCACACTGATGATTGTGGTTTAGCAACTTTCGCAGTGGTCGGTCACGGGATGGGTGAGCAAAAATTTTATTATCACGAGCGCCTCCGGGCTTCGGATTAGAAGCAACTGATTCAGCAGGAGGGGTACATTAAAATGATTGATGATGAGTCGTCGTCTCAGCCACATGACACCCACTGCTGGGTATATGATAATGAGTATGGCCCCTAAATCTTTACTTAAGACATAATGTGCAAATCCTTTAATATTAATACTAATGCGTGGCCAAGTTATCTGTAATTTTATTAAATGTTCAATGTTAGTTGCCTTCGTATTTATTTATTTATAAGTATTTACATAAAAATCTAGAGATCGATATGTGCTGGCTATAAGTACACATTATTTCACGCAAAAGTAATATTGTAAATTGTGTATCTTAATTTTAATAAATCTAAAATTAGAATAGATAAAAAAACTAATTACACGAAACATTACATTTCTGTTCTTCTAATTACCAACTATTAGACACGGTAAAGAAATTTATACTTTTAAAGAAAATTAACTATGGTAATTTATGGTATGAAATGAAATTATCTTATGAATCTGTATTACACATGAATTTTCTTTGTTTACTAAGTAAGTGAAAACATAAAACTAACACATTTCTAGTCCAAAGTGCACTTAATTTAAGTTAACTTAAACAAGTTAATTATAAAAATTTCTCCGACGATTAATGACAGTTTTTTAAACGAATGAGTTGACAGTACGTCTAATTTAAACAAAAAACCAAACATTTCACTCACTGTATTGCATCTATTTATTTATTCTATCTTATTTCAAGTGCTTTCTCGTTTCGAAGACCGTTACGTTACGATTGACATTTTGATTATCTTAAAAGCAAAAATAACATATCATTGCTACTACAATAGACCCATTATGACCATAAAACTGTCAAGTGTTATCAGACAATTATCAGTTTGTCGATAGATATCTGACAGTATGTCAAATTGTCGCTGACAAACAAACAACTGACATAAAAACACTCTCTAATGCTGACTTTTATAAACGTCGCGTATTTATTGTAATTTAGACATTATTAAATGATACGAGAACAAACAAACAATAAAAACTAGTAATATATACTTACTTTAAAAGAAAACATACTTGTTTTGAAATGTTATGTTAATTAAAAGAAAACGTTTTCTTGCAAGTCCAGTATGTTAAGCTTCACAGATGATTAAGTTGATCTATGCATGCAGTCCAACATAAAATTCACTTCCTAAGAAATTTCGGTAATAGCGCCATCTGTTGTTAGGGGGATAAAATAATCAAATCAAATCAAAATATTTTTGTTCAATGAGCAATTATTATATACACGCATTTTTGTATTGCCAGTTTTGCTCTATAAGAACTTATTATCAAAATATGTGATTTGGGTACTTTTATTCTTTAATATTTTTAAAGAACGATCGCCGCAAGAATACAATAACATTCAAAACAAACTTTCCCATTCAATAGACGAGATTACGCCCTAAGGCGCTAGGTGTCGCTTTCACATCACTTGGAACTTTATCATAATCATTATTTCAGCGTTATTTATTCGCAGACACCGGCCGAGGCAAGACAATACCACTTGATATAGATCGCGCTCTATTTAACGTAATTAACCTATTCTGTTCTATTGTTTTGTTCATAATAGTGCATTTAGTAGGGTGACCATGAATCGTGAATAAAAATAATAATTTGAAATATAGCTATTCTACACATTTGCAGTTTATTTGTTTGTTATGCCCTTAAATATCTGTTGCCGCTCTAACAACAAATACTTAAAAATTTAATCAATAAATATTTAAGGGGGCTCCCATACAACAAACGTATTTTTTTGCCTTTTTTATAGACATCTAGCGGCCGCCCTCAGTTTCACTCGCGTGGTTCCGTTCCCGTGGGAATAACGGGATAAAAAGTAGCCTATATGTTAGTCAACTACATGTGAATCCCTACATACCAAATGTTATCCAAATCCGTTTAGTACTTTTTGCGTGAAAGTGTATCAAACAAACAAACTGACATACTTTCACATTTATAATATTAGTAGGATGGTACGGAACCCTTCATGCGCGAGTCCGAATCGCACTTAACCGCATTTTTATCGATGTTCGTCGCGCAGAGTGTAAAAGTTTGGCTATTACCTATAAGTGTATCTAATAGTATTAGTTCTAAATACGGCGATTGTATAGTTTAATTTTCCCTTGAGAATATCCTTGTAAACATAATGTGTTATTATTTGAAGCAGAGTGTGTGTTCACTAATATGAAACAATTAGTAAACAGGCATTGTTTGAAATAATATAGTATAATGTATGTGAACTTGGAGTGAATTGCTTTCTACTTCCGAAATTCGAGTAACATTCTCATAACATTAACTGTTTAAAGTTTATTTCAAGGTTCTCAAAACATTGTTTTCTGTAACTTGAGGAATGTTATCATAATATTCTTTGATCTATCGAAAAATATTGTTCTCGGATTCACAAGACGCTGAAAATATTCTCCAAAATCATTAACATCTTCTTGCTTTTTCTTAAAATAAAAAAAGTAAGTATAGATACGATGCATGTCTAAATTTCACTCTGTCTTTAATAAAGCGTTTTTATTTAAATATCTTGTGTGTCTTGGGAAAATTGTTATAATTAACACTTTTTTTTTTTCATTGTCAACTTTTGTACTGTGAATGTTCGCAAATAAATATTCTTGATTCTTCATTAATAACACTATCAACGTCACTTCACGCTATAAAGCTATAGTATTGTATGATCTTTATTGGCAATAGGGAATTTTATAGAGATGAAACGATATGCAACGAAATAAATATTTTTAGAAGATTCTTTACAATGGCATTATAATGTTATCTTACTGGTTCCCAGATTTTTTGACATTTCCGGAATGATTCCTTTTAAAGATAAGTCATTATAGGAGTCTTTAGAGAAGGATCATAGGAGTAGAGTAGACCTTTACAATTTTGGAACAAGTCATTTTGGAAATAACTCATTCGGGAATGAATTTTTGAAGTGCTCATTAGCAATCTACGCCACTACTCGTTAGGTATAGTCTTCATAACTACAATGTTTTCAGCATTGTTTTGTTCCGGCAGTTAGAGATAAGATAGCCAGTTCCTCAGTGATTGAGGATTCCGACAGAGGCTCGCTTCCATCTTCAGCCTTATCAATACTTAACATCAGGTATGATGATGGCTTAGCTTAGAGTCTCCCCATTCGTTCATAAAAAAAGTCGGATTTTTATTTAGTAGAGTGATTTGACAGGCTGTCAATGTCACTTTATAAAAATAATGCTGAATTTAAATGTAGCTATGATAATATTGATTTTGTGTGCGTAAATGGAATCAATACTTTAACTGGAACTGGTGCAAATCATTACGAAAAACAGTTTAAAGCAGTAATATTTAACAAAGTGACATCGGCATCTGTCAAATTACTCTACTGAATAAAAAATCCGTATAAACTATAAGTATTATGGCATAGTAATACTGCTATTAGTTCTTCCATAAAATACAGATAAAAGACATGAAATTTTTGGTTGACACTCATTGATTGGTGTACGTATAAAATAGAAAAAAAAGCTCTTTCAAGTTTAAAGTAATTCCTTAAACTGAGAATAGAAATCGTGACGCAAAGCCATCACGACCCATTAACATATACGTGTTTACGTTTAATAATAGAACTAGCCGTATCGAGTTACACACACAGTCACTTAATATAATGACTGTGTAAATCTTTGCCGTAACAACTACCTCATCTCGGTCTCTCAAGCCAGAGGTGCTCCAGTCAAGGCCGCTTGCCTCATCCGACCCACGTGGGGCAATTGCTTAATACCACCTGCGTTTCTTGCTATTATGAAAATTACATAGCGAAGGATGCTTTGATGACTCTTATGATGCTGTTATAATGTTATTGATAAATTAGAAACACTAACTACTCAAATGATTTTGGCCCTGCGCTACCGTCTTGTCTTGATGTAGAGAAATCAACTTATTTGCTCATAAGGAAATTCAAAGCTATTATTGGACTCGTAGCTGTTTTTCACGTCAATATAAAAGAAGCAGATATTATTGTCTCGTGATTTATGTTGTTAAAACCTGTCTCTATGTCATCATATTATAGACTATATCTGAAGTAAGTGGGTGGGTGGGGTTGTTTTCTAACATAAATTCAAATTTATTATTTGACTTCAACTTCAAAGTATTTACATGAAAGGGGTATTTACAAAATTCATACATTCATTCGGTAAAAGCTTACTCACCAAAAATTACAGTTTCAATAGTAATTTTAGCAAACCTGTCCTTACATTCTCAAGGACGACTGTTTGTTAATTTGGGAAATACGTATTTTACGTATCGAATCCCACTCGCGAATAATCTGCTAGCGGTGTGACATTGTCTTAGCAGAATACAGATTGCATTGCAAAAAGGAAAATGCGAAATAGTCTCGCATTGCGAAGCGTAACATTACATCCTCGGCGAAAGTCCAACAGAACGTGCCTCGGCCACTGATGGTTTGTTTACTAATGACATTCTAACGAGAAGCATCCGAATACCTCTCTTACTAAGCATCCATCATGAAGCTACTATAATTCTATTAATGAGCAGTTTGCGAAACTCCTTACGTAAATATTGTTGAAGATTTATTCATATGCACTCGGTCGTTCAAATTGCATTTCGGATGGAACTGTTTCAAAAGTTTTCGAAATGATTAAGTAGCTTCCTAATTGTGCTACTACCGTATCGTGATCTCTTTCAGTTTATGAACACTAAAGTCCATTGAATCGGCGTTACAAATCACTGTGACGACTCTCATATGCGCGTAATATAGATATACAAAGATCGATAAATTGAATTGACCATGATAGGTCCCAAAGCTATGTTCAAACTTGAATCCATTTCAGTCAATCGAGCTATTTTATCAAATCGGAAAGTTACAACACAAGAGCTTTCTCTGCTTTCCTATTAGCGAATAAAATTGACAGCTTCAGTTTTGAACCAAGTCTAACTTTAAACCACGCTTTGTTGTAGGTATTGTAATGCCATAGCTTTTCTATTTTGGATCCATTTCCACACTAGCTCTCTAAATGAAAATAAGACACATCTGTAAAATTATATCTGCAGGCTCATTTAACTCATCGATTCAATGTTTTGAAATAGTCATTTCCAGCAAGCGTTTTTTTCTCTATTAATAATTACAATTCGTTAAACATCTTCAAAGTTATTTCTACGTTACGACCATTCACCTTTCCACTAAGATTTATTAATTTATGTCGTTCGTTCGTTCACCGGCTGTGATCAATGAAGATCCATACATTACTAGAGTTATGTCAGTGCAGATTAACTGGTGCGTTGATGTGTGAAACGAAATGGTTAATGATTTTAATTAAGCATCAGATAAAATGTCATTGATTGATTTAATCACTTTTGATTTCGATTCGCATACGTGCCAGACGATTGTTGGGGTTCTTTCTTTTATGTGGGAATTGTGCCTGTGCAGATAATGGTATGCCTTAAGAATACTTAATTCGTTTCACTTTTGGTAAAACGTTAATTTTCTACTAAGTTAAAATGTTTTGTATCTTTGACTTTGATTACGCCCTTTCTGGGTGACATTTATCTATATTTAGATCCGTATCGAATATGTCAAGTCAACATTCCAAACAGTACCTGTAACTAAATATGACGAAAACTAATGATGTAAGTGGACTTAATAGAATATGGTCCATTGACTATGGGACAATAAGGCCCCATAAGTAATTACTTTCAACTATTAAAAATATTCTATTGCCGAAATCAATCAGTCGCAAACCATATTGCCAAATGCAAATATATACTATGAAAATCTCATTACACACGACATTGACTTTAGATTGTTGGAATATAGTTTTAATTTAGGGTATTATAAAACTTGCTTCTTTATTTTCTCACGGTTCTAACAGTTTATTGTGTAACAGATACACATTAGCTCTCACA
Source organism: Chrysoteuchia culmella (assembly GCA_910589605.1). NCBI lineage: Eukaryota > Metazoa > Arthropoda > Insecta > Lepidoptera > Crambidae > Chrysoteuchia > Chrysoteuchia culmella. The sequence goes on along the minus strand of OU342665.1, from coordinate 2,979,092 downwards.
CCAAATGAACAAAGTAGGTGACTCGAAAAATGTAATTAAACGCGAATCAATGTTGGCCAACTCTATTACGTGTGACGACGCCAATCGAAAATCGATAAATTCAATGTTGAAATCGATGTTTCGAATTGGTGAGACTTTACCTTTTGCAAGATGAGTAGTTTTACAGAACTATTAATTTTACAGCTGCCCCGTTTATGATTATGATTTTAATAAGCGTTTACATCGTCGTAACAATATTATGCAAAATATTTTAGATACCTACGTAATTGTATATATTTCTATAGGTAGAAATCTGGAATTTAAGTTTCATTTAGTAGTTCTTTCTTTTTTAACATTTTAATTGAGGACTTCGTTTATTACCCGACTGCGCCAGAAGGAGGGTTTTCCGAGAGTATGTAATTTTATTGTTGTTTCTATTTTCTTACTAGTGGTCTCATTAATATTATAAAACGTAGTGATTATTATGTATAATAGGAATTATTATATCTAGAGTTTCACAAATACCGTCACAATAAATATATCTTGCATGTTTCTGTTCTATTCAATTTTGATGATTAGAATACTGATATTCCTATCATCAAACAAAACTTGAATAGTCAAGAAAGATATACCTCTAGAAAATAATGTAATTCTTCTGCCAAGACAAATCACAGTTACAAGTTCATTTGCCCCGTTTGAACTTCAGACTCGATTTCGACCGCATTCGTGCGTGCAGTCGCATCAGCATAATTTGATGACAGAAGTATAACTATTAAAGCGATGTTGTTTTCTTATAAAATGCTATAGATCCTAAACATTGTTTATTAACGGAAAATTATTCTATCTGACTGTGTGACTTCAAACTGAGTGATAAGTGATGACTTGATGACTCCACCTTACTTTTTAATCCCTAGGAGAGACTGAACTGAGAGTGTTTGTTAAGAGAATTTATATGATTTGCACATCACATTCTTTAATGTGTCGTCGATTAACTAACAGTTGTCAAAATACATATATTATATCTACATGAGCACAACATAGTCGTTATGACAGGTAATTATAATTAAGCATTCGGAAGCTTAGTAATTTTTATGTCACCGTTAATCGCTAGTCGAGCCATAAATTATAGAGTGCAAATGCATTATGACCAAATACCGTTTTTATCGTCATGGACGAAAGACAGTCTGTTATTTGTGGGCACAAAATTATCTAATTTGGTTACAGCAATGCTATGATTTTCCGTGTCAATGCTCTTAGTTTGAAGGGCTTGCAGAATTGGAGCGTTATGATTGATTTTGTAATTGTAGATGAAACATCTTAGAAGTTAAAACTACTGCAAAATTACACGTTTTGTGTTAGCTAAAAATATCGAAGTATGCAATGTTCAAATGGAAATAACAGTAAAATTGCATATTAAGTAATGTGTGCCTCAGCAGTAGGGGAAATAGTTAAACGCTGATGAAGACAGTTTCTCTCCATCGTATTACCTAACAAACATAATTGTAATACTCATTACACACAAACGTAATGATAATTGTAAAAAAGCATCTAACCTTAAACAAGATCCTCTGATATCTCATCAGTTCATCAAATACTTTAGATATAAACTTCTCAAAGTAAAGGCGAAAGGTTCAAAGAAGGTCACAACACAATTGATACCATCTTTCCCACCGAAGACAACAGCTGTTAACTTATCTCCAAGGAAGTCAAACTCTTCCGTATTGCGGTTAATTTCCATCATAGAAACATTGCAAAACCGTCCATAAATTAATATACATAAGGTGCAGTTATTGCGAAAAATATATTCTTGCAACTGGCACTGTTAATACACACATAATTTTATCTGTGAGTTTCATAAATATGAATCTTACCTCTTTCGTAATAAGGTAGTGGTGGAATGCAAAAGTTGTGGCTAACTGCCATGAAGAAGCATGACTGAAGGCGGATCGGTTCGCCACGGCCGTTTCAAGCCGTTTGATGTCGATTTTACACTATTTTCATTTCTCTGTCTGTCTTTATTTATCTGATTGTTGTATTGATTCTTTCAATTACCTTTATTTGAGTCGATTCTTCTTACAAGTATTGAGTTAATTAAAAAAACACTGGGTTGAAATTATAGTTACCTACTGAGATAAAAGGTACGGAATGGGTGACTTGAGAGTTCGCACATTCTTATATTTTGTCAAAATCAAAAGCCAAAATATTGCATCAAATTCAGTTATTTTATATATAGTATCAAATAAAGTAATTTACATAAATTACTATTAGTTCGCCAACGATGCCTTAAAGATGCCTAATAAGCCTAAGTTGTTAAATGTTAAATGCCTAAGTTAAAATAAAATTATATCACGCAATATCGTGTATTTAACTATGTGTAATAAATTATGACAATAGCAAATTAAAATGAGAAAACAAATAAGAAAATAACTGCCTGTTGGGACAAGATATTTGGAAAACTAAATTATAACAATAAGTAAATAAATAAAATAAATAAATATATTTTTTTACACTCTCACCAATTAACCTTTTTTTATACTAGGAGAAATGCTTTTACGCATCCCTCGCCCCCAGGTGCAGGGGCGATTCGAAATGTTAGACTCACCTGGGCGGGTACTACCAACTAAAACTCCTAGTACTTGCCCTCCAGGCCGCCATTGGTCACGGGGGGTAGGGTTCGTAATCACCCCTAAATCTCACCAATTAACCTAGCCCCAAAGTAAGCACTACCTATAAGGCTTGTTGTTATGGGATACTAGGGTACCTGGGTTATTGTTATGCTCGTATTCATCATACAAACATTTGCCTCTACCGCGATTTGAACCTAGGACCTAAGAGTAGGCAACACCTTGAAACCGGTGTATGTACCACTCTACCACGGAGGTCGTAGTAGAGTGATACGTACACTCTACCACAATTTTATTATTTTTTATATTTTAACAGGACATCTTCCTTATTTCGCCTTTCTTTTAAAATACAAAATCTATGGTCGCCATAACGTTGCATTACAAATTATGCAACTGGATTATTTTATTTATTAGTAAAATCATTACTCAACAGTTTTTTTTTATAAAAAATGGATATAATTATTTAGGTATATCTTAATTATATTCATTTACCAAAAAAGAAAATTGCATTGAAGATTGTCATGCGAATAACCGTGACTGTGACCGATCGTCGATATGAACCCAAATGACTCCTATAAAAACCATTAATTAAATGCCGCTCGCTACCCATGCATAGATGGCGTTACATAACTGTACACGACTTAATTATGTATGAGTATTGTGACTGATTGTAACTTCTTTTATTAGTGTTAGGAGATAATTATTACCAGTGATCGGACAATCGGATGCCTATTTGCCTAAACTTAGTTTTTGGCTATGGAATTATGAAAATGGCTTCATAAAATATATTAAACGAAATCCGGGTTTTTTTTCGATACAAAAGTGCATTCCATAACAGCCAACACCTCAACTTTAGGTAAATATGCATCCGATCAACCGATTGACTGATTATTACTTACTACGATTTTTTTGCAACATGTCTGTTGTTTCCTTGTTTGACACTTAGAGCAAATTACAAAAAAATATCACATTATATTACTAACTATGATCTCCCGAGAAAACATAATAACAAGAAAAATGCAATAAATTAATATTTGCCTATTTTGTTTTAATGCAAACAAAACAAATAAACCAAAAACAATTTTCCGATACCGGGAATCGAACCCGAGCCTCCTGGGTGAGAGCCAGGTATCCTAGCCACTAGACCATATCGGATTGACAGACTGGGTTGAAATAAATAATTATATTAATTTGATAGACTAGTGAATCTATTTTATAGAGAAGATTTTTTAATACCTAAAATCGGTATCGAGTATTGACAAAGATATTGATACGAAATTAATCTGTGGTATTGGGCTGGGCCACAGCACTCTACTCTCCGCTAGGAGTAATTGTGTTCTGTGAGTCTACTTTGAGCTTTTGATTCTAGTTTTTATTTTTCTTGCCTTGGCTGGCACCGACTCCAAAAGGCTTATTTTTGCTTTTAGTTTTAAAGTAGGTTTTTTAACGCAGTTTTTTGTAATAATAAAAAAAACACAAAAATGTCGCAGTGACACTATGAATTCAGATGTTTAACTGAAATTCTGGAAATCGTAATATTATAATGCTAAGTCCCATGATCCTATCACAATTTAAAAACAAAAATAAGATATCGGCAGCAATTATATAAAAAAACTAGCATACTGCTCTTTCTCGCGAACACGTCAGGGTTTTACACTTGCAGTAAGTATAGGTATAGGTCTGGTACATAAGGAAGGGCGTTCTCAAGCTCAACTGTTTAATTTGACGTATTGTTGACTGTACTACCGCCTTTGTAGATCGGGCACCGCCTATTCCTAGTAGTTTTTAATACCCGTGTGATTACACGAATTATTGGACCATTTTATCTGTACTACACAGCACAGATCATATAATACTATTCTAGTAACTTTACATACGAGATCAAACAATAATGCTGAAAAACTGAATTAGCAAAATTTTGTCGCACTTATCTCTGAAAGTGAAGTGAAACTACTCTAAATCTACTACTTAAACTTTATGTTTGATAGCCTATTTCTTAAGGAAGATATACACGAATTAATAGCCTATATAACATCATGCTATGTTATGAATGACTTATGTCATGACTAAAAGTTCACTAGGACGAACATTAATACGTACTTAATGAAGTAATTTAGTAATGCAGTGCTCACTGAACAATTCTGTGCGTATATGAAGGAATATGGCCTAACCGTTGCGTAGGTTACATAATTTTTCTAACGATTTTATATAAGTTCAGCAAAGAACTGTATTTATGATTACTTTTCGGTAAAGATAGCAAACTTGTGTTGCGTTTGTGCACTGCACATAATAGGAAGATAGTTGATGCGGTTTTAGTGATTTATTTAGGGTAGCGTAAAAAAATCATAAAATGTTGAATGAGACAAACTTGGAGCTACTACACTAAAGTTGTACGTTAAAAAATAATTTCCACAGAAGATCGATCACCTACATAGATGTTGATGATAGTTAAAGTAACAGCACAGAATAAAACTTGATGTTGTAACATAATAAATGGCTGTCATAAAATTGCGTTACGCGTTCCGTTTCAAAAACCTGCTAATCTCACCTCCCTTGAAGTTACAACCTTGCTCATACATCATTCCAGTTTACGAAGGTATTACTGTCAATTGCAGATACTGAAGATTAAAGCATCAAACCAGTATAATTTATAATTTTGGTCAACCTGTTTATGCTGATCTAATCTTTATAGATCGCATTTCAAGGTTATTAATGGTTTGACAGGTACCGAGTGATATGTCTTTGTAAGGAGCTGCTTTGTTACGTGGACTGACAACAACCTTGCAATGTGAAATTTAATTACGATTGAATGTATGCGGACTTTAATGTCTTTCCGTATGTTGTTAAGTACAATTCTTTAGAGATGTGGGTTTCTATTCAATAGTTCAGACTTTCAGATTGTGTACTAGAGTTTATCTCCTTCTTACCTCAAAAATAGATAAATTCTAGTTATAATAAAAAGTGCATCCACTTGTGAGATCTCAATAAACAAGTTGAAATACTTTTATGGAACTTATTTAAACAAATAAAAGGTTTCTTGAATATTATCAATTCGTATGAAATAACTTTGAGACTTAATTTGACATTTGTTTTGAGATTATCCTTATTATGAATGAATGAAAGTTTCTGTACTGATATTACAGAAATAAAGTCATGCCTACAATCTTAAATTATTTAATAGTTCAAGCAATTAACTTAAAACGTTGAAAGTATCAGTTAAATCCAAATGTAACCTTTTTAGACTAATTTTGACAGCGAAAGTATAATTGACCACGTGTAATGGTCAAATTATAAATAGCCACCGTCCACATTCCGTTGTTTTATAAAGAGGTAGTGAAAACAAAAGTTAATAATACAAATAAGAGATGCCTTTGTTAAGTGAAAGTGTGGACCGTCAGCTGTGACGGATATAACTGTCTGCTTAGGTACAAATCATAGTAAATTGAAGAAACAACACTCGGTTTATATCGTAACGTAACGTCTTTCAAATATGTGACAATTTTGAATGAATAGAGAATAATTAGCCTAACGTAAAATAATGGTTATTATTAAAATAGTTTCCATTGCTTTCGGTTTTATAACGAAATTGAAATAGCTTTTTACGAAATCACTGTCTTTGGTATAGCTTTAAAAGTGGTTCTTTAAAGTTTTTGGAAAGGAAGAAGTTTTAATTCATATACTTGCAGATTCAGAAGAAAAAGGAGTGTAAGCTTAGGGTAGTTGTAAAGTATTATGAGACCAATTTAAGCCAATACGAGACAATAATTTACGAATATTAAAATATGTCTAGGCTACTAACTTGTTTATTATGTACAGTCAACACCACGCACAGCTTTACACTTTGACTTTGAGAGCGCCCTTACGTCGCTCGTAATAGTGGCGGTTTTCGTAGCAATTTGCGTATGCAATTTTGCTAACGAGAAAAGATCAACTCACATACGGTATTTTCAAATCTTCGTTGTGACTTATTAACAGGATAGTTCAACCACAATGTGCTACATTTCACAAAAACATCAATAAAAATTTCTATATTGGAAGTAAGACTGAAAGAGTTAACTAAATTATTTCTCAGATTCAAACATAATTGAGTCACTAGCAGCGTTAGATGATGTTTTTATTTAATCCGCGTTTTTGATGACTAGACATTTCACTCAATTACTTACTCAGCAACCTGCGTGCTACTTGAGTGATTGCCATCGCAGATTATGTTTCATACCAACCACGATTACGGAGCAACCACTGCTTGTTACAATCTGTCTTGTGAAATGGGCGCTAGAAAGTGTATAGTGGCTGTATCAATTTTACCTCACACTGGCATTATAGTATCATCGATTTTGTTTTGAAATTTATGCTTGGCAATTGGCTACACTTGTTATTTGACTTTGGATGTTTCTCAAAGCTATTGTGTGTTGCCGAGACGGTTGGGTGTAGTGTAGTGTAACCAATTTTGACTTGATTCAATATTGGTGACTTGTGATATTAATTCTTAGAAATCCTATTTTCTTTAGGTATACCTATTAAAAACCTGCAAACATGCAGAAATGATAAAGTAGAAAGTAGGTATTTCAAAAATATTTTTATTTAATAAGGTTCATGCATTGCCTACATTATTATCTTCATATGAATAAAACTAATGAGAGAGAGATAGAGAGAGAGACATTTTTTTATTCACACAAGTCCATAAAACACAAATGCACATACAACCAAGATGAAAACGAACAGTAATACAAAGAAACAGGTAGGTAACAATAAATAAAAACAAACAAACAAATACTTTACAAGATACGGTCTTTAGGGTCGAATAGGGTCCCAACCTCAGCACTTGTTGCCGTGACACAGAATGTGTCCCGTGAATTTTAAATAAAGAATTTATTATTATCATTATTATAAACTTATACAGTGACCACAATACCGTACTTGTAATAATCATCGAATAACGAATTTATTTTTATTACAGGTACAGAAAGAAGCTGTCAAGAAATAGAAGAAACATGTTATGAGTTTAAAGGTACATTGTACCATGAGGACGTGTTAGTGATCATGATTGTATGAACAAAAACCAAAATGGCGTCCATAATTCAAGTGACACTAGTGGGTGCAGTGTTAAGTGCAGTGGCAGTGTGTGTATTTGGTCATGTGGCATTAACTTACCCACCGGCGAGAAGATATGACTTGGACTTTTTAGACAATTCAAGAACGAAACCACCATGTGGAATGCCAAAAGGTAATAAACTACGATGATGAACTAACATTAATTGATATGATGTCAGCCCTTAAAAAAATACCGTTAAGTACTGTTTATTTATTTTGAAAGTAGCTTATATTTTATCAGCGAGTGACGAAGATAGGGCTAGACATGCCCAATGGTAATGGTAGAACGTCGTTGCCACTAAATTGTTTTTTTGATTTTGAATATTATCTTAATATAGTAACCATTTCAATAATTTTGTTTGAATCCAAGAAGTTTCTATTGTTATTTGGCTATAACTATCATTATTGCTTTTATTTGGCTACATGTTGTAGTTAAATTATTTTAACCAATGACTGTTTTTTTTCTGATATTCAGTGTTAAAATATCTACAAACTAAAGAACTATTTTGATAATGATTTTGAAATCTTTGAATGAATTGCTTATTCAAATATTCATAAGTGATTTTTCAAATCTATAATTTATTTATCGAAACGGATGTCAATGTTAGTGATACATATTTAATAGGTAGGTAAGGTAGTTTTTTATTCAATATTGATATAAATTATGCTTGCATTTAATTAGATCGCGGAATCAAATTCCTTAGTGAATATATCATAAGACTATTTTTATAACAGGCTGCGTAAATAAAGTGCAAAATTAATCAACAAAGAAATCTATACATATAATAAAATTGAAGAAAAGTGGTGTCTGTACAATGGAAATATATAAAAAAAAGTAGCAGGGGTTGTTATTATATCGATGCCGAACCCGAAATTGTAATATTTTTTTTTGTCTGTTTGTCTGTGTGTTTGTGCACGCACGCTAATATCAGAAACTGCTTATTCATTTTAGATCCGGTTTTCACTAATAAATTGTAGTAAGCGTCACTTAACATTTAGTGTTTATTTCATGTCAGTCGGTTCATAAATAAAAAAGTTAATGTCAATTTAAAGAATCACGGCGAACATTTGTTAAGGTATTCTATCAGAGTACGTACACGCATCGCACCTGCGCGTCCATACGTCAAATATCGTATACAGAGAAGCATTACTGTAAAGTAAATTTTTAGCTACCCAAACGACGGTATTTGTTATTCAAAATATGCTGCCCGAAAAGTCACTATTCCACGCGGACGAAGTTGCGGGCACAGCTAGTATCATAATAAATTAAGTGTCCGCCATTATTACCTACTGATACTGACAGATAAGTAAAAAAATCATGTAAAATTAAAAGTTTGCGCGATATTTAAAAAAACAAAACACAATGACACAACAACTCACGATCCACACGCAAGAATGTCGAGATGAATGTTATGAAAAAAGTAATTGTCACATCGCTGCCAGTTGTAGACTCGATCTAGGCATTGCAGCATCTGTTTACGTTCTAGAACGGCCTCGACCTAGGTCGTTGACCTGCCTGACTCACAGTAGCATTTCTTGAGATAGGCTCTGTAATGTAATCCGTATAATAAAATTGATGACTGTAGTGCTTGCTACCTCTATGTTATCTCTGGCGTTAACCAAACGTAACGTAACTATCGCGTGAGAGTAAAATTTTGACAGATAGCCATAATGCCATGAGAGTAAGGTTGAGAATTAAACTCTATTCGCAAACTTCGGCGTGAGCGAGTAAGGTGAGACAACTCACACTAAGCACTCGGTTATGATTTGATGTGAAATAGAGTTCAACATATTGTTATTATAATAACAATTATTATTTTTCGGTTTTTGATATAACGAGTGGCGGCTAATTTTATTCCCAAATCAAATGTTTTTTTTACTTTTCCATACAAAAACGTAGTTCTGCCGAATGAATTTGTAAAAAAAACTCCATAAAGTTATGTGATATAAAAAAACACGTTCCTATAAAGAAAAAAAAAATAACCAAGCATTTAATTTTATATGAGATAATATAATAATTCTTAAGAATAATAAAGGTATGAGATAATATAATAATTCTTAAGAATCATAAAGGTATGAGATAATATAATAATTCTTAAGAATAATAAAGGTTACCAGGAGCTATATAATATCTGAGTGCTTAGTGTGCATTCTCTCACCCTACACGCTTTCGCCGAAGTTTGCGAATAGAGTTTAATTCTCAACCTTAATCTAATTGTAATAAGGCTATCGTCAAAATTTAACTCTTACGCGATGGTAACGTTTGGACATTTTCATACTCACACTAGGCCCTCAATAGGTATTCAATATAATATTTATTGCTCTGCAATATCATTCGACAAAATACAACATTATTTACATTATTCATAAAAGCAAAAGTAAGAAAACTAAAAATGTACTCGTACGAATATAACGCAATAATAATTCAGACATTTTGTCATTTGTCTGAATCACTAAAATACCGTAACAAAATTAACATAAATTCGCACATCGAAGGCAGTATATAATTTTGTCATGCCTCCCATTAGCAGTCGTGGCCGAGTGGTTAAGGCGTCTGACTCGAAATCAGATTCCCTCTGGGAGCGTAGGTTCGAATCCTACCGGCTGCGTAGCTTTTTGTGCTTTTTTTGTCTTACTTAATACAAAAGAATAATGAAATAAAAAAACAAAAAAATATAGTATTATTAACGTACGTTTAAATAAATACTCGTACGTTGGTTGGTAAGAAATAAAAACCGGTTTTGGACAGCGAATCGCTTGAAAAATATAATTATGGCTTTAACACGCGAGGATCTTAAATATATCTAAATATAATATATCTGATTCCGATTCATAAAATAAAAACTACTGGACCAAGTGAAACAATTTTTAATGGGACCAATGGCAACTACTCCGTATCGGACAAAAAAAAAAAGACGGGTTGCACTCCGGGAGTGCCGGCAGAAGTGAAAACTTGATTATTAACGTTGAGCATGTTTGATATTTTGGAATGGTTAGGGAATAATTTTGCACCAATTGCTTTATCAGTATAAAAGTACTATCATTTATGTGGTAGAATACAATATTCATTTATTGCGCTATCGTACACAAACATGACAAACCATATTAAAGTGAACGTTAAGTTAGGTAATAAGATATAAGAAAACATTAGTTATTATAGAGAATCGAAAAATATATATTGACAATAAAACAAGAGACAAGTAAAAGACATTATCAACAGTCTGTCGCTAAGCAACCGAGACCATAGTCAACCTGTCACCTCAACATTCTCCATCCGTCCTACGCTTTTTCGATCAGGTCACGTGTCCTGACGCGAGTTTAAGATTTTATACCCATTACAGAAAAAGTGCTCAACGCCGCTAAAGAAGTTTTCACTTCAAAAAACATGTAAACCGAAATCTCAGCGTAATTTGTGTACATACATAAAAAAAACATACCGAAACATACAAACATACCTCCTCCTATAAAAAACTAACCAACAACGCTACATCTAAAATGAAAGGGTCACTGCGACCGTGACAGGACTCGAACCTGCAATCTTCGGATCCGAAGTCCGACGCCTTATCCATTAGGCCACACGGTCCTGTGACGTAAGGGTTAAAATACAAGTGAGTTTCTTCGGAGACCCTGCGCGCGCAACCCTGGTACTGTCGCCACAATACAACGATTTACATATTGACCTGAGAGTCTAAAAACATTTTATAAAAAAAATCAAACCGACTTCAAAAAGTAAAAAAAAAAACTTTTGGAGTCTTTTGGAAACTTTAGGATTTTTTTTTATAAAATGTTTTTATTTCAGATTTTTTTGTTACATTATGTGCCGTTACTTACACTAAAAATCAGCCCATACACAACAATGATGTCATCTAGGTATACGACTACTTGCCAAAAGGTGATTGATATTTTTCAGGATTATGAAAAAACTACTAGCCAGATCTTCGTAAAAATTATATGGGATCACACATAAACCATTTTCTTTCCAAAATCTGTTAACAACTGGCGAAGTTATGGTGGAACATACATAAAAAAAAAAAATACAGTCGACTTGAGAACCTCCTCCTTTTTTTGAAGTCGGTTAAAAAGGCGTTTATAGCAATATTGCGAAGTGAATTCCCTGACAATTCATTTATTTCTTAATATCCTATGGCATATGCGTTTAGTTAAGTTTTCTAGCCTGCAAAATTTTTTTTATTAACGAGACGGGGAGACTCTTATCTTACGAAGTAACAATTTATTAATCTGTGTCTTAGCCTTCATGATACCCCTGGGGCCCAATTCTGCTAATTAGTCACAATCGTATTCCAATGGTGTTTCAATGGTAGTCCTGTTTTACACATTTCTTGTTACAACGGTGTAAATAAACGCTACTATTGAAACACCATTGAGAGACGATTTTGACAAAAATTCAGCAGATTGACCACCTGATGTGTATTGATAAGGCTGAAGATGGAAGCGAGCCTACATTCCTACATACCTTTATTCTGCTACATTGATACTGACACAGTTCTAACTCCACAGGAAATAAACAATTAAATGAATTGTTAAGGAATTCACTTAGCAACATTGCTTAAGCGCCTTTTAGACCCTCTGTTTTTTATTATACCATGAGTTTTTCTTGCCGTTACGGTACAGTTAATGGAAAACAATGTGTATGAAAATCTGTACAGCCCAAATTACCCAATAGATGTGGCAGAACAACAGAGGGCCTACCATGAGTTTTTCTTTCCGTTTACTATACAGTAAACGGGAGACATTTTGTATGTGAATCTGTAGTTCTGCTACTGCCCACTAGAGGCGCTGTACAGATCAACCCCCAGTTCAACATGGGAGCAGCCGCTCTACAGTGACTTTTTTTACTGTTTACTATACAGCAAACGGAAAACAATAATGCGTGCGTAAGTGCTTAGTGTGAGTTTTCTTACCTTACTCGCTTACGTTAAGTTTGCGAATAAAGTTTGATTCTCAGCCTTATTCCTTTTGCATTAAGGCTATCTGTCAAAATTTTACTCTCACGCGATGGTAACGTTTGGACATTTGCAAACTCACAATAAGCCCTCAGTGGGCTTACCATGAGTTTTTCTTTCCGTTCACTGTACAGTAAACGGGAGACATCTTGTATGAGAATCTGTAGTTCTGCTACTGTCCACTAAAGGCGCTGTACGCGTGTCGCATATAAAATTTCTCCCGTTTGCTGTATAGTAGACGGAAAGGAAATCTCACCGTAGGCACACCTCCTTAAACGCCACTTATTTATTATGACAATTTATTTTAACTTTAACTTCTATAAAGTGGTTTTTCAATCCTTGCTAACTTACCAGTTGCTTTAACTAATAACCGATTTAATTCTAAAATAAATGACAATAAAGTCAATAAAGACTAAGACACATAGGAATGACTATTAATTTTTAAACTTTTTTAAATAATAAAGATATCAAAGGAATAATAATAATCATAGAGCATTGAGAAATCGGTCCTTGAAAAAATTTGCTAACAAAAGAGCTGCAAAAGACAGATAACGAATGGGATTTTCTAAAAAGCTTCCATAACTGCATATTATATCTGTCAGAGGGTCTAAACTAAAGCAATATTGCTACTGACAATTAATTTATTTTCACCTCACATGCTCTGAAAAGGAGGTTTTGACAATCAGTTTAGGCGTAGAAAATCGCAATTTGCGGCCTAGCGCGGCAAAGTAATTTTTTAAATTAGTACCTTAAAATATGTCATAATGCGTTCCGAATCGCACTATTGACTTTTTTGTTATATTTGATTCTTATTTTAAATAGCTTTAAATTAATTATAATACTCAGTTTTGTTTTTTTTATTATATTATTTTAGTTCATTGAATCATAAAAACAATAACAATAAGATTAAACTATTTGTTATAAGAATTTTATATTAGTCTGGGTGAGATTTCACAACCTATAATTGGATTTCGGACTGTGACTTAAATCTTTATTTTTAAATTGTCTTTGTCTTGTACCTCATGTCAGTGTCAACATTTACGGAATCGTTTTTATTCTTATTTATAAGTAACAATATATTCCTACTTTAAATAACTTTGAATTAATTATAATACTCTTTTTTTATTATTTTAGTTTTTTATATCATTCAAACAACGAGAATAAGGTATTTAGATTAAACTTTATGTTTAAATAATTTTTTACCGGAAGTTGACCGCGGAAACAACCATAAAATGTTCCTCGCTGTTGTAAGGTGAAAAATTGTGTGTTGCTCTCGGCAGAAAAGTTTTTAGCGTCTTGTACCTTTCAAATCCTCGCTTCGCTCAGGATTCAATCTTTGAACCACTTGCTATGCTCGTGGTTCAATCCTAGAATCCTTCACTTGCTTAGAATTCAATAGAGGCAACTCGCCGCTAAATAACCAACTTTCCAGCCTTGCATAACAAATAACTATTGTTTATTTCCTATGGAGTCTGATTTTGGTAAGTGTTCTTGCCTTCCAAAAATTAAAAGCAGATTCTGCTACACTGACACTGGCACAGTTCTAAACTCCATAGAAAATAAACAATTAAATGAATTGTTAGGGAATTCACTTAACAATATTGCGTTAGCGTCCTTTTTAGTTGAAATTCATTTATTCAAGCTATCAAGGCTCACATTATTTAGTAAAAACTTATACTATGTTAGTATCAATTAAATTAAAACAATCTTTGGAATGGAGGCACCGGTGCATGCAATGACAGCCAATGCCTCTTAAAGGGGCCGTCCATGCGGCCCGCAACCACGTTTAGTGGGCCTACCATGAGTTTTCCTTTCCGTTTACTATACAGTAAACGGGAGATATTTTGTATGTGAATCTGTACAGCGCCTCTAGTGGGCAGTAGCAGAACTACAGATAAAAAACTCATGGTAGGCCCACAGGAGGCTGTTGCTGCTGTCGCGCGTCCGCCGTGCCATTGAAGCTGCCCTTTTTCGCATAATGGCAAAAAATCCATCAACACCCGCTTCGGCAAACATCCCCGATGCGCTACAGAAGCGAGGCAGCCGCAACAGCGCCCTAAACGCGTTTTTAGACCTTCAGATTTTAGCAGAGTTCAAATTAATTTAACCGTAACTTGTAAATTGCTGTAGAAACCTTATAATGTACTTCAATAACAAAAACTAGGTACATTTCGAAATTATCGAAGTAAATCTTTATTTCTCTTTAACTCTTAAAGGAACTGATTTATCACGCTGTTCCTATGAGAGACCTTAACAAGTCAATTGTAAATTTTTCTCACTATAAATTGAATTGCAAAGCGTGGGAAATTGATTCGTTTCGCTCTACCGGTAAAGGTTTATTTGAAAAAATAAACTGGTTTAAATATGAATGGTAAGAACCTTTGACCAAAGAGACTGGGTAATTTTATGATTCCTTAACATATTAAAAAAGGGTAAAAAAGGACGCAAACGCAATATAGCCAAGTGAATTCACTGACAATTAATTTATTTGTTTTTTTCCTATGGAATTTGCTTTTAGTAATTTTTATTGCCTTCAAAAAGTTTAAAACAAATTCTGCTTTACTGGCACTGACACAGTTCTAAACTCCATAGAAGATGAACAATAAAATGAATTTTTAGGGAATGAGCTGACCCCTAAAAGTCTATTAGTCTATTATTATATACTAGCGGATCCTCGCGGTTTTACCCGCGTGGTGCCCGTTCCCGTGGGAATATCGGGATAAAATACAGCCTATGTCACTCGAGAGAAATGTAGCTTTCTAATGGTCTAAGGATTTTCTAAATCGGTCCAATAGTTCCTGAGATTAGCGCGTTCAAACAAACAAACTCTTCAGCTTTATAATATTAGTATAGATTCGGAAACTATTGTAGGCGATAGGCAACCAGACACTATTACGAGTTCGGCAAACAAGAATCGTTTTCGAAAACTATCGCTTTGTCTCTTTCATACCTATAGATTGCTTTACCGTCATGAGTAGAGTATCCGATAGTTGTCAAAAACGTTGACTATAAATGTCAACTCGTACTAAGTGTACTGGACGACATCTTAGACCCAACCAATACCAAATATGGCTTCTTTGATATTATGGTGTGAATCTATGTAACTTTTTTGATAGGAAGGTATCCGTAGCACAAAGTACTTAAGAGCATTTGAGATTTTTTGCTTAGAGCTTAAGCTTCCTATCTGGTAATCATAGTTTCGAACTAATAATAGACAATGGTAAACGTTAAACTCATTTTTACTTATCTCAAATGGAAGTCACACAGAATGAGTTTAGTAATGTAATAAAAATTGAAAGTGCTTTTGCATAAATTACTGAAGAAGCGTTAGTTATCTAATTTAATTACTCCGAAAAGAGGGAAGTAGATAATTGACCATGAGAATGGTGTTTGATTGCATAACTAAAATGTTTTTGTTAGACAGCTAAACTTGGCTAAACGGTAATAAAAGAAAATAATATTCACAAGAAAACAATTGAAATTAACCGCCTCCGTGGTCTAGTGGTACAACCACCGGTATCAGACCCAGGGGTCCCGGGTTCGGTTCCCAGGGGGGTACATATTGTATTCGGTTTGGTTTGTTGTAAGTCTGCCTTGCTAGCTACCACCATCTTATCTAAGTCTGAACAATGTTTTCAGTATTGTTGTGTTCCGGCAGTTAAAGATAAGATAGCCAGTTCCTCAGTGATTGGGGATTCCGGGAGAGGCTCGCTCCCATCTTCAGCCTTATCAATACTTAACATCAGGTATGATGAAGGCTAAGAGTGTCACCGTACTTCTTTAAAAAAAAAATATATTTTTAAAACGTTTCTTGTAAGGATGCTTGCGACATCTGTAGTCGAGTAACTTGTTATCTTTTCGCAGATTCGACACTACTGCCTACTAGATGGCGCTACCTGTGAAAATTTAGTTTTTTATTTTCTCTGTCGTTGCTTTAATTTTAAATAATACACAAATATTGTTAAACAACATTTTATACTACTTTGTTAAATTATCAATAATTGTTTTATCTTTGTTACAGGGACATTGAAAACTTCATTTCTTTCCGGTTCAACGTTCACAGTTCACTGGCATTTAGCGTACGCACACCGGGTGAGTTACTTACCTTTATTTTTCCACAAAATAGAAAAATTTAGAAAATAATGTATTTTATATTTTATTTCCTGTATTCATTACTTTACTATTTCTAACCTCTTTCTTGGTTGTGTGTAAAACAAAATTGCACTCCGGTTAATGAAGATTCATATTTTTTTTATTTGTTTAGTCAACACGCAATGACATATTGTTGTGGCTTGCAGGGTGGCTTCAGCCTCCGGATATTAGATGAGCTGGAGAGGCCAGTGCTGGACTTGACGCCGAGGGCAGCTGGCTCCGAGTTCGTGAGAGATGACGTCACGTAAGTGTACTCCACTAAAAAATCTCGATACCACTTCCTAAAAGTCCCATTTTACTAAGATTATTCACACTGTTATTCAGCCCAGCATTCATGTATGCCTTGAAGTACTTCATTTAATTTAAAATAATCCAGTAGGCAGCTTCTTCCGGAATCATTAACTACTGAGGAACTAGCTATCTTATCTCTTGTCTGAAAACATTGTTCTTATGGTGTCATAATTAGATAATATGGTGATAGCTATAGCTAGTAAGGTGGACTAGGAAAACTCTTACCAACCATGTACCTATTGCTATCGCTATTCCCGCTGACGCTTTCACTTTCATACTAAAAATGCAACAGTGCATCCAATAGAAGAATAGAAATATGTAAGAATTGAACAAAAACTCAATCTTTGAATGGATTTACAAAAGTTTTAAGTCTGAAAGCTTTGGCGATAGCGTTAGCATTACCGTTAGGCGGTACGGGTGCAGGCCACCTATCATGAACACAGCAATACCAAGCGGTATGATATGGCGTATGATGCTGTTTTGCTTCCTCCGCTAATATGTGGGCCGTGGGCGTTATTGAGTTACGAGTATCGATAAAAGCCCTAGGGCTACAAGTTTCCAACCGCCAACCAACCTCCTTCCTTTCTAGTGCACAGAAGTATGAAGTGCGACTGCCCAGCGACTTCACTTGCGAGAACTGCACGCTGCAGTTGCAGCGGGAGGCCGGCGAGTGGGGGACGAACTACAGGTTCTGGTCCTGCGCAGACATCGACATTGTGCCTCGTGAGTAGCTGACATTGTACAATCGACGAAATGCCCGGTATTCCAATAGTCGTGCAAAACCCCTTGAACGGATATCAGCTTGTGACGGCGACTTTGTTATTCTCTTAGATTGCCCTAAACGAGCTCACGCAAATACCGCTCAAAAGTTGTCTACTGGAGACTGCGACTGTACATTGATTGTTCACTCTTAACTACTTATCTACGACCTGCACTTTTGTCTTCTGTTATCTTTACGATTGTGATCATCAACCATACCAATAGAGACATTATGGCAAATACCTGAGACTTCACTTACAATCCCCACCAACAAATACGTTCTGGGTAACTTATCCGGCAGATTATTTGACATTTGTAATATTAAAAATATGTCAAATTATCTGTCAGAGCCAAATAAGCTATCAGAGTGCAAGCTATTAGTGTGAGTTTTCTCACCTTACTCGCTTACGCCGCAGTTTGCGAATTGAGTTTTAATCTCAACCTTATTCCCATTGCATTAGGGCTATCTGTAAAAGTTTTACTCTCACGCGATGGTAACGTTTGGACATTTGCAAACTAACACAAAGCACTCAGGAACTTCTCTGTCTGTGGTAAAACCGGCCCTTTCGCCTGCTTCTCCAAAAGTAAGATGATTTAGCCATTCAAAATCAAGTGTTTCACAACCAATTTCCAACATAAAGAAAGAGATAAGACGATGGTTAGTGTTATTTTAACTCATTACAATAAATGATGTTAAACAATACTAAACATGTTTATAAATATCATTATTACCTGTTATTGCGCATTATTTGCAGCAAATGCTTTTGTACTATTTACGGTCTAGCAAGATGGTCTTTTCTGAGGATCTGGTAACACTCTAGTATAAACTAGTTGTAAAGTAAGCTGTAAATCTTGTTTGTGCGAATGTTTGTTACACAATCATGTACCTACCTAGATAATGATCGTTTGTAACAGTGTCTACTGTTGACAAGTGTACTGCTGCTAAAGATGTTCGGGAATACAAATCGGTGTCATGTCAAGTCAACGTAGAAACGAAATTACTTGTATCGAGTAAAAACAGCCACAAATGCACAATACGTCAGAATCTTTAAAACCTTTAGTAACGAAAAGTAAATCTTCGTTCTTTAAAAAAGCATCTTGTTTCTAACTTTGAAGCTTGTGTTTCTGGTGAATATGTCACGAACTTACATTATTGGTGCAAAACACGTGTTTCGCTCCTACACGGAGCATCCTCAAGAGTTTTTAGGTCTTGCAATACGAACAACAACGAAACTGGCACTCTTGGTGTTAGGTTTCATACTTGGATATGGATTTCAGCCATACGATGATACGACACCTAAGTGTAACTTCCTTTAAATTTTTAGATTTATATCGCTCCATAAAACAATAACTTTCATACTAAACAATTTTGCAACTTTACCAACCAGGAAATATATGGTCTACTAATGATCAAATTCTTAATCTCAAATCCTAGTAAGATAATTAATAATTATAATTACATTTATTTTAATTAAACCTTTTTGGGTTAAGTATGAGTAGTTTTGCTTTGTTACGTATGTTAATTTAGTACATCTGAGGTGAGATACTAATTAAAGCCTAATACAATCAGGTTAAATTAAAAGTTCTCTTAATGAATGATATCAACACAAATAGTGCAACAAAGGAACTCACTAATGAATAATTACATTACCATATTTATAAGTTGAACATTCATTTCAAATGAATAATACGCATTTAAGCCCATGGAATGAAGAAAGTGAATTTTGACAAGGGCGATGGTTATCTAAGAACAGGTTCTTTTGTGTCCAAATGCTCTTAAGTTATTTAATTCGATAAACCACGTCGTTACTATTTGAAGTTAATTGTATGGTAATTGACAGGCTTACACAGTGGTACTGTTCATGTCTGTCTACTAAGTCAGAAGCCGTTGGTTTGATTCTCACCTCACCCGGTAAAACCATTCGTGTTCAGTTTGTATCTGGATTTATTATTTCCATTTAAATTATTTTTCTTATTAGAAATATCGGATGATGAATATCAGGAATAAACTGTTATTCCCTTGTATATAATATAACATAACAAGAATATAATATAATATGGATATTCTTAAGTAACAAATGTGCTTAGCTACTCCGTGGAATAGGAACAATATATAAGTGATGTTGGTTAATAATGTATCTATAAAATAATAAATTTATTAAGCAACCAGCGGCCGCCCACGTAGTTTCCCTTCACCTTAAGAATATCGGTTTAAAAAGTATTCTTTGTTCATAACCAGGCTATCTACTATCTGTGTACCAAATTTCATCAAAATCCGTTCAGTAGTTTCGAAGCCGATTCAATCCAAACAAACAATCAAATCTTTCCTCTTTATAATATTAGTATCGAAGTATCGATTATGAAGCAGGTGGTCTTTTCTATGCCTTGCTGGAAACAATTTAATCAGTAATACGATCTCAAGATTCCATTATACCCCGAACGAGTTTTATTAAAGAGGTAATCGTCTGGTTATTACGCACAAGATGGTTACCAAGTTACTGTGCAATGCAGATGCATTTAAAACGCGCAATTTACTTTGATTACTGGAATACACTTAAGTAAATACACCATGCGCATTAAGGCGGTCATGAAAATTAATGGTATTGGTATTGGATTTTATTTCTATTCTGAAAATAATATTGAAGTTTTGTATATGATAGGCTAAGGTAAGTATAACCTAGGTTTTTTTATTATTTTGGCAATAAAACACATCTGTCCATTTCTTTAGGATAGGAGTTACAATGGCTTAGCCAGGCACGTAAAGTGTATAACACCCCCTTTTCTTCATTAAAAAAGTGTTGTGTCTATAAAGAAAGTGTTATACTAATCTTTAGTTTAGGTTTTTCAATATTCCGTAATACAGGATACCTGTAACACCATTATCGGTAGTAATTCTAGTTCCTATAATAATGATGGTTATAATATTGTTTTTAAACCAGTTTTAAATTCATTTCCACAGGTAAAGAATACCACGAGACCTGTTCCGGCCACGGTTTCCACATCCTAGGCCGCTGCAAATGCAACAAAATGTACTCCGGACCCCGCTGCCAGTTCAGCGACGAATGTTTCGAAGATAATGACTGTGGTCTGAGAGGCAAATGCGTAGATGTGAACGCTACTGAGTCGCCTACTAAAATGTGCTACTGCCCCTTCGGGTTTTATGGAAAAGGGTGTAATAAGAGTAAGTTTTTATAATTTAATTCATTATTTTATGACGATATTTAAGTTCTTATAAAACGCTGGTGTAACTGAAATCGCTGATTATAGCGCCATCTGTTGATGAGTAGCAAACTATTAAGTAAAAATAAATGATAGATGTCGCTTTCAACCTTATTTAATTGAATTTTCCAAATCGTTTTGTTTTTATGATATTCAAATATATTAATCTTTATTTCAGTAAAAATACATTTTTTAGTTAGTGTAAACTTATATCCTATGTTAGGAATGGTTTTCTTAATATTAAATTATTTTGATTATTTTATGGACCCGTTTACATGAGATCAAAATAATCTTTTAAAAATATAACAGTCAGGCTTGTCCTTTTCGGGATGCTGTTGGGACTCACCCGAACTCTACTCATAATCGACGCTGCTCGCTTTCTCAAGATAGAGTGAAAGTCGTTACCTGCCTCCGCGAACATGACAGATGCACTGCAGTATCTCTAGGAAGCCCCATCAGCATCCTGAAGGCATTATTATATTGAACACGTAGTGCGTTAACATTCTTTTGCATAAAGTCACCACACATTGCATGTGTAAAAACTCTGACAATAGGCCTTGGATATGATTTCTTTTACTTGCCTTGTACACTTAGCAAACCATTTTGCATCGTACTGTTCGTCGTTACTTATCCTGTTTTGTTTATTTCAGAGGCCCCTTGGAAGGACAAGAAGTTGAATTTAGGATTGTACACCAAAAAGGAACTTTCAAAAGAGTTCAATTTGTACTGGCGCGTTTTGAAAGAAGACGCCGAGTTGGAAGTCATTATGATGGTCAACGGCACTTCTTATGCTGGTTAGCATTTATCATTATTTTAATTCGAAATTAAAATGAAAAATCTTGGTACCTACTCCTTCCTAAAGTCCGCCCCCACATGAGATTTTATAGTTAAAGATCAAATTATGAAGCAGTAGAAAACGACTTGTTATGTAAGGAAGAGCAGTATCTCTTAACACAGGCTGGTCTAGCTTAAAAGGAGATGCTGATCACTAGCAATTGTTAAAGCTAATAAACATATTTTATTTTATTTATTTTTTTGTGCTAATGTTTCAGGTGTGGGCTGGAGGCCAAGTGGTTTGACCAAGCAGTGCAAGAATTTCCCGGTTTTAGGACCTAGCATTGAAGAAAAACGTAAGTCAACGTAAACAGCTTAAAAAATTACATTATTGTACGGCTTCCTAAAAGTACGAAACCACTAATAATAGAACGAATTATGAGTGAAAATGATTGAAAAATGCATTTATATTATATTTGGAATGACAAAATTTTACAATTTAAAAAAAATCCTAGTCTCCAGCGTGCCCTTCCGTCTCTTTAATTAGGATATATTAATAGATAAATTACTTATTTTTAGTTGATTTTTGTAGTAAAAATATATCCTATAATAGAAAATGATACAGTTCACCATATTACAGAGAGCACACAAAAACCGGAACCACTTCCAGAACCAGAACCTAAAGCTGAACCGGGGGCAGAACCAGCACCGGAACCAGTGTCCGAGCCGGAACCTTCATCCGAGGCTAAACCAGAACCAGTACCGGAACCGAAAGCCGTACCTACCGCCGAACCGGAACCTTCCCCAGAACCGAAATCGGAACCGGAACCTTCTCCAGAGCCTAAATCCGAACCGGAACCTACTCCAGAACCTAAACCCGAACCTGGACAAAAATCGGAGCCGTCACCGGAACCAGAACCGGCATCAGAACCGGAACCCACTGCTGAACCGAAGCCCGAGCCCACTACACAAGCACAAGAAAATGATAATAGAAACAAGCGAGTGGCAATGCATTCTATGGACGGGTTCGATTTCAAAAACTTAGGCGATGACGTCACTGTAAAGACAAGTGTCTCATATAAAGTGTCCAGTTCCAAAGGTAAAATCTATAGTAAAAGCAAAGTAAAGAAACTTTTTTACAAATTTTCGTAGGCAATACTTAAATTTTTCAGTTTTAATTTGCAAATCATTTTAATATTGTTTACACAACTTTAGGAAAATGTGAAGACATCCATACAACTCAATTCTATTCTAAATATTTTCTGTCAACTTCCACAGGACGAAGAAAAAGAGCAGCAGCGAATGAGAGTAAGTATAGCACAATATGTTTGCACTACTAAATGTATTAAACACACAGCACATTAACACTAGTGCTAAACGCCACAGGCAACCACGCAAGCACAATGTTTAATAAATAAACCTAACATGTACAAAAGTACACTAATGTACATATAATATACATATAATGCTGCATGATTCAATCTTTTGCAGATGTGGAATCAGAAAAAGAGACCACTCCTCTTCCGGTATCAACCCTTGAACCTAGTACTGAAACTCCTTTACCTAAGACTGATAAACCAAAACCAAAACCAAAGTTCACACCAAAGTATAAATTACCTCGTGTTTTGTCTACCACCCAACGACCTACATCCCTTGCCCCTACTCCGGAACCCACGGCTGAGCCTAATCCCGAACTGGAATCAACTTCAGAACCTTTTTCCGACCTGGAACCAACTTTGGAACCTAATTCCGACCCGGAACCAACTTCGGAACCTAAATCCGAACCGGAACCTTTCCCAGAGCCTAAATCCGAACCGGAGCCTTCCCCAGAACCAAAATCCGAACCCGAACCTTCCCCAGAACCTAAATCTGAACCGGAACCTACTCCGGAACCGAAATCCGAGCCCGAGCCTACTGCTGAACCAAAGCCGCTTCTTGAGGCAACCATAAAACCAATATCCAAAATAGATCTTTCTGCTAAGCTTACATCTGAGATCGAATCTTCTCCTGAACCGAAATCCGAACCAGAGGCTACCCCTGAGCCTAAATCCGAGCCAGAACCTTCTCCAGAACCTAAATCTGAACCGGAGCCTTCTCCTGAACCGAAGTCTGAACCTGAGCCTGCGCCTGAACCAAAGTCTGAGCCAGAACCTACCCCAGAACCTAAATCTGAACCAGAACCCAATTCCGCACCTTACCCGGAACCAAAATCGGAACCGGAACCTCATCCGGAACCCAAATCCGAACCGGAGCCATCTCCTGAACCTAAATCCGAACCGGTACCTACTCCGGAACCCAAATCCGAACCGGAACCATCTCCCGAACCCAAAGCGGAAACGGAAACCGAAATTTTGCTAGTCAAAGGACTTAAAGAAGAAACAGGTAACGCACATTCGCTTATTGCACTTATTTTACGTATGTACGAGTATATTTATTATTGTATACAACGTTATTTTATGTTTACCCAAAACCTCAAAACAATAAGTAGAACTCATCAATACAAACAACTTTCTGTATGGAAGCAACCCTGAAATCGCAAAAATAAACATAAAATAACGTTATATAAACACATAAACATATAAAAAGTCTTAATTTCTGAATATAATTATTTTGTAATAATTGTACTGCTTCTTACTACAAATTGTACTTAACAATAAATAACTTTAGTCTATGTAAATAATATAAATGAACATCTTTCTTTAACTTGCATAATTTGTAAGCTTTAATTTATCAACAATAATAAAATCATTTAAAATACCTCAATACCTATTACATTGACATATTTCTACTTCTCTTTCTAATAAATCTTTTGACTAATTCTATAATCTATGCTTGACTGCTTTGCTTCGGCTATCTCTGGAACTTCTGCAAACTTCTTCCTCTCTATTCCTCTTTATCCCTATCCCTTCGACTCTTCGTTTCTATTCGTTAACCGTGTAACTTTCTTTCTTTCCTTTAATTAGTTTGATAAGTCAACACATTTTTTTCATTCTTGTTCAAAAAGTCGTATATTGTACCAGTGCCGGGTTAAAATAAATGTGTCTTTAAACATAGCGAAAAAATTTATTTTCTATAATTTTGTTACAAAGACTCGACTTGCTTCATAGAAATAAGAAAATTTATTTTTTTGAAAATGGACCTAAAAGCTGCAACCTCTTTGATACTATAGAATCCGTGCATTGCATGCGACGGCCACAGAAGAAAAAAAATGACATATTTTGGCGTTGTTGGCGCGAAATCCTTAGATTATTTTTTTTACCAGTAAAATTGGTGATTGGTGGCCGTAATTTACCCATTGTATTGGATTATTTTCTAATATAAAAATATATACTTAGGTGATGATAAAAGATACTTAGACAAAAAAATCAAAATCGGCGGGAATGTAAGTAACTCACGGATCATAAATTGTAACCACATTTTTCAACACAACATGGTACAGTCAACAGCACGCACGGCATTACACTTCGACCTTGAGGGCGCCCGTAAGTCTCTCGTATATTTTTTTTTGTAGTGCAAATGTAGAACCGTACGTTCTGTTGATGAAGGAGGCAAGGGTTGTTCATTACAACGTTTTCTTATATATATACTATCTTTCCTTTTTTCCATTTTTAAACAACAAACGTTATAACATCGGGTTTAGTCCTAAGATTGTCCCATTTTTTAAATTTTGAAAGCGGCTCAGGTAGTTTGAGGGACATCTTGAAAAAACTGTCGTTTTGCAGGTCTGACTTAGGTCGTTAAACTTTGTGCTACACTTTTACCATCTATCTCGATAAAGGTCTGTGGTTGTGGTCACTGCAAAACATCCACATTTAAAAATCTAAATTCGTGTATAATTCTTACTTCGTGTCGTGGTCGTGGCTATCAAAACAAAATAAAGTTGTGTTAGAAACGCACAGCGCCATCTAGTGGCAGTATTTTGTTGTACATATTTTAAAATTTATGTTAATATTTTTATACAGGCTGGAAAAAATCTATGGGCCCTGGAGGGGAACAACCTTAAATACTTTAGTTAGCCCATTTTACTGAAAGGAAACATTCCTTTGTTTTTTAAAAGAAACAAAACAGTATTCAAAGTTTTTTATTTTATTTTCGAAAGAGCCTTGAATATAAGTGCTTCATCCGTCCCATTGAGTTTATAAGTTGAGTTTTCATGTGTTTCCTTTAATTTAATTTACTATGTTTGTTAGAGAGAGTTGATCCTTTTGATTGACCCTATCGTTTGATTGTATAAAAGTACAGAATGTTTTACAGATTTTTAGCTGGTTCGATTCCTGGGTGTGGGAAGCGTATTTTTTAAAATGTGTTAATGTAGTTGAGTTTCTTTTAAAAAATGAAGGAATGTTTCCTTTCAGTAAAATGAGCTAACTAATCTCCTCCAGGGCCCAAATATTTTTTCCATAATCCTGTATAATGTGACTACTTCAGAGAAGACCTTCAAAGGTGACAAACGCTTCCTTGAAGTCGCATATGGATCTTGTTTAAATATAAATAAAAAATTAAAAAATATTTCTTTCGTTAATCAGCACGAATTTTCCAGGTTACTACCCCGCCCATGAATACGCCCCTAAGTTTGATTTCAACCCTATGGATTGCACTGACATAGTTATCGGAACAGCGCGGGGCAACTACCATAGAGTATTGGACTACTATACCAGAGACAGGTTGGTGTTAACACTTCTTATTTTATTTTTAAATATAGAAAACAGCCTTCATCAGCCATTTTTAATACTCTTACTGCTGGGGTACTGGCCTTCATTGGTGAATAGATGAGGAGAACATGAACTAACAACCGTGCCCCGAGTTGATTTTAACGTCTTCAAATACAGCCGAGACCAACGGATGAAAGTGCCTTCCGAAGCACGGAGGAGCTCGTATTAACGAATTATAAGCAATTTTTGTCATCCATTTTTCAATTTGGTGACTGACTACTGCGAAAGTTGCCTTACCGCTACAATGCTAAAAAAGATTTAATGCCTGATTCACATTATTTCAGTAGCTTTCCAGTCCAGTGATCAAATTTACCCCATGCTACAAGAATAATGTAAAACGGCATTGGAATGTAACCATTAAAACTCTTGACAGGAAGATCTTTGTCTGTTTCGAGGATTTTTAAATAAGTTCACTTGCCATTCTTACTCCATTCTAATTGCCCACAGATCTACCCCACGCGTGGACACTTTCTGGGGCGGTCATGATGACGTCACTGCTGCTTCAGGCTTCGAGGAGAACGGAGTCACTACCATCATATTTAGGAAGAAAATTAAGGTGAACCTTTGTTTGGTTTACGACGAGGAGGCAATACAAGGCCAAGGTCCAGCTTGCCAACAAAAATATTTCGACTACTCTGAAAATATTTTTTCACCTCTCTTTCGGAAAAGTCAGTTTTGTCATTCAATTTCTGCGTGGAAAATCACATTTTGCGGCCTAGCGTGGAAAAGTGTTTTAAAAACATACATAAAAAATATATACAGGCTGGAAATTTAAAAAGTTACCTTAACCGATGTAGCTGCATGAAAACGTTCTTAGGAAACCATCCTTAATTTATTGAGAAAATTTGAGCTGCATTCACCGATTTTGAAAAAAATTTACAGTCAGCAGAAAGTGGGTGGGTGAGATTTCGCAACTTATTATTATGATTGGATTTCGAACGTGACAAAAACATTAATTTTTGAATTGTCTTGCACTTAAAAAAAATCCGAATCGTTTTTATGTTATTACAAGAAATATTTTAATTATATTTTAAATAACTTTGATGTAACTAGGTATAATACTCACTTTTTTATTATTTTAGTTCTTTAGATCATAAAACAACAAGAATCAAATGATAAATCAAATCAAATCTTTATTGCTGACCAAGTGTAATTACAAAGGTGTTAAGATGAATAAGGTATACTTAGATTAAACTACCTATTTGTTAAAAGATTTTTTTATCGGAAGTTGACGCTTGCTCAGGTTTCAATAGAGTAACTCGCTGCATCGTCCAGTTTGATTAGAATTGAACTTCAACTTTTATGAGATTTTTCGTTCCTCTAATTGTGTTTTTATTCAAAAACACTTGATTCCGCTAGAAGCTAGATAGCCAGTTCCTCAGTGATTGAGGATTCCGGGAGAGGCTAGCTTCCATCTTTAGTCTTATCAATACTTAACATCAGGTATGATGAAGGCTAAGAGCCTCCACGTCGTTCATCAAAAAAAAAAGCTAAACAGCTATACAAAAAAGAAGCGTCGCTTGAACTTTCTTATTTGACAAATGTTGTATTCCAACTTCAAACAAATCAAGAAACAACAGTAGATAGTTCAACCAATCCTACTGCATTTTTTATCGCCGCTATAATATTACAGATAAGATATGGCGTTGATGCTGTCTTGCTTACCCTGCTAGGACATTGATATGTTATCGAGCTACGAGTGTGAATAAAGCTGCAGGGCTATCGCGTAAAACCTCTGGGTATGGATATGGGCTTCATTTGACAGTTGAAGCTCATAAAATTACCATATATGGTCATTTAACTGTCAAATGAAGCCCATGTCCATATTTTTTACGCGATAGCCCCCCTGTTTTAGCTTGCTAGCTAGCTAATACACAGAATACTTAATAGTACAAGCTAAAATTAAATTAGATCATCTTGTAACAACCTGATTTTAACCTTCCGGAACATGAATTGGATTTTTACATTGACTTTATTTTTTTTAAGTTGGTAATTGCATGCCGTGGCTGACTATAATTAGAAACTGTATTTAGACTAAGATTCTATATTTAATTTATTACATATTGTAAGTACATGTTTTTGTTGACTGCCCAATAAACAAATAAATAAACAGAACCTACTCCATTAACGTACTAGTATGAGATGAGCGACTTTTATTGATACTGTCCTGCTCACAACTTAGCGAGGAAAGCAAGACAGCATCAGCGTCATATCAAATCGCGTGATAAATCGGTGGTCATGCTAGGGAGGCAGAGAGAGATCTCTTTATATTTATTTATTCTTTCCCACCAGGCCAAAGAACCCACCGACCACTCCATAGTGGACGACCTGATGCATGTAATCTGGGCGCGCGGGCAAGAGCCGTCGCGATACGTGCACGCGCCTCCGTCGGGAATCGAACGCGGTCCCGCGGTTGTCAAGGACTTCTATAGGCAGGACGAGTTGAAGTATCATGGTCATGGAGGGCAGAGGGGTGTCGCTAGGATCAACTTCTTTGGTGAGTTTGTTTCTGTTAAGGTTTTAAAATTACATTTTAAATTTCTATGACTATTACTTTTTCCTCTCTGATCACCACGACTGGATCGTACAGAATCTCTCCGATGACAAAATAAAATTAAGTTTTTCTACCTAATGATTATTAGAATGTCATTACTCTTTAAAACATTTTACTTTTAAAATGTACATTCAAGACACCACGTCAAACATTTTAACTTTAGGTCGGCATAATTATTTTTATGGATAATAATGTAGAAATATGTTTAAACATTGCATTATTAGTAGCCATAGCTTTCTTCTGAGTCCTTTATTTTCTAATTAACTTAATTATTTGTTTTATAGAATCAATTTATTCTGTGGTAATAGGTTCGGACTTCCACTAGGTAACACTTGATTCTATGAAATAACTCGGTTATATAATTATGAAAGCCCCAAAAAACGACTGCATCCCCACTACAGATCTTTAGAGTGCAGCTGCAACGCAGATTTTAAAAGAAAAAAAAATCCTAATTTTCCAGAGGAGACCAAATCCTCAATCTCAGGCGGCGTCCTCCCTCTCCAAGACAAATGTGGAGGCCTATGGAAGCACCCCACTAACTGCAACCCGGATAACAATACCTGCGAGTACTATGCCTCTTGGGAGTACCTTGGACAGAAGAGAGGGAAGGATTCCGTGAGGTTCGTCATCAAGACGAAACATACCAAACTTTGGACAGGGATTGGATTTAGCAAGGATAAGAAAATGGTGAGTGTTCAGTAAAATAAGAATTAATTAGGGACCTCCATGATGCATATGAGGCAGCCCAACGAGTAGTCTGCCCAACATTAAAGTTAGTTCTTTGAACAGTAGGCTTATTACGAGTTTGGCAAACTTGACTTTACAGTAAACGTTAACGTAAAATGTAGTTCTGTCTCTTTCACACTTAGCGACTGTTTTACCGACATGAGCAGTGTATCCGATAGTCTACGCTCACGAGTCCTGTAAATGTCATGTTAAGCGAACTCGTAATAGGGGTACTGAAGTCTGTCTAAGACAGAAGTCTATCTGGTTCAACATGACGAACAAAGATACTAACTTATGGACCAGGATAGGGTTCAGCAAGGCCAAGAAAATGGTCATAAGTACTTACTTAATTTTTGCTTGACTTTAAGTACCTAGGTCTATTAATAAATAATGAATATTCAAGGTTCGGTAGCGCAGAGATTCGCGCGCTCAGCCTGCAATATGGTCTTTAGCAATTTAAGCAATGGTAGGCAATTTTTTGGTGACCAAACTATCTCGAGCTTCTCTGTGCTATGTAAGGTACGCTAAGCCGTTGGTCGGGGCTGTGTTAGCAGTCGTTTAAACCGTCCAATCCGCTGGCTGTTTGGTCAGATCCTATTCTCCTTATTATCCATCCTTAAGTACCACATTGCAATGGCTGATGATTATACAGTGGTTGTCACATAATCAATGACACTAGCCGATTTTCCTACAATCGAGGTAACTCGAGTGTTGATCAGATCCGTTGGGTGTGTATCGCAATTTGAATCTCCTCCATTCACTCCCTGGATGGCCATTATCAGATCACATCTCAGTCAATCCTTGGCAGAGAACAAAGACTCCAAAGTTACCTTGATTGTATGAAAATCGGCTACTGTCGTTAATTATGTGACCACCAATGTATATTCGAGACCCGACTGAGGATTAGGAGAGAAATTTAACTCGGAACATTTTACAATATAACTGGTTAAAACCCCACACCAATGGCTTTTGTTTTTCTTTTGTTTTTTTTTGTTTTTTACATAAAAATTGCATTGTAAAAGGCGAAATTAAAATGTTATACTTTTGTTTTTCGTTTAACAATCCCTGTTTCTTCCAGTCCCAAACGGACGCGGTGCTAGGCTGGGTGGACTCCCGCTCGGGGCGACCGTTCCTCATGGACACGTACGTGAGCGGCTACTCCGCCCCGAGGGTGGATCCACGACAAGACTTGAGTAAAGAATCTGGATCTACTGTGGATGGAGTCACTACGCTGAGCTTTGTTAGGAAGAGGGATACTGGAGACCAAAAGGTGAGTGACTCTATGTGAATATATCATCATGATTATGAGATTTGAGCCACAATTACTAAGTAGCTACTTGTGGCTTAATCAGACTGTATATAGGTAGCCAAGAGTTGACTGTTATCTTGTAGTTTTTAGGAAGATTGACTTGGTGAAAAAGGTGAGGTTTGTAATTACAGCAGTGATTGTAGCAGATCAGCTAGATCAAAACATAACTCACAATTGCCACTATAGATGGGATCACTACGCTATGCTAAGTTTTGTCAGGGGATACTTAGTCCAAAAAGTTAATTGAAACTTCATCAAACAGTATTATAGGTGGCCAGGAAGAGACACTAAAGATCAGAAGGTCAGTAGGGGCTCATCAAACTACACAGTTCTAGGTACGTGGCCAGAACAAAAAGAGATCTTTAAGAAAATATACGAATGGAGACTTCATCAGTTTAGCTAAAGTTACATATGGCACTTACGTTAGCGGCCTCTCCGCCCCGAGGTTGGATCCACAACAAGACTTGAGTAAAGGGTCTAGATCTACTGTGGATGGAGTCACTACGCTACGCTGAGCTTTGTTAGAAAGAGGAACAACGGAGATCAGGAGGTAAGTTAGTAAGAGTATTTCGTCTGACGTCAAGCAATCTCACGTTCTAGCTAGAGTGAGCGCTTTAGATTTTTGTGCGGCGTTGATAAAGTACTCGAACAAGACATTAAGTATCTGCTAGCTTACCAACTGATATTGGTTTAAGGAAGTAAGGGGCATAGCAAATGGGTATTTTTTGCAGCGATATCTGCGTGTTTTCCTTAAATAAGATTGATTTGGTGGTGAAAGGTGAATTTCGTTAATACAACAGTATTGTGAGACTATAGCAAACTATTATCCTATCAATCATGTTCCAACTCTTTAACTCTATTTCCTTTTCTAGGACTTCGCGTTCACCGACACCGAGTGCCTGTACATGATGTTTATAACGCAAGGCGGCAACTTCGAGCCGGTGAACAAACGGACGAGCAAACATCTGCAAGTGCCCGTCATTTCTGAGGAGAAAGTCTGCATCAAACCTTGTGGGCCTGGTGAGTTTCTGGTTTTCGTGTTCCGTGGTGGAGTCAACAAGGAACCCTTAAAGTTTCTCTATATCCGTCTGACCGTCTGCGGTTTAGCTCAGAGGCCCTTCGAGAAAGCTGTAATTTGGCATGAATGTGTAATTAAGTATATATCACACCACAAAAGCACTCGAAAGTAAAACCTTTTTTTTTTTAAAACCTCTGAATACAGTTCAATCTTTCTCAAAAATTAAGGATGGTTTCCTAATAACGTTTTCATGTAGCTACAACGGTTAAGGCGCTACTCGGAAAAAGTGTGGACTTTTTGATATAAAACTATAGCACGGTTACAGTTGTTACAAATCTGGTAATAACATATATATTTCTTCATACCTTTATAGATTCGTATAGTTTCAAAAACTCGATTTTATGATTTTGCCTCGACACTTTTTCTTTTCGAAAAGACCTCTAAAAAATACGAAAATTCAAGATTATTCTTAAATGGGGTTACTTACACTATTGGAAATTGGTTTAATAAGTGGACATCAATAATATTTAGGATCGTATTTTTTAATACGAACTGATTTTGTGTTTTTTTTGCCTAATCTGCAAAATCGGTCTCGCTCCCGTGCGCGTCGTTTTCTCCTTGCTATCTCGCTTCTGCATATTTTTATCGAGTATCGCCTTAAGGTACCTTTGTGTCCCGTTTGAAATTTCCACCCTTTATAGTAATAGTGACTAAGACAGCTTAAAGTGCTATTAAATTAATAAATTCTTTCTTCAGAACCGACAGAAGAAGAATTCACCACAGAGCCGATAATACCCGGCTTATCCGCCTACACACTATTAATCCGGATAACCGGATTAGCTGACAGCTTCCGGCCACCGGCTGCCGGAAGCCGGGAATATGAAGAATTGAGCAAACAAGTCGTGAATAACCTGGAGAGGGAAATTGGGAAGAATAAGGGATACCATGGGATGGTGGTGAATGGGTTTATGCAGTAAGTTAACATTTTTATAATTCATATTTCACACACATTTCTACTCTTTTTGAAAGATTTTGACTAACTTTGAGGAATTTTGATATAAAGTAATTTTGTCAAGTCGGGAGAAGGGTAAAAGCTGCTTTTTGACGTGAAAATTATTCGTATGAGTGGAAATCACGTGAATAAGCAGATACGATTTTGTTCCGGAGAAACACGTTGTATTGCTCCTTTTTTAAAAATATATTAATAAGAAAACTCTGTTTAATTTTTTATCATGCACTAAGAACAAAAGTCGGTTGATACCTAATTGTCATTTTAACTATAAGCTAATGAGTTTAGTTATTCCATTTTTTTAAAGGTTTTTTTTTTACCTTTTTTCAGAAACGAAACGAAAGCAATCATTGCTGAGCTAACCCTAAAATCGATCGACTCCAACACAATTGAAGGTTCAAGCGCTCGCTCCCTCGATGGTGGCATCTCACCTGTCACCAACGGGACAGACAAGGACGACAACATGGAGAGGTGGGAGAGAGTGGTCCGAGATACGTTGGCTCAGGGGAGAGTGGGCAACCTGAACGTGGACCCGGAGTTCCTGATCTTCGAACCTCAGAGCTGTAAGTTGACCATTGCAAATCCAAGGTAATTCGTGTATTCCCGTTGTCCTTATGATTTTGACCCACAGAACAGAAATGATGTCATGTCCTAAAATTTCCTTACCATTGGTCCCAATTAGTGGTGAAAACTTCGGAATGTTTCCGAAACTTGGGAATATTTCAGGAATACTTCCGGAAATATTCTTAATAACTTCCAAAATTACCAGCAATTTAATTCAAAGCTATTTAAAATAAGAATTAAATGTAACAAAAAGGTCAATAGTACGATTCGGAACGCATTATGACATATTTTTAGGTAGTGATTAAAAAAGTACTTTACCGCGCTAGGCCGCAAAAAGCGATTTTCTACGCTGAAACTAGACAAAACCTCCTCTTCCGAGCGTGTTCCAAAGTTGCCGGAAGTTTTGGAAGTTTTCAGGAATACTTCCTTCCTGGAAGTTTTCATCTCTAGTCCCAATGTAACGGTTCTAAAAACCATACACTCCTAAATCTTAATCTAGTACAGTTGGGAACTTCCCGGTTGACCAGTACAAATTTTTTGGGGAACGTTTTCTCATAAAGTAGAAAGGTTATAGATATAATTTACTATTCAAATGAAAAGCTGTGTAGTGTCGGCTTAGAATAGCACTACCCCCTCTCATCCCGGGGGTGTCGTAAAAGGCGACTAAGGGACTCAGCCTTCAGGAGACGGGCAGCAGCGTCTCCTACAATTTTGGCCATACTGCGATTGCCAACCCGCCTGCCAAGCGTGGCGATTATGGCAAACCCCCCCCCCCCCCCTTTTGGGGGAGGCCTATACCCAGTAGTGGGTGTTATGTGGCTGAGACGACGACGACAAATCAAATGAAATACCTACAATTCTATTATTTGTGATATAATAAACGTTTTCTGAATATCTAATAAGTACTTTAAATAAAGCTTTCTAAAAAAACTCTACTGGTCAACCCGGAAGTACCTCGACTGTACTTAATTTTAACTAAATTAAATCAAAAACAATTCACTTCATCTAACTAACTTGTTTGTTGCTACCGACGCTAAACGAACTAAGCGAACGTAGTCCGTTACGTCCGACTTCCGCTTTTGCCTCCTCTAGGCAGTTCTAAAGCTAAGTCTCCTTAAAATTTTTTAGTTTTGCATTTTTCAATGCTAGTTTTATGTGATAAATATTAAACAAGAAAATATACCAGAAAAAAGCAACTTGTCTCATGTCTCACTGACGTGATTCGAACCCGCATCCTTGGGAATACGGCCCAATGCACTAACCAATTATGCTACAGAGACCTATGAGGAGAGGTGCATATACTAGAGGAATTCGACGTGTCCTCATAGGTCTTTGTAGCGTAATTGGTTAGTCCATTGGGCCGTATTACCGTATCTAAGTTTCATTCATAGGCTTCTTACATGCGTCAGCACGCTATCGCCTTTATCCGCTCAGAACTGTCACTAGTCAGAGCGAGAAAAACTGACAGTATGCTGCCCAATGCTGCCGCATGATGAAGTCTTTCTCGCTTTAGCAAATGGCTGTTCTGAGCGACAGAAAAGGTTAGGGCGACGGAAAAAGGCGATAGCGTGTTGAAAGTTGTGGTTAGGCTAGGCCTTTGGTTCGCGAGTACCGGTTTTACTCGCCCTTTACTTGACACAAAGAGCTTGAAAACTTCAAAATTGAAATTAATCTCGTATTCCCCAGTGCTAATAAACCGACCTCCAGAAGAAGAGTCCGGCAACGCTCGGTCGTTCTTCGCCCGAGCCGAGACCAAACTGTACATAGTGGTCGGGTGTGTGGCGGCGCTAGTATTACTAGCCATACTACAAGCAGGATGCACTTTACGAGCACCTAAACAAAGACAGGTAACCTAGATAACATTTTGAATCTTTTTAATGTCCCATAACTTGAGACTTCTTTAACAGGCCAGGAGCTCTATTTTTGATTCACTCGTCTCGAAGTTTCTACTGATTTTCGTGCGATGTTTGAGTTTCCGTATTCCGTAAAAGCGAACTTGCTCGTATTTACATAGGTTCGCTTTTCGCCTGTAGTGCCTGTAGCGCGCGAGGGGCAAAGCCAAAAGCGTGCTATGTCCACGCTTGCAAGGTCGCTAATCGCATGATCGACTCCTCGTTCAGGCGAACGAGGATTGGCAGGCGCCAATCACGCGACAAGTGATTCAAAAATAGAGGTCCAGCTACAGACCAAGCGGGATGCAAGCTTAGATCGTTTTATAGATGCTATTTCTTTTGATATTGATATCCCATGACTTTAGGTCTTTTGAATAGGTCAGCTGTAGGCTAAGGCGGGATGCACGTTTAGGTCGTCTTCAAAGAGACAGGTCCTTCTTTTGATGTCCCATTATTTTAGGTTATTGAAGTATTAGGCTGTAATCGGTCGAGGAATAGGTAAATAAAATTATTTATCTCAAACTCCTTTGTGAAAAGATATCTATCAGATCAGTTTCACCCCAGTAGTGAGCTCATTAAAATGGCTAGCGATTATTTATTTTATTTTATTTATTTATTTATTTTTATTTATATTAACGACGGGGAGACTCTTAGCCTTCATCAAACCTGATGTTAAGTATTGATAAGGCTGAAGATGGAAGCGAGCCTCTCCCGGAATCCTCAACCACTGAGGAACTGGCTATCTTATCTCTAACTGCCGGAACACAACAATGCTGAAAACATTTTTATTATGGCGTCAGACTTAGATAAGATGGTGGTAGCTAGCCAGGCGGACTCACAACTAGTCCTACCACCAACCAAACCGAATACAAATTGTACCCCCGCTGGGAATCGAACCCGGGACCCCTGGGTCTGATACCGGTGGTTGTTACCACTAGACCACAGAGGCGGTTAAAGAAACCGGCAATTTTCGGTCGTTCTTCGCCCGAGCCGAGACCAAAATCTACATATCTCTACACCTAGTCGGGTGTGTGGCTGCGCTAGTTTTACTAGCTATACTACAAGCAGGATGCATTTTACGAGCACTTAAACAAAGACAGGTAACCTAGAAAACATTCTGAATCTTTTTGATGTCTCATAACTAGATTTTTAACAAACAGCTGCAGGACCAAGCTGTAAGAATAGACCGTCTTAAAGCCATTTTATAGATGCAATTTCTTGTGATATCCCAGGACTCTGGTTATGGAAGATTCCGGCGGAGAAGACCATGCTATATTTAGGCGGAATGCACGTTTAGACAGTCCAATCTAAACAGAGACAATTGTGACCCTTTTATAGATGCTGTTTCTCTTGAAGTCCCTTAAGTGATTATTAACCAACTCACGCAGTGGTCGGTCTTCTTCCTTATGAAAGAAAGACCATTTAACCATAATAAAAAACCTGTACCCAGTATTCAAACGGCTGACGATTGAAGAATTGACAACGATTGTTCGTTCTTTTCCCGAGCCGTGACCAAACTCAAGATAGTAGTCTGATGTAATGGTCAAGCAGGATGTAGGTACTCTGAAAGCACCTAAACAAAGACCGGCGATTACTTTATAGATGCTGTTTCAACCTTTTGATGTCCCATTACTTTAGGTTTTAAACAGGTCGGCTTCAAACCAAGCTGTATTAATGCGTAATGAATTTTTCGATCGTTTGAACAGAGGCAGGTACAATCGGGGAACTTCCCGGTCGACCAGAGGAGCTTTTTTTGGGCAACGTTTTTTAAAAAAAATGTAAGGATAAAGAAATAATTTATTATTCAAATGAGAAACCTATTAATGTTTTATTATTTGTGATATAAAAGCTTTCTCTAAATCTATTACTTTTTGAAATAACACTCCCTAAAAATCTCCACTGGTCTACCGCGAAGTTCCCTGACTGTATTTAGATAGATCTACAAAAAAATCGACCATTTCTTTTTGATGATCTATTTTAGGTTATTGAGGAGTTCATAAACGCGCGCAGGTTATTTAGTAGTTACTTACAAATATGTTTAAATAAAAGTCTTATGTCTACCCATCACATTTTTTAAAACTTACTTTTTTTAAAACGTCACTCAAAGATGACCTTTTTTCAGGAACAGTTAATCCCCAACTCTGCCTGGAAGGATTACTCGTCCAACACCAACTACGCGTTCGAACCATTCGAGAACGACGACAAATTCGCTGCTTCTACTATGGGAAGGCGAGTTCCTGCTCAAAGACCTGCTGCACCTCCTCCACCTCGGCCTTCTAGTGCTCACAATGTTCATCACGGTGGTCAAAACCAGAGTCAAAACCATGGTGGTCAAAACACGCCGCATAACAAGGTAAATTTCTTAGCTTAGGTAACTATTTTGTCGTTTTTTCTTTAACTAGGTACAATGGAGAAAAATTTTACATTCATCATATCAGGGGCCGTACCACGCAAGTGGCGTCGGCATCGAAATCGGCTTCATTTGACAGATGGATATGACACATAGCTGCTTCTTTTTGACACAAATGAAAACTTACCAAAAACTAAGAGCAATATGTCACATCCTTCTGTCAAATGAATTCGATGTCGATGCCGACGACACTTGCCCTAATGCTAAGTAGCTGTAATGATAAAACTGAAGGTCAAAAATCAAGCTTCTCCCGGAATCCACAACCACAATGCCTAGGGCTACTTTCGTCATCTAACTTTATGCCTTTGCCTAGATAGGTAGGTACGTTGGATATTACTCATGTACGAGGGTGGATTGAAAAAAAATTTTGACGATTCGAAAGCACTTATCTATAAGTCTATTTGAATAAAAATCTTTGACTTTGACTTTGACAGACGCCAACAAACGGCCACAAGATGTCAACCCACTCCAATGGCAACGGCACCAAACCTCGGCACAACAACAGCGCAGCGCAGTACTACCACGACACGAGATCGCTTCAGCGGCCCCGTGGCCAATACGGGTGAGTGATTTTCTAGTACCCTTAGAGAAGGGTGTCCAACATAATTTTGTGGAGGGCCAGGTTCAGTATTTTTGTAACCGTAGCGGGCCAAAAGAAAAGCCAAATACCGAAGGATCAAGTAAGCATTCTTCTAGCTGTTGATGTCTTCGCGGGCCGGATGAAGGACTTATGCTAGGCCACATTATGGCCCGGGGGCCGTATGTTGGACGGGCCTGCCTTAGAACTACCCCTAATACTATGTAGTACCACAAGATGTCAACCCAGTTTAGCGGCAACGGCACCAAACACAGACCATCGAGATAGACGAAAAGAGGGCTTCAAACTGTATGAGAACTTAGCGTGTCGAATTTCGAAGAAAGACGAGCTCTTGCAAGAAAACACTGCCCAATTGACCATTTTCGTTTCTGAGTGACGCATGTTTCACGGCAATGGTCTAAGCGAACTGACTTAGGTCGAACATAACTTCGACCGTGGATCAAACTTTTTACACGCAAGGTAGGTACATTTTCACCGTCTATCTCTATAAATGTCTGTATCACCAAACCTCGCCACTATAACAGCGCAGCGCATTACTACCACGATACGAGATCTTTTCAGCGGTACCGTGGCCAATTATGGGTGAGTGATTCTCTAGTACCCTTAGTACTAGTACCACTACCCTTTTTTACCTTTTCAGGGGGTAATGCCCGCGCATCGCATAACCCCCTGTCCGGGGAGACAGGTAGATTATGTGGGACTCGAACCCACTGGTTGTTCCCTCCACGCGTTGGCTGAGACTGTCGGGATTCGGGTGACAGTCACTGGGAATCCGCCTGAGTGTATCTTTTGGACACTCCTAACGGGACGTCAGCACATCTTATTCACGGGAGATCCTCCCTGGACGACGGAATTCCCCTATTCCGCCGCCGACCCCAATTTAACCTAAAGAGCAATGAGGCTATCGAACTCCCCCCTCAACCGCCTGCAGTGGAAACGGGCTGCATGAGCATCCTCTTCACGGACCTATTCTAGTACCAGTACCCTAATACTATGTAGTACCTCAAGATGACAAAATGGTACCAAACCGTGCCACACCAACAGCGCAGCGCAGTACTACCACGATACGAGATCGATCGCTTCGATAAGTTTAGAACTACTTAGGTACTTAGTATTCTCAGGTATCTTTACTCCTGTAGCCCTGTAGCATGAGCGGCTTTTATCGACATTCGTAGCTCGATACCGTGTCATTGTCCTGCTCACACCTTACCGGGGTAAGTATGACAGCATCATGCGCCATTGCGCTTCCTCATCCTCGCGGCCAATATGGGTAAATTTAAT
The DNA here is from genome assembly GCA_910589605.1 of Chrysoteuchia culmella. NCBI lineage: Eukaryota > Metazoa > Arthropoda > Insecta > Lepidoptera > Crambidae > Chrysoteuchia > Chrysoteuchia culmella. The sequence continues at coordinate 2,939,166 of OU342665.1, read as the reverse complement.
TAACTTAAGCACATCCACAGACCTATATCAAGATAGACGATAAAAGCTTTTTTTATGATTTTGTAATTTTTGCATTTTTCAATGCTATATTTATACTTATGGTAAATTTTAAATAGAAAAATATTGGAAAAAATTAACTCGGCCACAAGTGAATTCTCAGACGGGAATCGAATCCGCAACCTTTGGTTATCCGGTCCAATGCTCTAGAGCATTCCAATATTTTTCTATTTAAAATTTACCATAACGATAAAAGCTGTTTGAGAATTGAGAACCTAGCGTGTCGAATTTTTCGTACTAAGATGACGGCACGAGCGAGATTTAGTGATGTGTATATGTTATTAACACAGAACAAGGAAATTATTGACGACCTCTCAAGAAAGCAGTGCACAATTAACCATTTTCGTTTCTGAGTGACGCGTGTTTTCATGGCAATGGTCGCAAGCGGACAGGCTTAGGTCGTAAAACTTTGACCGTGGATCAAAACTTTTGACACGCAAGGTAGGTATACTTTTACTGTTTATCTCGATATAGGTCTGTGAGCACATCTTAAGTTTCATCGCGCACTCATTATTGAAATAAAACAACTTTTGCGGACTATTTAGTGCTATTGTTGCCATAGTAAAAAATATTAACTTTTAATTAGTAATTATCTAACCGTATCCGAAGGCAATAATAAATAAACTTTGTGAAGGTAGACTTATAAGTAGTCAACCCGTGACCACGGCAACTGAAAAGGAATATATAACCGAAATATAGTACCAAATATATTTATTATATTTCGGGAATAAATCGCACTAAATAGTCCGCAAATGTCGTTTAATTTCAACCGACTTCAAAAAAAGGAGGAAGTTCTCAATTCGTCGGAATCTTTTTTAATTTACTTACTATAAGTACTCTTTGCCCTAGCACGAATACGATATGGGGCATGATGCTGTTTCGCTTACCCCGCTAAAATAGGAGCGGGACAGTGACACGTTATCAAGTTGCGAGTGTCGACAAAACACTTACGCTAGGGCTACAGGTAGGGTTACCAGATGACAGGAATTTTCCTGACATGTCAGGAATTTTGGTCCTTCGTCAGTAATACAGGGTAAAAATTAAATTGTCAGGAATTTGTGTCATTGAAATATGTTATTAAAGTAAATACTTTTATGGAGCATTATGGTCACAAAAATAAAATAATAAATTCTTAGCACTCAATATAAGCAAGTATTTTATTTTAATTTGTTTAATTAATCACGTTTTTTTTATGTCACAATATATAGGTAAGTACTATCACCTGAAATATTTTATTTATTTATTTTATTACACAAAATGTCAGGAAATTTACTAAATCTCATTTTCGGATCTGGTAACCCTAGCTACAGGTCCGTAGCACAGACCTATATCGAGATAGACGAAAAGAGCGCTTCAAACTGTATGAGAACCTAGCTTGTCGAGTTTTTCGTACCTACGAATGACGTCACGAGCGAGATTAAGTGATGTGTAAATGTTATTGACAAGCTCTTGCAAAAAAGCACTGCACAATTATCGTCTAATCACATTCATCAATTCCACAGACCCATATCGAGATAGACGAAAAGAGCGCTTCAAACTGTATGAGAATCTAGCGTGTCGTCTTTTCGTACCTACGATGACGTCACGAGCGAGATTTAGTGATGTTTTGGTGATGTGTAAATGTTATTGACGAACTCTTGCAAGAAAGCACTGCAGAATTAACAGTTTTCGTTTCTAAGTGACACGTGTTTTCATGACAATGGTCTCAAGCGGACAGGCTTAGGTCGTAAAACTTTGACCGTGGATCAAAACTTTTGACACGCAAGGTAGGTAACTTTTACCGTCTATCTCGATAAAGGTCTGTGGTTCCTAGCATGAACACGGATGTATCACGCTCAAATATTAGCTCGGTAATCAAGACAGCATTATTCGACATAGTATCATATACTCCGAGCTAAAATTTGAGCGGGACAGTGACACTATTGACGACGGTTCCTTGTCGGGAAAGATAAAGATAATTTATTGGCCAAAAATATGGTACAATGAGATCATATTAAGCATTTAATAATTCCACATGTTTTGCCTTTATTGGCGTGCAAAAATGAGTGAGAGTCGTCCGGTGCGCGGTCGCCATTCCAAAAAAAGGCCCTGTATTTATTTATTTATGGTATACACAACAGATAACACAGTCAATAACAACATGAAATGAGAGCAATGCAAGTTTCGAACAAAACTGACATCCAAATACGTGTACATACAGAAATTCATGCGATGTGAAAACATAACTACAATAAACATTGACAAAGAATTTCTTAAAAGTATTCCTATAAATGCAGTAGAATTTACATTAATCAAATAATATAAAATTATAGAATTACGGTAAAAATAAATTAACATATAAGTACAGTGATTATCTGTGATTATTAGATTACATTATACAATTATAGGATAAAAACAATTTATATAAAAAAAAATATACAGTGATCGATGACATAAATTTGATTGAAATAAGTTATTGAATAATCAAGGAATTTGAATATTATTAATATGAAGTTAAAAAAAATTATTTAGTATTGTTTCAATCTTACCACGCTATTTCCTACTACGAATCTCTTTAGCTAAGCTTGTATTTTGAAGAAAGTTTTGTGACGTCTTCTCTCAATCATCGTCTCCAAAGTGGGAAGTGTGTCAAAATGCGACAGCTTTAATAAATTATAACTTTTTAATTTTGCATTTTACAATGCTATTCTTATGTGATAAATATTAAACAAGAAAATATACCAGAAAAAAGCAACTAGTCTCATGGCGTCAGGGCGACATAAACAATAAAAACAAAACGCAAACAAAACGTTCATAGGACAATAGATGGTGGATGGCCAGCTGTTTTTCTCGCTATGTTTTCCGCCCACTGTCACTTAGTGTTTATTTACTTTTAAGTTAATAACACAATGACGTCGCAAATGTCAATCACAATAACTACTTATTATAGAGTAAAACGGGCTTTCAGTATTACTTGTAAATATTTTGACGTTTTTAAATAAGTAAAGTACCTACATCTTTTTAGACGACAACCATAACCTTTCTTATCCACAGAATACTTAATAGTACAACTATTATACGCAGTTAGTTACGTACTTACAGTATAATCTATACATATATTAGTATCTTTATTGCAAGTCACAACACATGTAAGTACTTAGTTAACCAAAACACAATAACATAGGCTAGCAATTTGTAATTATAATTTTCATCTTAAAAATTTTACTTTTAACATTTATTATTTCAATGTTGTATATTTAAATAACATTGAAAACAGTAAGTAAGTAACTATAATTACCTCTTCTTTCCATAAGTAACTTCGTATTCCAATGATATTTATGTACTTAGACCTACAACTAAAAATCTAAGTGCTTAGGTAGGTAGTTACTAAAACCAGTATAATTCGATGTATGTTTTGGACGTGTAGCGTAGCTTCCATGCAACAAAACCTAAGAATTGAGAAACTTTCTTTTTTGAAGTCGGCTAAAATCTCATTAGCAAACAAAGGCTTTGCCAATGAAATGTACACAAAGCTAGTGTACATCAATTTCAACTCACTAGTTACAGACCGTGTGGCCTAATGGATAAGGCGTCGGACTTCGGATCCGAAGATTGCAGGTTCGAGTCCTGTCACGGTCGAAAAATTCTTTTTCCTTTTTTTAATTTTATTTATGTGCTTTTATTCTTTACAATAAAGTGTTTTTTTAATTATTTTATTGCACTTAAAATGAAATAAATAAAAAGTTTTTTCTTCTTTGAATAGTTTTATTTGGTGGCAGTTTTTTCGTATTTCCTGTGTTATGTATAAACATTTTTTTTACATTTCTTAAAAAAAAAAATACAATATTTTAATAATATAATTACTTATGTACTTTGCTATTCACAAAATACTTGCGAATAATCTTAGATATTTTGTTAGTTTACAATGACGGCTACAGGAAAAATGTTATACTAAAACGGAACAAGTAATAAATAATTAATATGAATTTAATGTAGTTGCAAGAAAAAGATTTTTCTACATAATTACAATTTACTTAGTTTTATCTGTGAGAACGAAATAGTTATCTTAAAGAATTATATAATCTGTTCTTCTAATTTGAATGACAAAAGCATTTTGATTAAAACTTATCTTAATTGTTTTATCAATCAGAGATGATAATATGCATATTATTATGTTTTTTCCCATACTAATGGACCTATGTATGCAGGGCCCTATTTCACGAAACTTATTAGACTAATATTTTATATTAGTTTACTAGTGTGCATTTCACGAAACGACAGAGGTAAAGCATTAGTTACTAGTGTTCAAGTGATGAATATTACTGAATTATTTTATTACCCAAGTAAACTCGGTTTTGTTTCATGAAAAAATGATTTGTCAAATACACTAATAAATAACACGGATAAATCTTCTAGTCCTAAAGCCACTTGTAAAAATGATTAGCATAAATTATTGGAGTTAAATTTTCTTATCGGGAATTAATATCGGTATAAAACAGTATTCGGTGATATAAAACAACTTTTACGGATATCAAACGCACAGCGCGTTTTCCACGAAGTAAGTTGTAATTGTCCGTACTTTTTGGTTTTTAGGGGTTTTTGATTTTCCCGACGTTTCGGCACCTTTACAGCTGCCGTGGTCACGGGATGGCAACTGAAAAGGTGAAAGCTGAAAAGCTGAAAAAATCCCTCCCTTTTAATTTGATTTTCAATGTAAAACGGGAAGATATTGTTTTTATCCTGGTTAGTTTTGGTGCCTCTCTTTTTCTTCTTTTTATATAATGGCGAAGAAGAAAAAAAGCACCAAAACTCTACATATGTAAAGATACTCTTCTACTATATAATTTTAAATGGAAAAGTCAGGTATTGTTTTAAAGTCAATAATATTTAAGAAATGAATGTAATTAATGAAACGTAAGAAATGAAATGATAATAATATAAATACAATTCAGAGCTCAGCGTTTAAAATTTTTGGGATGGGAAAAAATGTTAAAGTCGCGTCAGGACACTGGACCCTGATCGAACATTCGACCATTTACCGTTGATATTTGAAATAACATAAAGTCTCACACATGAAAGATCTACGTATATAAGTTAATAACAACCATTATATGAAGATCTCTCATTACTACCAACTTTCATATTGATGCCAGGTCAGTTTTAATGGATTTACAAGTTGGTCTCCGTTTTCATCAACTTTTTATGAAGTTGTGGTCAAGATATAAGTAGTGGATTTTCGTTTAAGCGGTTTTCACTTCTGCCGGCATTCCCAGAGTGCTACCCGTTGTTTTTTTTTCACTATATTATGCTTCTGGAATGGCAATTAACCATCCACACTAACATTTTTATAAAAATAAGGGCTATTACTATTAGTTACAAATCTAATAAAAATATTCGTGAAACAGGATTTATTAGAAATAATATCTAGTTACTTATAGCTAATATACTGGTTAACTAATAATTTCGTGAAACAGGCCCCAGGAAACATGTTAATGAGATTTAAACTGATTTTTTGATAAAACTACTTATTTTGGATAAAGCTGCCTCTTACTTAACGGTTGCTGGTTTAATTCCAGACAAGACAAATACATATTTGCGTATGAGCGAGGATGTTTGTTTGTCCTGTTTTCGAGGTTTATTATGTAGTTACAAAAAAATTAGGTAATGTTTGTCCATTAAGTCGTACTCGTATGATCCTTTATACTAATGAAACTTACTAATTTTTTTCAATATAAATTTTGATTTATGAAATATTTTTGTATTTTTATTTGAATTTTCATTTTTGGGTATCCCCAAAAATGCAAAAAATGCGAAGTGACCATGGTGTAAAATTAAAGATTTATGTTTGGGTTAGAAAGAAAGAAAGACATTTATTTTGAAATCACATGACAAAAACACAGAGTTACAAACAATGAAACAAACAATAACTACTCGAAACAAATGATTCCGTGAGAAAGTCATGTGATGCCAAAACTGTGCCCAGCTCTGTTATATAACCTCCTTTTTTAGTTGTAGTTAAAAAAAACTTGTCACACAACACAAGCGACTTGACAAAAAAAGTGTAACAACGGCATTAACAAGTGTAAAAAAATCAATTTTATTTTTTTACAATTCCATTAATATTATTTTATTTCCCCAGGTATGCGGGTAGGGGGGATAGAGCAGCATACTCCCTACCACGACGGGGGGACCAACCGGCCCAGCCTGACTTCTACTTCATGCCGTCCCAGAGGAAATACGAAGGTGAAATAGTCAGGGTCTACGTTGACTATAGGGAAAAGAGTGGAGGGGATCAATAGGATAAATTGGTGGATAGATGGGTGTAGTTGTAGTTAATTGGTGTAGCAGGATAGGTGGACGAGCAAGTCTTTAAACCGACTAGAAAAATCAGGTAGAAAAAATGTCAAAAACCTTAATTGCATTTATCTCACCAAATAAGTACGGTCAGCAGCAGTTCTTTACCGCTTTACAAAACTGTCTAATATCGCGAATTGACTTTGAACTTGCCGTTGTGATTTTTTATAAGCCGTCGTTCCTGTTGACTGTACTTAACGAAAAAGTATGTGACCTGAATTGCTCCTGAGTGTGTTCAATCGGATGAGACCAAAAATATAGGTGGTTATCAATAGGTAGTCGATTTTTTTGATGGAGCTAACGCGGCGCGTGTTTACGGGCCGATTATCGAAGCCGTAAATCAGTATTAAAATCTCACTGAAAACAATCTTCGATATTATAGGATTGTAAAAAGTCATTGAAACTAAAGGATTTTGATAGTTGTAGAGATTAAAGAAATTAAGGATAGAAAAAGGTCGAATTCTACATATTTCAGCGCGAAAATCGCCTTCCAGTAGTCGTATTTTTTAATCACTCGAATTACATTCGCATACGGAATCGCAAGATTCGCATGCGAATGTACTTCGAGTGTTCAAAAATACGACTCAAGGCTTTGATTACTAAGTCCGTTTGTGATCTTATAAAATAAATAAATGAGGATTAAATTAAAGTGGCTACAACCATCCTCTACCATAATAATTGGTGTTATATTTCTTTAAAATTAAGTAAAATTGCTTTAAAAATTAATCCAGTGCCAGTAAAAGTTATTATTGATGAATAGGTTGGATTCATAGAGCTATAAATTGTATATTATTATGTCTTAACACCGTGATTTTTTTATTATCAGTTAAACTGGGGGTATCACCAATAATAACAATATTAAATAGAAAAAAAACCAATAGTCAATCAATAATCTCGGCCACTAGTGAATTATCAGATGGGGATCGATTTCACGACCTTTGGGGATCCGGCCCACTGCTCTAAAGACTGAGCTACTGAGACTTATTTATTTTCTATTTAATATTCATCAGAAGTATGAAAATAGCATTGAAAAATGCAAACGTTGTTCAAAAATCATAAATTCATGAACAACTTTTACGATGGAGCCAACAACAAAATCGTTAAATAGAAAAATATGTACAAATATACAAGAACCTCCTAAAGTTTCTCTAGTAATTAAAAAAATCATGATGTATAAAGGTTAATGTTAGTCTACAAGAATAGTTTATTTATTAAAATACAATGAGTAAACTTTTTAAATATTGTACTGTAATGCCAAAATATTCGTTTTTATTTTAATTTTTAAATATTTTTTTATACTTAACAAAAAGTAATTTCAAACGGTTTTATTAAGTAGGTAAGCTGTACAATTTTTGTTTGTTAGTATTACTAACATGATAAGCATACTTAGCTTATAATCAGCATGTTTTACCGTGCCGGTAAAACCCGGGTGGCCACTAGTTGAAAATAAATAGTTAGATTAATTTGAGAAATAATTATTTTTAAAAGGTTTACAAATATCATACCCTTATCTGCTGTTTTAACACCATTGGAGCAACGTTAAAAGAGACGGTGTTTTATGGCATTTTGCTTTCAATATTATTTTATTATTGCTTTAAGATTACATTCTTACTTTATCAGTAGGTACTATGCTTATGTTATTGAACTTGTTTTTATTGGTTGGAATTTGCATTTTAAAAAGACATTTTCAGAAGGGGACAAAGTTGATTGTATGCAAATATTGTAAATGGCGTTCATAGATCGCTTGCTTTAAATTATTATCTTATTTTTATAAAATAACCTAACATATACTTACAATTATATTAATATTTAAGATGCACTTCGCTTCGTAGTTAGTGCACTATAGTTGTAGTTGTAGTAATAAAAATTGGCATGATATTAATTAATTATTACTATTTAAGTAGCTGTATGCATTTTATTGTAAAATGGTTGCATGGTATCCCGATAAAAGAAATAAAAAATATTTATTTGTTTACAACAAAAAAAAAACTAGAAATAATCAACCTGCCTCACAAGTTTCCCAGACGGGATTCGAACCCGTAACCTTTGGACATCAGATCCAATGCACTCCTAATTGAAAAAAAATTGCGATTTATAAAATAGCCGCTTCTGTAGTCTAGTGATAACAACCACCGGTATCAGGACTTGTTGTAAGTCCGCCTGGCTAGCTACTGCCATCTTATCTAAGTATGACGACATAACAACAATGTATGCAGCATTGTTGTGTTCCGGCAGTAAGAGATAAGATAGCCAGTTTCTCAGTGGTTGAGGATTCCGGGGGATCCGCGCTTCCATCTTCAGCCTTATCAAAACTTAACAACAGGTATGATGAAAGTTAAGCTTCCCCGTCGTTCATAAAAAAAATATAATGGAAAAAACAGTATTGATCCTTATAATTCAGGTACCCAGATCTTTACTTTGTATCCGCCCTGGCAGTCGATCCTGGACCTCTAGATCTTATATCAGTGGTACTACCACTAGATCACAGGCGATTACAAAGTTAACGATATTGCAATGACTGTAAATTCATTATTAATATTTTTCTTTTTACAGATTTTTGATGGAGACTACGCAGTGTATTATTAAGTATTCTTAACAAATAAGTTACCAACATTAAAATGATTATATATTTTGAGCACAGATCAATTTATTATAATATAACATAAGACATACAACACAATAATATTATGAATTTTTATTAGTTTTATTTCCAAACAGATCTAGTCTCGTGTCACAGTTTTAAAATAAGTTATTATTTTTCACAATTAATTAATTAATGAATAACGTAAATGATGTAAATAATTTAATATTACTTTTGCTTTGTTTTGCACTGTAAAGATATTATTCGGGTATAGTATGATATATATTTTAATTATTTGAAATAAATAAGAATTGGGTTAAAGGCGAATACAGAAAAAGCAACTTATTATTATTTTATAAGATTTGTTAAAGAAAAGTGTATGGCCAGAATATATTGTATTATTTGTAGGCGACTGAACAAATGTATTTTATAAATAATTTTTGTATACAACGAAATAATATGAACAGGTAGTAAATAAGTCAGTATATAAATATATAGGTAGAACAAGTTGTGGCCACTGACCCATATGTGGTCACTTTGTAAATTAACACTATTTTAATAAAGATTAAATGAAAGTGGCCACCACTGGTGTTTAAAGTGGTCACAACACTACTTAATTATGGAATAGTTTCGGTCATGTTTTCGATCGGCCCGCTAGAGGAACTCAGTTTTTGAGCGCCACCAGAACCTTTTTCGTTGGATTTTTATTTCAACAATAGCTTTTGTAAGCAGGGGCTAATTTGTGTAATTTTAAAATCTATCGCAATATATTTCAATTTGTCCTTTGTAAGGTATTTAACAGCTTCGCGCCACAACTATTGGACATATGATATGGATTGTTATCGGGACGCGATTTGAAAGGTTTTGAATAAACGGAATACAACTGTCTAAGCAAACTGACACACGAAAATATATTTCAAATATATATCTTAACTAGAGGCCGGGCGCGGTTTCCCCCGCGTGGTTCCCGTTCCCGTGGGAATTTTGGGATCAAAGCTATCCTATCTCTTAAGTTGGACCAGACTGCTCACGGTGTGCCAATTTAATTTAAAATCGGTTAAGTAGTTTAGGAGTCCATCGCGGACAAACATCGTGACAGGAGATTTATATATATTAAGATATCATCCAAAATATGAGTCGTTCCAAAACCGATTGTGACTCCAAGTTACACATTTCCATAAATCGCTATCACAATAACTTAACCTTTGAAAGGGATTGCGAAAGATTTAAAAAATAGACAATTAGGGGGCAGGTTAGGTTATATACTTTATTACCTATTAGATTTTGTAATAACTGCGAGCAAACGATTGTTCTAGACCGTTAAAGCTTTTGTTTTGTTAAACTTTTGACTGCAATGAATAGTTATTAAATCTGGTTTTTTAATCACATTGTCTTGATTGGATCGAGTAGTGAAAACGATTAAATGATTTCTTGTATTGAAAACGTCAAAAATAAATTCTTTTTTAAAGAATAAGTATTTGTACTTTTCAGCAGCAAAAGTAACTTAGGTATTAGTTTTAAATATTCTTTATTCATTATTGTCAATGTAATAAATACATAAAGTTTTATTGCTAATTGACATTATTGTTGTTGTTAATATTACCAATTGAAATAATAAAATATTAAGACATTAATTATAAACGTAATTGTAAATAAACTTAATATAGGTACTATTGGGTGTTATGAAAAACGAATATTTTGCCATTATCACCGTTTGATTCATCATCTGTTAAATTAACGAACAAAGTTTAAATTTAAGTTAAGGATAATCTAAGACGTATTTACTATGGACATGTTGACTAAGGTTGCTGACTGTCAAAAGTTTTAAGCTTACATAAGTATTATCGTACTTGACTATACTTTAGAAACACCAAATCCATGTAAATAAAGCAGTATATAGTTAAGTTAGAAAATCCGTCCAAATAATGGTAACTATGTATGTAACATTTAAATAAGTTTAATCTGAAGTTATATTGAAATACATTATTTTGAATACCTAAATAATAACGTGTTTTCTTTCTAATTTATGACGTGTATTTTCCCCTAATTGTTATGTTCAATTTTTGTTTTTTTTTTTATTCTGAGGGGAACTCATTGAATGCAATGACGTTTTCTCATCACTGGGATAGAAAAGCGGGGATAAATACCCCTACTAGGGGATAGATACCCCTACTAGGGGATAGATATCCCTACAAGGCGATACATATTCTAAACGGATCGTCTAGTTTCTATAGTATTTTCTGCAAGGATGTGCAAGCTAAGCTACGAAGAGTTTTACGTTTCCCACAAATTCCAATCTACGTTATATAGCGGGGCGATTTAGAGCACGCCTACACCCATATAAAAAAACATAGCTTAGTTGAATTCCACCTTTGCCCTTAGATAAACATCCACCACAAAGAAGATTTGAACCGTGGGCAAAAAACTTACCTCAGACCAACCCTTTGCCATGTCTGAGAGTCTACCCCCAGGCAACCACCTATATACCCTGGAGCACCTGGAAATCATTAAAAAGACTCCGTACTGGTGTTGGCAGGTGACAAACGCGCTTGCGGGGCAACCTAAACAATGCAGCAAATGCTCTCCTGCCTTAGTGATGTAGCATACTGGCGAAACTTAATTTAGGCGAAACTGTTCGAGAGTGAAAGCCCTGGCTTGCTGAACTGGTGCTGGCCAGCAAGTGTCATGCCTATGGAAGACAAATGTAATCTGTCACTAGATTATTGTTTTTGTATTGTTTGTTTATACTTCACTCAAACAAGTCGAATAAAAGTGTCTGAACAAAATTAGTAAATCAGATCCACTGCGTGCTAACAACAGGGTAGCCAAATTTCCAATAGAAATTTGGCTACCTTGACTCGAAAAGAAGAAGAAAAAGTTTAATTCGTTTCCAGCAGTGCTAAGCTGGAAACAAATACTAGACCTACTTCGACCAATAAATATGTTTGGTGAATATCAAAGGCATCCATAGCTACGTAGCATAGCACGTCTCCGGTGGAAAAACGCCATTGCGTACTTGTTTATACTTAAACCTAAAAAAAGTAGGAAAAGCCTTTTACTAATAACATAGGTAATTATTTTAATATCTCTCGTACTATCTCTAGTAGAAAGATAGCTCTAAAACCACTATATAAAAACACTTATGTAGGTAATTTATTCGTAATAGAGCATCGAATTAAACAATCATTTTGGGTTTTCCTCGATTAAGTACGGTGGTCGGGTTTTACATAACTGTTCAGTTTCTCTAATCGTTTTTAACCGTCTCTGTGGTCAGTGGTCTAGTGGTATAATCACCGTTACAAGACCCAGAGGTTCCGGGTTTGATTCCCAGCGGGGGTACATTATTATTGTATTCGGTTTGGTTGGTGGTTCCCAGCGGGGGCACATTATTATGAAAATTGGCGCAGGGGTACTAAACCCACCTTCCACGCCAGAGGTCCCGTTCGATCCCCGGACAAGACAAATATTTGTGTGCATGAACATGTCTATTTGTCTTGGTCTGGGTGTTTAATATGTATATTATGTATGTATTTACAAAAAAAAGTATAAAAGTATGTTTATCCGTTATCTAGTATATCCATAACACAAGTTCTACATGAAACTAAACGTGTGCTAGATAATTGGTGTGATTGTATGAAATTTATTTATTTATTTATTATTGTAATCGGTTTGGTTGGTGGTAGGACTTGTTGTAAGTCCGCTTGGCTAGCTACCACCACCTTATTTAAGTCTGACGCCAGAACAACAATGTTTTCAGCATTGTTGTATTCCGGCAGTTAGAGATCAAATAGCCAGTTCATCAGTGTTTGAGGATTCCATTGAATAGTTATTAATTATACACGTCAAATAGGTATGATGAAGGATGGGGAGAGATGACCATACTTGCTCGGTCATCTTCCAGCCAGCCAGCCCCCAGAGAGGGGGCCCGGATAGCTGGGCCAGCTGCCGGGTCTTAGGAGAGACTGTCACCAGACCCCCCCTGACCTAATGGCGGTACGAGAGCACGTAGTGAGGAGTTTAGCTGGTAGTACCCCCTAATGTATGCGTAAAAGCATTCACCTCACTATAAAAAAAAGTTATGATGAAGTTGTGTTTAAGCTTTAAGAAATTAAACGTTAAGTTCAAAATCAATTGTTAAACTTGAAAAATCTGAATTGTTTTCTGTACGGTCAACAGCAGGTTATGCTTAACTTAAAAAACTGCAAAATTTCTTCAACTGACTTTGATCTTTAAGACCTAAGAATTGAGTTGTAATTATCTGAAGACATTAGTTGGCGATGACTGTACTTAGATTAGAAGACCAGCGCGGGTCGTAAGACCACGCATTATGTACTATTAAGTATTCTGTGATTATGTGATAAATATTAAACAAGAAAATATACTAGAAAAAAGCAACTAGTCTCATTTCGCCCTGACGGGAATCGAACCCGCATCCTTGGGAGTCCGGCCCAATGCACTAACCAATTATGCTACAGAGACCTATGAGGACACGTCGAATTTTTCTAGTATATTCACTGTTCTACGGTGTTAGTACGGTGTTCTACGGTGAATATAGAATATAGTGAATAAGTTAGTGCATTGGGCCGGACTCCCAAGGATGCGGGTTCGAATCCCGTCAGGGCGACATGAGACTAGTTGTTGTTTTTCTAGTATATTTTCTTCTTTAATATTTATCACATAAAAATAGCATTGTAAAATGCAAAATTAAAAAGTTATAACCACGCATTATGCTGAGTCGTGACCGTTTTGGGACAATCCTTAATGTTCTCTGTGTGTACTGGCTTTCGTAGTCGTGTCTCAAATAAATTGTTTTTCTTTCTTTCTAGATTGTATAAAGAGCCTCCAAGCCTTTATTATCCCACTATTGGGGATAGACTAACAGATTACAAAACTAAGGCTATCCTTGTCCTTCCAATTAAAGAAATACATGCTATCCTTGTCACTACAATCAGTGTGAGAATCAGTCAAATTATACTATTCATCTGCGTAATTTGTCTGAGTATTCTTAATAAATAAGATCTATATAATTAAAATGTTGTCATTCTTCGTTAGTTCACCTAGTAAAGAGGTGTCTTCTGTGCAGTGACTGATACTTATATTTTTTATATTATAGTCTTGGACATCATGGAAAGGTTAGTATTAAAAGCTTTTTACTTATCCCTAAGCTTTTTGTAACAAAAAATAGGTTTAATAAAAAAAAACGTTTTAATCTGCAGCAGGTACATAAAAAAAGTTTAGAAAGTCTTTAATAAGACCTACTTCCAAAAAATACTAGCGATTTGTCTCGTTCTGGGTTGAATAGGAATATAATAGGAATAAATTATAGGAATATAATTTATGATTTTTGAATTTTTGCATTTTATAATGCTATTTTTATACTTATGATAAATTTTAATTAGAAAAATATTGGAAAAATCAAATCGGCCACAAGTGAATCACTACCTGAGATCTGAGAATTCAATTGTGGCCGAGTTGTTAACCGACTTCAAAAAAAGAAGAAGGTTATCAATTCGTCGCGTAGGTATATATATTGATTTTTATGTGTTTTGAAGAAATCTTAAAAAAACTAGTTTTTTCGGTCAAGCGGTTTGATCCAAACGGTTTGACTCAAACTACTACTTGCCTACACTACTAGTTTGAGTCAAACAGAAGTGCGGGACTTATCCTAGCTTTAAAAATTGTGAAATTAATAACTTTCTTTTTCAAATATTTTTCTATTTAAAATTTATCATAAGTCAAAAGGTATAAATATAATTTTGTAAGCTTAACTTATTAAACAAAAAATCTATTATTTCGGAACTGAATAGTTTATTTATACATCTACGATAATCTCTGGAGTACAAGTCCGAATTGAAAAATAATTAGCATTTAGCCTACCTACTACTCCTGATCAGGAAGGCCGATGGTTATTGGTTACCACTGGCTCCATTAGGTAGTATGCAGGGTTGTCCAAGCCTGGTGGAATGGATAAGTATATATTTATTAATAGATATTTGACCAAGCGGCCTATTAGGAACTGCAAGGGAAAAACAATCGAAAGAACTTTTTTATAGATTTTATCAAAAAAATTGTTACCTCTTTCGACGCTACCGTCGAGTTATATCTTTTGAAAAAATGTGCTTTCGCATACTGCTGACGAGTTATCTCGGGTAACAAAATCTGCCGTGGTATATAAGGAGACAATAAATACAAAACGTGTAGTGCCGGCTTACATCACTCTCAGACGTTGTATGAATAAATGACCGTAATAAGCCATTTTGTATAAAAAATAATATCAGTTCACTCTTGACCAATAGAAATATAGCAACATTACCCCCAAGTTGAAATAGTTGACTATATAAATTTGCGTCGAGATAACTCGACGTCAGTACCACAAGAAGGATTTTTTCCAGCGAGATATCTCGTCAGCAGTACGAAGAAACAGATTTTTCCACACGAGATATCTCGACGACAGTACAGCATTGTAAATATTTTTTTGACTAGGCCGCGTGTGGAGCGGCCTCCTTTTGCATTCACACATTCAGCAGTGAAAGGGTCCTAAAACAATCGGCCTGGATAATTATTTTTGTTAAGACAATACCTATCAGGTTAAGGCATAGACATAGAAACAAGTTAAAAAAAAATCGAACAAGGTCGAGCGAGATGTTTTAAAATTTTGTATCTTGCAAACTGGTGAGAACGGCGAGGCTATTACCTAAATATTAGCAATTACCGCGCAAATATCGCGCGAACGTCAAAATAAAAATGGTATTACGTATGTGATTTGCTGGCTAATCACTCGCTGATAGCACAGAATACTTAATAGTGCTGATAGTTCGTATAGCGCGGCGGCGTCTCAATCTCTCGCGCTCCTACCTAGGCGCGAGAGTGAGACGCCGCCTGTTGCTGTGACGCCAGCGCCAAAAACAATTTCGTAGCAATAACTGGAACTAAATGAATGCACATTGTAGTTCATCGTTTGTTCGGTAGATGCCGCACTGTTGATACGTGACGTAAAGCAATTATCGCGCAATTATCACGCAATTTCTGCTGTCGCGTTGCTGTTGCAATTATAGGTAATAGCCCCGCGGATTTATTCCTTGCGTTTTATTACCATATTAAGGGCGCGCTCTAGGCCAAAAGCAAAAGTAAAAATTCTCCGGCCCCATTCGGCCGGTCCGGAATGAAGAAATGAAGGAAATTCTTTTTTTAAAGGATATTTAAAGTTTATTTACAAAAAATATATAAGCCCTGCCTTATCTATAGTGTAATTATACTAAAAAGTTCCAAGCTTTATTTTAATGTATTACTTGAATACTGTTAATGTTAATTATAGTGATTTGGAGGCAACATCGCAATTTTTTTCTATCGAGAAAATTTTATGCAATCGTGTTTTTGAGTAACATAGTCACTAGTGTTAGTCCTGTAGTTTGCTGCATCTTAATTTGAAATTCAGTTTTTCATTAATATTGATATTACAGACGATCATGTAAAGCTGTCTGATTTGTTTTTTTATCTCGTTGGCATATAGCGGGCCCTTAACGGTTTGTAAAATATGGAAAGTGCGGATACTTTTGTGCATTTTTAATTTTAATCACTTACCTACTAGGCATGCCAGTACCTATCCAGTGCATTAGATAAGCGCCACACGTTTTTATTTTTTGTGAACTTTGATACGTGAATGCTCGGAAATAAATATTCTTGATTCTTGTAATCATTGTAAACAAACAGTGGTTCGCGCGCTAAGCCTGTGATTGTTGAGGTTAAGCAACTTTCGCAATGGTCGGTCATGGGATGGGTGACCAAAATTTTACTATCTCGAGCTCCTCCGTGCTTCGGAAGGCACGTTAAGCCGTTGGTCCCGGCTGCATTTGCAGTCGTTAAAACCCACCAATCCGCATTGGGCCCGCGTGGTGGGTCATGGCCCGTTCTTCTTATCCATCCATAAGGAAGGCCAGTACCCCAGCAGTGGGGACATTAAAAATGGCTGATGACGAATTAAAACTACCGGACCGTTACCGGACCTCTCTCACCGGATTAATTTCTGTATAAGAAAGAAATAAATAATGGTTTATTCAGTAAAAAAATATTTAAGTTCGACTCAGAATCGGTAAGTGAACAACTTTCTACTAGAAACATGGGTCGAAATACGAGAACAATTTTTGGACTTCCCATACTAAATCGATCATGTGATCAGTTTGATTTGTATGAAGAGTCAAATTTTTTTTGTCATATTTCGACTCATGTTTCTAGGAGAAAGTTGTTCACTTACAGATTCTAAGTCGAACTTTATAATTTGGATAGTGTTTTTAAATTTATCCTGTATATAGACTATAAAATGAGGCAAGTTTACGCACGTAATAATTTACACAGGTAAATATTTGTACCGCATTCGCTGAAATCTGTTTACCTAAAGGTTGACAGGCAGTGAAAACCTGTTTGATTAAATATTTAGTCCCCTTTTCGTACGTGACATTATGTATTTATGAAAGTTGGTTATTCAGCGGCGAGTTACCTTTATTGAAAGCTGAGCAAGTGAAGGATACTGGGATTGAACCACGAGCGTAGCGAGTGTTTCAAAGATTGAATCCTGAGCGAAGCGAGGACTTTAAAGGTACAAGACGCTAAAAACTTTTCTGCCGATCGCAACACACAATTTTTCACCTCACAACAGCGAGGAACATTTTATGGTTGTTTCCGCGGTCAACTTCCGGTAAAAAATTATTTAAACATAAAGTTTAATCTAAATATACCTTATTCCCGTTGTTTTAATGATATAATAAACTAAAATAATAAAAAAGGGAGTATTATAGTTAATTCAAAGTTATTTAAAGTAGGAATATATTGTTACTTATAAATAACAATAAAAACGATTCCGTAAATGTTGACACTGACATGACGTACAAGACAAAGATAATTTAAAAATAAAGATTTATGTCACGTTCCGAAATCCAATCATAGGTTGTGAAATCTCACCCAGCCTTATATATTTTTATTTTTTATAATAAATAGTTTAATCTTATTTTAATTGTTTTTATGATTCAATGAACTAAAATAATATAATTAAACCAAAACGGAGTATTATAATTAATTTAAAGCTATTTAAAATAAGAATAAAATGTAACAAGAAGTCAATAGTGCGATTCGGAACGCATTATGACATATTTTTAGGTTTTAAATTAAAAAAGTACTTTGCCGCGCTAGGCCGCAACGCCTAAACTGATGGACAAAACCCCCTTTTCAGAGCGTGTGAGGTGAAAAATATAATTGCCATTGACAAAATACATGTCAGTTCACTCTTACCGAAAACATTTACTATAAACGTAAAACATAATATAGGTAGCTCAATGGGTACTATTTCCATTTTTTTTAATACACTTACCTACATACATATAATCCGGTCCCAGTTCTCACGGCTTTAGTCAAAGTGACGACTTATTATACTTAATGAGCAAAAAAATTACCAACCAAGTTTTAATCGTTTGCAGTGTTTTCGTAAAAAGCGAACAAGGCAAAAATTTAATAATATTCTTAGGGGCTATGTTAATCGAAGCAACTTCCCGGTCGACCAGTAGGGTTTTTTAAGGAAGCTTTTAACCGTAAAATCTGACGATGAACTCTATTTTTACCGAAAGTCCGAGTGTTTCATTCTGTACAAGCAAAAAGAAGAAAAAAATAAGTCTGTGATTTTTTAATTTTTGCATTTTTCAATGCTATTTTTCTATTTAAAATTTATCATAAAAAATAAGTCGTCTACCGTTTAGTTCCCTGACACAGATAAGTAAATAGTCCTTAAACACATATTACTAAATGGTTACTTCGTAACCTTAGATTAGAACCGGAGTAGGTTCTATTCTAATCTAAGGGAACTAAACGATAGACTTCTTTTTCTGTATCCCTAGCATGAGCGACTTTTATCGACTCGATAACGTGTCACTGTCCCGCTCACATCGTAGCGGTGTAAGCAAGACAGCATGATGCGATATCTCATATCGCATGATATAGCGGTGGTCATGCTAGATGGGCTGAGGGACTAAAAAGGGCGCTAAGTGAATTTCCTAACAATTCATTTAATTATTTATTTTCCATTGAGTTTAGAACTGTATCAGTGTCAGTGTAGCAGAATTTGCTTTTAATTTTTTAAAGGCAAGAAAACTTACTAAAGGCCAACTCCATAGGAAATAAATGAATTGTCAGGGAATTCGTAAGCAATATTGCTTGAGCGCCGTTTTTAGACCCTCTGGAAGGCGGTTAAAGAGTTGCTTAGTATAGTTCGGTGTTATATAAAACTTTCTAAATATTTATTCTTACGTGCTTTTTTGATTGAAACTTATTTTTATCAAATAACCTTCTTCTTTTATTGAAGTCGGTTAATAAAGTAGTAAAGCTGCTAAGAATTGATCCCGTTTCACTATATACACTATATACACTACCGAGCAATGGCTCGGTAGTGTATATAGTGTTGGGTAAATAATGTGATGCTAATTTTTTAAATTTTTGTTGTGATGATGCGCACTGACGTGGATATAATATCTTTATTATGTAACTTCCTACCTAATGTATTAAAATACAGGTTTAATTTTTTTGTTGATTAATATTTCCGTCGATTCCGTAGGGCCTAATTATGTAGTATTTTTAGATTTATTAATTGAATAAAAACATTTTATAAAAAAAAATCAAACCGACTTCAAAAAGTAAAAAATAAAACTTTTGGAGTCGGTGCTAGTTAGCTAAGGCCAAAAAAAATATAGTTAATAGAAGTGCAATGTAGAATGCTTTGGCTGGCACCGACTCCAAAAGTTTTATTTTTTACTTTTTGAAGTCGGTTTGATTTTTTTTTATAAAATGTTTTTATTTAAAAATTAAAACAATACTTATTATGTAAATATTATGTTCATCTATTCGTTTTTTTCACAGCCTTCCACACAAATACTTTCTGACAGCAGAAGAACGAAAATTCTATGACGAAAATGGATACATAATCATAAGAAAATTGATAGATGATGATACTCTGACAGCTATGAGGTAAGCCGGGTTATTTTATAAATTTTATACTAATAGCTGCCCGCGGTTTCATCGGCATGATTCCCGTTTCCGTGGGAATATCGGGATAATTAGAATCTTGTTTCAATCCAGGCTATAAACTGTGTGCCAACTTAATAGCCTATTGCGTAAGAGTGATCGTATTCCTTTGACAGTTCATATTGTCATTCCATACAAATTGCAGCCGATTGCACCCGCCAAATAAATTCATTTTGATTACGTATTTAATCTAACTACATATAGAAATTCTACTATAGAAATTGCCGGCCACGTGAACATGTACAAAAAATTACACCGACTTCAAAGAGTAAAAAAAATCACTTCATAATGTAGGTACCTACCTATATTTTTATTATCTTGCCTTGGCTGGCATTATGGGTTTTTACAGGATTATGATAACTATTTCAAAGTCAAAGATTTTTATTCAAATAGACTTATAGATAAGTGCTTTCGAATCGTCCAATTTTTTTTTTCCTACCAGCCATTCAGGACATCTTTTAACTGATAAGAAGAACGGCCGCAAGAAACTTATCAGCTTTAACAGAAGCAACAACATTTACAAAGGAACATGTCATTGCCAAACACAAATCTACAATCTTGAAACATATTTAATATAAGAGGAAAAGCCATTAGCCAGATCTCCGTAAAAAAATATGAGACCACACATGAACTATATAAAAAAAACTGTTGATTTAACCTTCTCCTTTTTTGAACTCGGTTAAAAAACATCAAACTTGCTATTATCCATTTTATTACTAATCCAGGATAATACAATGCATATACCTAAATTTTAAGAACGCCTAGAAAATAACTTTAGAATTTAAGAGTAGGTACCTACCATTTCTTTCTAGAATTTATCTACTAAAATTCAAAACAATGGATGTCTTTGTTTTTTTTTGCAAATTGAGATGACATTTTAGACATTGCAGAGTGTGGCATGTTCTTCGTTTTGCATATTTATGATCTAAAAATAAATCAACTAAATCATAGGTAGACATTGCAGTCTGGCATGTTCTTCGTTTTGCATATTTATGATCTAAAAATAAATCAACTAAATCATAGGTCAGCCTGCGACTGTTGAGGTTATGCAACTTTCGCATATGTCGATTACGGGATGGGTACATGAATCATAGAATCCTTCGCTTGCTCGGTTTCAATAGAGGTAACTCGCCGCGAAATCAAACTTTCCAGCCTCGCAAAACAACATCGTGTCCTGTCTGTCATTTGTTAAAATTTAAAATCTCTTTGTCATCTTTGACGCAAATCTCGACTTCCTAGTTGTCACTCAATTTTAAACGGTTTTAATACAAAAATAGCTTTTTATTTTTATTTTTTTATTGTAAGAAGTTAAGTCATTGATTAGTAACATTTGATTAGTAGAAGCATAGAAGAAAGTCTATACTCCAGCCATCTTAGGTAAAGAAATTTTGTAAATAAACTTTTTTGAATACTTAATTATTCCACAAATACGTTATATTTTAGACATCTATGGCATATATCAAACTTGAACAATATAAGTAAGTAAGTAAGTAATAGTGCACATATTTCTAAAACATGTAATAAAAATGCACTTTTGTGGTTAGGTGTGGGCGGTTTGTTTACAAACATTCTTTCCCTAATATGGCTGAAGTATAAATATATTCATGACGGTACCTGGGTCGTGACCCACGTGGCATCTTGGAGTTTGTATATCTTAGGAAATATCATAGTTTAAAATAACTCCGCAACAAAATAAGAAAAATAAAAGAGTGGGACCGCAATATAGAATGCCTTGGTTGCCACCGACTCAAAAAGGCTTATTTTTTGCTTTTTAGTTTTTGAAGTTGGTTTTTTTTAAGAGTTAGCTTTTTGTGACTGGATTTTTCAATTTTAAATTTTAACAACCAAATAATTTAAAATTTTTCATTTATATAAGTAGATAAATACTACTTACAAGAAATGTACCAACCAATGTTATTGTTGACAGGCAAAGATTCATAGATGTTTGCAACCGGAAGGTGCCAAAAGGCATAATGGCCGTCGTCAAAGACGTGGAGCTCGTCAAACACAAGCAGAAACCGGAAGACTACATTAATAAGGTACCTATACCTACCTACCTACCTAATTTACAATCGCAGAAACTCCCGGTACCTAGTCCACTTATCTTACCCCACAAAATCCTTGAACGGATATCAATGGGTGACGTTGTAAGCCTGCCCCCTGATTATGTAACTTGTTTCTATCAACGTTTGTTTTTTTTTTTTTATAAAGTAAAATAAATAAATATTTGCATACAATCACACCAATTATCTAGCCCACGTTAAGTTTCATGAAGAACTTGTGTTATGGATACTAGATAAGGGATAAACATACTTATATACTTTTCTTTTTTAGTAAGTACATACTTAATATACATATTAAACAACCAGACCAAGACAAATAGATATGTTCATGCACACAAATATTTGTCTTGTCCGGGGATCGAACCCGGGACCTCTGGCGCAGAAGGCGGGGTTAGTACCCCTGCGCCAAACAGGTCGTCAAAGTGCAGTCACATTGCTGCTTTAATAAAAATCAATGTGACAACTATCTTACTAAAGCAGCAATGTAACTGCACTTTCAATAAATTTCAACCAAAATCTGTTAGCAACAGAGTTAGATAATCGACTGGCTGGAGACGTTTTTTTGAATCACTCGAATCTAATTATTGCTGTGTTAAACAAAGGAATTCGCATGCAGACTTGCGATTCCGGTTGTAATGTAATTCGAGTGATTCAAAAACACGACTACCTAGGAAGACTGTCCAAATTGAACACAGGCGTATAAAAGTGGTCGACTGGTAACTTCTGCAAATGTACCTACAGTCAACAACAACAGTACGTCACACAGTGTGGCCAGTACTGGACAAAAAGGAAAAAAATCAAAATGTAGGATAGGTGCTAAACTCAATGGTTCCATAAACTACGATAGTTTTTGCATATGGTAAGATTTTACCCATATTTTATGATTTTTGATTTTTTGCATTTTACAATGCTATTTTTACTACATCAATACTAGGAATATTCTTGCATTCGAAAGAAACATCGTTTCAGATGTTTAACGATCGATTAAGATCCAACAACCATTAATTATTGATTTTGATTCTTTGCATTTTTCAATGTTATTTTTATAGTTATGATAAAATGCAGTAATCAATTGTTACCTTAAAAATTATATAGGAAATGGTGGAAAAATATATTAAAGCAACTGCTTAAACACTGCATATTTTCTATATATGTAAAGGGTTTTGGTTTAGTTCTCCACATTTCTCTAATTGAAAATGGTGTGTGTATTCTTAAGATTTCAACTATGTCCGAAAACAAGAAAAAATACCATATATTGCAACTTTTTTCAAAAAGATTTTTTAATTTCGAAAAAGAAATAGCTGGAACTGCAGGCGATGTTAAAGTTCAATCATTTAGGATAATTTGTAAAATAGTCAAAGAAACTGTGTTGAAGATTGAGCCAAAACAATTTTTTTTTCTTGCTAAATGAGATTATTCAACGTTATATGAAAAAACACTTTTATGAACACAAAGAAATGCATCAGATATGTTTTCCCTATTTATTTTAAGATTATACAAATGATATATGAGCAAACATAATTGTTAAATAATTTTGTCCGGCTCTTTGTATGGGGCGGCCACACTGTGCGCCGTTGTTCACATTGGAACTATGAAAACCACCGATAATACGAGCGAGAGATAATACTTATATTAAATAGCACTAACTTTGATAGTCACTATCACTATCATTATTCCAAAGAACGGGATTTTACTATTTGGTGATCCGGATAACGGAAAATTCTACAATTTGGTTTCGACATACGCAAACAAATATGATTTCGGTTCATTCCTGCTAGTTGATTATTTAAATCTGTTGATAACAGATTTTGATTGCAAATGCAGTATTGCTGGTTTAATTAGATAGTTGTCACATTGATTTTTACTAAAGTAATCGTAGCGCAAATTGGTAACATGGGGCGTCCGGAAAACGGAAAATTCTACAATTTACTTTCGACATACGCAAACAAATATGAATTCGGTTCATTACTGCTAGTTGATTATTTAACTCTGTTGATAACAGATTTTGATTGCAAGTGCAGTATTGCTGGTTTAATAAGATAGTTGTCGCATTGATTTTTACTAAAGTAATCGTAGCGCAAATTGGTAACATGGGGCGTCCGGAAAACGGAAAATTCTACAATTTACTTTCGACATACGCAAACAAATATGAATTCGGTTCATTACTGCTAGTTGATTATTTAACTCTGTTGATAACAGATTTTGATTGAAAGTGCAGGTACATTGCTGCTTTAATTTGATAGTTGTCACATTGATGTTTACTAAAGTAGCAATGTGACCGCGCTTTCAATTAAACGTTGATAGAAACAAGTAAAATCATTAGGGGGCAGTTGTTGATATAATCTGAGGGCCTAGTGTGAGTTTGCAATGTCCAAACGTTACCATCGCGTCAGAGTAAAATTTTGACAGATAGTCTTAAAAAAATAGGAATAAGGTTGAAACTTAAACTCTATTCGCAAACATCGACGTAAGCGAATTGGTGAGACAACTCACACTAAGCACTCTGTTATGTTTCCAGCTAAACTTCCTGACCTACGACTCTGAGTTCTCCCGTTACATTGACCACCCGCGTCTGGTGCACGTTTTGTCCCAGCTGGTCGGGGACCGCAACATCTCCGTGTACAACAGCATGATGATCAACAAGCCGCCCGGCAGCAAGTGGCACCCGCCTCACCAGGTTCGTTCCATTGATAGTATGATTGATATGCTTTTATCTGCACTGAAAAGGTAAAAGCTGGCACTTTCTATGATTTTCTGAAACTCCCAGTTCAGTTGGGTTATTCCATTTCTATTTAGTCCTTTAATCCCTTAGTCCCTAACGCAGCTTGTTGCATGTCAAAAGGAATCCATGTCGATACACGTTTATTTAGTACCATATGTTTATTTAGTGGACTATCGAGTCACGTAGGTTGGTGGTGGATATTTGGTTTAAGTCCCATAATCCTTTGCTCATTATTTACAACCCAAAGGACAATGGTGTAGAGAATACCGCCCGGTTTTTGAAACGCATGAAAACTGCAACTTGATTCTTACAGACACCTCAATTAGGTTTAGATCAAGATCAACTAAGTTACGAAATTTTTCGATGATAAGTAATACGCGTCAGAGAGTTAGAATCCGGCCATAAAATAATTTATTAATCGGCCGTCGGTTTTTCAGGACGTGTTCCATTTACCCTTGAGGCCGTTCGACAAGATCGTGTCAACCTGGACAGCAATCGACCCGGTGGCCGCCGGCAATGGCTGCTTGTTCGTCATCCCGGGATCACATAAGAAGCAACTGTATCAGCAAATTCATCTCCCGGTTTGTGACCATCCTTATCTTTACCACAATTTTACTTTTTCTGTGGCTTGCTTTCTGTCCGCCCTTCCTAGGTATCATCATATTTTAATGTCCCTACTGCTCAAAGAATGGCCTTTTTTTATGGGTGAATAACGAGAAAGAGTCACCATGACATGATCCACCATGCGGGCCCACTGTGGATTGGGGGTTAAAACAACTGCAAATTCACTTGGGACCAACGCTTTAACGTGCCTTCCGAACTCGATATCGTCGTCTCAGCCACATAACACCCACTGCTGGGTAAAGGCCTCCCCAATAAGGGGGGGTTTGCCATAATCGCCACGCTTGGCAGGCGGGTTGGCGATCGCAGTATGGCCAAGTTTGTAGGAGACGCTGCTGCCCGTCTCCTGAAGGCCGAGTCTCTTAGTCGCTTTTTACGACACCCACGGGATGAGAGGGGGTAGTGCTATTCTAAGCCGACACTACACAGCTAAACTCGATATAGTAATAGGTAAATTTTTGGTCATCCATCCCGTGAACGACCATTGCGAAGTTTCTTAAGCGCTGCAATCGCAGGCCGAGCGTGCGACCCCCCGCGTCACCAAGATCCTCTTTTTTTCTAGGAATATTCCTATTTTATGTGTCCCATAATTACCGATAAGTTCGTTCGTTCGTCAGCAGCCATTTTAATGTCCCCACGGCTCGGGCACTGGCCTTCCTTATGGATGAATAAAGAGACGAAAATAAATATTAAACAAGAAAATATACTAGAAATGTCCCGTCAGTGCGACATAAGACTAGTTGCTTTTTTCTAGTATATTTTCTTGTTTATAAATCATAACATTTATTTGACACAGACAGTGGATATAGACATAACATTATGACAAAAAATACACAAAAATCTTATAGCCAAATGTTCTAAATGGCTGCATCAAAAGGGAACTAACTCAGCATGTGTCAGTGTTGAAGCTGACGCTGGTTTTCAACTAGACCCCCTTTTTTAATATTTATCTTATAAAAATAGCATTATAAAATGCAAAATTAAAAAGTTATAAAAAGACGAAAATAAACTACTTTAACGACGAAAATAAAATCGAACATACATACCTTATTACTTATTATTTGAATAACTGTCTCCATCTTTAACAGAGCTTCGTGAACCGGCTATTCTTCATGATCCCTGACGTGGACGAGGCGGCCCCAGAGTGCAAGAGGATCAGCCTCGCGCCCATGGAGCCCGGAGACACCGTGATCTTCCACGCCTTGTTGGTGCATGGCTCTTGGCCTAATCACTCTAATGTACTTATGATATTTTTTTACAGTTACCTATTTGCTTCTTTAAGTATCTTCCGATTACGATAGTATTCAAACATCGACGGTGTTTTAAATTATTTGTGAAATGATTGTTATTATTTTTTGTGCAGTTTTGAACAAAAAAGCTGCAAATGGTCATTATTGTATGAAATTTTGAATTAAGTACCTAATTTTAAAAGCTGCTTAGTTGAAACAAAACAATTTACAAAATAAATGAAATACACTGTCGATATTTTGAACATTCTAGCTTTTGAAAGGTACCAAATTGAAAGAATATCGGTCAGGATTTATTATGTAGGTAGGTATATGAAGCTTATCTGCTTAGCTTAGTGCGAGTTTTTTCTTCTCACAGTCGATCGTGAACGCATTGATTATTGTATGAAATCAGGAGACGTATTTATGAATCATTCAAATTACTATTCGCACACGGAATCCCAAGATTCGCGAGCGAATACTAAAAAAAGTATTTTTTAAATTACAATTCGATTTGATTCTGCTACGAGTGGTCCCGAGCCCCACCATTCTTTTTTTATTCGAGGGATAGAAACGGGTTTGAATTTTTTTGTATGGTCGCTGGCCTCGTTAAAATCCGTAGTATGAGACGCCATTTTGTTTTTTTTTTCAAATAACGTCGCACGTTAATACCTATATATATAAATGAACGGCCCGTAGACAAAGTAACATCGTTTTGTAGCGAAACGATAGTTCGATTCGTTATTGTCTATATTCGCCAATTAACTTGCGGCAAGACCACGTGATTTAGCGCGGCCTATGCCAATCCGCCAATCCCATACAATTCTTGTCGAACTTCGTTATCGTTTTTGGATTGTTACTTCGGCTAAGGGCCCGGTTAGACATAGAGTAATAACCTAAAATGTCACGTTAGGCAGATAATTAGAGTTAAAATGAATAATGTCCACCCAAATCATGACCATTGTATTTACCATTCCATTACAGACTTACCGCAAGGCGATTACTAACGTGTACGCGAGCGACGCGTGCCACTACATTGACGCGAAGGGGACGCCGCACGAAGCCTTCGAACATGAGCTCAACCAATTTTATAAAGAAATTACTAAAGCTGATACCGTGAGTATACTCAATACTTTTGGTTTTACAATGATTGTATAGTTTTACATACGCTCACGCTATTATCCCTTGCGGGGTTGGCAAAGCATCAGATTTCATTCATTCATTCATATTATTTATTCATTCATAAACATGGGTATTACAAAGATGTCAGTTAGATACAGAAAAAAAAAGTTACAGCCATGATTCACCTTAAAGGTATATGAACATTAATATCTTGTAAGTATACAATACACCACTATAAACGCAATTATTTGATTATTATAAAATTTTACTAAAATAAAATGTCAATATATGAAATGTCAATGTCCTTATAATTATTATTAAAATTATGACTACCTATATCTAGATGTCTATTTTATCATTTAAAAATAAGCTAATGTCATAATACACTTTTTCAGCAAGGTAGCCATTGAGCGCAGTTTTAAATTTTTTGTTATCTTTGATCGTGCGTATGGTCAGAGGGATTTTATTATAAATTTGAGGTCCCATACAATTAACACTCATTCTCCTGAGAAGAGTTTCATTCAGCTTAGTGTGAGTTTTCTCACCGTACTCGGTTACGCTGCAGTTTGCGAATTGAGTTTAATTCTCTTCCTTATTCCCATTGCTTTAAGGCTTTCTGAAAAAAATTTACTCTCACGCGATGGTAATGTTTGCACATTTGCAAACTACACTAAGTCCTCAGAGTGCTTAGTGTGAGTTGTCTCACCTTACTCGCTCACGTCGATGTTTGCGAATAGAGTTGAATTTTCAACTTTATTCCTATTGTATTTAGGCTATCTTTTTACCTACACTCACTCTCATGCTCACACTTATTTACACACCGATTTAATATTAAATACACAACACCTCTCAAAGCCCTTAGGCGCAGTTCACACGTTGGTTATTTAGTTAATTTAGTCATGTTTATTTTATTGTTTATTTTTTTTGTTATTGTTTTATTATCACTCGTCCGATGTAAGCCCCGAATGTTGTACTTAAGTACCTACTTTTTGTCCTTGCGTGGGCCTGGCGACCTGTAGCTCAGGTTTCTACTGCTGAAACCTATTTCAGGCACCAGTCCATGACAGGTATAGGAGATGAGTTATACATACCTACTTAGCACTAGTTGATGGAAAAATACTTAAAGTTATTTTATTTTTTTATTTTTTTGTTATCTGTCAAAATTTTAATGGTAACATTTGGGCATTCGCAAACTCACACTAGACCCTCAGAGGTGCAGCTTGCGAGTGAATTATATAAACATCACTCTCACGCCACACCTCCACTTGTCTGAACTGGGCCCTTCATCACTATGGCCACTTAGCGATTCCTTGCTCAAACCACGCCTCTACTTGGTTTCGGCATTTTCAAAATACGTTTTCTCTATGACACTTACACATTTTAAAGTTATTTTACTTGTTCAATAACTATACATTTTGCGACTGTCGTGTACTTGTACAATAACTCTATAATTTGTGAGTATCATGGAGAAAACGAATTTTGAAAATGTCAAAACCAAGTACGAGATTGGCGTGGTTTGAGCAAGGAATTGCTAAGTGGTCATATCAGGGTCATAGTGAATAAGGGCCCTTATTATTTTACTTTTATTCACGACGGGGAGACTCTTCGTTAAACTTGATGTTAAGTATTGATAAGGCTGAAGATGGAAGCGAGCCTCTCCCGGAATCCTCAACCACTGAGGTACTGACTATCTTATCTCCAACTGCCGGAACACAACAATGCTGAAAACATTGTTGTTATGGCGTCAGACTTAGATAAGATGGTGCTAGCTAGCCAGGCGGACTCACAACAAGTCCTACCACCAACCAAACCGAATAATGTACCCCCCACTGGAAATCGAACCCGGGACCCCTGGGTCTGATACCGGCGGTTGTTACCATTACCACTAGACCACAGAGGCGGTTAAGCCTCAACGACGGCACAGTGGGCGTAGGCCCACTAAACTTAGACATCCAGTTCATTTCATTTGTAATTAATTTACTAGATGGCGCTGTTCTCGACTTTAAAAATTGTGATTAAAAACCATTTAAAAAAAAAACCGACTTCAAAAAGTAAACAATATAAGCCTTCTCTAGTCGGTGCCCGCCAAGGTTATAAGTGCTATGTAGAATTCCTTGGCTGGCACCACAGATAATGTCTGTGGCTGGCACAGACTACAATAACCTTATATTTTTGAAGTCGTTTGTTTAGTTGTGTAAAAGGGACATCCCTGTCTGTCTGTAATATTTTTTTACTTTTTTTTATCTATTTCAATTTCGTTTGTGTCAATTTAAATTACGTTTGTGTATTGTTATGTGTGCATGCTGATGCAAATAAATGATTTATCTATCTATCTATCTATCCCTCTTAAATTGTTGTCCCTTCTTATATTACAGAGTCCATAACGTACGGTCAAAGCAGCCCCCTAATTGTCCAATTTCAAAATATATCATAATCCCTTTCAAAGGTATTGTGATTGCGATAGTGATTTATGGAATTGTGTAACCTCTAGTCGCAATCCCTTTCAGAACGGATGATGTTTTAAATGACACTTCATTTGAGACTTCTCCATGCATTTGAAAGATATTTTCGTTTGTCACTTTGCATAAACAGTTCAATTTTGTTCATTCAATACCTTTTAAAACGCGTCCCGATCACAATCCCTTTCAAATGACAAATAGTGACTGCCTGAAGTATGTTAATATCTTTCAAATGACTATTTGAAAGGGATTGCGATAGATTTGAAATTTAGGCAATTTAGCCTCCAGGTCAGACTCTTAAAAAACTGTCAAATTTCTTACATCGGTTTAGAGCTATAAGTCGTAAGCCACGCCAGTCATGGTAGCACGAGTTTTACTGTACAGTAAACGGGAGACAGACTCGGCCTATGATTGTTGAGGTTACGCAACTTTCTCAATGGTCGGTCACGGGATGGGTGACCAAAAATTTCTCCTCTTCTCTCTCTCGAGCTCCTCCGTGCTTCGGAAGGCACGTTGCATTTGCAGTCGTTAAAACCCACCAATCCGCATTTATTTATTTATTTGTTTATTACAAATTGCGTTACATGCGACTTAGTGACTAAACAAAACATGCAAGCACCAATGTATCGCATGCACCTCGAAAGGCACTGCAACGAACAGGAGAGGGGCAGACATTCAGAAACTTTTTCCTCAAAGTATTCATTAATGGAATAGTAAGCTTTTCCTACAAGCAGCTTTTTCAAGGAGCGAATGAACACACCGATATCCGTTTCGGTCTTCAGATACTCTGGCAACTTATTCAAGATTTTTATGGACATCGGGTAGGTACCCGAACTATGTAATGCTAATTTGGATCTTATTTGTAAAAGGTTATTTTCACAGACATCTATATGTCTGTGGTTATTTTTATATCGAGTCACGTTGTGTCGGGGCGCGTCTATGACTTTGGTGTAAAAATTTGGGTGGCATTGGGCCAGCGTGGTGGGTCATAGACCAATTTTCTTATTCATCCATAACGAAGGCCAGCAGTGGGGACATTAAAAATGGCTGATAACGAAACGACGGGGCTATTACCTATCTACAGTCAACGGCAATTACGGTTTATACAACAAGTATTTCAATTTTATTTTCAAATCCAAACACAACGTCTTACGACTTAAAGCTCAAATGGAAGAAATTTTACAGTTTCGTAAAGTCTGACCTGCTTTTACTTTTGGTTGCCGTGTGGTGACGGCCTAAGAATACAAGTGTCACCACTCCCTTACATGCCTGGGATGTCGTAAGAGGCGACAAAGAGGCTCGACGCATTGAACACCTGTGCGAGAGAAGGAAAACTTGAAACAAACCCTCTACCAACCCGTCTGGCCAGCGTGGTAGCAGTAGGCTAATAGCCTCCTATGAACGCCACAATAGGCGTGAGCTAGGAGAGGCCTATGTCCAGCAGTGGACGTCCACAGGCTGATGATGATGATGATGACCTGCTTTGACCGTAAGAAGGCACAACAATTTAGAAGAGAGATGTCATATTGACACAACTGAAAAAACGAATTCAAAGTGTAAAAATATAAGCCTTTTGTAGCCGGTGCAAGCCAAGGAGTTGCACATTGCACTTCTATTACTTTTATTTTTCTTACCTCATTCTTTTTTACTTTTTGAAGTCGGTTTTATTTTAAGTTTTTTTTTCAACAATATTTAAAGTCGAGAACAGCGCCACCTAGTTTACTACAAATCAAAATGAAATCGACGCGGAAGTTTATGTCGTCACGTAATCTAGTAGCGCCATCTCGCGGCATATTAGGAACTATTACGTATCCAATCCAACAATATTTTCAAGATTCTTGAAGGATACTAAACCGATTTCACAATTATATTATGGCGTTTGAATTATTGGAATTTGTAATCGGTGAACATACATAAAAAAATATAGACGCGACTAATTGATAACCTCCTTTTTTTAAGTCAAATGCGTATATTTCACTGCTGGGGAATCGGGCCTTTCCTTATGGGTGGTTAAGGTGGCGGCTCCAACGCGGATTGGTGAATTTTAACTACTGGAAATAATTTCCGAAGACGAAACGTTTCCGTAACGGTCACCCATCCCCTGATCGACTGTGGCGAACGTAAAACCGTCACAATCTCATAATTGTTTTATCCTTACAGACATTAGAAGATTTTTGGAAAAGCAGAAGCCGGCACGTGAATACTTTTAAAAGTACCTTGTAAAGACGTACCTAGAAGGAAGAAGTACCTAGTAGAAGAACCGTCGTCGCCATTTTGGTCTTTAACGCTATTTAAATAAGGCTCAAGGGTCCGGTTATGGTCATCCACACCCCGGTCGTCTACTCTAAACACAAGTCACAACACAGATCATTTGTTTTGGGTTACTAATTTATGTAAATTTTGCCCTCTCAATTTTGAGCTTAATATCAAGGCGGTAAAAATTATAATCGGATGAAGCAAAATTAAAGCGTGATGTCGATATAAAAAAATTAAGGGGTAATGGCAACGAAAAAAATTTGGCAAAAAAAATTACTATAAATTATTTTATAAGATCTTTTTTATTGTATTTGATTTTTTTCATGTAGGTAAGTATGTTAAGTTACTTTTATGCGTCCTTTTGTATACAATCCATGTAGAAAATAAATGACTTGAAAGTACATGAGTATTTTTCTTAAGTATCGAAATAATATTTTCACTGAAAAAACCTATTTAAATTATCCTTCTAGCAAAGAATACTAACTACAAAGATTGTTCATATGGGACTCTCTTGAGCTACCTATACTATACAGGATGGAAATTTTAGACGGGCCAGTAGGGGCAGGTACCTTAACCATTGTTGCTACATGAAAACGTTCTTAGGAAACCATCCTTAATTTTTTGAGAAATATTGAACTGCATTCACGGATTTTGAAAAAATTTACAGAGCAGAAAAATAGTCAGTTTTCAAAAATATTTTTTTATGTTAATCCTGTTCCTCCTGAGGATCAAAACACTCTAAGACACTAAATGAGGTATGAGTACTAGAAAAGTCAGAAATCGCGAAAAACGCTAAAAACACACTTGCCGCGCTCGCGCCACACGCCGCGGTATCCGCTTCACCGACGAGTACCTTCGTTGATGGAACTTATTTTCTTAGCGAATATGTGAAAATACTTTTTCTCGATTTCTGACTTTTCTAGTACTCATACCTCAGTTGGTGTCTAAGAACGCTTTGATCCTTAAAAGAAACAGGATCGATTAGCATCAAAAAGTATTTAAAAAAAAATGCTGACTGTATTTTTTTTTTATCCGTGAATGCAGTTCAATATTTCTCAAAAAATTAAGGATGGTTTCCTAAGAATATGTTCATGTAGCTACAACGGTAAGGTACCTGCCCTTCATACCCCGTTTTAAATTTCCACCAAATTTCCACAAATTTGTATAGGGTCCTTAATCACTATGACCACTTAGCGATTCCTTGCTCAAACCACGTCAATCTCGTACGTGGTTAAGACACTTTCAAAATTCGTTTTCTATGATACTTAATTTTAAAGTTATAGTGAATACGGGCCCAGGGCATAAATGATGTTTCCTTGAAACAAAATGCCCTATCTCCATTATTGATTGAAGGTACTTCCCCTTCACGTGGCTTTGCCGTGGGACGCCCTGTATACATTTATTTACTAAGGAAACAAGACAAGGGAGGGACATATATGGCCTTGTGGAACCGCTTGTGGCCGCGCTTGACAAAGTAATCGTAATCGATCACGTTTGCTAAACAAGCTTTGCTCTATTTTTGATCCACTCGTCGCGAGGATTCTACTTATAAACGCGACCTTGCCCGTATATCCATAGCTTCGCTTTTCGCCTGTAGTACCGCCTACCAACGCGAGCATGCGAGGGGTAAAGCGAAAAGCGTGCTATGTCCACGCAGGCAAGGTCGCTAATTGCCTTCTCGCCTCCTCGTTCCGTGCTTCCGAGGGTAAGTTAAACCGTCGGTCCCGGCTGCTGTCATCTGATAACAGTCGTTAAGCCAAGTCAGAGGCCTTATACACTCACCGGCACATGTAATGGCCCACCCCGTTATTTTCATACAAACATTGCGACTCTATACATAAAAATGTCAACATATATCGGCAAAGTTATCTGTATGCTAATGTTTAGGTTAAGCTTTCGATTGTCCAATAAGCACTTTAAAAACTTTTAAAAATCTCTTCCCATTTCCATGGCTTCGTTTAAGCAAAGCATTGCTTAATTTTAATATTAAATTTGAGTTTTAAGGATTTCTAACTCATAATAGATATATCGAATGTTTCAGTCACAAAACAAGTAATATAATTGTAAATGATTTGCACATCGTTTGACGATAGAATATGATGGAAATAACTAATTTAAGAACAATATTGTAATCATATTCTTGCAAATAAATATTTTATTATTATTAATATTATGGCCATATAACATCGTATTAAATCAAATGAAACACTCATTGAATTAAAACAACGTTTGCGGATTTATATACGTGCACTACATATACAGGTTAGAAAAAAGACGGTTGTCGGAGGGAAAGTACCCTTAATACTGATGATTGCAAATTATGGTAAAAGGAAACATTCTTTTATTTTCAAAAACAAGTAAAACTGCATTTAAAAGTTTTTGATACTTTAAGGCACTACATTTTTTAAGCTAAATTGATCTTTATACTTAAGACTATCGATTGGTACCAGAAAAGTACAGGTGTGATTTTTTTCATTTAAGCCGCTTCGATTCCCGGTACAGGTAAGTGACTAAGCAATATCTTTGAATGCAGTTTAACTTATTTTTGAAAATAGAGGATGTTTCCTTTGAGTGAAATTTGCTTACATCAATATTTAGGGTATTTTCCCTCCAGCTACCATCTTTGTTACACCCTGTATAGTGCACTTAATACCGTGAAATTTTTTATTTCAATGCGCGAAGAAACTTAAAATGTTATTATGAAGTAATAATGGTTCTGCGCCTATGGACAAATGCAGTGGTACTCATTCAATATGCTAAATGGACAGTCGAACGCACAACCTAAACATTAGCATACAGATCTTTGCAGAAATATGTTGTCTTTTTATGTATAGAGTCACAAAGTGAGCATGTTTGTATGAAAATAACGGGGTGGGGCATTAAATGTGCCGGTGAGTGTATATAGGCGGCTTCATAAACTCTGACACCAGAGGTGGCCACTAATCCTCATACCATAAGAGAGAATGGCCTTATAAAGCGTCCGTCGTGTCTGTCCGGTCAACTATAGCAGATTTCAATTTGTCTCTATTCAGTGGAAAACGACTATGAAAAATAAATTAAAAACAACAGATTTGAGGTCTAAACTGTTAGGAAAAGAAAAGAATGTTATTAACATTTATTTAATTAGTTAATACCTAACAGCAATATACATATCAACAGTGTATAAAGTTTAAATAGAAAAATAATAATAAATTACTTAACTACAATTTCATGTTACGAATCCCACTACCTATTTATATTTGGTCAAGAAATTGTATAAAATATCACAAATTATAAATTGCACCTTATCACCAATAAAATAAAACTTACTCTTGAACGTGGATTAAATAAATACTTTAAATATTATCATTACTTGATTGTCTTTGAATACAATTGATACTCGATTATGTTGATACACAGTCAAACTCATAACACAATTGATATCATAGATACATTGTCATAAAAAGTCTGGCTTGTTGCAAAGTGTATCCAGGATTGTATTGTAACATAAATCTATACTCCAATGTCTTGAAACACCACAAACTATACTTGATTGTATTGCAAATTAATTAGACTGAACTGTAACAAAGTCGGTACGGTACTCCATTATGTTGTCACAAAAATACATACACAAATGCCTTGTAACAAAATCGATACTCGATTGTCTTGTAACACAATCGATGCCAACGTGTTCTTAAACAATCAAACAGATTATCTTGTAATACAGTGGATACTAAATTATATTGATACACAGACCATACTCGATTGAAGCTACTGAAGTAACACAATCTATACTTGATTGTCTTGTAACACAATCGATACTCGATTATAGTGTAGCACAATCCGAACTTGATTGTAGCTATAAAAGTAGTTAATAGAGTAACACCATCGATGCAATTAAACACAGTCGAACTCAATTATCTTGTAACACAATCGATAGTATACTATCTCAGAGCATAACCCAATGATATTATATGTGTGTACTTGAAACAGATATGACATACGAGCTCTCATTGTGAAATATTGGTAAGATTCAATTTGCTGTCTTTTTAATTTCCGTGCTATTTCATGTCTTTTGTCCTTTTTGTCAATTGTCAATATGTGCAGTATGCGTCACATATTTCAACGTAAATTACTATGAAGGTAACATATCTATTATAAAACATAATTGGCATAACCTCAGTCAGTCGTCGCTTATAAGTGGCTCTTTGGAATAGCGCCAGGGCCTCTCACTGGTTTGCTTCTGTATTGAAATGCTTCCTGCAATAAAAGTTTATTGATATTAGCATATAAACATGTAACGATGCCATTTCGTTCTAGCCTTATGGATGGATAAAACCTCCATAATGGTTGGAAACTCCGTAGTCTTACTCTATGGAAATCAAATTATATTTTTTATCTGTTCTGTCTAAATTCAAATTTTCTCCGTTCCACGATCCCTGTTCAGCTTCAATCTTACAAAAAACAATAAGCTGAACAAAGCTTATTTAACAGAACCATATGTAAGTATCTAAAGTGTTGATGAAGGAAGCAGTCACCTGAACAAGTCGCCTGAAGAACGATATTTTAATTCATTTTCCTATTAATGAGTGCGGCGGTTCCGACGTTCCGGCGACTGTAGTGCTGCCGGACCAGGAGCCCCGTCACAAACATTAAATACAATTAATATATGGACTGATGACATAATACTTATTTTTGGGAGCGTTGAGACAAAAACTAATACTTAAAAAAATATATATATTACAAAAAATAGAACATTAGTCAAAGATATTGTAGGTTTAAAATAAGCAAAATTATAAATTTCGAAAAATCCCACGATCTTTAAAAAGTAATTGAAAAAGGGTTAAATAATTTAAAAACCCCCGATTTAATTGTCCGTCGGGGGCTGCCATTAAGGTGGTACAACTTCTATACAAACAAACATTACACAATTTATTGGTTCATCATACCTTAATAATTCATAAATACATGCGCAACTAACTCGTTTCAGTTATTTGTTTGCGCGAAATAATTATAAAATTGTAAATTCATACATAAAACACGAATATACTAATATCTTATAATTTCAATAATTCTACGTATGTGTGTGTGACCCATCGCATTTATATAGCTCATGTATGAAAGTACATTAGCTGAATTTTGTTTTGTTTAAAATTTAAAGTATCTTCTTTTTCACTGTTATCGACTAATTAACATAAGCAGCTGTCGATTGAGTTGTGTCTCAACTCTACCCTGAGACCCTACCGCGCAAGTGTCGTCGCCATCGACATTTACTTCATTTGACAGATGGTTGTGACATATAGCTCTTAGTCTTTGGTAAGTTTTGATCTGTGTCAAAAAGAATCAGCAATGTGTCACATCCATCTGTCAAATGAAGCCGATTTCGATGCTGACGCCACTTGCGCGGTACGGCCCGTTCCGAATAGCACATTGCACTACAACACAAATGAAATATTTTTCTATCGTATTCAATTAAAATGTAATTAATAGACACAGATTTTACGTATAGTTCCGAATTTACGTATAATTACGTGTGGCCGAATTAATTTTTTCCAATACTTTTGTATTTAAAATTTAACATAAGTATAAAAATAGCATTGAAAAATGCAAAAAATAAAAAATCATCAATTATTGGCTGTTCCATCTAATCGATCGTTAAACCTCTGAAAAGAAGTTTCTTTCGAATGCAAGGATATTCCTAGCATTGATGTGACAACGCTAGCCTACAGCGTATTAAAAATATAAAAGTATTGGAGAATTTCGACGGTGGTCCGCAAGTCTCGGCAGCTCAGTGGTTAGAGTATTGGACCAGATTTCCAAAATCGTGGGTTCGAGTCCCATCTGAGAATTCACTTGTGGCCGAGTTGATTTTTTCCAATATTTTTCTATTTCAAATATATCATAAGTATAAAAATACATAGATTTATTGTTGGTCTCCATCTAGATACCACCCTCATACATTTAGCTTTTGGCCGTCTTTTGGCAATATCTAGTTGTAGCAACGCGTAGACCTATGATAAATATAAGGTAACATACCTGGAAAGTGACCTGATACCCCTGCTTCAAAGCGACTTCCTCAATTTCTTTGGCGATGTTATCTTGTACTGTGCCCTTTACGTCAATAAACTGAACGCCGCTGTGGGCGAAGTGGCACGATATCGACTTGCGATAGTTCTGGGATGAGTTAAAACAGGTTTTTTTTCATTGTTCTCTTAAGCAACGGTAATTACAAGGTAAATGATTATTTAAAATACCAAAATGCATGGACGTGATACTAACAAAAAACATAATAATAATAATAAATTTGCATACAATCACACCAATTATCTAGCCCACGTTAAGTTTCATGAAGAACTTGTGTTATGGATACTAGATAACGGATAAACATACTAATATACTTTTTTTTGTAAATACATACTTAATATACATATTAAACACCCAGACCAAGACAAATAGACATGTTCATGCACACAAATATTTGTCTTGTCCGGGGATCGAACCCGGGACCTCTGGCCCAGGAGGCGGGGTTAGTACCCCTGCGACAAACAGGTCGTCATAACTAGGTATTTCGATTTTAATTTTTTTCTTTTATAAGAACCTTCTCCTGATAATAATAAACATAACAAATAAAGAATTAGCGACATTGTTCCATCCGTTCACGCGTGATGCAATGACCAAGGGAAATAGTGGTTCATTTTTATATATAAGGATAAATATAGTAGCTATATGGAATCACTTTTCTTACAAGTTGCAAGGAAATTCCATATTTTTCTCGTAAGTATAATTTAATTGTATAAAAGGAAAATATTCTAATAACTGAGTATGAGAAAGTTTTCCTATATAAAATATATTTCAAGATTGCAGATGTGTTGGCAACGACATGTTCATTTGTAAATGTTGTAAACATTCAACCTTTTGAACGGTACCAAATTGAAAAAATATCGATCAAGATTTACTATAATAATCCCTCTACGAAAACAGAGGCCCAATTCTGCTAATGCTTAGTTACAATCGTATTCCAATCGTGTTTCAATGGTAGTGCTGTTTTACACAGTTCTTGTTACAACAGTGTAAATAAACACTACTATTGAAACACCATTGAGAGACGATTATGACTAAAATTTAGCAGAATTTACCCCCTGGTCGTTTGTATGAAAATCATTAAGAGATCACAAACTTTTCTTGATGTGTGTATAAGAAAAACTATTAAAATAATCATACCTTGGAGACATTTGGCCTTGACCCGTGAACCAGATAAGGATGAAAGAACACAGTGTCCCCTGGATTCATTTCCAAATTTACTCTGTCTCTCTCTGGTGCCACCGTCGAGTCCAAAATGCCGTGGTACATTTTAAGTTTTACCTTAAAATGAGAATGAGATTATTTAGAATGTAAATACTCGTATTTATAATGATAATAATACATGTGGGAAACGGAACGTGATGAATGTGAGTGAGATGGAACCCTCAACCACTGAGGGACTGGCTATCTTATCTCTAACTGCCGGAACACAACAATTCTCAAAACATTGTTGTTATGGCGTCAGACTTAGATAAGATGGTGGTAGCTAGCCAGGCGGACTTACAACAAGTCCTACCACCAACCAAACCGAATACAATATGTACCCCCGCTGGGAATCGAACCCGGGACCCCTGGGTCTGATAACTGTGGTTGTTACCACTAGACCACAGAGGCGGTTAAAATTTGGCCTCGTCCAGAGTAAGCCATCTTGAAAAATTCACTTAAAATGGCGTCGCACTATAATACTACTAATACTAATATAAATGGATAGGGAACAACGTGAAGGTGAACAATAAATGACAAAAAACATTATGCCCTAAAATATCAGGTTAGTGAGATAAGTGAGAAAGGCACTTACCGAGGTATAATCATGGGCATACAGCTTCTCCGTTTTATGCGAGCCTGGTACCACGTAGAGGCATCCGTTTTCTACGGTCACGGCATCTATGGCGGTCCACGCTGCGATTATCTTGTCCGCGGGCCGAAACGGGAAGTAGTACAGATCCTAGACAAAATATCGTCAGTCATAAAGCAAGAAAGAAATGATTTTATTTACACAAACATCATACAAGAACCGGTTTCAAAAACCGGCTTTAGCCAAGGCATCGATGATGGTGTATTCTTTAAATTCTACATTGCACTTCAATACTTTTATTTTTCTTGCCTTGGCTGACTCCAAAAGGCTTATTTTTTACTTTTTTCATACATAAATAAATATTCATAAAGTTAGAAATTTCTTAATAAACGTTATTTCAAAAAGAATCCATCAGTAATGCTCACTTTAAAACTGGTAACGTGTAACATAAATGGCTTGCCTCCAAATACCCATGAAATCAACACATTTCTGAATCAAAACAAAATATACATACTTCTTATCTCTGAGTCTCCGATGTGTAACCGATGAAGGTCAAACATGAAAATCAATGAGATTTTTTTAAGATTTATTATTTGAATCATCCATATGGTACAGGCTACAGCACACGCAGGAGCTGCAGCCATTATTAAAGAAAATATAAAGCATTATTCACTCCCTGAAGTAAGAACCCCGTACCTGTTTCAAAACAGACTTGAATCTCTATCTACTGACAAAGCTGATGATTACTCTTTATGGAAATTAACAAAATCCAGGAAGCGACCTAAAAATCATGTACCTCCTTTACGCTGCAATGACGGAAGTTAGGCATTTGATAAGGCAGAACTATTTGCAGACTTTTTATCTGATGTCTTTAAACCCAACGATCCAGCTCGTAACCATCAAGAAGACGATATAGATCTGATACTTAATAATGATCAACAAATGTCATCCACCATAAAGCCCGTCTCTCCTAGAGAGGTACATAGACAAAAGAGACTTCTCAAGCGAAAAAAGGCACCAGATTTTTATCTGATAACGGCTGAATTATTAAATCAATTACCAAAAAAGGCAATAGTATATATAACAATACTGTTTAATGCTATTCTGGGATTGCTATATTTTCCCACCTTATGGAAGATATCGATCATACACATGATACCCAAGCCAGGGAAACCTCCGAATGAAATTTCATCGTACCGTCCAATAAGCGAATCATCAACGAATCACCATCAACGAATGACCCAGAAGTTAATTTTGCTGAGACAGGGCCTATTAGCACACATTTTGTTTAGTTGTATTGTACCTAATATAATTCTTGTTTTTCTGTCTTAATTTATGTACCTACTTGTCTGATTGTATTTCTGTTTTCGTGTGTGTTGTTAATAAATGGTTTCTATTCTATTCTATATAAGCCTCTTGCCTATTCTATCTAATTTTAAAGCGTCTGACGCCAATCCTCAATGAAGAACAGATCAGACCATCAGTTCGGTTTTCGAACTAACCACTCGACTATCGAACAAGTATATCGGGTTGCTCAAAAGGTACTTGGAGCAAAAAGAATACTGCACTGCGGTTTGTTTAGATATCCAACAAGCTTTTGACCGTGTTTGGCACAAAGTGCTACTATGTAAATTAAAAACAAAACTTCCCAACTCATATTATAAATAACTAGAATCCTCCATAAGTGATAGAAAGTTTCAAGTGCAACTAGAGGGTGCAATTTCGTCATGTCGTCAAATTCATGCTGGAGTATCGCAGGGCTCAGTGCTGGGTCCGATTCTCTATACACTGTTTACATGAGATCTCCCACACACCGAGGAAATTTTGACTGCCACATATGCAGATGATACAGCAATTTTAGCAAGCAGCCGTTGCCCTAAAGAAGCTTCTGATTTGTTGCCAAACACCTGAACAAGAGCCAAAACTGGCTTGAAAATGGAGGATTAAATCAAGTGCGTCAAAATCAATCAACGTCACCTTCACACTAAGGACTGGGAACTGCCCGTCAGTAAAGCTAAAGAAGCTTCTGATTTGTTGCCAAACACCTGAACAAGAGCCAAAACTGGCTTGAAAATGGAGGATTAAATCAAGTGCGTCAAAATCAATCAACGTCACCTTCACACTAAGGACTGGGAACTGCCCGTCAGTAAAGCTACATGATACAATTTTGATGCAAAAAATCCTTGGGATGCTTGGATCGAAAGCTGAATTGGAAATGCCACATAAAAGCAAAAAGGGACCATGTAATATAAATAAATTAAGAGATGAACTGAACTGAAGAGGCTCGTCAATGAGGTTAGAGAATAAGATTATCATTTACAAAGCTGACATCAAGCCAATATGGACATATGGCATAGAGCTATGGAGTTCAGCAAGCCAATCCAATATTAAAATACTACAACGTTTTCAATATAACTGTTTAAAGACTACTAGCTGAAGCTCCATGGTTTACCAAAAACACAGAAGTCGATGACTTTTTGGAGATGCCAACAGTAGGGGAAGAAATAGTAAGGTTCCGTGACAACTACATAAAAAGACTAGAAGGCCATGTAAATGTACTGGCATCAAATCTTGCAGACAATAGCAATG
Source organism: Chrysoteuchia culmella (assembly GCA_910589605.1). Lineage (NCBI taxonomy): Eukaryota > Metazoa > Arthropoda > Insecta > Lepidoptera > Crambidae > Chrysoteuchia > Chrysoteuchia culmella. Next base: position 2,896,221 of record OU342665.1, on the reverse strand, counting down.
ACATGCATCGTTTAAGGAGGCCTCGTCTATGTTAAACCAGAGGAAACATCATCATCGTACATTGTAATGTAATGAATAAGGGTAGCTGCGTCGATGGATGCACGCACTTCAAGCTACTAACGTACAACTCGCCTGTTCATGGCTATTGGGCTGCTCGCAGATAAAAAACCAAAGCAATAAAAAAAATAGAATAGGTCCCGTAATTGCCTATACTATAATCTATGTAACGAAACCAACATCCAAAATATAATGTGTAATTGGTCCAACTAGTTTGAGTCAAACCAAAATGAACGGGTTAGTTTCAAGCAGCTTGACCAAAAAAACGTAAGATTTTTTCAAGATTTCCTAAAAAGTACGAAACCAATTTCTCAAGATCTAAGAAATAAGTAGATAGGGAAAGTAAAGATGAACAAAAAATATTACACAACATAATGCCCTAAAGTGCCAGGTTAGTAAGATAATTAAAGTTAAAGTTACAAGCGTGATACTTTGGGTCGGCATTATTAATTTTTAGCTCTAATTATTTGGCTAACATGAAACTTTGAGGCATTTTTTTTATTAACGGCGGGGAGACTCTTAGCCTTCATCATACCTGATGTTAAGTATTGATAAGGCTAAAGATGGAAGCGAGCCTCTTCCGGAATCCTCAACCACTGAGGAACTGGCTATCTTATTTCTAACTAACGGAACACAACAATGCTGAAAACATTGTTATTATACATTGGCATTATATATCATAACATTTTTTGTTCCCGTGTGTCCCCTGTTCATTTATATATGTTATGTATACTACGGATTTGCACGAGGCCAGCTTCCCCTTAAAAAAAATGGGACCAAGACGAATTTATATCCTCGGAGCGATATTCACTGGAGCTGCTGGAACTTTGAATTTTTAAAGGTTATACGCTTCTGGGAATACAGAAGCAGGTAGGAAATGGCTGTGCACATAAAGAAAGATGATGAGAAGCTCTTGAAACTATCTGACATCATTTTTTTATTTTTTAATATTCTTATAACATTTAACAATTTACTTTACAATATTATTAATCTAAGTAGTCACAAAGGTTTTTAATGAGTGCTACTTTCAGAGATTACACAAAAACAATGCCAACAGAAAAACAACACTATTGTTGAGAACTAAGTTACTTAATTAATATGCCTTCAGTTTCGTTTTTATATTTGTTGCGTTAGTGGTATCTCGTAAGATGGGAGGTCGTTAACTAGCCTAGGAACGAGCAGTTGTTCGCTCGCCGTAGCAATTGTTTACGCGCGTCGCACTCACTCAGACCCGTTTTCGAGGAATAGCACGCGTGTATACAGGGTGGCTGACCAATTTACTATAGCTATCGTTAAAAAAGTTTTTTTTCAGTAACATGTATTTAATTTGTGTTTGTACAGGCAGTACTTTGCAATGCTGGAACAATCCCATGTCATCATTGTAAAACAGTTGTTTAATTTTCGGAGACACCAATTTTCTTAAAATGTTTAAAAATGTCACTAATGTAGGAATTATAGGTGCTTAGCTGCTTAGACTGTATTGAACGTGTGATTCGGCGAGAGTGGTTTAACATTACTTTGACCTTGAAAGGGATGCGATCTTTTATAATGGCGATGTTTGCTAAAAACTGTCGAAGTTTATTGGAAACATGTTTGACATGTTTACTCTAATTAAATTTATTATCTATCGTTAACCCGAGATATGTGTGGGAATCAAGTACTTGTATGGTCGGGCAGCTACAGATGTAATTACTTGCCGAGTGAAGACATTTATGGTCATGCACCACAATACTTTTTGGAGGTGAAGGCTTAATATAAGGGGATTTAATAACCAACAGTTTAGTTTTATCACAGTTGATGCATTACCTGATGCGGTGGATGTTCAGCAGTCCCCGGTGGTTTGTTGATGAGCATGCTGTGCATAGCGGTCAGCTCATCGCCTATGAACTGTGATACCACATCCAAAAGACGCTTGTCTTCTACATACGACGCAAATACTTTATCATACAAGATGTCTTGGATCTGAAAATAGAGAGCTTAAGGTGTTGCTGAGACCTGTATTGTATCGCTTATAGAAATATCTTCTGCACAAAAGGTGCTGGTTTGATTCTCACAAAAGACAATTATATTCGTATTTGTCTTGATCTGGGTGTTTTCAATATGTTACTAAGAAGACATGTTTGTCCTTCATCTAGTAACAATAACAAGTTTTTAAACAGAATGGAGCAATAACTACCTCTTACCCCTTCCATCATCAGCCTGTGGACGTCCACTGCTGGACATAAGTCTCTCCTAGCTCACGCCTATTGTGGTGTTCATAGGAGGCTATTAGCCTACTGCTACCACGCTGGCCTGACGGGTTGGTAGAGGGTTTGTTTCAAGTTTTCCTTCTCTCACACTGGTGTTCAATGCGTCGAGCCTTTTAGTCGACTTTTACGACATCCCAGGCTTGTAAGGGAGTGGTGACACTTGTATTCTTAGGCCGTCACTTGGTTTACCCCTCTTACCCCATATTAACTGGGCATTTATTCCTCTTTTTTGATACTCGTATAGTAATGATTGTTAACTTTTTGGTACTTTAGGAAGAAATTTGTGGTAGGAAAAAAAAATCTTACCTTATTAACATATTCTTCAGGTTTCTTAGATGTATCTTTAAGTGCATTTTCTTTGAATATAACAATGGGACCTTCCTTAGGAACTAATCCATTGACTATTTGTAGGAATCTCTTTCTGTAAAGTTGTGAAATAACAATAGCATGTTTATATGTATTATATCGTAACTATCTAGTCTGTGTGAAACAAACTGTACATGAGGCAAACTTTATACTAAAAGTGTTCTCTGCCAGTCAAACTTTTGGATGTTTGTAAATTACCTGCCAGTTAAGCTATCCAGTTATAGGTTTATTATTTGGAGGTGAAACTGGCCTTTAGTCTTATAAATTTGAAATGCATGTAAGTACTTACTTGTAGGTGTATAATGATTCAAAATCAAACAGTTGACTGACAACAATGTAGCCTTTTTCATGGTAGAACTGTATTTGTTCCGGTGTTAACTTTTGCATTTTTATTTAAATCCTGAAATAATAAAACACAATTTAATTAATAGGTACCTACTTAAGTAAGTATTTAAGGATCAATGATAAAATTTATTGTTAGACCTTTGTTGACAACAACTACTTAACTAAATAGAAATTCAATAAAACACCAACACTAAATAAAATATTTATCAAAATAAATGTTGTGATAAGACAAATTACAAGTGATAACAAAAGACGATAATGAGGTATTTTTTTATGTAAGGTAAGTACCTACCTAATTAAGCAGTTGACAAAACCAACGATTTGATCTTGGAATCCTCTAAAAACTGCAACAAATATAGTAAGTGATACATACTTTGTACTAGCAAGAGAATAAGTAATTACATAATAAAATAAAATATCAAATGAAAAACGGTTTTAATAGTTAAGTACAATACCTTGATTTGGAGGCAGAATAAAGTTTTCAAACTCAGCAGCTATTTATTTTATCTTGTATTGTAAGTATTTTATGTACTCTACTACGACTACGTTAAAAAATGTAGAACTAATAATTTACGTTGCTTTGACTTCTAAGTTATACGTCGGTCGTTAAGAAGTGTTTATGTACTTTACACTGATTATATTATTAAAAATAATTACAAGGCCACAACACAACGCAACGCAAAACAACTTAAAAAACAATAAAAATAGAAAAGATTATTTGTTTTTGTTTAGTTTTGTGCTTAACTGTCACTGTCATCTGTCATCATGACACTTCATTACATTTTTTTTGTGCTAGTCTAAGGTAGGGTCAGCTACGGACTAGTTAAGGTAGGGTCAGCTACTGTACCTACTGACTGACCGACCATATTGCCTCGAGCCTCGACGCGACGACAGTCCTAAACTTCTACAGTCGAGGAATTTCCCGGTAGTCCGGTAGAGTTTTTTTCAAGAGCGTTATTTATTTAACCCTTCACGTAGGTACAGGAAAATAGGACACAATAAATATTTCATTGTTGTGAGGACACATAAGGCCGCGTGGGAGTTTAAAGTTTAAAACAAAATGTAGGTAAAATATATTTAAAGAAAATATTTATTATAAAACATTATTGTCTATCCGAACTACTTTTCAAATTAACTTATTTGTTTTCATTCCCTTTTTTATTTGTCTCTCGCGCGCAGTTTGGTTTTCAGTCAGCTCTTGTTCATAGAAAACAATGTAATTTTCGTGATTGATCTCTTCAGGATTTTGATACTTTTACTACATACCTAAAAAAATAAAGTACTATACTCTGCTTTTGAATTCGACGGAATTCTGACAGTTCCGAAGTGTGGCCTTGAGTGGCCAGTAGAAAAACGGTCCCGCCAAAACCGGAACACATTTAAACGAATTTAAGTGAAATAAAAAGGAAACTTTGTTGAATATAATGTTTCAAATAGCAAAACTGAGACAAAAAAATAGACGGGTTGCACTCCGGGAGTGCCGGCAGAAGTGAAAACTTGATTATTAACGTTGAGCATGTTTGATATTTTGGAATGGTTAGGGAATAATTTTGCACCAATTGCTTTATCAGTATAAAAGTACTATCATTTATGTGGTAGAATACAATATTCATTTATTGCGCTATCGTACACAAACATGACAAACCATATTAAAGTGAACGTTAAGTTAGGTAATAAGATATAATAAAACATTAGTTATTATAGAGAATCGAAAAATATATATTGACAATAAAACAAGAGACAAGTAAAAGACATTATCAACAGTCTGTCGCTAAGCAACCGAGACCATAGTCAACCTGTCACCTCAACATTCTCCATCCGTCCTACGCTTTTTCGATCAGGTCACGTGTCCTGACGCGAGTTTAAGATTTTATACCCATTACAGAAAAAGTGCTCAACGCCGCTAAAGAAGTTTTCACTTCAAAAAATATTTAAAATAGTAATGAGATTTTTTCATTAAATTATCAAAGTTACAACAATCAAAAAGGAAAATATTTTCCTTTCACTGGAATCCCCCGTACCACTAGATTACCCCGATCCGATGCATAATTACAAATCTTTGGAACTTCCCAGTTGACCAAAAGAGCTTTTTTGGGAAACGTTTTCTCGGAAAGTATGTTCTATTATTTGTGAATTTAAAGGTTTTCTATAAATCTATACTTTTTTTGAAATAAAGCTCCCTAAAAAACTTTGCTGGTTAACCGGGCCGGTTTCCCCGGCTGTTCGAAATTCATAAATAAATATTTTTGTTCTTTGTTTATTAGCTGTAAATATTATGGTTTTTTGTCAGTTTCTTTTATTTAAAATCATTTGTTTGCACTTTGTGTAACTGCTATAATAAAGAAAAGCTAAACCTTAACCTTAAATAATAAAAAAAAAATATGAAAATTGCTTGAAAATTATGTTTTTTTTATTTTTCTTCCATTTAGCGTTTTAAAATAAAACAAAACAAACACAATTTTATTTTATATTGTCATATTTACGAGTAAGTACCTAGTTATTCTGTGTTTAGGTACCTATTGATTGCTTTATAATACGTACTATTAAGTATTCTGTGATAATACTCAATACTTATAGGTACAAAACGTACATGACTCATGATAGCTGTCAGAATTTCGTCGAATTAGTTATATTATTTTCTTTCGCTCAGTGTAAATATGAGAAAGTTATTACCAAGTTATAATTCAACTAAAACCAGTTAGTAGGTAGGTTTTGGTACCTTTTCTTTTTATTTATTTTCCTTTTTTTGGTTCTGTACCTCAAAATAAAAAAAACGGAACCCTTAAAGGATCACTTTGTTGTCCGTCTGTCCTTTGGTCGTCCGTCCGTCTGTCTTTGATTATCTCGGGAACGCGTGGGGGTATCGAGTTGAAGGAAGGGCCGTTCATGCCCCTAAAAAGTATATTTTGACTCATTCAAGGGAATCAAAATTCAGAGGATACTTCCCGTTGACATAGAACTACCTATGAAATTTGGCAAGTAATATCGTCTTTTACTAAATGTACAGGGAAAAATCTAAAACTACACATTTGAATTTGAATAAAAAAATATAGTATTTGTTTTGGAAACTGAATTTCGGGGAAAACACGGGAACGCGTGGAAATAACGAGCTAAAATTAAAGTCATATATTCAAGTCAGCAGTCTCTTGGAGCTGCGAAAAAATCATACTTGTGAATTCACGTACAAAAAAATATAGGGTATCGCTAAATATTATTCCTAACTGTACACGAGTAGCGTTACTCGTCACTAGATGACGCTGTGTGTTTTGTTAATATAAATTCTACATGGCGGTGTTAAGAATTTTGTTAGTATCTAAAAGATGTAAATATTAGTTCTTACTCTCGTTACTAGATGGCGTTGTGTGTTTTGCTATTGTAATTTCTCCGTTTAAGCTGTTAAAAACAAAACTCAAGCAAACTCAAGGGAATCAAAATTTATAGGGTACTGTAGAACTATGTTTGGCAAGTAAAAGTAATATCATCTTTTACCACAAATACAAACAAGGAAAGATCTTTAAAAAATACATTCATTGTAATTGAATCATAAAAAATGTAATCATTAGTTTGATAATTCGGAGAAAATAGCGAGACTCTATTCCTGCACTATGTATAATATGTATTATGTTACATAACACCTGTACAGCGCCACTAGTAGGCAGTAGCAGAACTACAGAGTCTCATACAAAATGTCTCCCGTTTACTGTACAGTAAACGGGAGACATTTTGTATGCGAATCTGTACAGCGCCACTAGTAGGCAGTAGCAGAACTACAGAGTCTCATACAAAATGTCTCCCGTTTACTGTACAGTAAACGGAAAGAAAAACTCATGGTAGGCCCACTGAACTATGTATATTATACCTACCTAAAAAATTGTGCAGAACCCTCCTCGGTGGGCAAGTCCGACTCGCACTTGTCCGGTTTTTTTTATTTTAGTTTCCTATTGTCGCTTTAGGTAATGCTTTTTATGTACGGTCAACATCACGCACGGCTTTACATTTGCACTAAGATAATCGCCACTATTACGAGCGACGTAAGGGAGCTCTCAAGGATCAAAGCGTAAAGCCGTAGATAATATTGACTGTATCTACGTCTGAATGGGGAAAACTAAAAACCTTTTTCTTTCTTTCTTCTTTCTATCAATAAAAAATGAGCTAAATGAAATGAATTTTTATAATAATGTGGTTTCAAGTTAATTAAAAGAAAATGTTAGGGTTGTGGAATCTTTATGTTTTAATCATAATAAATGCAAAAGAATAGTTTAAAATCATTCATTTTAAAAATCTGGAGGACAGTAAATTTCATATTGCAAGCTTATAAAATAACCTATGACATAATCAATATATAGAAGGTTTAGAATACACTCCGCTAATAATGGGCACTTCAGTCTGTCTGTCCACCACCATAAACAGGAATGGTTTATTAGCAACAAAGTTTTCAGGTATCACCAAGCTTCTTCCCTCAAAGCCCAATTCAGTGGCTGATGCAGCCACGGTACCTTCTTCTGTAACCTCTATGTCTGCCTTTTGAATGAAACTCGACACGAATATTTGATAATTGGCGATGTCTGGGAAGCTCGCTTTCGAACTATCAAATGTGTCATGCAAACCCATATCACCTAGCAACTCCTTTAAATTGTCGAGGTCAGACGATATCTTGAATCTCGGAATTTGCACAAGGACTGTTTTCGGACCTTCTAATTTAAATAAATTGAAGACTGAGGCCAAACTGACTTTGTTCATTGAGCCTATCACATCATAGATGGAAACACGTTCGTTGGGTAGGAAGATGAGCATGGAGAATCTACCGCTATCACCATATGGAAGCTCGAGGACAGAAGCTTTAATCGGTCTTATGGATGTCAAGTTGAATTCGCCATTGACGAACATAAGGTTGACGTCACCGATCGCATTGTTGTGCGAGTCATAGAAGGTGCTCGGCTCTGTATCTTCGCTGTTGAAGACCGTCTTCCACGCACCTTTGAAGTATAAAGCGTCAGTGAGAATACAGTAGACACCTCCCAAGTCATTTGGATTGACAATTTCCTCGATGATACCATGAGTGGCCAGTTTTATTTTCTCGTTGATTATTGCTGCAGCAACGGTGAAGTCATTGAAATCAATAGGTTCCACAGCACAAACTCCTGTTTTGGTAAGTCTTCTCTTATAATCTTCTTTCACTTCCATGGTGTTATCTACGAATAATGACGAGCTTCTTTCGAGAGTCACCTGTGGTTCTGACGCTGTGACTTCTTTGACGAGTTCCAGGTATTTTTCGTTGAAACATGTATGCGATTTGTGTTTCAAGACTCTTCTTAACTCAACAAGGGTATTCCCTCCCGCTCCCAAAGATATCGAAGTTAGTAAAGTCCAAGGAGAGATGGTTGAGGAAACGAAGTGTGCTTCGGTATCTTGTGCGATTCTGGACAGGAGTTCTATTGAAAATTCGTAAACTGATCTCCTGAATTGGGAGACGGCTTTTTGTCTATTATTGCACTGACTGAGAACTAATGGAAGGGTGACAGCAAGCACCAATAATATTCTGAGGCGGCCCATCTCGTCTGTTCTCGGCAACAATGCCTAACTGACTGTCCACGATTGTGTTTGAAGAAAATAAAAACGAAGAAGTTATCGCTCGACCTGTAGATAGCCGGGTTAGAGTTTATAAGATTTACTACGGGCAAGGCCCAAATGAATTGATAAGAATTAGTACGAAATTCCAGGAATAGATTATCTTGCAGAAAATTAAAAGTGAATTTGTTTATTTATTATCATCTTTATGTTAAGTGACATCATTGTCATCGTAAAAATGCAATTTTGAACCATTGAATATTTTGATTTAAACTTTTTGTACATATTTATTTTAATATTAGTAATTTTAATTATAAACATTCTAATACGTACCCGACCCGACGTCGCACATACCTAATAGTTAAGAGCTCGATTTACAATACTTTTTCATTTTCATTGAGTTTCATTCATAGTGTAGACTTCATAAGTCAAGATATTGAAAAAGTGTTCTACTTATGGAGGGCCTTTCAGTAAATAACATTCACAATGGTCGGTCACTGGATGGGTGACCAAACATTTACAATCTTCAGCTCACCAAAAAGTAGACATGCAAGGTGGAGTTTGCGTCGGGATATTAATTTTTAGTATATATATGATACTCATTCAAGAACGGAGTGACGTGGCTGCGATGAAGTATAGATTAGCAGAAGCGCGCACATGCGTTTTGCACTCTTTGAACAAGCCTGTTTGACCGAGCCAGTAGACGTGGACCGTAGACAGTGGCAGTTTAGGTAAGACTAGTGACTCAACCAAGCACAATCGTAGGTTTTCAGATAGAAAAGGTCTAATTTTATATAAAACTTCAAGTCTACGGAAACAATTTTGAACAGTGTCAGCTAGGTGTGTTTCAAATCTTAAACCCGCATCTCGCTTCCCATTTTATAATTTGTTGTAAGTTCATCAAAGTAGGTATGATTTAACGTTGGTAAAGGTAATATTAGGAGTATATATTTCGTAATTACGTAGTATTTATTATTTATTTAACCTTAAGTTTATGTATGTACTTAGGTATAAAAATAAAAATAATATTATAATGTATATAATTTAAGGACGTAAACATCTACATTATGATTGAGACATCTTATATTCTCTTTAGTATTTTTTCCACTTGTTTTTGTTACGTGGTTTTTAATACTATTTCTTTTTATAGGATTATAAGCTGAATTGTAAACCGCTGGATAGTCGTAATTGGCCTACAATTTTTTTTAAGTCAAAAATTGTTAATTTGAATGTTTCTAGTTCTGGGAGCTGTCTTTATAATAAATAAATAAAACCAAGATTACTAACAGTATCCACTATACAGTATAGAGAGACTATAGGCTCACTCATCAACTCAACATTCAAAGAATCTGACAATATATGTTTCATTTTTTCTGTACTAAATATCGTGTTCTTAGTGATGGATTAAGTACCAAACAGTTGTTCCCGGCCTACACTGCAACAGCACTTAACTCCTCATTAAGGTCTCTTACAGCAGTTACGCAATCTTTTGGATTAAAAGAGATATATACCTGGACATCATTCGGCGTAGATATGATATCAACATTTCTTTAAGCAGCCAATTATGTCTGCACAGTACAAAATAAATAGTACTGGGCCCAAAATTGAACCGTTTGGCACGCCCCTCGTCAAAGGTTTAAGAGCCGAGGTTGAGGGGATTCCATCGCTTTGTGTCAATTTCGCAATTTGCTTCCTATTTTTTAAATAACTTTGGAACCAAAGCAGCATGTTATCGTCGAACCCGTAATACTTCATTTTAGCAATGAGCAATTCGGATTTAAATGCACGTGAAAAATCCAATAGCACCAGTACCTATCGTGATCGAACCTCATGTCCTGGGGGCCTACCGCCATCTCTTAACGCAAAATTGTTTAATGTCAGTTTGTATCGGCGCAATGTTGCTATATGTCATATCGTACCGCGAACCTCTTAAAACAAGCTTGTCTTTTGACGGAAGTTTTGTGGCGTCATCGCTCAATCATTCACTTAAACAAGATATTTATCAATCAAACCTACTACGACGTCTTGTGTCAAATAAAGTAATTTAAACAGTATTGAAACAAAAAGAAAACAAAACGTTCTTACGACATGACGGTTTCTAAAAGATGGCGGTAGGCCTGCTGATCCGTCAGAACATTGTCTGCCAATAAGTAGACATAATAAACGTAATTTAAACCACAAAAAACGTTGTCCAACTCACAGTCACGTGGCATAGTACTGAGCACACTGGCGCTGTTGCCCCGCTGAATGCAAAGACTCAGCCGCTGGGCAAGATAGGCACCAGCTGTCAGGTCTCCTGAGGCGTGGACCAGTCTTGTGGAAAGATCAAAGATACTTATTATTAGGTACCTACTTTAGGTGAATTAGTAAATCAGTTGGCATCGCCGTCTATACGCAATAGTTTTAAAAGTCTTCACAATTTTTTGAAACTGATCTGAAACCACTCACTTAAAATTCAGTACTGAAGAAACTGAGGTGAATTTTACATTAACATGTAAGTACATTAACAGCATCATGAATATTTCATTTATATTTTTATATATATTTTGCTGCGGAAGACTAGTCTTAAAAAAATAGAAACTTATATTACAAAATAATAAAATTAGAAATCCGTTACAATGTTGTCTGGTATATATTTGTTATGCACTTTCCCGAAATGGTTTGAGGATGGGAAAAATAGCTGTAGAAGTAAGAATTTTGAAATAAAGAACCCTCTTATATTTTGCATTGGTGATGGTGAATGGGCAAGTTGGTCCAAGTGTTGAAGTTTATTCGTATTTGATAGAATCAGGCGTTACTTGGCGGAAATCCATATCTTAGTAGAAAACGAAAAATATGTCGCGTAATTCCGCAAGAAAAAATGCAGATGCAGCCCAGTGACACACCTTGCACCTTCACCGACTACTCTACACGTGTTTCGCCCACACACGGAGCATCAAAGGTCTAACAACTCCTGAGGATGCTCCGTGTGTGGGCGAAACACGTGTAGAGTAGTCGGTGAAGGTGCAAGGTGTGTCACTGGGCTGCATCTGCATTTTTTCTTGCGGAATTACGCGACATATTTTTCGTTTTCTACTAAGAAGTTTATTCGATAATATATCGTGTATACTTAAGCTTGGTTTTCACAATACGAGTGCTCTCAGTCCGAGTATAGCAAGTAAACAGGTCAAAGATGTCCAAGAGCACTCAGATGACCTGTTTACACGGTGCGAGTAGCGTCCAAGTAGTCATTCGAGTAAATACGGTCCGAGAGTACTAGTATAGTGAAAACCCCGCATTTTCAAGTATTCTATTCTATTAACAGCCGTTCCCAATAACCTATCCAAAGTAACAGATAGGGCTACTATAGTTTTGTTGCTTAGTTATTACTGTTAAATGACAGGAAATAACAAAGATTGCCTAGCAACTGAACCGCGGTAGGCCTATCTCTAACCGACGATAGATTATTGGGAATGGCCGTTAGACACCACAGATACCAGTTCCTCCAGCTAATAATGATGGGAAAAGTAATGGGAAAGCGACATGTTGGCAGAAGAAAGAAGTCTTGGCTACGAAACATCCGGGAGTGGACGAAGATTGCCAGCTTTGAACAGCTTTTCCGCTTGGCGCAAGACAGGGATAAATTCGCTGAGCTGACGGCGAACCTCCAGTAGTGGAGAGCCACGAGAAGAAGAAGAGTAAGTATTTTAGGGGTGAGTGAAAAGGCAGGGAGAGGATGAGGTAAGAAGATAAAGTATCTCTCTGTCTTAGTTATTATGATTTTATCTGCTGGAATGCGTGTTTGCCTATTAAGTGCTTATCATTAACTTTAAAACTGTCTCTATTGGTGAAGACCTGTAATTGGCTCTCAATTTTTATGTTAAAATCTATTGTAATATTTTAAGCTGTTGGTCTTCCGAAATAAAATAAATTAATAAAGTAAATATAATAAAGATACAGTCAACAACGTGTTACAATACTAAGTTACGGTTCCTTTTCTGCAAATAATGCCTGATAAGTTGCTTTAATTGATTATGAGCTTAATTTTTTTAGATATTGGGATCATGCGCTTATCCTCATTTTTATTAGGTGCACAGCCAGGGAGTGGAATTCCCTGCCTGCGTTTGTATTGCAGAGTACCTACAATCCTGGTATATTTAACGCTCGAGTGAATAGGCTTTTTCTAGGCAAGCTCGCTCCATCTTAGGCCGTGTGAGAGAAAGAAGAAAGTAGGTATAAGAGCCTATTCAATGTAAAAAAAATCAGCTTTGGCGCATTGCATAAAGTCATATCACTGATGATGATGACCGTACCTTCCGTTGCATTCCCAGTGCACAGCCAATCGGAACGAATTAATGCAACTATATAAAACAATTCTAAATCCAAGGTTAATGATACGGAACCTTCTGTCGGTGATCATTTCACACTTGACCAGTTCTTGTGACTTGAATTATGCATACAAACATTATTTGTTAATGCGAAGATCAGGTAATACTAAACTAACTCGGTGTTTCTAAAAACTAAGAGATAGATGTTTTCACCATTATTGTTGCGTTCCGGCAGTTCCTCAATGGTTGAGGATTCCAGGAGAGGCACGCTTCCATCTTCAGCCATACCTATCGATATTTAGCATGAGGCATGATGAAGGTTACCCCGTCGATCATGCATAAAAAGGATCGCTGAGTACTTACCTACAGAACTAGCTATCTTTGTCAGAATTTATAAGCCACTTTTTGTTATTTTCGGGAAAAAGAGCTTAGTGGCGCAGAGGGTTCAGTCTACAACTGTGGTGGTTAAGCAACTTTCGCAATGGTCGGCTGCCGGATGGGAAGGCAAAATGTATTAATTACCTCGAGATCCTCGATGCTTCAGAAGGCGCATGTTAAGGTATATATGCTCCTGGCAGTACTTGCAGTCGTCAACACATTAATCTGCATTGGCCAGCGTGTTGGGTCATGGTTATTAGCCCATTGTCCATCCATGAGGTACGTTTCTGCACCAGCAGTGGGGACCATAGATTTAATATTGGTCTCCGCGTTGCTACAACAGGATACTGCCCTCATACATTTAGCTGTTGACCGTTTTACTCTGCCACAAACGGCACAGTCTACTGTGACAACGGCATACGGCATCACTTATCATCCCTAGCATCGGAGTCAGTCGGTTGAAGAAAAACGTCAAAATTTGTAGTCACATTGATCCGTTGTTTGTAATAAGCGCGGTAACTTGTTTTAGCAACGCGGAGACCAAAGATAAATCTATAGTGGTGACGCTAAAAATGGCTGATGATAATGATGATGATCTTTTTCGGAAAGTCCATAAAATTCGTGACCGCTCGACAGCGCAGTGGTTAGCCTGCAAGCTGATTATCTAACGAAAACTTGGTTCATTTTCAGTTTTGTCCTGTCATTACTGTCACATTTTCATACTGTATGACAGCCACAATAGCGACGAAACTGGAACTGTAGGCTTATTACAAGTTTGGCAAACTCGACGTTACAGTAAACGTTAATGTAAAATGTAGCTCTGTCTCTTTCATATTTAGCGACTGTTTTACCGACATGAGCAGTGTATCCGATAGTCTACGCTCACGAGTCCTGTATAATGTCATGTTAAGCAAACTCGTAATAGGGGTACTGAACTGAGTTTCCGTTAGATAATAAGCCCTCCATTCGGCCTACAATTGTGTCAGCTAAGCGAATGTCATGACTTGACTCGAGCTCGAGATGATAAATTGTTGGTCAGCCATCCCATTGGCTAAACATTTTTTTATTGTCACCAACTTAAAAAAAATGTTCTGTTCCTCAGCAGTGGAGACAGTGAAAGTTGATAAAATTAGGAATGGACGAAGGCAAGGTTGGTATTTTGTTTCATGTTATTTTTGGCTGTTAGATTTTATCTGTGACCTTGTTGTTAAGTATTGATTCAATATGTCACCGCAAAACAAGCGATATGGGGCCCAATTCTCGCGCCTTCGACATCTCGAATGCGACATTTTTATTTCCTTAATTTCTTTATTAAAAATTTATGTAAAATCTCTACTACTGTCAAAAACCTTTAGTTTAAATTATCTTTGATAATTCTATAATGTCGAAGATTGCTTTCAGCGAGCTTTTAATACAGATTTTTTACTCTAAAAAATTTCGAATTCGAGATGTCGAATGCGCGAGAATTAGGCCCATGATGTCATGTAAGTATGCATTTAAATATCATTTTCAACATTCTGTATCGACCTTTTTCAGGAAGTGTTTAATGTCTATTTCAGAATTTCTATCTGGTTTCATTCAAAATCTCTATGAAAATTCTGATTAAAGACGAAAAAAAGTTTTTATTGTCACGTAGGTAATCCATGGCATTATTAAGTACAGAGGTAATCAAATATCGGGGGATGACCCGACCAAAGAGTATATAGGTACTTAATCACCAGTAATATATAAGTCAATATTAATAACTAATTTTCTGACGTTTTTGCGTGGGCCAGCACGAAAAATTTGCGAATATTCGTGCTTGAAGTTGTTTGAACTCTCTATTAAAAAACCTCTAGAGGATGTTTGAAAACAACATCCGTACATTTTACGAATAGCTCCGATGTAACTAGTTCATTTAAATTGTTTTGTTTAAATCAAAATAAACATCTAGGGATTATCCCGGTCACTTAATGAGAACACTAGATCGTTCTCCAAATATTTGCATTGCACCGGTTTTCATATTTTGTTTCTAACATCCACATCAATCATCTAGGCTAAATCAATATAACGATAAAACATAAAATTTAGTGTAAGTACCTAAAGCTTTTCGGATACTGTTTCAAATACGCGTCCGAATACCCGCCCCGCCCCAAATAAGGACGAATTTGGGAAAACCGGACACGCATGCTACTTATATTAAATCTGCGTCCGGACACCTGCAGGCTGATTATCTAACAGAAACTCGGTTCAGTATCAGTTTCGTCCTGTCATTACTGTCACATTTTCATACTGTATGACAGCCACAACAGCGACGAAACTGAAACTGGGGCCCGATTCTCGCGCCTTCTAAATCTCGAAATAGTCATTTTTTGGAGTCAAAAAACCGTATTAAAAGCTCACTGAAAGCAATTTTCAACATTACAGGATTATCAAAGATAATTGAAACTAAAGGATTTAGACAGTAGTAGAGATTTTACTTAAGTTTTTATTAAAGAAATTAAAGATATAAAAATGTCGAAGGCGCGAGAATTGGGCACCTGAACCGAGTAGTTATCAGCGCTTAGCGCCCTTAGCCAAAGTAACAATTCAAACATTTGACGACCTGTTTGGCGCAGGGGTACTAAGCCCGCCTTCTGCGCCAGAGGTCCCGGGTTCGATCCCCGGACAAGACAAATATTTGTGTGCATGAACATGTCTATTTGTCTTGGTCTGGGTGTTTAATATGTATAATAAGTATGTATTTACAAAAAAAAAAAAGTATATAATTATGTTTATCCGTTATCTAGTATCCATAACACAAGTTCTTCATGAAACTTAACGTGGGTTAGATTAGATTGGTGTGTTGTATGCAATTATTTATTATTTATTATTATTATTATAAAAATCATAACGAAGTTCGACAAGAATTAAATGTATGGGATTGGCGGATTGGCATAAGCCGCGCTAAATCACGTGGTCTTACCGCAAGTTAATTGGCGCATGTAGACAATAACGAATCGAATTATCATTTCGCTATATAACGATGTTACTTTGTCTAATTCCCAGTGGGCTAATTGTCTAATTTAAAATCTATCGCAAACCCTTTCAATTCGTCATTTGAAAGATATTCACATACTTCAGGCCGTCACTATTTGACATTTGATAGGGATTGTGATCGGGACGCGTTTTGAAAGGTACCTATTGAATGAATTGAAATTGAACTGTCTAAGCAAAGTGTCAAATGAAGTGTCATTTATACATCATTCGTTCTGAAAGGGATTGCGACTATATGTTACACAATTCTATAAATCATTATCACAATTTATTATCTAACAAAAACTCGGTTCAGGGGGGCAATTCTCGCGCCTTCGACATCTCGAATTCGACATTTTTGGAACCATAAATCTATATATAAAACTCACAGAAAACAATCTTCAACATTATAGGATTGTCAAAGATCATTGAAACTAAAGTAATATTATGACCCTAGTAAAGATTTTACTTACATTTTTAATAACGAAATTATGGTTTGAAATATGTCGAATTCGACATATCTCGGCGCGAGAATTGCCCCCCAGTTGCAGATGTTATGAAGTACGAAAATGTGACAGTAATGACATCCACAAGAGCGACAAAACTGAAACAGAACTGAGTTTTCGTTTCAAAACCAGCCCTTCGGACGTATTGCAGTACCTCTATCCTATTTTCACTAATCACTCGCTAACTACCTCCATCTTATTTGAGTCTATGAAATATAACTAACTGATATAGAATTCAAATTTGTAAAGGTATAAAATCGGTTATTAATTATTATGTTTGATTACGACTACTTAAGCTAATATTTGCATGCCAACCTTGGACGAATTAACCACTGCCAACCTGTATACGGCAGAAAACTATTGGATCAAATTAATATTGTAGACTATCGCAATGTACATACATGGTTTTCCAGCAAATAAATTATTTCTTTCTTTCTTTCTTTCTGCGCCATAACAACAATGTTTTCCGGCAGATAGAGCTGATAGCCAGTTTCTCAATGGTTGAGGTTTCCAAAACCCCCTTCAGCCTTATAATTACTTCAGATGTGATGAAGGCCAAGTGTTTGCCTGTTTTTCATAAATAAATGAAAGTTTAATTCTTGTTTCTTACTTACCCTATACGTTCACGTAGAAACGCAGAACGGATTTTCCTGACATTTTGCATTCAGATAAACTATGAGCCGGATTATGACTTACGATAATTTTGTCCCGATATTCCTATCGGAACGGGAACCACGCGGGGAAAAACGTCGTGCACAGCAATCAAACAATAAAAATTGCACACTTTCGTGACGTCATCAGTAGCATATAACTGTTTGACAGTCAACCCTATCCTATACCTCGTCATCGTCTCAGCCACTGACACCCACTGCTGGGTATAAGCTTCCCCCAAAAGGGTTTGCCATAATCGCCACGCTTGGCAGGCGGGTTGGCGATCGCAGATGGCCAAGTTTGTAAGAGACGCTGCTGCCCGTCTCCTGAAGGCTGAGTCCTTTAGTCGCCTTTTACGACACCCACTAGTGCTATTCTAAGCCCAAAATACACAGCTATTCTATACCTACCTACTTGTAATCATTCAGTACGTAACGCGAGGCCACAGATAAAACTAACAGCTAAAAATAATATGAAACTAATAAAGCGAGTACGTGAAGCAAAGCAGCATATTAGACTACCGTACAAAATAGGTATGTAAAAGTCTTGACGTCGCGTCGCGTCTCACTGAAATATTACCAATCCATACTGATACAATCATTTCGGTAGACGGCACCAGCACGCGATAACCAAGTCCACACGGATGAAGTCGCGGGCGAAAGGCTAGTGTTGTATAAACAATAACCAGCATAGCAATCTAAATATGGGTTTTGGCTTAATCTGTAGGCCTAGCACAAATACTTTTCGAGTAGGTAAGTCTTTCTTATCGTATGAGGATTAGTGGTCACCTCTAGTGTCAGAGTTTATCAGGCCGCCTTTAAGGCCTCTAACTTGGCTTAACGGCTAACAACAGCCGGGCCCGACGGTTTGACATGCCCTCCGAAGCACGGAAGCGCTCAGTTATAATGCCACTTTACGGTCACCCATCCGACACCTGACCGGACCCAACGATCAGTATATCAAGTAAAGTAAAAAAAATACGAGATATTGAGCAGCGTTCCTACCAGACATAAACGGAACTACATACATATTTCTCTACCTTATTTGACATTACGAGCTTAATAATTACTCGACAGTTTTGCTTGATAACCCTACTGGTCTGTACGCCTATTTAAAACGCATAAAAGCAATAAAAATAGACAGCGTCTGATTCTAGACTAGACTATTTCTAGACTATATTTGTCAATGTCAAGAAACTACGTCACTGGATTTTAATAGGTGGGGCAGGAGAAAAGAAGGCCGAACCAAATGTGCTAAAAACACAGAAATAGTTATTTGCTATGCAAGGCTGGAAAGTTGGTTATTTAGCGGCGAGTTACCTCTATTGAAATCTGAGCAAGTGAAGGATTCTAGGATTGAATCCTGAGCGTAGCGAGGATTTCAAAGGTACAAGACGCTAAAAACTTTTCTGCCGAGCGCAACACAAAATTTTTCACCTCACAAAGCGAGGAACATTTTATGGTTGTTTCCGCGGTCATCTTCCGGTAAAAAATTCTTTAAACATAAAGTTTAATCTAAATATACCTTATTCTCGTTGTTTTAATGATATAAAAAACTAAAATAATAAAAAAGGGAGTATTATAGTTAATTCAAAGTAATTTAAAGGAGGAATAACTTGTTACTTATTATATTAATAAGAATAAAAACGATTCCGTAAATGTTGACACTGACATGTGGTACAAGGCAAAGACAATTTAAAAATAAAGATTTATGTCACAGTCCGAAATCCAATTATAGGTTGTGAAATCTCACCCAGTCTAATATAAATTTTTTATAACAAATAGTTTAATCTTATTGTTATTGTTTTTATGATTCAATGAACTAAAATAATATAATTAAACCAAAACGGAGTATTATAATTAATTTAAAGCTATTTAAAATAAGAATCAAATATAACAATAAAGTCAATAGTGCGATTCGGAACGCATTAAGACATATTTTTAGGTATTAAATTAAAAAAGTACTTTGCCGCGCTAGGCCGCAAAAAGCGATTTTCTACGCCTAAACTGATTGACAAAACCTCCTTTTCAGAGCGTGTGAGGTGAAAATAATATTTTTTATACTAACTTGTGTCTTATTCAGTGACTAGAGACCTCCCGTGGTTCTCGTTCCCGTGGGACTTGCAGGATAAAAAGTAGCTTATGTTACTCTCCGCCCTTTCAACTAACTCTAAGGAAAAAATCGAGTCGATTGGTTGCTAATTCAGGGCCTGAAGGAAGGACAAACAAATAAACACACTTTCAATTATCGTCATCAGCCATTTTTAATGTCCCCACTGCTGGGGCACTGACCCCTTATGGATGGGATGGATAAGGAGAACGGGCCATGACCTACCACGCGGGCCCAACGCGGATTCGTGGGTTTAGCGACTGCAAACGCAGCCGGGACCAACGGCTTAACGTGCCTTCCGAAGCGTGGAGCTCGAGATAGTAAATTTTTGGCCACCCATCCCGTGACCGACCATTGCGAGAGTTGCTTAACCTCAACAATCGCAGGCCGAGCGCGCGAATCACTGCGCCACGGGCTTCTTTCAAATATAATATACTTAAATTAGGATATAAATCGTTTTTTGTTTTCGTATGAAAAATAGTCATGAGTTCAGAATTTACAAAATTTCAAAGAGCGTTGTCATGGTTTCTAGATATAACTTTGAAAGAAAAGGTACAATCGGCGAACTCCCGGTTGACCAGTAGAGTTTTTTTGAAAAAAAAATTCTCAAAAAGTAATAGACTTATAGAAAACGTTTAATCACAAATAAAAGAGCTTTAAAAGATATTTCATTTTATAAATAAATTATTACTTTAACCTTAATACTTTCCGAAATATCGTTTCTCAAAAAAAGGAGCTTGATTTAAAAAAGTAATAGATACCTATATAGAAAACTTTTATCTATACTAATATTATATAGATGAAGAGTTTGTTTGTTTGAACGCGCTAATCTCAGGAACTACTGGACCGATTTAGAAAATTCTTAGACCATTAGAAAGCTACATTTCTCCCGAGTGACATAGGCTATATTTCATCCCGATATTCCCACGGGAACGGGCACCACGCGGGCAAAACCGCGAGGATCCGCTAGTATCACAATAATTGAACATTAACTGAATAATATCTAATATTCATTTGAATAATAAATTATTACTATTACCTTATTACTTTTAGAATAAAAGTTTCCCAAAATAACTCTACTGCTCTTCCGGGAAGTTCCCCGATTGTACTCAGACGAGAGTCGAACTCACAACCTTTCGATTTCCAGTCAACTGCTCTCCAGGGCCCAATTCTGCTAATGCTTAGTCACAATCGTATTCCAATGGTGTTTCAATGGTAGTCCTATTTTAGACAGTTCTTGTTACAACAGTGTAAATAAACACTACTATTGAAACACCATTGAGAGACACTTTTGACAAAAATTTGCAGAATTTGACCCCCTGATTGAACTACCAGTCTGAGCAACTTGGTGACCGGATGTTGTTTTTAAATATGCACGTATGATGAAAGCATCATAAAATAACACTATTAATGCAAAAAATTATGAAAATGTAGAGTACTTACTCAACTCCTAAGACAAAGTAAGTAAAGTCATCTTTTCGAGCCAAAGTATCCTACATTTTTTTTTGATTTCCTACATGATTTATTTGCACAAATGTTATCTACTTGGAATTCGGTGTATTTTGCAAGAAATACTGGAAAATAAGTATCTAACTACGACCACGCTTTCCAGGAACAACAAAGATAAGTTGGAGGTATTTACACCTTAGAAGCATCATTGACATGCAAGAAGATGAAACTGTGAATAAATTAATAATATTTCGTATGGAAGAAAAATCATAACCTAAAACTGATAGTTATTCGACTTTGCTTAATCACCTCTAAAGATCATATAAAAGTATACCAACGCCATGTACCGGAAAGATGTTGCACCAATGATACGGATAGTGCGCTAATCTGCATACTCGAACCATCGCTTCGGGTAAAAAGCAAAGCACAATACTGCTTTTACGCAGGATAGTAAAGCAGAATACATGTTACATTACATGAACAATACGTCAAGTACCAAATAGAGCGCAAGCTGCTACAAATAGTATAGTGTAACTAAATTGAAATTATAATCAATATGGATGAATTAATGCTGCTATTAAAAGAAATACAAAATGACATGAAAACTCAAAAACAGGAAATGAATAAAATAAAGGATTCTATAATACAGGATATTAATAAAAACATAAATGAAAAATTTGAAAATATTGAAATAAAGACTAGTAACATGGAAAAGAAAATTGAACAACAACAAATATTTTTGGATAAAATGGAACAACAGATGATGAAAAGGAATATTATGTTTTTTGGCGTCGAAGAAACCGAAAAGTCTTATGAAGAATTAGAAGACAAAATATTGGAAATTATACATAAATTAATGATTTTACCCTGCCAGAGAAATGAAATTGAGTTTGTTAAAAGAATTGGAAAAAGAGGAGAAAAAGTACTATGGGCTTAAAAATAAAACTTCTGAAAAATAAAAGAATGCTGAACGATACTAACATATACATAAAAGAGCACTATCCAAAAAAGGTTTTACAAAAGAGGAAGGAACTACAGGACGAGTATAACAGTAGAAGGGAAAAAGGAGAGAATGTTTTGCTACGATTTGATAAAATCATTACATTACCTAACACAGACTTCAAAATTACAGATAATACTACAAATAATAGGTATAGTAAAAGAAAACCAAATTCACCTCCAGAAATATTATCAAATAATACGCACAAAGCTGTAAATAACCCAAAAAAGAATCGATGTACAATAGAGTCCTATATGAACCATAGAGCAAGCCCCTTGGAATCGAATCTAACACCTATAAGAGCAAGTAACGTACCGTCTCCACGCACATAGTAACGAACAAAGGCTTCCCTCCAGGCAGAAAACTATGTTAGAAAACAACAAAATGCCTCTCCCAATACGGCTGGTCACCGAGGGAGTAGTAGACCATCACCCTCCATCCGGCAAATACTGAAAATTGGTGCGCAAAATGTAAATTAGACAGGATTTAGTAGGATTAGACAGGATGGAGGAGGCCTTTGTCCAGAATTGGACAACCCAATGAAAGGTAAAAGGAATATATTATAATGCATATGTTTTTAAAGAAAATATACATATATCACAATGAAAAGAAATATATAATAATAATAAAAAATATCAAAATAAATATATTAAAAAGAGCATGTAAATATATGTATTAGAAAAAAGGAAAAAATAACTAAATGAACATTGTACAAAAATAATTATAGTTATAAGTATGTAAGTTTAGTATCATAGATTGTTTACAATAAAATACTTAGTTTCACATAAATGTAAATGAAATGAAAGTAAAATGAAATTAAAATAAACTAGGTAGGTATAAATTATGAAATTAAATAATTTGAAATTTATTATTAGCATTTCTAATGGTATTATAAATAATAATAAATTTAATGATTTACTTGTTATTGTTATCAAAGGATAATAATTATGTTACTCATTCATAAATGTCAATACGTGTATATTTTAAAGTTGAAAATTATTGCATGTTTATTGTATGATTTTAATGTATTGTTTGATTTGGGAAATAAAGGCTATAATAATAATAATAATAATAATAATAATAATAATAATAATAACTATAAGCAGAGTTATGGAACAAATATTAGTCATACATATCTTGAAAAATCTTTGTTTTTATATTTTTAACCCACTTCGAATTTCATATTTTGTTTTTTGAAATGTCGTTTTCGTAAAAGAATATTATTTATTATAGTTTTGTTTTTGCTGTATTTTAATTTACTACCTAAGAACATTACAAATCTAATTAAAATATTTGTTGTTTTCACTCTTTACAGTGTTTTATAGGGTTTCGTAGCCTAAATGCAAAAATCAAAACCCTTATAGATTCGGCCAAATCGATGTATGTCACAGCCACTTTATTCCAAAACTATGAGGATTCACAGTTGAAACTTGGTAGGTAGAGTATTCTGTAAACCGCTTTACGGTTTTTACACAAAAATAAAAAAATATATGAATTAAGGGGGGGCTCCCCATACATGGAACTGACACTGAATTTTTTTTTGCCAGAGAAATGAAAAAATTGCATTGAGGTTTCTAAAACGTTTTTTTCTCAAAGTCAACCGTTTCAAAGATGTACACTTCCAAAGTGGTAAAATGTGTCCCCCTCCTCTAACTTTTGAAATAAGAGAGTGAAAAATTAAAAAATATATGTATATATGCTGTAGATCTTAATAAAAACTTACAACGAAAATTGGTTTGAATGAAATACGGATGTCAGTTTTAGAAATATAGTTTTCCCGAAGGGATTTAAAACATTTTTTTTATCAAACCTATTAATTGAGGCATATCTATAGATATGTCTTTAAAAATTACATTGAAGTTCCTATGACAGTTTTTTCTTAAAATCAACCGTTTGAAAAATATACACTTCCAAAGTGGTAAAATGTCACAGCCACTTTATTCCAAAACTATGAGGATTACACAGTTGAAACTTGGTCGGTAGATGTGTTCTGTAAACCGCTTTACGGTTTTTACACAAAAATAAAAATTCCCCATTCATGGAAATGTTACTGATTTTTTTTTATCAAACCTATTCGTGTGGGGCTATCTATAGATAGGTCTTTAAAAATTACATTGAGGTACCTAAAACAGTTTTTTCTCAAAGCCAACCGTTTGAATTATATACACTTTCAAAGTGAAAAAATGTGTGTCTCCCCCTCTAACTTTTAAAATAATAAAGTGAAAAATCAAAAAAAATATATATGCTGTAGACCTTTATAAAAACTTTTAACGAAAATTAGTTTGTACGAAATATAATATGCAGTTTCAGAGCTATAGCACATTTGCCAAAACCGCAAATATAACTTTGTCATTCATACGGACACTATGAAAAACAAAGTTTTTTTGCTGGCGAAAAATTATAGTGGCATTTTGGGAAGGTAGGTGTATTTAATATAATAATAGAAACTTTATTGCACACGATACAAAAACAAACACATACAGAGAAAACACACAATAGACGGTCTTATTGCTACATAGCAATTTCTTCCAGGCAACCTTGGGTGATAGACGAAACCCTTCATGTGCGAGTTCGACTTGCACTTGGCCGATTTTTTTTAACTCTTAAGAACAGGCTAAGGCAAAGATCATAATGCATGTATAGTCAACAGCTTATTTTCAGAAAAATATTTAAATTTTCATACTTTTGATTATTCATGTTGTAAATATTAAACAAAAGGCAAAATTATAAAGTTATATTTATTCATGATGTATTAGTCAACACTCACTTTAAGTCGCTGCGCCATCCTAGTAAGTAATAATAAATAAATAATAAATAAATTCCATACCATCACACCTATTATCTAGCCCACGCTAAGTTCCAGGAACTTGTGTTATGGATACTAGATAACGGATAAACATACTTATATACTTTTTTTTTGTAAATACATACATAATATACATATTAAACACCCAGACCAAGACAAATAGACATGTTCATGCACACAAATATTTGTCCCGTCCGGGGATCGAACCCGGGACTTCTGGCGTAGAAGGCGGGTTTAGTACCCCTGCGCCAAACAGGTCGTCAAATCCTAGTAAGTAAGTAAGTATTAGTCAAGAGAGTTTACCCTCAAAACAGTTTCCTTGCACTGTTTTTGGGAAACTACTTGATGATTTATGATTTTGTAATTTTTGCATTTGTCAATGCTATTTTTATACTTATTTATTTTTATAATAATTTAAATTATTGGCAGTTGCATCTTAATCGATCGTTTAACACCTGAAAAGATGTTTCTTTCGAATGCAAGGATATTCCTAGCATTGATGTGACAACGCTGGCCTACAGCGTATTAAAAATATAAAAGTATTGGAGAATTTCGACGGTGGTTCGCAAGTCTCGGTAGCTCAGCGGTTAGAGCATTGGACCGGATTTCCAAAGGCCGCGGGTTCGATTCCCGTCTGAGAATTCACTTGTGGCCGAGTAAATTTTTCCCAATATTTTTCTATTTAAAATTTACCATAAGTACTTGATGATTGTTTTAAATACTTATATTTATATTTTTAACAGTCGCAATGCTATTTTATCACTTGACACCCAATGCTAGGTAATAGTTAGTAGGTATTCTTTGGTATAAGCCTCCCAAGGATCTCCACGACGATCGGTCCTGCGCTGTCCGCATCCAGCGGCTTCCCGCGACCGCGCACCAGATCGTCGGTCCACCATGACGGGGATGCTATTTTATACCTACAATCGCCTCTGTGGTCTAGTGGTACAACCACCGGTATCAGACCCAGGGGTCCCGGGTTCGATTCCCAGCGGGGGTACATAATTGTATTCGGTTTGGTTGGTGGTAGGACTTGTTTTTTAGTCAATCTGGATAGCTACCACCATCTAATCTAAGTTAAAACAACAATGTTTTCAGCATTGTTGTGTTCCGGCAGTTAGAGATAAGATAGCCGGCTCCTCAGTAATTGAGGATTCCGGGCGAGGCTCGCTTCCATCTTCAGCCTTATCAATACTTAACATCAGGTATGATGAAGGCTGTCTAATAAAAAAAAAACAAAAAAAAAAGAGAAAATCTGGACAACTAAGCTTCGATTAGACAACTGAGCTTAGATTAGACAACTGAGCTTAGATTAGACAACTGAGCTTAGATTAGACAACTGAGCTTAGATAAGACAACTGAGCTAACGATTATATCTGGAAAGCCACAGTCGCAACTAGGGTTGCCACCCGTAAGGTACTTTATAATAAAATATTGTACGTTATTTCAGCTAATTGCACTCTATACTTTATGAGAACAATAAAGTACACGAAAATACTTTATTGCGCTTGATTTAATTTCTTTGGCATTTTGAAAAGTTTAGTCGTAAGTATTTTTAAAAGTACCTACGTAAGTACAAAATTTATCGATTGGTGATGAATTTATCTCGCCACTCGCCAGCGCCACATCACTTATGCCAACGTTTTTTAACAATTTCTGAACGCAACCTAACCTTAACATAATTGAAAATTTAAATCTGCAAAAACTTAATGTAGATTATGGATATTTTTTTATGGAGAAATCGCTTTATTAAACCAACTTTATAATCAGATATGTAAGTAAGAAGAAAAGTCCTAAGTTTTCCAGAACTATTACCAACTGCATAAAATTGGCAGCAATTATTTAATAAGAGTGATGATATTTTTTTAAATTTATATAGTAATTTCATTTTTAGGCTTCCGTAGCCTAATGGCAAAAAACGGAACGCTTATAGATTCGTCATGTCTGTCTGTCCGTCCGTATGTCACAGCCACTTTATTCCAAAACTATGAGGATTATTAAGTTGAAACTTGGTAGGTAGATGTTTTCTGTAAACCGCTTTACGGTTTTCACACAAAATATTCCCACTCTCACAACCTAAAAAGAATCGCAAAGAGTTGATGGTAAGGCCCCTGAACTATGTATTTACAATATTATGTAGGTACCTACGAAATAGTGCGGAACCCTCGGTGGGCGAGTCCGACTCGCACTTGTCCGGGTTTTTATTTTTATTAAAAACCATTTTCTACTACTTTTTTGGTATTCCATTGATAGACTAAAATTTTGCGTAGATACTTACAAAAATGTAACTTATGACAATGCAATATTTTTGTGACAAGGAGCTGATCTGATGATGGAATAGAGCCGGAAGGTAGCCATAGGAACTCTGAACTCTAATAAAACGATCGGAAACACAATGAGTAGGCTCGTTATTTCGTCTTGAAAAGTAAGATTACTTTTCAAGACGAAATAACGAGCCTACTCATGTTTATTACCACTGTTTTATAGGATCTTGGACCAGCATCTTTGTTGCATCTTTTTTTTGCTCAAATTGTGTTCTATGTCTTTGATCTGAGCAGCCCCTGCTCGATCGGCACTTCATAAATTAACACCTTATATTTCTTCATACCTTTCTCTAGATTTGTAAAGTTTCAGAAACACGATTTTACGATTTTGCCTCGACACTTTTTCTTTTTGAAAAGACCCCCAAAAATGCGAAATTCAAGATTTTATTCACATATAGCTTCTATTGGAAATTGGTTTAATTAGTGGACATAAATAATATTTAGAATCGAAGTGTCATTTTTTTTATTGCTATAGTTCTTTACTACGAAGTGTTTTCGTGGTTTTTTTCGCTTAATCTGCAAAATCGGTCTCGCCCCCGCGCAGGTCGTTTTCTCATTGCTACCTCGCTTCAGTCGTAAAGCGCCTTAAGTTGCACCTACAGAAAAACCTCATAAAATCGGTTCAGTAATCATTGTTAGTTAGTTGCTTTTAAACTTTAGACCGCTGTATGTTAAGCACGATGGTGGTCAAATGCCTGCCCAATAATTATTAAAAAAAAAACAGTGACTAAATAGGTAGGAATATTGATTGTTAAACAGTCGAAGAATAATAAACTCAATAATCACTGAAAATTCAATTTAAGCTTTTCCCCTAAAACATGTGAATTGAAATAATTTTATTTCATTTATGGACGCGAGTTATATAATAATTAATGCGATACAGAAACCACTTCCGTTCCCCGTAAGAATTAAATTATTAATGAATTTGGTATGAATTTGGTTTTCCTTCCTCCCAACCAAATATAATTTAAAAAAAAACATGAAATCCCGTTTCATTTCATCATTATTTACAGCCATTATAGTGTCTGCTGAGTACCTATTACCGACCATAGTTAATAAAAAACAACCGTTATATCTCTCGTTACGGAACATTGGCGAAACTTCTGAGAAAACGGAAAAAGCCAGACCAAAAAAAAATACCTACAAGCATGGCATGTAATTATTATGATCACAACTCAAAATAAAACCAACTTCAAAAATATGCTACACTAGACTTAACCGCGTGCTACGCACGTGTGCAATCCGTCGAAAAAGTTTTCTGACCTTTGACCTTGATAAGGTCAATTTAAAAAAATAATTAGATTTTTGAAGCGATTAGTGAAGGTTGTAGGTGTTTGTTTGTTATACTCATGGCGCTGGAGGGAACATTAGAATGGATAACACGGGCCTTATATATAGAGAAGATTGCACTGTTGGTACGTTTAGTTTTTAACCCCTATTTTTTAAGGCTTATGTTTTTGTAAGACGGTTAATAATTTTTTGCTAATCAAGTAATATTTGTACGACGAATTAATAATAATATTAATAATAATTTTCCTTTTTTCGAAGTCGATTAAAAAGACTGTCATATATCCTGAGGTAAGCAGACGATACTTCTCTTCTTGCAACGTCACAAGCAGACATAGAACGGTTTCTTCTGCTTCTGGAGTCAAACAGTGCTGATATTGGTGTCACTATAAACCGCGATAAAACCAAAATAAGAATCCCAAAGAAGAAAGAAAAGAAAGAAAGAAAAAAAATTATTGAGACAACAAATACAAAGGACAATGAAATATATTATTATAAACAATTAACACAAAACTTTGTCTCAAAATGGTCCCGGCTCAGCATAATGCATGGTCTACGACCACCGCTGATCTTCCGCCGGAACCGGTTTGTTGACTCCGCGACACTTCGACAATAAACAAACAAAGTAACACAAAAAAGAACAATAAAAAACATCGATTAATAAATGAGAAAGAATTTAACAAAAATACACTAAGCAAAACGTGTGTGTGAAAGCACCATAATGTGTATCCTAGAGGCCAATAGATAAAGATCTTTAGACATATCATCCGCAACGAAGGCATTGGAACGTTTGGTGGTGCAAAGGAGAGAGTAGAAGGTCAACGTTCTCGTGGCCCATCATCCATAAGATGGACAGACAGCATTAAATCATCTACAAAGTGTTCCCTTACTGAATGTTCCCGCAGTGCCACAAATAGAGAGAGATTGAGAAGTATCGCAAAAACCGCAACAAATATTCAAGACGTTTCCCCCCCGTGGGAATTTCGGGATTAAAGTATCCTATGTTTTAATTCAGGTACCAGATACTATCTCTGTGCCAAATTTCATCCAAATCCATTCAGTAGTGATAAATGTTAAACAAGAAAAGATACTAGAAAAAAGCAACTGGTCTCATGTCGCCCTGACGGGATATTATACCGGCGCCATTCTGTAGTTTTATCGTGAAAGAGTAACAAATAAACAAACTGACATACTTTCGCATTTATTCGTAGAGGATTAGTGTTCATTATCATCATCATCAGCCATTTTTATGTTCCCACTGTTGGGAGTGGGCACTGACCTTTATGGATAGATAAGAATAGACCATGACCATGACCTTGGGAGGGGCCAAGGCAAATATTTGTCTGCATGAACATGTCTATTTGTGATTGAGTAATAAACATACAAACAGGTAAACCACCCAATTTCAAAATTATAATAATATTAGCGGCTGCACGCGGTTTCACCCGCGTGGTTCCCGTTCCCGTGGGAATATCGGGATAAAAAAGTAGCCTATGTTATTTACTCTTCGTTCTTTCAACAAACTCTATGCCAAAAATCAAGTCGATTGGTTGCTTAGTTGAGGCGTGAAGGAAGGACAAACAAACACACTTTCGCATTTATAATATTACTTAGGATTAGGATAATTTAAAGAAAATAAAATTAATGACCTCCTCCTTGTTTAAAAAGCATTTTTTAAAATGTGTTTAAGTTGTTTTAGAAAAGCCTAAGTAGCCAGGTATATACAGGGCGTTAAAAGACCCATAACGAAAACGAAAACCACGTATTCTGCCTATCGTTATTATCATTTTCTTGTATGGGGCCAAACCTGGAAAACTGATAGTTATTGAGGATTAAAGTATTTCTTTTTTTCTAAAGATTGTAGTTTTAAGTAACAAAACCGCAATGAATATCAAAACAACTCAATGATACGGGGTCACCGAATCGTCTATAGACACACGCAAACGTTTTATCACGCGTTTTATAGCGTGTAAAAAATAAAACAATTTTTTAAAACTAAAAGTAAAAGTATTTTCCCAGCAATTATTACATAATCTTATTTAGTTTGATGAGACATACGCATATATCAGATGAGAGATCACGCGTTTTATAGCGTGTAAAAAATAAAACAATTTTTTAAAACTAAAAGTAAAAGTATTTTCCCAGCAATTATTACATAATCTTATTTAGTTTGATGAGACATACGCATATATCACGGCTTCGGTATGGTTTAACACCCTGTATATTGCTCTCCATTTTTTATTTGTTATTCTTCATGAGGTCAAAATCCCTATAGTTTATAATGTGATGTTTAGTGTTGTGATGATGAAACGCAGACGTAAATATTTCACTCACACAATCACTCAACATAACGACTACCGCTAATTTTGAAAGGGACGACGTTATGCTTAAGAGAACCAAGATTCAAATATATACCAACTAGCCTCCACCCGCGATTTTGTCCGCGAGGAATTTAAAAAAGCCGGGATAAACTATTTAATGTTTTAAAATCAAGGCTACACATTTTTTGTAAGGCAAATCGAGATTGAGTAAGTAAACCATCGAAACTTTAAAAAATTTAAACATCCCAACTTTCAGTTTTAACTATAATACTAGTCATTGAATTCAATTTAATCGTTTAAAAAGTAAATGTGTTACTAAAATTTGTTTATAGTCGGATTTTTTATTCAGTAGAGTAATTTGACAGGTGTCAATGTCACTTTGTAAAAAAAATCCTGCTTTAAACTGTTTTTTCAGTTTCACCCGTGTTCTTTTCGAAATAACACGTGTTGTGAGGCTCCATTTTTAACTCAATCTACCGTACAATTCTTATATATTACAAAATATATTTACTTGACATTGGCAAAATTCGCGTATTTAACGCGAGCACGCCATTAATTAATTTGACGACCTGTTTGGCGCAGGGGTACTAAGCCTGCCTTCTGCGCCAGAGGTCCCGGGTTCGATCCTCGGACAAGACAAATATTTGTGCATGAGCATGAGCACGTCTATTTGTCTTGGTCTGGGTGTTTAAGATGCATATTATGTATATATTTACAAAAAAAAATATATATAAGTATGTTTATCCGTTATCTAGTAACCATAACACAAGTTCTTAATGAAACTTAACGTGGGCTAGATAATTGGTGTGTTTGTATGCAATTATTTATTATTTATTAATTAAGAAAGAAGAAGAAGTACTTATACTGTTTTTTCGTAATGCTTTGAAAGATCCAGTTTCAGTTCAATAAGTATTGATTACATTTTAATTCAGCATTCTT
The DNA here is from genome assembly GCA_910589605.1 of Chrysoteuchia culmella. Taxonomy (NCBI): domain Eukaryota; kingdom Metazoa; phylum Arthropoda; class Insecta; order Lepidoptera; family Crambidae; genus Chrysoteuchia; species Chrysoteuchia culmella. The sequence continues at coordinate 2,864,565 of OU342665.1, read as the reverse complement.
ATTACAAAGTGACATTGCCAACCTGTCAAATCACTTTACTGAATAAAAAATCCGACTATAGATCTTATGGACCCTGTGGGGCATAAAAAATAGATAAAATAATTATAATAATATAATCTCAATCGATCGTTAAACACCTGAAAAGATGTTTCTTTCGAATGCAAGGATATCCCTAGCATTGATGTAACAACGCTGGCCTACAGCGTATTAAAAATATAAAAGTATTGGAGAATTTCGACGGTGGTTAGCAAGCCTCGGTAGCTCAGCGGTTAGAGCATTGGATCGGATTTCCAAAGGTCGTGGGTTCGATTCCAATCTGAGAAATCACTTGTGGCCGAGTTAATTTTTTCCAATATTTTTCTATTTTAAAATTTATCATAAGTATGAAAATAGCATTGAAAAATGCAAAAAATCAAAAATCATAATTATAATAATTATTATAGCTGGAAGTTACTAACGGTCACCTGTGACTTGGTCATTGTGATCTTTTCATCTCTCGTTTGAAGCCCCTTGAGATATATAATAAACATCTTTATTATTTAGAGGCCCTTTTAGATTCTATTAGAGGCATTTCGAGGCGGGACGCCTACTTTCGCGCTTAGCTGATTTTTCAATTAATATGAGAAGTACTGAAACAATTTAAAAAAGTTTTGGGTAGTTTAGTGATTACTACCAACTGGTTAATTTTATTGCGGTAGAAATTGTTATGAAAATAAAAAAAACACTAAAAAGGAAATAGTGTGAAGACTACTTCGCGGAAAGAAAACTACATAGGAAAAACACCTCGATAATCTGATTCTGAGAAACATTCAATCTTACCCAAATACTATTTGACAAAAAAAATATCTAATCGCTTATCAGTTCATTTTAGCATCTCAATAAAAACTACAAAGCCGTCTTTAGCGATAAAAAACCGGTTAAAAATAGACAGTAGACTTTATCAACGGTTCATCGATGGAACACCGTTATTCAGTTAAAATACCTTTTGTAACAACTATAATTACGCGCGTAAACGAAAATAGCATTTACCAGTTCGCGATAAGGTTTAATAATTTAATATACTGGTTCGTACGGGAGTGTTCTATGATGTCATAGTGCATAAAAACGACCAAATCGACCTCGGTGAAGTTATCTGAAGCGAATTTTTCGTTATTCGCCTGTTCTCGCTTCAGTTAGTATCAAAGCTCCGAACCGGCGCGGGCGCAGGCCACAGTGCTCGCTCGTCCGCCGGCAGACTAACACGCAAATATGCAACTGTTAGTCCTATTAAGTCTGTTCGCATGCGCTTTCGGTGCGAGATATCAGTGCAACTACAAATCCGCGCAACTCGTATTAAAACGACCAACCTACGAATTCTCAGTGAAACTATTAGCCAAAGTTGCGGAAAGCACTGACGGTCATTTCGTCTTCTCACCGATATCAACCTGGCTTCAACTCCTGTCCCTTGCGGAAGGAGCTCACGGGCTTACTTTTAAAGAAATATGGAACGTAACGAAACTCCACAGACGAAAATGCTTCAGAAGAAAATGGAGAGGGATCCTGAATCGTGTCGACTCAAACTTGGAAGGGTTCTCTACAAGAAAGAGCTTTATTATCGGGGACATACTGATGAAAATTAAAAAGCCGTACGTCCGCGAAATCGAGATGTTAAAGTCTATGGAGGTACTGTTACTAGACTTCAATTATCCGGTGACTTCGGCTGGTATTGCGAATAAGCATGTTGAGAGTGCGTCTAACGGTGTTATTCAGTACGCGTTTACTCCAGACGATTTTAACACCACAGGACTTTTAATGGGAGATACATCTTACTACAAAAATGTTTGGAACATTCCTTTTAATAAAGCTAAACCTGAAGCTTTTTATTCTGAATATCGTGAAGTTGTGGGTGAAGTGAATATGATGAGTCGTATAGACTACTTTAATTATACTGAAATTAATTCTATTGGAGCTAAAGTGTTGGAATTACCTTGTGGTTCTGATAACAAAGTTTCCATGTTATTTTTCTTACCAACTCGAGGTTCCATTAGGGATTTGTTCTTTAACTTACAAAGGATAAGATTAATGTCAATATTTAACAAGTTTAAAAGAAGTAAGCCTAGAGTAGTTGACGTAAAAATTCCGAGGTTCAAAATTACTACTGATATAGATAACATACCTGAATTAATTTACGATATGGGAGTGAAAAGAGTTTTCCACCCGGACTTGGCTAACTTAAGAGGCATAAGTGATTATAAAGTGTATGCTTCATTGATGACACAAGTTGCTGACATTGAAGTCAATGAAGAAGGTGTTGTCGCAGCAAGTCTTATTGCAAACTCTTTGGTTGAGTGGTCGAAAACAGATGAAACGTTCACAGCAAACCGACCTTTCGCATTCATACTAGCAGATAAGAAAGCAGATATCATACTTTACTCTGGTATGTACTCTTCACCAAAGAAATACTAAGGTACACAAAAAAGTGATTGTTTTTATTTAAAATTTTATTATCAACAGTATTCACTTTACAATAAGAATTATGACTAGTATCACATAAACAGCCTCTTGTGTATAGCATGACATTAACATTATTGATTAACATAGTCGTGATATACTACTTAATAGCATAATGTATTTAAAATATTCGAAACCGCTTATCAAAAATATACTCAATACAACAAATCAACCCTATCAAAAAAGCGTTTATAACTTTTGTAAAATGTAAAAATAAAAACATTATCTGTTCCTAAAACAGTAATTATAATTATAAAACAAATACTGCATATTACACGGCCTAGAGTGGGTTGTTTTTTTTTACAATACAATCGTAATTCGATATGTTCAAATTATTCGTAATTAATGGCTAGTTTCTCAATCGTCGTCATATTAAAGTATTCTGACAGTGTAATTTATAGGCAACTTTGTATAACACTACTAGTGATAAACTAATGACAATTTCTATTCACTTGTATAAAGGCGTTGAAAAATGTACCAATCATTACATATTTTACATAAGTACTTAAATACAAACCTAGCATTGCAACAATTGCATTTGTGTGCACTTTTGATTTTATTCCATTAAAAGTGTATTCGTGTTTCGTAAAATAAACAAATAGGTATATACTTAGAATATACTTATTTAATTTGTAAACATTACAACATATTGTAATAAGCATGTTACCTATTTATAAAAACGTTTTGTACAAAATGTCTTATATTAGTATATGTAGAATTAACTTAAATAGTCATTATATTATAGTTTTGGTTTATTTTTGTAATATAGCATGACGCATTTATCCAATATCTGATTATTGCTGTGAGTGTGACTGATTGTTAAAATTAAAAAAGAAAAAAATACATTTTCCAACTGAAACCTCTTTTTATTTACCTTACTTACTTATAAATAAACACAAACATATGGCTTGTCTTTTTAATTTCATGTCTTTTGTAAGCATTATTTAAATGATTGACTTATTTGCAAAGTTTTTGGAAGTAAAACAGTAAGTTATAAAAGTTTATATGTCTCGACGTTAAAGTACCTTTTTTACTAAGTTAGATTCATCATATTTTTTCAACCATTATAGATGTTTATTAGATTTAATGTTTATTGTGCCGTGTAGTGACGGCCTAAGATTACAAGTGTCACCACTCTCTTACATGCCTGGGATGTCGTAGGAGTCGACTAAGAGGCTCGACGCATTGAACACCTGTGCGAGAGAAGGAAAACTTGAAACAAACCCTCTACCAACCCGTCTGCCAGCGTGGTAGCAGTATGCCTCCTATGAACGCCACAATAGGCGTGAGCTTGGAGAGGCCTATGTCCAGCAGTGGACGTCCACAGGCAGATGATGATGGATTAAATGATGATAAGAAGAATTTACTTCATCTCAAATATATGTAGAATTTGGTTTTATTTCTCGAACTGCAAGTCGTATTTTGCGTAAACATTTTTGAGTATTAGCCAAAATTCAGTGCCGATTTTACCTATGAAATTGCAGATTTTTTTCTTACGCTTCAAGACAACTGCACTACTTCTATCATTAAAAGGTATATCAATTGCTTGTTTTTATATTACATTAAGTTCATAACGGTCAGTAAACATAAGATTAATATACGTACATCTTATGTTTTGGCGCGCACTTTTCATTGAAATAAAACAACTTTTACGGATATCAAACGCGCTATATTTCCACGAACTAAGTTGTATTTGTTCGTATTTTTTATTACTCATCACGGGAGGAGTCATCCCATGACCACGTCAGCTGTAAAGGTGCCGAAACTTCGGGAAAATCAAAAAACCCCTAAAAACCTAAAAATATGCGGTTATTATTTTTTCGTTTAGATCAAATGACCACTTTATTAAATATAATTTATAAGATACTCAATTTTTTTAAATAAAAACATACCGTTAGATTACTTAGTCTTCATACAATGCTTGTACATACAAAATTGTGGCATTAGCATTTGCGGTAGTAAGTATAACAAAAAATTTAGGTATGGAAAACGAACTTTCTTTGAAATTATTTATACAAATGGGCAATTTCAAAGGTAAAGACCTAATATTAAAAGCCCTTTCTTATGTTAGTTTACGTGGTTGACTTCAGCTGCCAAACACATAATTTTAGTATAAATCCGACATAAAATCACATCATCTGGAGAGCTAGTACAAGTAGCATAATACATTATGTCATTGGTAGTTATTCTTGGCGTAATACAAACATAGAGCTTTGCCGGACGTATATTTACGTATTGTATGTATACAAAGTTATTGAATAATAAATTGAACGGGCCGTCTGTCAATCGTCAGTTAAATTCGAAAAGCGGCGGTATTTCGAGGGACATAGGGACGGTCTCGAGGTTGACGTGTAGAGTCTGATCTGATTTTGATTGTCCTTTTCATTGCCTACTGCGTGTCGTGACGAAGAAAAAATTTCAACAAAATCAAGGCAAAGGCTCGACAAACTTTAAGTGTTAAAAAAATTTGCTCTTGTAATTGAAACAGTTTTGAATGATTACAAAAAGAAAACTAAATTTTTTTTTACATAAGATTAACGAATTTACAGATTTAATTTTAAAAACTTATACAAGAATGGAACAAAAAAAAATGTTTTTATGATTATATAATTTTGGCACTTTTCAATGCTATTTTTATACTAATGATAAATTTTCAATAGAGATATATTGGAAAAATTAAACAAGTGAATTCTCAGATGGGACATCTAAAAAAACTTCTTTTTGGAGGTCAGAAATTTAATTTGAGACCAAGTTCAAATTCATGTAATAATATCAAATATGACCAAAACATGCGAATTGAGGTTGCGCTTTTTTTACAAAACCAAATTTTATTCGCAAAATGATGCAGTTTTATTAATTAGGTAAACTTATTACTTACTACTTTTCTTGACACAATACATACTTAGCTATGATGATTGTACCCAACAAAGTACGAAAATGCTAACATAAGTACTTGGTTATTTAACTGACATTCTTAACTATTATTCAAAACAGTATTTGGACAGTCGTGTAGCTATTCTGTGACTCAAAATACATATTAGACTACGTTTTGCCTTAACATTGAACTGTTTATCTTGTCCCACTTATGTTTTGGTGTCACAATTATTAGATATTCTCTTTCAAAACGAAAAATATTAGGTATGAAAACAGACCTATTTAGAGTTGGTAATTGTTTTGTAAATTGTTAAGACACAAATTTTAAAATAATATTTACTAAATACTTTTGGAAAATCTTAATAACCCATACCTTTTTTAGTACTTCCAAACTGGGGAGCAAAGGTTTTTATTGGATTTTTATGAAGAAAATTATTTAGAAAGTTCACCTTAATTTTATGAAATCAGACTGTATTTTTGTATGTAGGTAAATCTCTATGTCAAAAAGTAAAAAATTAATAAGATTTTTTTTCTACAAGAAAATATTGATTCATTTCAATAAAAACAGATGCCAAAATTGAGATATGAGCTAAACAAATATTTTCTTTACACCATATGGTACTGAAAACAGACATTATGATTGCTGAAATGTTTAGACCGACAGTAATAGAATGTCAGTATGGCATTTTTAGGGTTCCGAACCTCTAAAGAAAAATGTACCAAAGATCACTTTGTTGTCCGTTCTGTCCGTCCGTCCGTCCGTCGATCCGTCTGTCCTCGTTTATCTCGAGAACGCGTCGATGTATCGAGTTGAAATTAAAACCATGTATTCAGGTCAACAGTCTGTGCAAGGGGTAAAAAATTTAACTTGTAAATTAGCGTAAAAAAAGATAGGACCGATTATGTCGCAAAAAACGTAGATTTCGACACCCTCAATAGAATCAAAATTCATAGGGTACTTACCGTTGACTTATAACTATGAAATTTGGCAAGTAATATCGTCTTTTACTACGAATACGGGAAACAATCTAAAAACTATACATTTGTAATTAAATCATAAAACTATAGTCGTTACTTTGAAACTGAAGGTAGCTGGAAACTTCTGAAATAACTGCGAGCGACTCCATTTCTGAACTATTTATAATATTATGTACTAGGTACATAATATTATAAATAGTTCAGAAATGGAGTCGCAGTGGTGAGGGGTCAAAATATGGCGAAGGTAAGCTGGACACAAAATTTCTCTCAACTGTATGGCGGATCAGTGGGATAGGATTTCTAAAAGGGAAGCCGATGGGAAGCGGTATGTATGGACGCTTCGTAACGGCTAGGTACCTACAAATTTGTGCGGAACCCTCGGTGGGCGAGTCCGACTCGCACTTGTCCGGTTTTTTTTTAAATGATAAGTTTAGCTAAGTGGAGTTTCACCCGAGTTCTTTTCGTAATAACACGTGTTGTGACTTGTGAGACTCCATTTTAAATTGTACGAAATTGTACGGTACATTACCGTACAATTTCTATATTAATTTTATTCAATATTATTCACTTGACAGTGGCGAAATCCAAAAGGGAACCGCCACTACATAAAAAGATGAAGAAGAAGAAGATTAGATAAGCAAGTGATTATATACTCTTTGTAGATAAGTGTAATAATGTTTTGGACGTTTAGATACATTTGAATTGATTTGATTAGCTTCGTTGTTTCTGACATCCGTATTATCTCAAACAAATCAACGTAATAGGTATGATGTTGTTTTAATATTTATAAAAATATATGGGCTGTTTAAATCGGAAGGTGAAAGAAAAATCAATAATAGTGAATTATCAAAGAATGTCAGCAAATGAACAATGGTATGCGTATGCGTCATCTGTTTACATTAATATAACTGAGAGTTTTTTTTTATCTACAGAGGGGACCTTCGTCAATCTGATGTTAAGGCCCTATACGACTAAAGCAGGATAGTAATGAAAAAGGACGCGCGCGCGGGAGCGAGATCGAATTTGCTAACTAGGCGAAAAAACTAAGTAAATAACTAAAGCGATGACAGAGTAAATGAAACTATGTAAACGATCCTAAATATTATTGGTATTATCACTAATTTAACCAATTTCCAATAGTATATGTAACCCCATTTGAGAATAATCTTGAATTTTCGTATTGTTAAGGGATCATTTCGAAAAGAAAATGTGTCGAGGCAAAATCGTGTTTCTAGTACACGTCAAATCTAGATAAAGGTATGAAGAAATGTATATCTTTATTACCAGATTTGTAACATCTCTACCCATCCCATAGTTTTATATAAAAACTAGCTGTGCCCCGGGGCTTCGTTCCCGTAAAATTTCGGGATAAAAAATAGATAGTAGCCGATTCTCAGACCTACTCAATACGCTCACAAAATTTCATGAGAATCGGTCAAGCCGTTTCGGAGGAGTATGGGAACGAAAACTGTGACACGAGAATTTTATATATTAGAAGTACCTGCATTATTTTTCAGTATAGCGTCTTAATGATGAGGCTCCCGGAATGCTGAACCACTGAGGAACTGGCTATCTTATATCTAACTGCCGGAACACAACAATGCTGTAAACTTAGCTCATGTTTACAGCATTATTGGACTAAGAACAAGTTCTTCCACCAATTAACCAAACCGAATACAATATGTCAAACCTTGATGACCACTCAATCTGATACCGGTGGTGCAATTAAGTACTGGACTACAGAGGTGTTTATGATAATAAATTGGTTTGGTTGGTGGTAGGACTTGTTGTAAGTTCGCCTGACTACCAACATCTTACCTAAGTCTGACTATGACAATAATAGCTTGTTCCTCAGTGGATTCCAGGAGAGGCGCGCTTCCACCTTCAGTCTTATTATTACGTAATATCAGGTATGATGAAGCTCAGCATCTCCCAGTTGTTCATTAAAGAAATGCTTAAAATTCCATTGAAATCGAATCGCACTTAAAATCAAAACATTCCTTATGGTTATCGTTAATCAAAGTAATTACGAACTAGCCTAGATTCTACTAGGAACACTAATTAGACCCATTTGCACTGGAGTTTAAATCAATCAAAAGTAAAAAAGTACCGGACATGTGCGAGTAGGACTCGCCCACCGAGGGTTCCGCGTTTTGTAGGTGCAGTCGGGGAACTTAGTATTTTTTTTGCTTGAGTGTTATTTCCAAAAATAGTAGATCTACCAAAATCGTAATTTTTTTAAATAATAGAACCTTAATAGGTATTTCAGTGGTTCCCGTTCTCGTGAGAGTATCGGGATAAAAAGTATCCTATGTTCATAACCAGTAACCAGACAATCTACTAGCTGTGTACCAAATTACATCCAATCCGATTAGTAATTTTTGAGTTTATTCGTTGCAAACAAACATTCAAATCGTTCCTTTTTATAATTTTTTAATTTTGCATTTTACAATGCTATTTTTATGTGATAAATATTTTCTCTTTATAATATTAGTATAGATGTATAGTTTTCAGATGTTTCCCTGTACCTATAGTGAAATACGATATTGTTAACGGAAAGTACCCTATGAATTTTGATTCCCTTGAGAGTGTCGAAATATACACATGTTTTTGCGGCTTAAACGGCCCTATATTTTTACGTTAATTTACAAGTTTAATTTTATCACATCTTCAAGAGACAGTTGACCTGAATATATTATGGTTTTAATTTCAAATCGAGGCATCCACGCGTTCCCGAGTTTTTCCTAGCAGACAATATTTTTATGATTTTAAAGGGGCACCATGGGGAGCGTACGGAGCGATCGGGCAGACGGACAACAACGTGATCCGTTTTCTCTTTTGAGGTACGGAACCCTAAAAACTATCTTCTTATGTTTTACGTCTTATGCCTTCAGTTGTAAGGTCGAATGTTGCGTAGATGTGTGATACAGGTTTTCTAGTGTTGTTATTTGCAAGATTTTTATCGTGTCTCGTTCAGTATTGGTTTACGACTGTCGTTTTTATTTCTGCGCACGCGTCATTTCATTTGACATGGCGCCGGTCAAATAACGGATGTTTGCTAATAATAATAAGCAATTTATTTTAGGCTAGCAGTCGACCGTGGTTTTGCCCGCTTGGTTTCCATTTCCGTGGGAATATCGGGATAAAAAGTATCCTATGTTCATAACCGGGCTATCTACTATCTTTATTTAAACTTCATCTAAATCCGTTCAGTAATTTTTGACTTTATTTGTTACAAACAAACAATCAAATCTTTCCTATTTATAAATATTTTAATATATATATAGTATAGAGAAACACAAAAATACTTATCTTTCCTCGTTTTATTAATAATAAATTGTTATTAGGCGATAGTTATTTGAATAGGTTGAAAAAGGGATAGACAAATATATTTTATGACGTGGGATGAGCTAGGAATAGAAAAGGGACGCTTAATAGAAAAAAATGCGTGGGATGTGACGTCATGGGATGAGTATTAACAACTCAAGTTAGTCCATATTGGTAATTTAATTAAAACTTTTTTTTTTTTTAGATTTTGTAATTTTTGCATTTTTCAATGCTATTTTTATACCTATGGTAAATTTTAAATAGAAAAATATTGGAAAAAATTAACTCGTCCACAAGTGAATTCTCAGACGGGAATCGAACCCGCGACCTTTGGAAATCCGGTCCAATGCTCTAACCGCTGAGCTACCGAGACAACTCTCGGTAGCTGCTAATGGTATTTAAATCAAAATTATTGAATGATATAAAATCATATGTTGTAAAGTTAGGAATATGTTTCTTTATGCCTACAGCATAAATTATCATGCCCCGTAAGATGTGCATATTCAACCTTTTAGAGCTAGAGATCCCCGGGATTTAACTCGATGCGTATTGGCACGGAGGATCATATGAATGTGCTATCTTTCAAACAAGGGTAGTCTCATCAGTGGAGTTTCTTGGTGTATGTTGCCCAAATATTGTTGCCCACCGTCCAATAAAAAAATAGCAGACTTTATAACTTGCTCAAACGGGATTCGAACCGGCAGCCGATTGATTTCCGGTCAACTTCTTTTCCAATTGAATAGTCTCAGTAACTCAATTGGATTTGAAAAGCAGTGGATTGGAAATACAAAGGTTGCGGCTTCAAACCCCGTCCTTGTTTCTTTTTATATTTAAAAATAATGTTTTATTTAATTGAATGATTGTCTATGTGATGATATTGATGACATAAAAATACAGATTTTTAACAGTTTCTTACAAGACAAGATTAAATTGTTGACATTGAGACGTTATTTTCGCATTGAATGCGGTTTTATTACGTAGTGGAACTGTAAACTTCTTGTCGATTATACACACGGCAGTAGCTCAGAATTCACAGTTTGAGAGCGACCTTATGCAATACGTAATAACGGTGACTTTCGTAGAGCAAGTGTAAAATATGATGTTTTGTTGGCAGTTCCTAAATGTGCTTCTAACAAACCTGACAAATGACTTGGCAAATGAGTTGTGCTAATAAAGATGGGCGGATCCACACAAATATGTTACTTTATTTGCAGTTAACTGTACCTAATGAACTTGTTCTAGACTATGTCATCTATAAAATTAGACACAGTTAAATCAATACTGATTTTAAATTAACGTTTGTATTCTTAGCGCGTCTATTCTCGATAAATAAATTTGCGTAAAACTACAATGATTATAAAATGTTCATTTCTAAGTTATATTCAGATTTATTCATTCATAATTATACATCCTACTAATAAGCTTGGATGTCATGCAAAAATAGCTGAACGGATTTGGGTGAAATTTGGCGCACAGATAGTAGAAAGCCTGGTTATGAACATAGAATACTTTTTATCCCGATATTCCCACGGGAACGGGAACCACGCGGATAAAAACCGCGGTTGGTTAGTTCTATAGAATTGTGTCGTACAAAAAAAATTAGATATTATCGCCATCAAAGGTAGGTCTCCTAAAGCCTGGTGTACACGGGTAGAATAGACGGTAGAGTCAACTAGCATAATTGACTTGATTATATCTTGAATGTATTTCTTATAATTTTGGACATTGTATTGTAATTTGACTGATACTAGGTTCAGTTCCAGTTGCATCGCTATTGTGGTTGTCATACAGTATGAAAATGTGACAGTAATGACAGGGACGGAACTGGTTGCCAGGTGATTTGTTTGTTAGATAACCAGTCTGCGGCATGGTCCGGTTGCTCGTAGCCGGTTACGCTAACTTTAGGGTTAAATTATGGTTAAAGTAAAATTAACCGGCGGACTTTAAAAGCGTTGTTGAAGCAGCGGTTATTTTAACGAGCAGTCAAATTACAGATTTAACGGCAGTCAAAATAACCGACAGGGTGGGGGTGTAAATTTTTGACGTTAGTAGAATTTGTAGTTATCGCTTATCTACCGTTTTTAGGTTATTTATTTAAAATACACTTTTAACCCTTGTTTAAATTCACCGCCGCGTAAAATATTTTTGGGCAACTGAATGCGAAGATAACCGTCGATTTTTTTTACCGAAGTCAAAATTGACAACAGTTTAATTTTAACTTTAACTTTGACGACCTGTTTGGCGCAGGGGTACTAACCCCGCCTTCTGCGCCAGAGGTCCCGGGTTCGATCGCGCGATAAGACAAATATTTGTGTTCATGAACATGTCTATTTGTCTTGGTCTGGGTGTTTAGTATGTATATTAAGTATGTATTTACAAAAAAAAAGTATATAAGTATGTTTATCCGTTATCTAGTATCCATAACACAAGTTCTTCATGAAACTTAACGTGGGACTAGATAATTGGTGTGATCGTACATGCGAATATTTATTTATTTATTTACTTTACTTAATATACTATACTAACTTTAATTAAATTGCTATTACCCAGCTCCTCAGTGGTCGAGAATCCCAGGAGAAACGTGATTCCACCTTCAGCCTTTTCACTCAACATGGTTCGATGAAGGCTAAGCGCTGTTAATTTAAAACAACTAGCTTAAAACTTTTAAACAGCCTCTGTGGTCTAGTGGTACAACCACCGTTAAGAGACCCAGGGGTCCCGGGCTCGATTCCCAGCGGGGGTACATATTGTATTCGGTTTGGTTGGTGGTAGGACTTGTTCCAAGTCCGTCTGGCTAGCTACCACCATCCTATCATCCACCATCCAGTCTGACGCCATAACAACAATGTTAAATAAGATAGCCAGTTCATCAGTGATTGAGGAGGATTTCGGGAGAGGCTCGCTTCCATCTTCAGCCTTATCAATACTAAACATCAGGTGTGATGAAGGCTAAGAGCCTCCCCGTCGTACATTAAAAAAAAACTAGACGGTCATATCACAAGACATATCACTTTTACCGTAATACAACAAGTACAGGATGTGTTCCCGTTTTCTGATTATCTCAGTGTATTGGTGTGTTTATTTCGGTACTTTTGACCTGTCCTATCTTAAAGTAGAGCCACTCGAATAAACTTGTTAATTGAATACATTTGTATAGAACTTATTTCGTTCTTTTGCATTGTTTATCACTTTAAATTTTCTCGACAAAATGTACCCCATGACCTTTTCTATCTAAATAGTTTAATTTAATACCGCTATGCTAAAATTATCAAAATGTGGTTATGATATATGATTTTTTAGTTTTTTGCATTTTCAATGCTATTTTTATACTTATGGTAATTTTTTTTGAAGAAAAATATTGAAAAAAAAAAATTGTTCGGACACAAGTTCTTCTAAGACGGGACTCGGACCTGCGATCTTTTTTTGCTTTTTTATTGCGAACTTTGGGATAGAGAGCAGAGGGTCGGATACTCAAAGGTCGCAGGTTAAAGTCCTGGCTCAGAACAACATGGTGCGAATCGATATTTACTATATTTACTATAATAGTATATTTCGTATATGTGGTTTTAAGGTATTTATTTATTTGGTATGAAAATGAAAAGCTATAAAAAGGTAACAGACATTTCACATTTGCGATTTACATATCTGTGATGCTAGCGAGAATCCTATTTGATAAGTCAAATTGTTTTCATTTTCGTTGTATTCGTAATTCTTTGGATGAGGTTTTTATGAAAGAGCTTTTTTTGTCACAAAAAGCTGAGGGATTTTTTTAAATATGAAATTAGGTAAGTAGTGTATTTTTTACCAACTCCAAAAAAAGAGGGTGGTTCTCAGTTCGTCGAAATATGTTTTTTATTATCATGAATATCATGGTCTCAAAATGTGTTTAATCGTTGTTCTGTGTCGTCGCGAATTTCCCGTTATCTTCGATGAATTGTAAACGTGCGAAGCCGGGGCAAGACACTAGTATAAACATGTATTAATAGCAAGTAGTTTTGTAATGCATTGCATGGTCAATTATCATTCTTCTTGGGCACGTGCCAACATTGGGGCGTGTCAAGGTCAAAACACAGTCAATGATGAGCAGAAGATAATCACGTCATTTTTATAACAAAACTTTTTTTTTTTTTACAGACGTCCTTCTTTTTTGAAGTCAAAGTCAAAGATTTTTATTCAAATAGACTTATAGATAAGTACTTTCGAATAGTCCAACAATGTTTTCCCTACCAACCATTCAGGACATCTTTTAACTGATAAGAAGAACGGCCGCAAGAAACTTATCAGCTTTAACAGAAACAACAACATTTACAATGGAACATGTTGTTGCCAAACACAAATCTACAATCTTAAAATAAGTCAGTTAAAATACAGTTTATAAGCTAACTAACCACATGAAAGGTAGTTATCCAATACCGATGATACCAATCCTATCAAAAGTGTTCGAAAAATGTATGTTAAAAAGGCTTATGAATTTTTGTACAAAGTTTAATATTATTAAAAAAGAACAATTTGGCTTTCAAAAAGAAAAATCAACGACATTAGCAATTTTTAATCTAATAAATAATATTTTGACAAATTTAAACAAAGACTATTTAACAACTGGTCTTTTTATTGACCTGTCGAAAGCATTCGATTTTGTCTCACACGAGATTCTCCTAAAGAAACTCGAATTCCTTGGAATCAGGGGACCCACATTAGCATGGATAGAATCTTACATAAGTGGTCGTCAACAAAAAGTTGTTATTAATAAAATAATTGAAAACAAAAAAATCACCTTTTCATCAGAATTCGAAGAAAATGACGCTGGCGTACCACAGGGAAGTGTATTGGGTCCAATTTTATTTCTCCTTTATATAAATGACATAACTGATATAACAAATCATAAATGTACCCTGTATGCTGACGATATATCTATAATTGTGACTTCGAATAATTCTAAATGCAATGACGCTATACGTAAGCATGAATTGGAGGTTAATCGGACTATTGACATAATAATTGACTGGCTTAAGGCGAATAATTTAAACATAAATCTTGACAAATCTTATTTTATTCAATTTAATAAATCAAAACATAAACAATATAACTTTGCTCTTAATGTGCCAAAAATGAATGAATCACATTATTTAAAATTTTTAGGAATAACTATAGATGAGGACTTGGATTGGAAAAAACATGTAAACGAATTATGTGCCAAAATAAACAAATTCGTCTATGCCCTTAGACGTGTCAGAAACGTAACCGATAAAAAAACTGCCATAGTGTCCTATCGTGCATATATAGAGTCGATTCTGCGCTACGGTATCATATTATGGGGAAACAGCACGGAAAAAAATAGAGCTTTTATTGCTCAAAAAAAGTGCATTAGGGCTATTTGTGGCGTATTACCTGACGTGTCTTGCAAGGGACTATTTAAAAGTCTAGGATTATTGCCACTTCCTTCGCTTTACGTTTATGAAGTTGCCGTTTTTGTTCACAAAAATACTAATTTGTTTAAAAAGGTAAATAATTATAGATTGAGAGATCCACATAGGATGATTTTTGATAATATTCCGAAGTCGGATAAGTATGCAAAAAGTTGCCTTTGTATGTGTGTAAGGGTCTATAACAAGATTCCTAAAGAGTTAAAAATGCTCAATATATATATGTTCAAACAAAAATTGTACGAATGGATTAACCAAAATAATTTTTATGACATAAATTCTTTCTTTAACAAAAATAATTAATTATCAAATTTGTATTGACATTTCTTATTTGTACTGACATTCATATTGCTATTATTTCCGTATTAATTTTTGACATGAATTGTATTATTAATATTTGCATGCTATATTCGTTATTAGCGAAACATGTGGACTATAATTTATTGTATCAACTTGTAATACCGTGTTTTAAGCAAATAAACAAATTTATTATTTATTATTATTATTATTATCAAGTTCAACCTGTATGTAATATTTTAAAAGAATCACTTTTATTTTATTATTCACTTATCTTGAAACTAGTATACCTTTAACTTTTTCAGTCATCGTGGCTTGTGTCAATTGCCACCTATTTAGTTTTTTTTAATTAAAATTTCAGTATGTATATGTAGCACATTTTTGTTAAATCGTCGTCGTCGTCGTCTCAGCCATATAACACCCACTGCTGGGTATAGGCCTCCCCTGAAAGGGGGGGTTTGCCATAATCGCCACGCTTGGCAGGCGGGTTGGCGATCGCAGTATCGCCAAGTTTGTAGGAGACGCTGCTGCCCGTCTCCTGAAGGCTGAGTCCCTTAGTCGCCTTTTACGACACCCCCGGGATGAGAGGGGTAGTGCTATTCTAAGACGACACTACACAGCTACTGTTAAATAAACAATTCTAAATAGGTTGTTAGTGACACTAAACACCAAGACTGAAACAGTTAAAAGTTTTTTTATAATTTTCGAGTTTTTGCATTTTTTATGCTATTTTTATACATATGATATTTTTTTAAATAGAAAACAATAAAAATATTGGATAACATCAACGCGGCCACAAGTGAATTCTCAGATGGGAGCTCAGTGGTTAGAGCATTGGCCGGATTTCCAAAGGTCGTGGGTTCGAGTCCCGTCTGAGAATTTACTTGTGGCCGAGTACTTTGAAGGATATTGTGATAGATTTTGAAATTAGACAATAGGGGGACTGGTTCAGTAAGGTTGATTTGGGTCATTCCAGACTAATATTCTTATATAAAATACATTTCATGTTTGTTAAATATGCATCAAAAACAAGATTTTTAAGACTGGCTAGATAGGCAAGCGGCAAGACTCATTTGTCATCGGGTTAAATTCAATGTCGGATAAATTAATCATAAGCGTTTTTTATAAAGGTTAATCATAATAATTGCTTTGTATAAGAATATTTTTGTCCTGTCTGAGCAATTTAGAAGTTGTTGTTATAAGCACAAATTAATAAATAGTTACTTAGTAATTATAAGCTTATATATTTTTTAATTTTTTATAAATATATATATCGATACCGCATACATTTATCTGATTTCGGGATATATGTAGATGACAAACACTTTGTCTTACGGATATCAGAACCAGTAGGAATTGAACCGACGACCCTTGGCTTAAGCAGGTATGATCATACATACACCCTATATACACTCACCATCAGAAATATCACACCTTTTAAAACCCCCATTTTTAAACTTAGTTAAACCTTATTTGGAATCAATTTATGAGGGAAATGAACCAGTAGGAATTGAACCGACGACCCTTGGCTCAAGCAGGTATGATCATACATACACTCTATATACACTCACGATCAGAATAATCGCACCTTTTAAAACCCCCATTTTTAAACTGAGTCAAACCTTATTTGGAATCAATTTATGAGGGAAATGTTGTATATCATTCGAAAGGAAACGATAAGAAGTACACAAACTAATTAAACTTTTTTATTTTTATTTGAATAGAACAAAAAAAAGGACACGTCGAATTTTTCTAGTATATTCACCGTTCTACGGTGTTGGCCACCGTCGCTTCATCAATAAGAGAAATATCCTCGCATTCGAAAGAAACATCTTTACAGATGTTTGACTATCGATTAAGATGAAACAGCCATCTAATTATAACTTTTTTTTTTTCCGGGATCCCGTCAGGGCGACATTAGACTAGTTGCTTTTTTCTAGTATATTTTCGTGTTTAATAGTTATCACATAAAAATAGCATTGTAAAATGCAAAAAAAAAAAAAAAAAGGATACGAGTTTCCAAAACAATAACCCTGCATTGACCCTTTAAAACACAAATTGCAGCACAATGCCCAACCAGCGGCCCTTATTTAGCGAACAAAATTGCATATTTTTAAAAATGTCACATTTGCCATTTTGTGCTTTTTTTAATGCAATGAAATGTTGTTTATTAAGTTTATTTATTGGGTTTTCAAACGAGGTCACTAGTGGTGGGGGTACATGCTATTTATGCATTTGTAAAGTGTTAATAACGTTTTTTTTTGAAGGTGCGATTTTTTTTACGTTTCGTGTAGTACCTAACGTTTTTTTCATAAAATGACAAAAAAATGTCAAAAGATTTAAGAGACAGATTGTGTATGGGACGAATCGTAAAATAATAAAAAACGACCTTTAATACTAGTTTTACGAAATGGCAGCTATTAAAAACATTAAACTGGTAGTTCCAGACACCAATACAAACAAATAAACTCTTCGGCTTAATTTTATTCTAAAGATTGATGTATGAGTAAATCATCATAAGCCATTTTAATGTACCTACTGATAGGGCATTCCTTATGAATGGATAAGGAGAATCGACCCATTTATGAAGCCATGGGGTCATGGCTTCATAAATAATAAACGCGGGCCCAATTCAATCCGCATGGTGGGTGATGGGTTTTAACGACTGCAAATACTGCCGGGACTAACGGGCTTTACGTGCCTTCCAAAGCACGGAGTACCTCAAGGTAAAAAAAAAATGGTCACCCATCCCGTGACCGACCATAACGAAAGTTGCATAACCGCAACAATTCTAGATCGATTCCAACGTGTTCCTAGAATAAATAAACATGAAATTTATTTTCTATAGAATATGTAGATAATTCTCTCATGTTGTATGGACTATGTACTCACATACCTCTAGTTTACGTGCCAAGGATTTTTTCTACTCTTTTTATCAGTAATGTAGTGATTATAAAAGTTTACATAGTAAGGCAGTGTCAACTTGAGGATCAGCGCTGTTTGATTTAGGATTTTGTAAGTACTTTTGGTTGCCGTACTAAGATAGGCCCGCTTGTGCCAAGCTAGGTTAATTCATTAATATAAACAATGGAATATCTATTGTGTTTCATAATCCGGGGCCGGAGAGATTAACATTTAACTCAGAGTTACAAAAGTAGCATTAACTCTGAGTGATAATTATTTATTTATATTTAAGGACAACCAACAAAATATACACACATACAATATTCTAATACATTCACAAAAAATACTCAAGTGCTATTTTAATAACAGATCGCCACCGCATGCATTTATAAAATAGGCTATCAACATTAATACTAGATATTTTTTTTTTTTATAAATTAACATAAAATAATAAAATATTTAATAGAAAAGTACAGATTAGTTATACAAATTAAATTCAAACAATAAAAGATTTAAATTTTAAATAATAGAGAAATTGTTATAATGTCAATACTATTGTCTAACTTGACCAGACTATTATAAGATTTATATGTGTTAACCTAGTTAACCAAGCTTGGCGCAAGAGCCTCAATGTTTCAAAGTTTCATAGCAAATAAGTCAAATCATTTCATTTTGCAAGTATATTAATTTAGGTAATCGATATACCTTTTGTAAACCATAACCTATCTAAATTATCGAGTTACTAGCTTAATTGTAAAACGGTTATTTGAATACCTAACGTGATTCCTTAAAGTAAAATAAAAATATTATTTACAATTTCATTCTAGGCTTGCTGAACTAGTTCTAAAACTTTACTGTTATAATAATCGTAACGAAATTAATTCATATGTACGAATATAATTGTACACACAACAAAAATGTTCGAGTATCAAGTACTTTTTTTAACTATATAAAATATCCAATTAATATTACCAAATACAGTCTTTGAGATTGTCTTTCTACTTTTTTTTTATTCAAATAGTGGAATTATCAAAAAATAATTATTAACAATCTAAAAAAAATAACGTAATAATAGTCTGTCGCGGCGACGTACTTGATCCCTAGACATTTTTGATGTGTGTATATTGCAATAAAATTTTGTTCAATAATTATTAAAATACGTCTTAAATCTACATTCACAACACTTTATTGGTTAGGCACATACGAATAGAACACAAGGAAGAAGTTAAAAGAAGTCATGCATGTCTAAAAAATGTTTGAGAATATGCAAGCAGCGCTCTTTCATATTATGATACCCTCCATTTCCTATACTCTATTCAACTTCTCAGACAAAAGGTAAACGAATCATAAAAAGCTTTTCATACGCATCTAAAATCTTTTTTATTAATAAAAGTGACATTAAAAACACCTAAAACTGTAGCTTCCTTGTATGAGTAGACATAATATACCTTCCTTGCAACAATAATTTGTCTCATAGTTCTAGAAACATTCGTTTTTTGTTTACATTTAGTCTTGTCTCAGAGGAAGTTGAATAGTAGCCCCACTTCGAATTATAAAGAATCCCTTTGTCATCGTTAAAAAAAACTCATACTTGCAAAATAGTTGGATAAACGTCATCAAAAACAATTCCAAACGTCAAGTTGATAGCATTAGCAGTTCTTGAGATATCCAGCTGTTGTGACAGAGTCGCACCATAAGGGTTTCTTTTACTATTTTGGTAGGGAATCCAAAAATTACTTAAATATTTGTCACCTCGACAGCACAAAACACTTCTTTGTTTCAAGCAGAAGGGCTTACTAGGTACTTCTCACTTCTTTCTTGTGTTTTGAATAGTAACTTTATTTATAAAGAACAGATTATTATTGACAGGTCTGTAACCCGCTTTACATTTGGCTGAATTTAGACAAGTGTAAAGGCATTTAGAAATTATAAACTTTACGTACGTCTTATGTTTTGGCGCGCACTGTTCATTGAAATAAAACAACTTTTACGGATTTCAAACGCGCTATATTTCCACGAACTAAGTTGTAATTGTCCGTATTTTTAGGTTTTTTAGGGGTTTTTTGATTTTCCCGACGTTTCGGCACCTTTACAGCTGCCGTGACCACGGCAGAAATAAAATATAGCGCGTTTGATATCCGTAAAAGTTGTTTTATTATAAACTTTAATTTAGTAATAAACTGTATCTGTTAATATCATAAGAAATCATTGTAAAATAGATAATTAGGAAGTGGTGAGTCATTCCCACCACAGGCTTCAACAAGGGAAGGTTCATCAAAAATTAAAATTGTAAAAACGATCTCTTTTTTTTTTATTCATACCGACTCAGACTGAGGCATTCAGTTTGTCAGAATTTAGTACAAACTTAAAATGTACTTAAAGGTGATTCCACACATACCAGTTACTGGAACGCAAACATCATGATGAGGATAGGCACGGCGATGACGCAGACCAGGTACACCGAGGTCCGAGGTTCGCATTCGGATATGATCACAAATTGCTCGTTCCATAATGAGTCGTTGTTGCGTAATGGCACTTCTAGGACTACCTGTGGACAATATTATATTATTTTATAAATAATGCTATCGTTATCATTATCCAATTATAAGAGGTCGCCATTAAAAAATAATCCTAAAAACTTAACCAGTTAAAAATCAATGTGAAAAGGTTTGTATGGGAAAATGTAATTGGAATTAATTTTTTATTGGGTAGGTATATTGAATATTTTTTTAATAGTGACCTAGGTATTTACTGTCTTAGATTGAGTGACATCACAAGTCCAGTCGGTCATGCTTAAATAAAATAAAAAAACATAACAAAATGATTATGATGAATGATTAAATTTTTAATCATTTTGGTATTACGTTAGTATGGGAGGTGCTGACCGGTCGCGGGCCTCTAAATACGACGCTCGAGATAATAAATTGTTGATCGCCCATACTGTTTTTAACCGACTTTCAAAAAGGAGGTGGTTCTCAATTACGTTGGTATGTTTTTTTTTATGTATCTACACCGATTACGCCTAGATTTTTGATCCGATTTACGTGATTCTTTTTTTTTTCGATGTGAAATTCAGTTTGGGATCATAGTTCTTATTTTACGAGCATTTTTGTTAACTTAGACGATGTAATTTTTATGATACTTTGTTACTTAATTATGTACCTACATGAAATCTAATCTAATCTAGAAAATTCATATTGCAGTTTATTAAACAACCTAATACAGTCACTAAAATGTAAAAAAAACTACGTTAAAAAAAACTTAAAAAAAAAAAAAACAAAAAAAGATTTTTTGTCTCCTTGCAGTTTTTTATCATTGCAGAAGTTGCTAAACAGCCATAATTCGCAGGTTGAGCGCGCTAACAACTGCGGTATCGCAAGCTTCTGACAGTGATCCTAGATAATAAATAACTTTCGTGGCCAACGAGTCACAATATTACTCGTTGGGAAAAATATTCCCATCGAATCACGGTGTTACTCGGTTGGAGGACAATTTATAAAAATTATTCCCACCAAGTCACCTCGAAGGTTTGAAATATTTTCAGTTGAAAGTATCAAGGTCGCATAGCTAACCAGGAGTTATTTTAGATGTTTTGAGAAGTTACTAAAAGTCCTGGTCCAGAGAGTAACAGGTTGAGAAGATTGTTTTAACAAACCTCTGCGAGGTGTGACTTAAATTGTTCTCCCAACGAGTAACACTGTGATTCGATTAGATTATTTTCCCAACGAATAACAGTGTGTGACGTTGTGGTGCGACTCGTTGGGAACAAACGAAAAATAATGAGATTGGAAGAAAATTATTTATTACTAGCGGCCGCTCGCGGTTTCACCCGCGTGGTACCCGTTCCCGTTGGAATATCGGGATGAAAAGTATCCTATGTTCATAACCGGGCTATCTACTATCTGTGTACCAAATTTCATCCAATTCCGTTCATTAGTTTTGGAGATTATTCAATGCAAAGAAACGAACAATCAAATCTCTCCTCTTTATAATATTAGTATAGGTTAAATAAAAGAACTGGCTGGAGCTGCATTATACGGTCTGTGCAAGGTTGTTTTGTTATTCAAATTAATCAATGCAAGCGATCAATCTCTGTAGACATGTTTTATACCGCGACTGAATCTTAAAAAGTAGCACAAAGCACGCAGATTTTGTAATTTTTGCAGTAAGCTAAATAGTAGTCGAGCGGTTAAATGTTAGAAAAAAATTTGAGCAGACGGGAAGTTGGAAGACATTTTTTTTAACTTTTATTTTTATATTTTGAGAAAGCTTAGGTACAGCCGGTTACAAAGTTGTAATAGTAGATTGTTTACCAAGGGCTGTATAACACCCATAACAGTCGAGTGTTTTGGCGCCCGAACGAAGTGAGGGCGCCGATAGTTCGAGACTGTTATAGGTCCATACACCCGAAGTAAACACTCTACTTTTCATTTTGAATACGAGGAAAGTAAAAACAAACAGAATATTAAAAAAAAAAATTGTTAGGTTTCTACGATTTTAATTATTTTAAAATGTAGGTAAATAAGCTGTATAGGCTTCTGTGCCTTTGCCTACATACCTTTGGTAAATAAAAGTCCAAAGAGATTACAGATATCGATTTGGCATGACACCCCCTATTCTTTTTTCAAATTTATTACAGCTCTAGGGCCGCCACATATCACTTTCAACCCGCATTTTAGGCAAGTTATGAGTTACTTTCAGAATATGAGACATGAAAAAATGTATGGAATGTGACCGTAGCAAAAAGTTCTGCAATAAAAAAAATAGGGAAACCAACAAAGTTTTTTTTTATATAGTTTCACTTCGTAGTAAAGTTTTATAATCTATCCTTTTCAGATTTTGTCGAAATTGATTGACTCATTAAAGACTTTTTGACACGCTTACGGCATGCAATGAATGACACTTGTTTTTACGTGCGTTTAATATGTAAATAAATCTTTATAATTTTTTGGAAAGATTCGATTGTTTCTTCGCATTGAATAAGCTCCAAAATTGATGGACGGATTTGGATGAAATTTGGTACAAAGATAGTAAATAGCCTGGTTATGAACATAGGCACCTTTTATCCCGATATTCCCACGGGAACGGGAACTACGCGGGTGAAATCGCAGACCGGCCGCTAGTATGTAAATATTTTTGTCATTAAACATTTTACGCTTATCTTCAAAGGACATATTCAAGTCACAACATGCTTTTACGACGTACATGTTACGTGTGTAACGATTACTGAAAAGAGCAATGCAATTAGAATTTTAATGTTTAGACAATAAGGTTGAATTTAAGGATAAAAGTTTAAGATTTCTGATAAGACAATGTCTTGCTATAAGGACACTGGCAAGGGCAAAGGTTTGGAACTGACCTAATTATAAATAATCCGGTGTCACCGGTTTTTTGTAGAGATCTCTGACAGGGTTCGATTCCCGGCGGGTACATTATACAGGGTGTTAAAAGACCCATACCGAAGCCGTGATATATGCGTAGTGTACATCAAACTAAATTAGATTATGTAAAAATATTTGTTGGGAAACGACTTTTATTTTTAGTAAAAAAATAATGGGTTTTATTTCGTACATGCAATGGAACGGGTGCGTGCAACAGCGTTTGCGTGTGTCTATAAAGTACAAGTAGTTGACTAAGGCCCCGTATCATTCAGTGGTTTTGATATTCATTGCGGTTTTGTTACTTTAAACGATAATCTTTAGAAAAAAAATATGATTTTAATGCTTAATAACTCCTTAACTATTAGTTTCCCAGGTTTGGCTCCATACAAGAAAATGATAGTCACGATTAGAAGAATACGTGGTTTTAGTTTTCGTTATGGATCTTATAACACCCTGTATAGGTACCGTGTTTTTTTCATTGCGCCCAAAATTAAGGGAAAGGTTAATTGTGTTACGTGCTTAGAAGAAAATTAACTTTTTAAGCTATTGTATAGCTTTCGATACGAATTTCGACGGTAGTACGCAAGTCTCGGTAGCTCAGTGGTTAGAACATTGGGCCGGATTTCCAAAGGTCGTGGTGGGTTCGAGTCCCATCTGAGAATTCACTTGTTCAATATTTTTCTATCATAAGAATGCAACTTTTGTTACCACTAAGTATATGTTGCCGGCAGTGAAGCAATAGCAAAATGTGTGTGCGCGCCCGGCGTCATAACGACTGTAGGTATGTTTAGACTGACAAAATCTTAGCGTTAAGTACTTAGTATACTTTATTTACCTTCTGGCTAGAGAATATGTCTAGGTTCAGGTCACACCTGGCAGTGCTGTTCCGGCACTCCCGGAGCGCGGTCCGAGCCACGTCGTACCTGGTCTTCTGAAGGTCGAAGCGTGCCTTGATGAAGTTGGTCTGAACCTCGTTCTCAGAGTTGAACACGAAGAAGTAATAGCCATTTGAAGGGACCCTGGAAGACGAGGAAGTTGGTAACAAGGTTTGCATGAAGTCGATAAGAACTTCATTAAAATCATCGTCATTGCAGCTATTTTTACCTCCCATAACGTACCGGCTGTGCTACGCCGTGGTCACAAGTAGACTGACTACGACTGACTGATTGAGTCTGCTTGTGACACAGCCAAAACCTCAAACTGTAAGTACATATGTACTTCATAATAAATGTCGCGTTATGAGTCCCGTTGCTCGGAACTATTACTTTAATGAAACGCGAAAGTTCATTCAATATCGGGATAAAAAGTATCCTATGTTCATAACCAAGCTATCCACTGTGTACCAAGTTTCATGTAAATCCGTTCAGTAGTATTTGAGTTAATTCGTTGCAAACAAACAAACAAACAAATATTTCCTCTTTATAATATTAGTATAGATAGAATCACCTGTAAGTTAGTGCATTTGCTTTCGCCGCAGAGAAACTTTCTCCCTCCGTTGCTCTGGAATGACATGAGCTATGAGGCGTTAGAGGCAGGTTGAGGATCAAACCCTCGCACTCCAGGAGTGCCTCCTCGCTGCTAGAGAAGGAAGACCAGAACTCTGAGTTGCTCATGTCGAAAGCTGTGGTCTCGTTCACTTGCTCGTGGTGTACTGCGTGACCGTCTGGTTGCAGACCCTGGGAAAAGCCATTGGATAATTGAATTTATTATATTCACAATGCAATTTTCTTATATATAAAATTAGTTCTTGAAGACAATATTTATAATCATCATCACCATCATCATCATCATCAGCCTGTGGACGTCCACTGCTGGACATAGGCCTCTCCTAGCTCACGCCTATTGTGGCGTTCATAAGAGGTTATTAGCCTACTGCTACCACGCTGGCCAGACGGGTTGGTAGAGGGTTTATTTCAAGTTTTCCTTCTCTCGTACAGGTGTTCAATGCGTCGAGCCTCTTAATCGACTCTTACGACATCCCAGGCATGTAAGGGAGTGGTGACACTTGTATTCTTAGGCCGTCACCACACGGCATATATTTATAATGGAAAAGTGCAATTCTACTAGATAAACTTCGTTCCACAATTATTTTATAGTGGTCTGACTGCGATAAAACTTTATTTTATTCCTAAAAATCTGTAAAAAAAAATCATAAACATTTTTATCTGTGTCCAGTAGTTGAAAAATAAAGCAGAAAGACATACAGCCCAAAAAAAGCTTATTTTAATAATCCGCAACCAGTTAGCCACTATGAGTCAATGTGTTGACTTGACAGTTATGATTGCATATAAAATATTTAAAAACAAAATTAAATTGCAACCAAAATTCAGTTAAATAAAAAAAAACACAACAATCAAATACAATTAAATCAAATAGAATGGGAATCTTAAATCAGATAATAAAAAACCCTTACTAATAAGAGTGACAACTTTTATGGGAGGGTTGATTAGTCACAAAGGGTTAATTTTTCAAACTTCCCATATATATCCGATTTGAATAAAAAAAAAATTACTTTTATAAATTTATTTATTTACCTCTTCTGCAGCATAGTCCCTGGCCTCGTCATCTTCGTTAAACTCCTTCTGCAGCTCGAACTGACCCAGCATCAGTTCTCTCTTGGCGCGGGCGTCTTCACGAGCCGTGCGTCGTTTTTCTGATAAAAAAAAACTCATTAAAATTCCAGATTTTTTGGAAGCAGACCAGCTTAAAATAATTATTCTTTACGAAGATATTTAATTAAGTGAATTCATTAAACAAAAATCTAGTACTTAAGCTATTTGTGTGTTTTTGCGTGGTTGAGTAACATTCAAAAACATTTTAACAACCAAACTTTCAAGTTCATAATTATGAAATAGCTACTCAGTTCATGCGGTGACAGGGTTAAGTCCATATAATTTTTCTAGACCTTAGTATAAACTACCTATTGGAAATAATCTTGGGTCTGGTCGCTAACTTTTTTTTTGTCCAGATTTTTTAACTCGAAATAGCTACTCAGTTCATGCGGTGACAGGGTTAAGTCCTTTTAATTTTTTTAGGCCTTTGTATGAACTACCTATTGGAAATAATCTTGGGTTTGGCCGCTCACTTTTTTTTGTCCAGATTTTTTTGACTTGAAATAGGAACTCAGTTCATACGGTGACAGGGTTAAGTCCATATAATTTTTCTTAGGCCTTTATATGAACTACCTATTGAAAATAATTTTGGGTCTGGCCGCTCACTTTTTTATCCAGATTTTTTTGACTTGAAATAGCTACTCAGTTCATGCGGTGACAGGGTTAAGTCCATATAATTTTTCTAGACCCTAGTATAAACTACCTATTGGAAATAATCTTAGGTCTGGCTGCCCAATATTATTTGTGTTTTTGACCAGAATGCCTTATTTTAAATAGCTTCTCAGTTCACGCGGTTACAGGGTTAAGTCCATATATATTTTTAGGTCTTAATATAAACTACCTATTAGAAATAATCTTGGGTCTGGCCGTTTTTTTTTTGGACCTAGTTTGTATGAAGATTGGCTGATGTCCTTTAATTTCTTTTCGTTATATTTTTGGGGAGCTACAAATAGCCGTTTTCCTTGTCGGTTAGTTGTAGGCATGGAATGGAACATTTCATGAAAAGCATGTGAAAAATCATATGATATGTTTTATGATTTTTGAATTTTTGCTTTTTTAATTTTTTTTGTGCTATTTTTGTACTTATGATAAATTTGAAATAGAAAAATATTGGAAAAAATCAACTCGGCCACAAGTGAATTCGCATGACATCATATGATATGATTTTTTTTATTCACACCTGCTCCTTCCCTTCACATCGACTACTACAATTTCACACTGTGAAAATCGCAGATCGCACCTCATTTTGTTTCATTGTTCAATCAAGCAATGTGACACATAATTTTTTTTTAAATATTCCTCCAGTTTCGTTAAAAAAAAATTGAAATAAAAAAATCAATTTTGCCCTGTCAGCCGGATTTTTTTACGCAGTTTTAAAATTTAAATTAAACGGCTAAAGATACATTTAAAATTGTTCTGCTTGATTTTACGTCATTAAATTTTTTCTGAAATTTCAGAAATAGTCGTTTTCATGCAAATTCAGTTTGAATTTTTGCCGTATAACCTGATAAACGAAGGAAAAGCATAAAAAAATATTTTCTAAAATTAAAAAATCTGTAACTTTTTTGGTTTATGAAGTAGGATAATACAGACACTAATCAAGACTAGCTATGCTAGTGCTAGTGGCTTGAATCTAAAAGAAAAATTAACCAATTCTGAGCTCAGTGGGAAAAGTTACAGCCAATTTAAATCTTGCCCAAATCCTTAACAACACGGAATCAAAAAATTTAAAGTTCAAATTTAAAAAGATCGGTCATTTGTAACATTTTCGAAAAACGGACTCCCGTAGTTAATTCAAAAATTATTCAAGATTAAAGTGCAGTTATCAGTTTTTTGTTGTACAGCTCACAGCCTGTGCAGCACGTACTCAATGTCCATGACGACAATTTTTTTTTTTTTGGAAACCGTATCTAAACATTTTGAGGGCAAAATTTCTGACATATTTTTTTTTGAAACTCGTCTAAAATAGTTGGTTTATCAGTTGCGACCGTCAAAGTGTCCAAAATCTATCTGGAAGTACCTACCTTGGGCCACGAACTTATTGAATGAACTAATAGTAATATCTCATTTAGATAAGCAGATATCTCTTACTACCTATACTTACATACGAATACACAATCAATAGCTAATACGAAATACGATAGTAATTCCTGCCTACATTTAAAGTTACACTAAACAAGGTATTTAGTTCCGAATCCTATTTTTTTTCATACCCGATCTTTTAACGGTTATTTTCTAGCAGCGTTAGTTTTATGAGATTTTTTATTTGGGTCGTAACTGGTGATACTTAACAAAAAAATGAGTACGTCTTTTCGACGATATATTATAATTTATAAGGTTGATATATTCGAAATAGTTTAATTAAATTGGTTTATGATTTGTAAGTGGTACTCGAAATTTCACCTTTTAGTTTTGTTGCTTAAAATAAGACTTGAATTTGTGTTTTATTTTCAGCCTTTTGAGTTTCAAACTAGCATACAATTATATTTTGCCACATTGTCGTGTCATTCGACCGTGTGGGTTTCGCTACATTGATTTTTCGCTCCAGCGTACCACGCTGAAATTTTTTCGCCACAACGTGTGTCGCTACAGCATCATTCGAAACTAAGTACGGGACCCAAATAAACAACATGTGTGATTCTAAGCTTGTGTGCTATAAAACTTCTACTTTAGGGATCCTTATATTTCGTAGCGTTTTTTTTTTATATTTTTAAAGGCTATAACGGAATTATAGTAAAGACGTTGAATTTCCAATTCATATTATTAATTTTCTATGTAAAAAAACGTAAATTTCTTGGAAAATGTAGAAGAAAATTATTAAAGTAACACCAAAGAAAAAATAATCATAAAATGCATTGCAAAGCAAAAAGGGCAAACAGAGATTTACTGAACTTGAAAGATTCATTTATTTGATGAATCCTTTCATTCTTTTTAGGTCATCTATAATTTATTACTTATTTGCTTTTTAATATTGATTTAATTTCTCAGAAAAAGTTTCTAGGTAAGCTTTTAACTAATACTTTGTTTTATAAATAAGGAAATGGCAATAAAAAAATACTTTAAAGTTAAAAAAAATCGTGACATCGATTCGTCTAATCATTCGAAAGGAGATTCGACAAGAAACTCGTCAACGGCTGTTTTTTCTCATTGTTTTAACTCGCCGTCTTGTCGCCTAATAAAACAACTGACTAACAAATTTATTTATTTATTTATTTATTTATTTATTTATTTATTTATTTATTTATTTATTTATTTATTTATTTATTTATTTATTTATTTATTTATTTATTTATTTATTTATTTAAATATTTATTTATTTATTTATTTATTTATTTATTTATTTATTTATTTATTTATTTATTTATTTATTTATTTATTTATTTATTTATTTATTTATTTATTTATTTATTTATTTATTTATTTATTTATTTATTTATTTATTTATTTATTTATTTATTTATTTATTTATTTATTTATTTATTTATTTATTTATTTATTTATTTATTTATTTATTTATTTATTTATTTGTAAGATAGGAAACTTAATCCGTCCCCTCACTACACTACACTCAGTATTAAGGTTTACCTCGTCTTTGCGGCCTGGTTTTCTCTTCATCAATGGCTTCCACTAAGATCTTCCTTAGTTTATCCAGCTCTTCATCACTTCCAGTCACAGCTGACATTATGTCTGATTTCGGGGTTTCTGATGTCTGCAAAAAAGACAAATAAAACAACGTAAGATGATGATTTAAAGGTTTATCTTTGGTCTGCAAAATTATTTTATTTTATTTTATTTTATTTTAATGTCCCGTTTTAGTTTTTATTTAAATAATTGTTGCATGTCATTGTCTTTATTTCTTTATTGTTGTTTATTTTATCATTACTGTTTTATAATTGTGTTTTTGTTATGTCTATTGTGTAGCTACTCACTCATTGGGCCCCGTCAGAATATTAGTGCTTCTGGGTTATTCTGACCATCAACGAATGACCCAGTAGTTAATTTTGCTGAGACGGGGCCTATTAGCAGCACACATTTTGTTTTGTTGTATTGTACTATGATTCTTGTTTTTTCTGTCTTAATTTATGTACCTACTTGTCTGAATGTATTTCTGTTTTCGTGTGTGTTGTTAATAAATGGTTTTCTATTCTATTCTATTCTAAAACCAATGATAAATATATGGTTTGATTTTTAAAAAGTTGGGTAATACTCAAAGCACTAATTAAATCGATCTATTTATCGGTTTATTAATATTTCAGAAATAAAAAATGTGATTTTCTTTCATAATGGCACATGTTAAGAGTTAAGGACACTAGTTCAATTTAACTAATGATAAAATAATTTTATTAACCTAGTTATTACAAAAAAGCTTACAACTTTCCTCAAAACTGGACTAACAAAAGAAAGAAGAACTAATTTGGTGTTCCAGTGCATTTGAAGAAAAAAAAAAATTATTACGTCACTAGCGGCCGCTCGCGGTTTCGCCCGCGTGGTTCCCGTTCCCGTGGGAATATCGGGATAATAAGTATTTTATGTTCATAACCAGGTTATCTACTACCTGTGTACCAAATTTCATCTAAATCCGTTCAGTAGTTTCGGAGCCTATTATGCAAACAAACAAACAAACAATCAAGTCTTTCCGCTTTATAATATTAGTATAGATGTCATGTAGTTAGTCTTTTGCAAGAAGTGATATTTGATGGCCCAATTAAAATCAAAAAGTTTTTACTATCATACAGTCGTCCGATCCGTTTCTATTAACGTTCTAACAGAAAAGTAACTCAGCTTTCTTATGTAAGTACCTATAGATAAGGAGTAAGTTAGTATTTAAACCGGATGTTACACAACAGTTAAGCAAAAAATAAGACAACAAAAGTTAAGATAGTACTTGTAAAGCTACCTATTGATATTTCTAGCATAGTGCTTTAGGCGATGTTAGGGTTATCAATTGCTAGTTAAGTCTATGTCTCACAGTTAGTTATTTTATTACAATATTTTTTACGAAACCTTTTATAAATGCTATGTGATTTAAGTTTTTTTGTTTCTCGTGATATTTGTTAAGGATTTTTTTTTAAACAAATTAAACCTTGTCTCCCAGCGTGGAAAGGAATTTCGATATCTTCTTCATTTATCCTAAGATGAAATTTTTAGGTAGGTTTTGGGATTTTTTCATAATTGTTCTTTTCATATGAAAACTTTACTGAAAATCATTAAAAGAAAACTTGATTTTTTTTCCTTCACATTAGTAAAAAAAAAAAGAAAATTATGTATCAAAAATGGAGACTTCGTCATTTATTTATTTTTGTTTTTTTACCCAGGAAAAGTCCTTTATATAACTGCGGTGCCTTTATTTATGTAAGAAACCAATTATTTTTACCATTATTTTTTTTGTTTATAATTTTTTTATCATATTAGTGACAACCTTGCGGCAGGCATCCGGCTGTGAAAGCTGTGGCATTTGTCTAGGGTCCAATGTTAATTTATAGAAAGTTTGTTAGGACAGGGGCAGTGCTTATGGGTACCTAGTGAAAATACCGAGCAGTTAACATATTTCGTTCTACAGAAAGTAGGTAGTATTAAGTATGGAAGACGAAAAATTTACCTTACTAATGTAGGTAAGCGTTATATATTTACCTACTGGACAACAAGTAACACTACGAGAAAACAGAGATTGTTAAATATACAATCACACCAATTTATCCCGAGGAGCCCGTGGCGCAATGTTTCGGGCGCTCGACCTGCGATTGTTGAGGTTAAGCAACTTTCGCAATGGTCGGTCACGGGATGGGTGACCAACAATTTACTATTTCGAGCTCCTTCGTGTTTCGGAAGGCACGGCAAGCCGTTGGTCCCGGTTGGCCACTCTCCTTATCCATCCATAAGGAAAGGACAAGGACTAGAACTACTGAATCTATTCAAAGTCGAAGTCAAAGACTTTGACTTTGAATAGACGAGTTACGAGAATACTTCCGGCTCAGTTGGTTGAAGTTTCGTTCTACAAGGCCCACACAATATTCGCTCGCGACCCACCAGTGGCACGACCAATCATGGACAGATTGGACAGGCCAATCAGTACAAGACTTTTTCATATCTACAGTAGACGCACTTTATTTTATGTTGTCGTTTGTACAGTTGACAGGACAACAAGTTTTTTTTCATGTCTCATATTCTGAAAGTAACTCATAACTTGCCTAAAATGCTGGTTGAAAGTGATATGTGGCGGCTCTAGGGCTGTAATAAATTTGAAAAAGAATAGGGGGTGTCATTTCAAATCGATATCTGTAATCTCTTTGGACTTTTATTTACCAAAGGTAGGTAGGCAAAGGCACAGAAGCCTATACAGCTTATTTTGCTACATTATAAAATAATTTTGTAACATTTTTCTTATTAAATATTTTTTTAGAATATTCTGTTTGTTTTTACTTTCCTCATATTCAAAATGAAAAGTAGAGTGTTTACTTCGGGTGTATGGACCCATAACAGTCTCGAACTATCGGCGCCCTCACTTCGTTCGGGCGCCAAAACACTCGACTGTTATGGGTGTCATACAGCCCTTGGTAAACAATCTACTATTTACACAGAACGGGGAAACGCTTAGTCTGCATTACCTACTTTGGTACAAGTTACTTTGGGACGGGACGACTAACTTTGGTAGGAACAAAGTTGTTTTGAGAAGAGATACTTTGGTACAAGTTACTTTGAAACAAAATGCCCTTTAAGTCGTCTACTGTACATAACTACGTCAGTTGATCTTGTCTCAGATTACAAATGGCTATGGAAGTAAAGTCAGGTCAAGTGCGAATCGTTTGCTCTGTTGATGAATGGGGCCTTACATTGCTGCAGTACTGATTTGTTGCATATGCCAGCTAGGGTTGTCACATTATTTGAAAACAAATAGTAGTAAAAGTAAATAGACATTTACGGTCGGTTTCAAAAACCTACCCTCAATAACAGATAAGCTTACAAGACCTTTGTTGCCTAGATATTTTTGTTAATTGCTAAGTAACGTAACCAAGATAGGGCTATCTCTTACTAGGGATAGATTATTGAAACTGGCTGTAAGTCGCTGAAAATTATACCGATGTTTAAACTAAAAAACGCAAAGGATTAATTTTGGGGATGACATTTAAGCATGAATTGAAAAATGTTCTGGAGACGTATTTTTGAATCATTCGAAATTCTCATGCGAACTTAATTCGCATACGAACTGAAATTCACCGACTTCCATTTTGTCGCATTTTTGAATCGCTCGAATACGGTGTTGCTGTTTTCAAAAAAACACCTTGACATTATTTTATTTTCGCAGAATATTCAAAAGTGGAAACTATAGTTTTTCAAAAACCGATACTGAATCGGACTTGAATCACGTGAAACGAAACGTTTATCAGATTATCCGTCATGTTAATGTCAATTTAAAAATGACATTAAGTGCTAAACGTCAAACTTTCTATCGATCGAATCAAAAAAGAGGGGAGTTCCACCCGAGTTCTTTTCGTAATAACACGTGTTGTGGGGTTCCTTTTTAACTCAATCCACTGTACAATATCTATATATTACAAAATATATTTACTTGACATTGGCAAAATTCGCGAATTTTATCGCGAGCACGCCATTAATTAAGAAAGCAGAAGAAAATCAAAAAAGAGTGGTCGGGAGTCGGAACCACTCGTTGCAGATTCGCATCCGGAAAGGAATTAAAAAAATACGGTTTTAGTGTTAGTACGGATCCAAATCTTGTGAATCCGTATGCGAATGGTTATTTAATTGCTTCAAAAATACGTCTCCTGCCCCCTTTCTCGACAATTAAGAACAATTTTTAAGACGATAGTCCGCGAGAAAAAAACACTTCTTATGCAGCATTATCTCGTCAAATTGCATTGCACCTTTGTAGTATCGAGGCTCGGAGCTAATTAAATAGAAAGACAGACATCGCGAATCTATTGTAGTTTTTGTTTTGTAGACTACGAAATCGTAAACAAGAGAAATAGGTAAATAAATAAATTAGTCAACGTAAAAATCAAAATAAACTAGATTTTAATTGTACTTTTGAATCAATATTTTTTTCCTACTAAAATATTAAAATACGTAAATAATTAAGTTTTTTCAAACATGCTTGGAAATGAGCATTATTTTGCCAACCTTCTTTGAGATAAATCGATATTGCTGTACTGGCCACATACATGCGAGCAGCGGCCGGCAATTGTTTTATGAAAATCCATATAATGTCGTGTTAAGCGGCCAAATAAATTACATAGTAAACTCATATCTGTCGTGTAATAATGGAACTATCTTTACTCCGAATTATGGCAAACAAGGAGCCTAACTTATCAAAGGTTTTATTTAAATTTCGAACTGGCTTGCAAATAGATAAAGCTGTTAAAAAAACAACAAATGAACATTTTAACACAGGAAAAAATATTGTTGTTCGTTTTCGATAAGTAGTTTTAATTTCCGCGCATTATTTGAGAAAAGTACTATACAAGCCTTGGCCACAACTAGGCATTGATGGACTTACGTAGCGTCTAATAGTACATTATTGCAAAGGCCGTGAAATAGGCAATTGCAGGTCGAGTATGAGTTTGAGTTTGAAGGCCGAGCCGTAGGCGAGGACTTCACTAATACGAGACAGGCAATTGCCATTTCCGCCGAGGTATATATAGTGCTTTTCTCAAAAGAATGCAGGGAAATAAAAAATACTTTTTATATTATACATTTTATTTAATTAATATTAAAAGTTACATTAGTCATATTGGGGCAATTACTAAAAGAAAATGTTATTGATTTCCCCGGTACATTTAAATAAAATAAAATTGTTGTAATATAGTGTAATATTTAGCGATTTGTTTTAGTTTCGCACGACTGCCATTTAGTACAAACAAAGTTAATACTTGGTCTGTCAGACGGTTCGAACTCCCAACTTTTGGCTGCCTAGGCCAATGCTCTTCCATTTTAGCAGAAGACTCATCGAATTTACAAGACTTAACTTTTTTCAATTAACTATTATTATTGAATACTTACGCATTTCCTCAATTTTGCAACATTCAAAAGAATCATCCATTACGCTATTAGAACACAATATCGGAGATATTCCTCACATTTCTTTCCTCGTCTTCCCATCCTAATGATGGGAAAGGGGTACCCCTGCCGAATAGTCGTACCTGATTGTACTCCACCCCCATGGTCTCGTGCAGCCTCACGAGTATCCTCTTTCCTCTGTCTCCTAACCCTTGGAGACGCTGGAAGACATCCTCGAAGATCTCCCGGGAAGTCTCCTGCTCAAGTGAGCTAGGTGTCTCCTGAAACAAACCAAAAGGTACTTAGTTTATTAACCTCCAGGTGCCTGAGACACCAATAATATTGATACATCTTCTTCTTATCGAGTGAGGATTAGTGGCCACCTCTGGTGTCAGAGTTTATCAAGCCGCCTATAAGGCCTCTGACTTGGCTTAATGACGGTAATCAAATGACAACAGCCGGGACCGACGGTTTAACGTGCCCTCCGAAGCACGGAAGCGCTCAGTTGTAATGACACTTTATGTTCACCCATACGATACCTGACCGTTCCGAGTTTTGCTTAACAAACGTGATCGAATACAACTTATACTCGTATTAATAATTCTTGTCTCGGAAATATCGTTGACAAGAATTGCGACCTAGTATTTATCGTGCAATAATTGACCTTATGTAGTCAACTATGCAATAAATGCCATTGTGATTGCTATGATGTCAGGCCGCATGTCGTACGATTGTTAAAAGTTATTGAGACGAAGGTTTTCGAGTCATAAGTGTTGATTGTTGATCTAATGAATGATAATTCTAGATTACGAATTAAGTGTTGACGTGGTTAGCTTTATTGTACTTCTTACCAGAAAAATCAGTCCCGTACTCGAAACAGCCTTCATCGTCATCGTCGTCATCATTTTTAATGTCGCCACCGCTGGGGCACTGGCTC
Source organism: Chrysoteuchia culmella (assembly GCA_910589605.1). Classification (NCBI taxonomy): domain Eukaryota; kingdom Metazoa; phylum Arthropoda; class Insecta; order Lepidoptera; family Crambidae; genus Chrysoteuchia; species Chrysoteuchia culmella. The sequence continues at coordinate 2,828,330 of OU342665.1, read as the reverse complement.
CTTATGGATGGATAAGGAGAACGGACCATGACCCTCCACGCGGTCCCAAAGCGGATTGGTGGGTTTTAACGTCTGCAAATGTAGCCGGGACCAACGGCTTAACGTGCCTTACGAAGCACGGAGGAGCTCGAGATAGTAAATTTATGGTCACCCATCCCGTGAACGACCATTGCGAAAGTTGCTTAACCTCAACAATCGCAGTCCGAGCGCGAGAACCACTGCGCCACGGGCTCCTCAAAACAGCCTCCTTCTCGAAACAGCCTCCATCACTAGGGACCTATTTGACCACGTAGGTTTTATTTATGTATTGTCTCTGGTTATGACTTTATACTAGTTGTTTCTAACAAAAGGGTCCTGTTTGTCATAAATTGATAATATTACCGCTTATTCATTTTAACATGATCAATGACACAAAACGTATTGTCTCCACCTCAACAGCATTTTTTGTAAAGATGATTTTAAATTTGACACGCTACGTGAATAAACCTCTTGGAGGGTGACCTGGGGACCCGTAACACAGATTATCCTTAACTGGGGGCCGAGGAGGGACCAGTTAATCAAAAATTATTGTCCTTATTTGATGCAATGATTATGTTTGTATGAGAAAACTAAAAACTTAACCGTCTCTGTGGTCCAGTGGTATAACCGCCGGTATCAGACCCAGGAGTCCCGGGTTCGATTTCCAGCGGGGGTACATAGCGTATTCGGTTTGGTCTGTGGTAGGACTTGTTGTAAGTTGGCCTGGCTAGCTACCACCATCTTATCTAAGTCTGACGCCATAACAACAATGGTTTCAGCATTGTTGTGTTCCGGCAGTTAAAGATAAGATAGCCAGTTCCGCAGTAATTGAGGATTCCGGGAGAGGCTCGCTTCCATCTTCAGCCTTATCAATACTTAACATCAGGTATGATGAAGGCTAAGAGACTCCCCGTTGCTCATAAAAAAATACTTTTATGGTTTTGAGATTTCGAGTACTTTCTCAAGTACTCAAAAGTTCAAAACCATAAAAGTATTTGAGCTTGAGCACTTGAGCACTAAAATGTGAGCTTGATATGCTCTTATCTGTGCAGTTACTAATTTTAGACATTCAATTAGTGCATAAAGACGCGACTGTGTTCTGCTAGAATTAGAGCTAGACACATAAATTGATATTAATTATCCTTTATTTATAGGCTATGAACGGATGCCTTGTCTATTTTTATGTATTCCGGGAAGTAATAAGGATAACGGACAGTTGAAAGTCATCCTGAAACCTTGAAATTTGTTAGTAAATCTTAGTTTGACTAATCTCCGAAACATTTATTTTCATACTCTTTTCTATTGGGTTCTTTTACAAAGTCGATTGTTCGAGTTCAAAGTTTCAAACCAATTCTGCTTATTATTCCAGAAATATAGCGCCTTGTAATAGTTTGTGGGATAGGCATGTGAATTGTGTTATCGAAATTACAATGTTTCGAGAAGTATCTTGATTTTCACGAAACATTCGTAACGTTTGTTACGAATGTTTCGTGAAAATGGCGAAACATTAACAAAAAAACATGTTGTAAACGTATAATTCGGCCACTGAAAGAATGCATTATTTGACAGCTCCGATCGAGAGCCATTGGACGTCCTCTTACCGGCCGCACTATATTTTACTACATGTTGACTTGTAAATGTGTTGCCAGTGGAAACGGGGGTGTAGAAACACAAAAAGATATCGTAGACTTTCAAACATCAGCTGTTTTTAAAGTGACAACGCATTATATTTTATCTGAAGTGAAATACATTATCAGAGCCATTGTTGCTAGCTAGATTGCCTTTTTAGATTATTATCTGACTAGTGTCTAAATTTGCAATTTAGTAGCTAATAATCTATTGGAAAAATACGAGTTTTTATTACAGTCGTTGATATCTAAAATTTCAGCTCGTTTGAGCTATTACATACATACATAATATACTTATAGGAGACTACATACTGTCTTACAGCTCAGTTGCACAAGACTGGTAGGCAGAGACTATGGACCACCACTTTGCTCTATCTAGACACAACTCCTTAGCCTCACATACATCTACAATACTTTAAATACATCTATCTTCTTTTATTCTTGCCACTTCGTGCCTTATTTTTTAGATTGTAACGACGATCAATCATTGAAGATTTACTGATCTAGGTATTTCAAATGGTTACAAAAATATATTCAACAAAAATATTCAGCACCAAATTCTTTGCCCTTATATTGAAAGCTTATACACACAGTCAGAGAGTGGATTTCCTTGCCTGCTTCTGTAAGTATTGTTTATTCCTACAATCCTGGTATATTTAAAGCTCGAGCAAATAGGTTTTTTCTAGGTAAGTTGGCTCCATCTTAGGCCTCTTCTTAATCTAACGATTCAGAATGATTCAGCTATACCTATGCATGCATTGCTTTACGTAGTTGATTTTGTGTGTGTGTTTTTTAACCGTGATTATTCGTGCTTCGTGTCAAATGAAAACTCATCTGCAGCATTGAACAACATTATTAACCGTAGAAATCGAGCGTTCTGCATTGCGAAAATAGATATATATTTTATATACCGGTATTCATACCCTACTACATACTTAGGGGATTATATAAAAATGGTACTGAAAAAACCGTGTCTTACCTGTCGCTGCGTTGTGTACTTCGTATTAACTTCTATGATTTGTCGTTTATCGATGTCATCTGCTGCAGTATTATCTTCAGTATTCTTTTCATGCACTATTTCTTTCTTATCTACTTTATTCTCTTCATTATTTTCTTTTTTCTCGTGATTCACAACTACATTTCTGTTTTCGTTGAGTGTTACTTTAAGATTTACGGATATGGGTACTGATGTAGTTGTGTCTGGGTTATTTTTAGGACTATTGTCTTCAGTTTTATCGATATCTGGAATGTTCATAAATTTGTTCAATTGTAATTTAAGATTGAAACCTAGTTAAGTAATAATACTTGACTTTTTTGGCTTATAATTGTTTACATGATACGATCAATAATAAAATAAGGGATGTTTAAAATAGTGCTTAGTCCTATTCCTTACTAATTCATCATATTTTTATAGTCTAAGAGTCTTCGAAATTTATGTCTTTTGGTTAATCTTACGTTTTTAATGAGTTTTTTATTTCAAACTTTGTATAGATTATTACTTTATTTATTTATTATATATTTTAACAGACTAGTTGTTTAATTGTCCGATAGTTTACAATATCAGATCTTGGCTATTTCTCCATTAATTTACCTATATATTGAATAATTTTGAGCATTATTGATCAGTTACCTCTAAAAGAGATCCATTTAATCTCATCCCTGTCGACGTTTGTATCCCTGTGGCGATGCAAGCTGGGCAGTGACATGAGATGGGAAGGTGGCTGGTAGTGCTTCATCAGCTCATCCTTGGCTGTCTGCCGAAGGGCGTGGAGACGCTCTAGGAGTTCACGGAGTTCCTGGTATAAAAAGTATGAATAGAAAAAAAACACAAAAATAGGTGGTCTTAAAGCGCTTACGCACTGCGTCAGAATCCGTGAAAAAACGGATCCAGAAAACTCGGGCAAAATACGGATATCGCTTACGCACTGCGATCCGAATCCGAGACGTAACTTCCTATTTTGTAGTGAACGGATAAGTTGGATCTTGACCTCCACTTACTTCCACCACCACGTAAAACAAAATGCAAATTTTTTATTGATTTCACAACACAAATTTCTTAAAAACAAAATCGCGAGTCGAGCCTTGTTTGTTTATTCGACTCGCGATTTTATACAGTTTAAAAAAAAAGTTTTTCAATCAATAAAAAAATATGCATAAATTATGTTCTCCGTGGTGGTGGACGTAAGTGGAATCCAGGATGCTAACTTATCCTTTCACGTATAGTGGCAAAATAAAGAAACAGTTTTTTCATACGGTCCATCATGGAGATTCACGGATGACGGAGAGAAGAAAACGAATGTTGTGCGTAAGCTTCCATACAAATACTTCTACGGCTATGATGGACCGTATTTTCACGAATCTGTTTTTTCACGGATTCGGAAGTAGTGCGTAGCGCTCTTATGCTTTTGCTATCTATAAAATTGTAGAACATACATAAAGTTCATTTTATTTTAAAGACGTTACTAAAGTAGCTTGACAGACCTGCAATACTTGTGGAATTGTTTGTGGAAATAAACGCAAGGCGTCTATTAAACGGTAGGTTTGCTGTCAGCTTTATTAATCACACTTTGCTGCATGAAGTGCGGGCATTTTTAGTCATGATGGCTGATCATGCAACCATCAGTACTGATGGAATTAAGTGACGGCCGTCTAATGGACGTCTAATAATAAAATAGTTTGAAAACATAATACATGTACTTTACAAAGTTATGAATAAGTCATGATTTCGTCGATATGAAATAAATAAAATAAATAAATAAATAATTGCATACAAACACACCAATTATCTAGTCCACGATAAGTTTCATTAAGAACTTGTGTTATGGTTACTAGATAACGGATAAACATACTTATATACTTTTTTTTTAATACATACATAATATACATATTAGACACCCAGACCAAGACAAATAGACATGTTCATGCACACAAATATTTGTCTTGTGCGGGGATCGAACCCGGCACCTCTGGCGCAGAAGGCAGGCTTAGTACCCCTGCGCCAAACAGGTCGTCGCAAATTTTAGAAAAGAGCTTTTTCCCGGATTTATTTTGTACAAAGTATTCAATAATATACCTTACTTAGCACATAATTATGTTACTTCCTGTTTCCCTACAAGTAATTTATTCTATCCATACCTTTGGGTCTTGTTCCGTGATGTCAACATTGGGGACAGCCTCTGGAGATGTGACGTTGGCTGTATGACTCGGGTCGTGGAAGCTCACACCAGCTTTATGACGCTTCATGGTTCCTGGAGAAATATGGCTACTTTTATGGGGCACTTTGTGTAAATATACGTAGTACGTAACAAAACAGTTAGGCGCATGACAGCGGAGACAATCTTAAAAAAAAAAAACAACGGGTTGCACTCCGAGTCTCGGAGAGTGCCGCAGAAGTGAAAACCGCATAAACGAAACAGCAGGAGCAGGCATACATTTTCGCCGCGCGTTGAAAAAGAGAGGGCGATATTACTTCTTCTCCTACGCCGCGCCGGCGGGCTACTCTCCCTCCGTCTTACGAATTTTCGATCAGGTCACGTGTCCTGAGGCGACTTTAACATTTTTTACCCATCCCAAAAATTTAAAACTCTGATGTGCACAGCGCCGCTAAAAATTTTTTCACTTCAATAAAAGACTAACTAAAAACCAAAATTTCAAGAAGGGGTTTCAATTACTGTAGCATTATGGTAAATTTTAAATAGAAAAATATTGGAAAAAATTAACTCGGCCACAAGTGAATTCTCAGACGGGAATCGAACCCGCGACCTTTGGAAATCCGGTCCAATGCTGTAGCACTAATTTATCAGATAATAGGAGAAGTGCGGTGATAGATGGTGCCAAAAGTGCAGAACCACATTCCTGTCATGCGCCTAATTGTCTTACTACACGACGTAGTAAATGAGAAGATGAAACGTGACAGTGGGGTAGGTAGATGATTATACGTCACTGACCTGTAATAAAAAAGTTAGACAACGAAGATCTCCATATCCTAAGTATAAAATTACAAATTAATTTAATGTGGAATAAAAACTTCTAATGTAGGTTATTAATTTGCATTACATCCACAACACCACTGTTAAACTATTTTGGCAGTGCTTTTGATAAAAACGACAACTTCGATACTTGAATTGCAACGTTTTCGATAGCTAGGAATAATTTCATTGTTTTTGTTAAAAAATAAACATTGTAGACAATATCCATGGTAGCATCACAGTCTATAAGTACCCACTATTATGTAACATGATGGTAGCTTGAATATCATTATAAATTGCAAATTTTAACCGACTTCAATAAAAGGAGGAGGTTCTCAATTCGACGGACTCTTGTTTATAGTTTCTTTTGACGAACTGTTTGGCGCAGGGGTACTAACCCCACCTTCTGCGCCAGAGGTCCCGGGTTCGATCCCCGGACAAGACAAATATTTGTGTGCATGAACATGTATGTATAATAAAAAAAGTATATAAGTATGTTTATCCGTTATCTAGTATCCATAACACAATTTCTTTATGATACTTAACGTGGGCTAGATAATTGGTGTGATTGTATGGAAATATTTATTTATTTATTTAAACATTTAAAGGTCACCTATCAATACCTATGTAGAATAAATTAAAATAATTATCATTGTTAAATGAAGTTAGTCTTTATGGGTACAATAAAATCTTAGACTTTTATGTTCGTAGTGACGGCCAACAGCTATAGTTTATATTATTATGGAGAGGCACGCGCTATTATAATAAAATAGTTCCGCAATATGTCTGCCGTCCCGCATGTCCAGCATATTGGCGGTACATGTATCAGGCGGGCAATTTTCGCGCTGAGATGATGTATCGAGCTCGACATAATCCAAACCTTAATTTCTTTATTAAAAACTAGAGGCCGAGCGCGGTTTCACCCGCGTGGTTCCCGTTCCCGTGGGAATTTTGGGATCATTTATAGCCTATGTTACTTCTTGGGGTCTAAGGATTCTCTATACCAAATTTCGTCAAAATCGGTTCAGTAGTTTTTGAGTTTATTCGTTACATACAAAAATACAAATCTTTCCTCTTTATAATATTAGTATAGATGTAAGTGAAATCTGTACTACTGTCAAAATCCTTTAATTTTCGACAATCCTATAACGACGAAGATTTTTTTCTATGAATTTTCAATACAGATTATGCTCACAACAAAACTTGGGCAGTCTTTACTCTCCAGCTGCACTTTTCATGTTCAGCCAACCCTACTAGGGATAAACCGTAACGCGTGAGTATATCGTCCCCTTAGTGATAAAACCGATTATCTGCACTTTTTTTTTTGCAAAATTTTGTTATAATAAATTCTCAAATTATTGTCAAGATGGCAAGGTAATATACACCTTAACACATAGTTAATCTGTATTGAAAATTTTGTTATAATAAATTCTCAAATTATTGTCAAGATGGCAAGGTAATATACACCATAACACATAGTTAAGGTGTATATTACCTTGCCATCTTGACAATAATTTGAGAATTTATTATAACAAAATCTTGACAATAATTTGAGAATTTATTATAACAAAATTTTGTAATATACACCTTAACTATGTGTTAAGGTGTATATTACCTTGCCATCTTGACAATAATTTGAGAATTTATTATAACAAAATTTTGTAATATACACCTTAACTATGTGTTAAGGTGTATATTACCTTGCCATCTTGACAATAATTTGAGAATTTATTATAACAAAATTTTGCAAAAAAAAAAGTGCAGATAATAGGTTTTACCACTAAGGGGACGATATATGTAATATGTTCAATTTATAGACCGTATTTTATTTCAATTACCTGACTAAAATAACTTATAAGGTTGGCAGTATCCATTATGCAGTATTATGAATAACTTTTATGAAAAACTTTAGCATGGAGCCAACAACGAAATCGCAAAAAAGGAAAATCAAATGTTCTACACATTTTGATCTAGAAGGTATTGCATTTTTGTAAGTTATTCGCATTTATTGATGGACACTACCCTAAGACCATCTGGTAATAAAAAATTACATTGTATAAGAACAGTACCTACCCGCCACTGAATCTATCATGTTTGCCAACTTACCGGGGTCATTAGCTTTCCCATCAAACTTCTTCAACTCCAGTATCTTCTCCTGCAGCAGGTCGTTGGAGATCAGCCCCAGCTTGTTGGCTTCCAGCAGCTCGTCCAGCTCTTCGGAGGAGTCGTCCCCGATGTAAGCGCACTCTTGCAGGTGTTTGTACCCTTTGATCATTATGAGGGAGGCGCCTGGCCATCTAGAGGAAATAAGAAGAAGCTGATCAGTGACCTTTTCTTTTATTTTTATGAACAACGTGGAGACTCTTAGCCTTTATCATACCTTATGTTAAGTACTGATAAGGCTGAAGATGGAAGCGAACCTCTCTCTGAATTATTAAATACTAAGGAACTGGCTATCTTATCTCTAACTGCCGGAACACAACAATGCTAAAAACATTGTTTTTATGGCGTCAGACTTAGATAAGATGGTAGATGCTAGCCAGGTGGACTTACAACAAGTACTAACCGAACCGAATACAACATGTACCCCCACTGGGAATCGAACCCGGGACCTCTGGCTGGGCCTGATACCTGTGGTTGTTACCAATAGACCACAGGGGCGGTTAAAGATTTGTTGCTTTAAACGAAGAAAGCATTACAGTATCTGTGGGAAACTAAGAAAAACCAGCAAAGTGCAAGTCAGACTCCCGAACGAAGGATTCCGTACCATTATCTATAAAACCGGCAAAAAACATCACGTTTCTTGAATGGGAGCGTAATTAAATATTTATTTTATGCTCTTTTCTAGTATTTGTTATTACAGCGTCAACAGAAATACATCATATGTAATAATTTCAACTAACTTTCACTTTTTAGCAAATAAATGAAAGCAAAAGCACGGTTCATGAGATACAGCCTGGTGACAGACGGACAGACCGACGGACGGACCGACGGACAGCGGAGTCTTAGTAATAGGGTCCCGTTTTACCCTTTGGGTACGGAACCCTAAAAAGCATGAGTTTACTTTAAAATAAGGATTCTCTTAAACACTGTACTAATGCAAAATACTCAGTATGAGAATAAGGTGATGATTTATGACTCCACTACCTACGGAGAAAAGTTTACAATTATATTTATTATATTATCTTACCAACATAAGTACCTGACGTTAAAGAAAATATAAACATATAAAGCTTTAGTTATTGCGTGTTCTATCTACTCACGGTCGATAGTGAGCGGGTTAGGTTGTATGGCGTTGGTGTAGTCCGTGGCGTAAACCGCTAGATGGCGGGGCGCTGATTTCATACAAAAATCGACGCGTTCACGATCAACCGCGAGTAGAAAAACTCGCACTAAGCACTCTGAAATAGCGTTTCTTTCTTCCGGAATTTCTCAACCCTTGAGGAACTGGCTATCTGATCTCTAACTAACCTTTCTGATATGCTAAGGTCACTTTTAAATTTGACGACTCTGTATGAAATAAAACAGGGAGAAAAAAACAGCCCTTGACGAGTTTCTTGCCGGTTCTTCTCGTTACAAGGTCTCCCGCCGTAGGGTTTGTGAACCGATGGCGTAGCTTCTTTGACATTCATAAGTGCTTGTAACAGCCTAGACTGAATAAATGATTTGACTTTGACTTAACTACCGAAAAGCATCAATGTTGTCACGTTATGCCAATAGACTGAAAAGATGGTGGTACATAGCCAGCGAACTGAGATCTTTGTGTTCTTACCTGACGCAAGTAGAAACTGTAACAGTAGATCCCTTCAGGAGGTAGAATCCCCAGTACTCCTTCATGTCATCCGCGAGTTCCAGCTCCCTGGTCATGGACACGGGGACCAACTCATCCATCAGCTCAGGGGGACCAGGGACCACGAACGCGTTGAAGGTGGTGTTCGATCTGACCACTTGTCTCTGAGGGAGAATGAAAATATTTTTTTTATGATTTTTAGGTTCTTAAATTTTTAGTGCAATTTTTTTGATTAATTAAGATTTTTTTTTTAATTGAGAAATATTGGAAAAAAAATATTCAGCCACCATAGAGCTAGTAGTACATTATAACTCAGTGTCGGCCACAAGTTATTCTCAGTGGTTATAGCAGTCGGCCGGATATACCTAAAGGTTGCAGGTTCGAGTTCTGTCTGAGAAGAACTTGTGGCCGGGTCGATTTTTTCCATATTTTTTTCTATTAAAAATGTATCAAAGTTATTACTGCTGATATGTACTGTGTACAGTCAAGAGCAACTACACGTATGTCAACACGTACAGAAAACATAATTTATATTTTTTAGGATTGGGAAAAAAATACTACCATCCAGATCTTCGTAATTGATATACTTAAACCTCATCCTAAATGCAACAAATACTTTACTGAAAACCGCATCGAAATTGGTTCAGCCAAACGCAAGATAATCGCGTACAAACATACATACAGGTCAAACTGAGAACCTTCTTTTTTGAAGTCGGTTAAAAATAGGTATGACCTGAGGATCTAAAAAGGGCGCTAAAGCCTTAAGCAATATTGCTACACCTACAATAAAATTCATTTATTTGTTTATTTTATATGGAATTGGCCTTTAGTAAGTTTTCTTGCCTTCAAACCTTCAAAAAATTAAAACCAAATTCTGCTACACTAACACTGACACATTCATTTAAATTGTTTATTTTCTATGGAGTTTAGATATATCTAATTGTTAGTTAATTCACTTATCAATAATACGTTAGCGTTCTTTTCCGCCCCTCTGTACCACTACGTCATCGACCAAGTCAAAATAATACTTAAACATTGTATTGTAATTGCATGGTAAACTTAAAAAAAATTGGTTTAAAAATGCAGACATGATTATTTTTTTTATTAAAACTCTGTGCTATATATCTTTTATCCTGAACTGCGACATCTGGCGGTCATGTGGTGTACTATAACTTACTGCAAAAGCATGGGAGAACCATAAAACAGCAAAGCTACGGATGCCGCAATATTTTATTTCATAAACTGTGCAATAGATGGCGGCACGACAAGAAAAAAATCTTTCAGATTATTGTAAGAGAAAATCATTTATTTACTCATCTGTGAATATAGAATTTATTATTTATATGGTGAAGAGGCATTTTATATAAATAATTTGTCTATTGTCATTGGTCTTCTCTACGTAGTCCATGGGTTAAAAAATATATCCCGTGTTTCACCAAAATATTATTTGATTACACCGTAGATTCTTGGTAGTATGAAAAATTAACTGGATTGTAAAAACTTTCTTCTTTTTCTTAAGTTGGTCAAAACTATGGCAGAATAATATAATATTAAGGTTTCCACTTTGCTATTAATATTTAATTCTGAAATTAGCCTCTTTGTGATATTATTTTATTTCTTTTCAATAATAATTTTCACCAACTTTTTCTTAGTTCATTCTTTACGATTAATTAGTGTTGCTTCAGATTGTGATTAAATTAAAAAAAATCATATCTATTGTTTTAGTTATAAACTAACTCTAGTAAATATTGGAAACCGTACGACCTTTGACAATAAATTAGTTCAAAGATAAGATTATGACTTCACAACAACAAACACAACTTTGTCTAGCCTAGCCAACAATATGTAACAAAATTATATTGTAAATTTGTAATTGATAACTTTACACGTGGCTACTATCAGTTTTCAATAAGTATTGTATTTATTTAGTACACCATATCAATACATCCACACTTTATTGAATTAGAAATGGCTTTGATTTAAAGCGGCAATTGTATATTGTAGTTTTGGTAAGTTAAATATTACCAAATGCACGTTTAATAACTAGTTGAGCAGTAAAAACTGAGCAGTAAACTAAAACGAAATGATTCGTAACAAATATTAAAATGGGCAGTTAAATAAATATTGGGCAGTAATATTACTGAATGGGCAGTTATACGTGTGCAGGGCAGTAAATAAATCGGAACTTAAAAAATTTCTTATTACTCCTTTCCTTCTGTTTTTTTTTTGTGTGTGTATTTATCTTCTATCTTGTGTGCATGGTCAATAAATGTTTGTTTGTTTCTTTCAAAGGTAAAAGGTGAAATGCTCGTACAGATTTGATTAAAATTTGATTAGATATAACTAACGCTATTACACCTCCTTATTACCTTGACTGGAGCAAGATGAAACAATTTAATTATACAGCTGGAATGGACTCCGGAAAAGAATATTGGCAGCCTTTTGTCGTAATTGAAATACAGATGAAAGTTATATGGTATTTCGTAGTTCATTGTAGGGACAACTGCGCTTTGGCCTACAGGTTCGGCTTACCGAATCTTAATCTTAATTCGAAAGCAACTTATCTATCAGTCTATTTGAATAAAAATATTTTGACTTTTACTTTAATGTACGACTGTGCGTGCAGGCAGTGGTCGCCGCGCACCCAATCTGTAAACGCGCCTTAAAGTTTTAATTGCGATCTACTCTTTGATTACCACACTGTGGTCAGCCAAATTTAGGATCCACATAATCCTACATTGATCAATCAGATTTTTATGCTGATTGCGACAGTACTACTTACGCTTCTCATCTGCATATCTCTCTAGTCCACTAACATTAATCGCTTCATACAGTGGTGGTTACATAATTAACGACACAAGCCGATTTTCATACAATCGAGGTAACTTTGGAGCCTTGGTTCTCTGCCAAGGATTGACCGTGCTGTGCTGTGATCCAGATTGCTAAACACACCCAACTGATCTGATTAACATTCTAATAGATGTATGGATATGATTGAAAAAAACGCGAAAATAGCATAAAATTTATGGAATTTCTTCTGAAACTGAAAACTCTGATCCTCACTACATCTTTTAGAATGATCATGCCCCCTTACTCTGATCGGAATCGAGTTCACATTTGGATCGAAACAACGTAAAAAAACTGTTATTTTGGTACTTTGAAAACGGTTGTTACGGTTTCCATAGTACAGACTGGATATTATACAGTGTGGGGCCTAGAAGCGGGGATAATATTAAAAACGGAGGCAATTGAATCATTATGGTCCCAACTAATTAAAACCAAATCAACACAGACACTTTGAAACAGAGATTTTAAGCTGTGGGAAGTAGCGGGGGTTGTTGCTATTCAAGGAGTTAAAGGTAAATTTTCTAATGGATAGTGATATCATGATGATAAAAAAACTTACCGCAAAAGTTATTTTATTGTCTCCTGTACCCACGATAAGTTCGCAACGTTAGTGATAATATCGTTTTGCAATTGAACACTCATTATGAATCGTAACTTTATAATCTTATTATGAGCAATGCATGGGTTTTGATTAACTGAAATCTTTTCAGAATAAATACTAATACTCTATTTTCAATATTTTTTCGCGGTTCTAGGCCCCACACGGTATAGCCATCTGGATTTTCTCCATTCACTCCCTGGATGATCATTATCAGATCACAGCTCGGTCAATCCTTGGCAGAGAACCAAGACTCCAAAACGACCTCTATTGTATGAAAATCGGGTAGTGCCGTTAATTATGTGATCTTCACTGTATGTTTTTCGGCGTAGGTCCTTTTTATTTAAATAAAAACAATGGGTTGTACTCTGGGAGTGCCGGCAGAAGTGAAAACCGCTTAAACGAAAATAACGATCAAAATCCACTATATCTTGACCACAACTTCATAAAAAGTCGATGAAAACGGAGACCAACTTGATTTGGCAGGTAAATCCATTAAAACTGACCTGGCATCAATATGAAAGTTGGTAGTAATGACAGATTTTTAAATAATGGTTGTTATTAACTAATATACGTAGATCTTTCAAGTGTGAGACTTCATGTAATTTGAAATAGGCCAACGGTAAATAGTCTTACGAATGGTAAATTTTAAATAGAAAAATATTGGAAAAAATTAACTCGGCCACAAGTGAAAGTGATTCTCAGACGGGAATCGAACCCGCGACCTTTGGAAATCCGGTCCAATGCTCTTGAGAATTCACTTGTAGCCGAGTTAATTTTTTCCAATATTTTTCTATTTAAAATTTACCATAAGTATAAAAATAGCATTGAAAAATGCAAAAATTACAAAATCATAAAATAGTCTTACGAATTTTCGATCAGGATCACGTGTACTGACACGTCTTTAAAAGTTTTTACCCATCCCAAAAATTTTAAACTCTGATGTGCACAACGCCGCTAAAGAAGTTTTCACTTCAAAAACATTTTATCATGGATTAAATTTATTACGATAGTAATAAAAGGCCGCAATCGATAAAAATATAATAATTTAGTCACTAGACCATAAGGCTGCACGTAATATAAGTTATTTGCTTTAAAAAAAAAACATTCGACCGATAGCGTTATCAGTATTCGTTATCGCTTGTCAGTCTTTGTATTACTTGTGATAACATACTTATTAAAATAAAATAGAACGAACCACTTATGTAACAACTTAAGAATTAATATTGTTCTTGTTCTCGTATGCCGATGACACGGCAATAGTGTTTACTGGTAAGACTAAACTAAACTAGACTAACTAGACTTTGGAGGACATTAAGCATTTTACTGAGGCAGGTTTGAGGAATATTGCGGATTGGTTAAGAGCACATCTTGTAACACTTAGCACGACGTAAACCCATTATATACATAAATAAATAAATTGCGTGTATTATTTAGATGTCATTAAGATGGAAGAGCGGGGCCTCCTGACACAAGTGTCTCTGGACACTTAATAGGTTGGTTCCACAGCCCCTTATGTAAGAGCAACGTACTTTGTTTATGAATAAAACATTTTTCATTTTCATTATATGTGTTACAGTAAATGTAAAGGATCTATCCAAATTTGAATATAAGGATCCATGCCTGTGGTGATGCTAGTAGTGTAACGAGCTCTTGCTTGTCCAAGTGTTTTTGTAACGTGCGGATTTACCTGCCAAATCAAGTTGGTCTCTGTTTTCATCAACTTTTTATGAAGTTGTGGTCAAGATATAGAAAAGAAAGAAAAATTATTTTATTGAGTCAACAAAAACAAGGACAATTAAACATATTATTAACATTAACACAAAAACATTGTCTCACAACGGTCCCGGCTCAGCATAATGCATGGTCTACGACCAGCGCTGATCTTCCGCCGGAACCGGTTTGTTGACCTCGCTACAAGTACACAGATAAACAAACAAAGTAACACAAAAAAGAACAATAAACATAACAATTAAAAAAATAAGAAAGGAAATAGTGGATTTTGATCGTTATTTTCGTTTAAGCGGTTTTCACTTTGCCGTTGTTTTTTGAAGTGAAAACTTCTTTAGCGGCGTTGTGCACATTAGAGTTTTAAATTTTTGGGATAGGTAATAAATGTTAAAGTCGCACACGTGACCCTAATCGAAAATTTGTAAGACCATTTACCATTGACTTTTCAAATTAAATAAAGTCTCACACTCGAAAGATGTACGTATATTTGTTGATACCGACCATTAAATAAAGATCTCTCATTACTACCAGCTTTCATATTGATGCCAGGTCAGATTTAATGGATTTACCTACCAAATCAAGTTGGTCTCAGTTCTCATCAACTTTTTATGAAGTTGTGGTCAAGATATAAGTAGTGGATTTTGATCGTTATTTTCGTTTAAGCGGTTTTCACTTCTGCCGGCACTCCCAGAGTGCAACCCGTTGATTTTTTTTGTGTGTTGACGCCTTTGAGCAAATGGCTCCAGCCTTTTTAGAATGTCACTTTTTATTTAACGTATTTTTGACACTATCATACGATTCAAAGTCATACTTTAAGCTAGGTACTCAGACCAAATTATACTATTTACTTTGAACCTAGGTACTGTTTATCTTCAAATATTGCTATAAACACGTAAGGTTTGAGCCAAACCGTTTTACAATCTCGAGGGTTCTACAAACTTACTTGGCACCATGTCGTTGATATTCTGCCGTCGATCAATCTCATGTCTGTCATGCTCATCGGGTACATCTGGCCGGAGAACACTCGGTATCTAAAAGTTGCAAGGAAAAATATTTCAATTTGTTTTCGTTGATTAAGGGATTTTTGTGCAAGATAATAAATCGACACCTGCATGGAAAAACATTGTAACTCAGTTTTTGGCAGTATTGAGTTAAGATGATATTCTTGCTGAGCAAAAATGCGGATATTTTTACGCTTATTATAGCATAAAATCACACTAATTATTTAGCCCACGTCAAGTTTCATGAAGAACTTGTGTTATGGATACTAGATAACGGATAAACATACTTATATACTTTTTTTTGCAAATACATACATAATATACATATTATTCACAAAGACCAAGACAAATAGACATGTTCATGCACACAAATATTTGTCTTATCCGGGGATCAAACCCGGGACGCAGAAGACAAGGTCGTCCAAACAGGGTCGTCATATAAGTTAACAACTTATTCTTAATGAAATAATGTTTTTTACTGTATTTCATTTCCTTTTAATATTACTTTTATGTAGTCGTAAAATCAATTTTTAATGTCAGGTTAACAGATAAACAGGTCAATACTCAATACATTTGATAAATATTAAACAAGAAAATATACTAGAAAAAAGCAACTAGTCTCATGTCCCCTGACGGGATGAGACTAGTTGCTTTTTTCTAGTATATTTTCTTGTTTAATATTTATCACATAAAAATAGCATTGTAAAATGCAAAATTAAAAAGTTATACTCAATACATTTATTGCATCCATAATGTTATAAAGATGTTACGTAAAAAAAGTACAAATTATGGACCCTGTCGGGTATCGCAATTTGAAAAAGAAGAAAGGAGGGACTTTTCCAATCATAAATAGATTTTAGGCCATTTACAAAAGTTAATACTACTTATTTAATTTCATTTTCTTTTATTTTATCGGAAAAGTATTCTTGAATATTGTAGTAACATTTTTGAACTAATAATTGTTTTAATTTAAAAAAAATATATATTATTAGCTATTTTCATTTCTTAAGTTCTCTGGAAGATTGTTGTAAATTTTGCCGGACATATTATAGGTACTTGATGAGCATATATTAAGGCGTGCAGTTGGAATCATTAACTTTTTTTTATGTCTCAAAGAGTAGTGAGTTTGTATTGCATCCCTTTTTGTGAATAAATTCTTATTTTTTCTAACACATTTACAGATTTCTAAAATGTATAAGCAGGGTAAAGTAAGAATTTTAAGGTTTTGGAAATGTGGTTTGCAGCTGTCTGTCTAGTCTATATTGATATACGGATAAGTTTTTTTTTAAAGGTAAACAAGGACAGTGCGTCTGTGCTGTTTCCCCACAGAATGATTCCGTAATGAGGTCGTCAAATCATCGTATCTAAATTCGTTATAGTTGAAAATCGATATAGAGTGAAAAACATCGTAAGTAAAGGTCAACTGCAGTTACTAAAATTGTATATTTAGTTCCATGTGATTTTTATGCTTGCCATGATTAAAAATTGTGTATCTCAGACATCGTCATCAGCCATTTTGAATGTCCCCACAGCTGCGGCACTGGCCTTCTTTATGGATAGATAGGAGATCTCAGATATTATTTTTCACACAATATTGATTGTATGTCTGAGTTACAATACCTTTTTACATAATATAATGTGGACGAATTTGATTGTAACTCACAAATACAAACATTAAGAAACAATAAATATATTCACTAGGCATAAAAAAAATCAAATTGTTTAGGTCTCATACCACTTTATTTTAAATGTTTATTTATTTATTTATTTAGGTGCACCAAAAGCATAACATGCACAACATTCATTGTTATAGTAAACTAATAGCTAGAGGCGCAGTTCTTACATGTATGCCAATAATAGGTATACGCAACATTGATTGAGTATGGATTTAAAATAAATATCAATATTCAAATGAAGAAATTAATTTTTTCTAGAAATAAATAAAATCTTTAGAAAAGAATGTTCAAGATCGATTGGCATTAGGACTTCTCCGTAATTGCTAAGATTTTTTTAAACCTTTGTCGTGCTTTCCTGAGAAATGTCTAAAACTGAGTTGCCATGTTCTTCCTTGCTGTGTCGAAATGTTAAAAATGCTTAGTATTCAGTAGCGCCTCATAATAAAATCTGAATCGTCAATATTTTTCAAGACTTTTTTAACTGACAAGAAGAACAGGCGCAATAATAATGCCAGCTTTTTAATCGAACAATGTATTTTTTTTATTTGATCACTTTTGTAATCATCCTCATTTTCATTTGTCATTGGCCCATAGATAAGGAGAGCGGGCAAGTGCGAATAGGTACCCATCTAGCAAGGACCAAAAGAAACTAGTAAGTTTGCAATTTGCCTGGGGGTCAATTCTGAAGTTTCCATCATCAGCCTGTGGACGTCCACTGCTGGACATAGGCCTCTCCTAGCTCACGCCTATTGTGGCGTTCATAGGAGGCTATTAGCCTACTGCTACCACGCTGGCCAGACGGGTTGGTAGAGGGTATGTTTCAAGTTTTCCTTCTCCCGCACAGGTGTTCAATGCGTCAAGCCTCTTAGTCGACTCTTACGACGTCCCAGGTATGTAAGGGAGTGGTGACACTTGTATGCTTAGGCCGTCACCACACGGCACTCATTCAATTCTGAAGTTTAAGCGTACTTAATCGTGTTACATACAATTTGTGTTTTTTTGCATTGTAGTACCAATAACTGTGTTCATGAGCACAACTTTGGAATTATGACATAAAGTTGCAGATTCGGGCCCCTGTATATGATATTGTTTGATCGTAGCATAGCTATTACCCGCTGTGCAATTTGGCAAATTGATGTTAGCTTTTAAGTTTCTTTACTGTATTCCTTACGGGGGTGACACAGTCCATGTGTGACGATACACTTTCCCAATAATGAAACAAAAAAATCATATGACGCCTTTCTTACCTCATATAAAGTGGCACAAAAATGAAGACGCTAGGCAGGAATATCAGCAGAGCCAGCAGCCTGCAGATTCTGATTGGCCCGCGGATGCACGAGCGGGCGGCGAGGTGGCTGCAGTGGCGATTCAGGTTAGGACGTGGAAGGGCCGCTGGGGAAACAAATAACCGTTAATAAAAAAAAAAGTTTGAAAAAACGGTAAGACCCGTTCCCTGTAGCTGATTTAGGGTGACGGATTTAAATAATGCTGCACTCGCCTTACGTTGCACTGCAATGCCACGTAAAGTAAAAAAAAAATACCATAATAAATAATCTAGTACCCTCGCTGGCGTCCCCTGAACACCCTAGCAAAGTTTCATCATAATCTGAATCTGAATCATGGTACGTACATCTTATGTTTTGGCGCGCACTGTTCATTGAAATAACACAACTTTTACTGATATCAAACGCGCTATATTTCCACGAACTAAGTTGTAATTGTCCGTATTTTTAGGTGTTTTAGGACAATTACAACTTAGTTCGTGGAAATATAGCGCGTTCGATGTACATAAAAGTTGTTTTATTTCACTGATTAAGGCGGTACCCTGACCGAAAGTGGCGCCGTGTTGAATTTTATTTAATATCATAATTCTAATTCACAATTTTAATAAAACTTTACGTGGAATTTTTAGAGCCCATAGTCTAGTATTTTTAGACGGTATCATTACATTCCTTCGTAGTCACTGCTAGAAGTAGATAGCAAAACTGCTAAAAGTGGCCGTTTTTGACACATTTGCTATCTACTTCTACGAATGACTATGACGAGATGTAGCGATACCTTCTAGAAATACAAGACAATGGGCTCTAAAAATTCCACGTTTAGTTTTACTAAAATTGTGAATAAGAATTACGATATTAAATAAAATTCAACGCGGCGCCACTTTCGGTCAGGGTACCGCCTTAATGGGTCCGGAGCACATAGAGGACAAACACACAAAGTTTATTTTTATTTATACAGCAGACTGGCGGCCGCCCGCGGTTTCACCCGCTTGGTCTCGTTCCCGTGGGAATATCGGGATAAAAAAATCCTAAGTTTTAATCCAGGATATCTACTATCTTTGTGTCAAATTTCATCCAAATCCGTTCAGTAGTTTTAGCGTGAAAGAGTAACAAACAAACTGACATACTTTCGTATATAATATTAAGTAGGATTACATTAGGGCATACTGACCTTCTAAAGGCACTAATTCTTGAGGATCCATGTTTGCTTTCACATTATATCACCAAATCACACCTCTACAAATAAAAAAAATCACTATTTAATAATATTTTACATTGACTTAGTACATCGCGATGAACATAACCAAGAATGGAACTGTAACTCGAGAAAATTGTTAGTAAATTCTTACTTTTTTAGCACACAATCTATCTTTAAACGTTTTCTAGAAATTTTATAATTTTTGACTCAATCTTTTTTTCGAAACGTCACCTTGTATCGAGAGCTATATGCCAAGTAAAAATGTGAGCGCAATAATAACTTATTGTTAACTTAAGTAAGTAAAATTTAGTCACTTAAGATAATGAGTATATTTCTCTTCCTAGAAAAACAGAATTAACTAATTGTCACACTAATTAGGAAATAAAATATTAACCGTTAAAATCCTAATTACCACGGTATTCGTCATGGCTTAAAATCATCAGTAAAGTGTGTATGGAGAACGTTTTCAAACTCCAAATGAAAGTGAAAGTAAAAAGTAAGGTAGCTAACGCACTACATCCGTTTTCCGTCATCCGATTTCTCTCCGTCATCAGTGAATCTCCATGACGGACCGTATGAACAAACTGTTCCCCTATTTTAACACTATACGTAAAAAGATAAGTTAGCATCCTGGATTCCACCACCACGGAGAACACAACTCATTTAAAAAAAATAAACAACGGGTTGCACTCTGGGAGTGCCGGCAGAAGTGAACACCGCTTAAACGAAAATAACGATCAAAATCCACTATATCTTGACCACAACTTCATAAAAAGTTGATGAAAACGGAGACCAACTTGATTTGGCAGGTGATCCATTAAAACTGACCTGGCATCAATATGAAAGTTAGTAGTAATGAGAGATCTTTATATAATGGTTCTCATTAAATTAACTAATATACGTAGATCTTTCAAGTGTGAGACTTTATGAAATTTGAAATAGGTCAACGGTAAATGGTCTTACGAATTTTCGATCAGGGTCACGTGTCCTGATGCGACTTTAATTTTTTTTATCCAACCCAATACAACTCTGATGTGCATAACGCCGCCGCTAAACAGTTTTCACTTAAAAAAAAAACAATCAATATCGCGAATCGAGTAAACATGGCTGATATAAAGTCAGTGTCTTGACTCGCGATTTTGTTGATTGTGACGTGAAATCAATGAAATTTCTGTCCGATTTTTTTAGGTCCGTTTTATCACGGATCGGACGAGACGCAGTGCGTAACCGCTCTAACTACTCCATTTTTTTCCCCACCTTCTGACTGGACATCTTGACAAGAAGAACGGGAGAGGCTCGCTTCCATCTTCAGACTTATCAATACTTAACATCAGGTATGATGAAGGCTAAGAGTCTCCCCGTCGTTAATAAAAAAAAAAAAAAAAAAAAACGAAAAGAAGTAATTTGTGCTTAAAACCAAGGAGCTCGTAATTTAATGGATAGTTCGTATAATAGTGAATTTGCAGTTTACCTCATAGATAGATTAGAACTTAATTTCAAAATTTCACAGACACACATAATATACACTGAAACACAAGATACCTGTGACAAATGTGTGTGTGTCGTAGCAACATAAAAAAGGCGACATGTTTGCGCCTAAAGGAAGCAAACCAACTGATTTTCAGCTACAACCCAGAATCTAAGCAAGAGAAGGATAAAAATAAATATTGAAAGCCTACAATGATTAGAGCAATAATAAAATTATTGAAACCTGCTTGGCTATAAAACTTACTATATAAACAATAGAAGAATTAAAAAGAACTTATTTAAATTACGAATATTGTTTAATATTGTTTCTTTGTTATAATACAAAACGTGATAAATATTAAACAAGAAAATATACTAGAAAAAAGCAACTAGTCTCATGTCGCCCTGACGGGATTCGAACCCGCATCCTTGGGAGTCCGGCCCAATGCACTAACCAATTATGCTACAGAGACCTAAAAAAATTGGTTAGTGCATTGGGCCGGACGTATAGTCCACTTGGCACCTCTGGAGAGACTGCAGCACCGCCCAGGGCTCTATAGAATCAAAGGAATTCTCATAGTCCACAAACGCCAAGCAAAGTGGCAGTTTACACTCCTCGGTCTTCTGTGTAACGCCGCAGCGTATGGATGTGGTCTATGGTGCTAAAGCCTTTTCGGAACCCAGCTTGTTCGGGAGGCTGGAAGTCGTCGAACCTGCGAGCGAGACGATTCGTAATGACTCTAGAAAACAACTTATTACTTATTACTACTACTTAACGGGTGGTAAGCTTACCTGTGGCTGGTAAGCCGATGGTGAAAAGGGGCAGGAGGAACAAGGTCGTGCAGTTCTCTCGCACTCACTCCAAAGTGAATCCTATAAAAGACCGATAAACATGAAACTTTGCGGCGGTGACTGAGGCTCTGAAGTTCCGCCGTGGCCAATGAGTATCCTCGCACGGTTTTCAATCGAATTTAGAAGCTCTATGATACTTAGTAGAACCATCCCACACGTGACAGCAGTACTCTATAGACAGCCGAATCTGCGCTTTGTATAAAAGGAGCAGATGATTCGGAGATAAGTATCGCTTAGCCTTAGAAAGGCCGCCTAGCCTTAGAGAGGACGCCCAGTTTCTTTGCAGCACGCTTCGCAATGGAGTCAATGTAAGAAAGAAAGAAAGATAAGAAAGAAAATGAATTTTATTGAGACAACAAATATGTACACGGACAATTATGAATAAATAAATAAATTCTTTATTGCTTCCAAACATAAGTAATTTGACAATTCATATTTTAACATAAGCATGGACTTATAAGGTTATATGAATATGTATTCTGCTGCCGAGCTAGGCATAAGCCTGTATTACGGCAAACAGCGCCGGTCACCTTGGAGCAAGATCATGTCGATACCTTGGGGCTCAAAGGGCGTAACCACCATTTTGGCCAAAATGAGTTTTAAATGCCATCTTATTCAGTTTTTTCTGCGCTATCGAACTGTATTTTTAAAGTTCTCAAATTCTGAAACATAACAACAAACAAAACAATCTGAAAACAATGGTGAATACGACCCCAAATTTCAAGGCTGTTAATGCAGATTTTTTTGTTGTGTGTATTTTGAATGTATTTTTGGACGTAAAAGCAATAATTATTAGGCATCATCAAAGTACTGGACGTAAACGACAATCTCAAATGAAATTGTAGGGCGTATATCCGTATGACTTAAAGCCATAAAGAATATATTTCATATATTTCATCATAGCTCATTCTATTATGTTAAGGTTTAGAGGGTGGAAAACGTTATCGCCGTTTGTATCGAGACCGTTTCTACACATTCCTCTTAAAAAGTTTAGTTATAACCCATGTTAAGGCCCTCCAAAACTAGGTTTAATTGTAAAGCCACAAACATTGCTGTAATGTGCCTAACATTTGACAAAGCTGTGAAGCTTTGCAGATTTTGTAGCTTAAGGTTAGTTAAACCTGTGTAGCAAATTCTTAAAAATAATAATTTAATTTATTACCTTATTCAGGACTAGCCAACAATCAAGATTGTTTTGCAATATGAAAAGGTTTAGTAGCCTTTTACTCTTATCTTCTGTCTAGTAACTAACTATAAAATACTAAATTTATTTTGTCATTACAAAAGTAAATAAAAACCTTCCCTAGTTATAAATATCAGAATAGAATACAAGCCTCTGATGGACTAAGGGTTGCCAAATTGTCCTATTCTACTAAAAACAGTTTTAAGTATTGTAATATAAACCCAAAAACTTGAATAACTAATAACAGAACGATAAAAACTACAGTTTTAATTTTAAAAGTTGGTGGTTACACTCTGCGTTACTAACGCAGCACTCATTTTATGGGGCATAAAAGACAGCGTTACTAACGCAGCAGTCATTTTATGGGGCACAAATGATTTTGTGGGGCGTATTCACCAGCTAACTTTTTAGTTACAAACAGTTCTTAAAATGTTATGTTTTAACATCATGCACCTCAAAAATTAACGACTTTTGGTGTAAGAATCATATTTATAGGATCAATAACAACAAAGTTGTGATAAATACAAAATTTAAATTTTAGTTTTTTGGCTCTCCTGAAAAGTCGTGTTTTTGGTGGTTACGCCTTTTGAGCCGCAAGGTATCGATGTGAGTCCAATTTAGATAAAAATTACTTTTAGTGTTAAACATTTTATACAGTTAACACAGAAAACATTGTCTCAAAACGGTCCCGGCTCAGCATAATGCATAGTCTATGACCAGCGCTGATCTTGAACCGGTTTTTTGACTCCGCACAAAGATGAACAAACAAAGTAACACAAAAAACAAGAATAAAGTACAAAGAGTATATAAAAAAAAAATGAGAAAGAAAACACCAAAAAAAACCAAACCGACAAAGAGTGTGTAAAGCACCATAATGTGTGTGCTAGAGGCCAGAGCCGGGGAAGCTATTGAAAAAAAATGGCTGAGGGAAAACTTTTCGGTTTTCCAAAGCCAAACAAAACTTTAGCCGAACTACAATTATTTAAAAGTTTTGCAAAACTTTGTAAAATACAAAACAAATTGCATGAAGTAAGTACGGTTACAGTTACACTTACAAGGAATAAATTGTGTCAAAGATACAATACAATGTTAGAAAATACAGGACCAAAATTAAAAGATGTACTCGCCAAAGTTCAGATTGGAAGACAGACGTACATCTTATGTTTTGGCGCGCACTGTTCATTGAAATAAAACAACTTTTACTGATATCAAACGCGCTATATTTCCACGAACTAAGTTGTAATTGTCCGAATTTTTTGTTTTTTTAGGGGTTTTTTGATTTTCCCGACATTTCGGCACCTTTACATCATCCGTCTTACGGCATAGCCACCTACCGAAACCAAACCTCCCTCGTGACGAATATCTCGCATTGAAGAACCTGCGAACTAAGCCAGAATTGACTATTCTCCGTGCAGATAAAGGTAACGCGACGGTTGTAATGTACACGTCAGATTACAACGAGAAAATACAACTCTTATTACTTATCAGATGAGAAAACATACAAACACGTCACAAGCGATCAGACCACCAAGATCCTTAAAAAGACTAGTGACCTCAACAAGGAACATTCAAAATCGTTGAATCTTGACGTCAATTTACTTATTCCTTCTTGCCCAAAGCCGCCAAAACTGTATGGATTACCGAAGATACACAAACCTGATGTTCCACTGCGTCCTATAGTCAGCCAAATCGACTCACCAACTTACAAATTGGCTCGACACGTAGCACACCACTAAGAGGCAGCACAACAGCATTTGTGAAGGATTCTTACCACTTCATCAGTGCGATACAACACCTAAATCTCGCCGATGATGAAATCATGGTCAGCTTTGATGTACAGTCTTTATTCACATGTTTACCAGTATAGGACTGCATCAATATTACTAGGAAGAGACTAGAAAACAACAATATGCCTGTGGAATATGCAGACCTACTTGAACACTGCCTAACATCAGGCTATCTCATGTGGAATGATGAATTCTATGTACAAGTTGATGGAGTAGCAATGGGTTCTCCTGTATCCCTCTTAGTCGCCGAAATTTTATGGAGGATTTCGAGGAGAAGGCGCTGGCTTCAGCACCAGTGTATCCCCGGTTCTACAAACGGTACGTAGATGACACTTTCACTGTACTACCTCCTAGAGATAGTGTTTCTGCTTTCCTTATCCATCTTAACTCTATTCATTCAAACATGTATAATATATCTTTCTCCTCCCAATGTCCTCCCAATGTGTGAACTGCCAGTAGAGTCTTTAGTTTTCTCTTTTCTTAGTAATAAAGAATTAAAACAATAATTAAATCAAAATATAAAATCAATAATAATTTGTGCCATAGTAAATGTCTAACCGTATCATAACGAAAATAAATTAACTTTTCGAGGGTAGACTTATAAGTAGCCAGTCATTCCGTGACCACGGCAGCTGTAAAGGTGCCGAAACGTCGGGAAAACCAAAAAACTCCTTAAAAACCTAAAAATACGGACAATTACAACTTAGTTCGTGGAAATATAGCGCGTTTGATATCCGTTAAAGTTGTTTTATTTCAATTGGAAGACAGGTTCAGGCCGAGAAGTTGCAGATTTTTGGTTATCGGCAAGGACCCTGGAAAGTCGGAGTCAGTTGGAAGGGACTTCGTTTTGCAGTGAATAAACAAGCCTGTGTTTTAGTGGCATTGAAACTGACAAGATTCTCTGACATCTGAGACGGCCTGAAGTGCCAGTTTCATATGCTCGACAAAGGGACTCTCGACAAATTCTAAATAAAGTAGCCTATATGTTTACCAGGCCTAGCAGCCACAATTACAAAAAGTTTTATTCAAATCCATTCAGTAGTTTGCGAGATTATCGTGTACAGACAAACATATAGCCTAAAAATTTAAAAATGGTCTCAACGTATCCTTTTTGGTAAATATATTCAATGTACAGAGTTTTTTATTTTACATTTTTATTTTTCACCCGCGTAGTTCCCGTTCCCGTGGGAATATAGGGATAAAAAGTATCTGTTTCTGTTTATCTAATTTCATCCAAATCCATTCAGTAGTTTCGGAGCCTATTCAATCCAAACAAACAAATAATCAAATCTTTCCTCTTTATAATATTAGTATAGAATATGTATACCTATATCATATCATACCTACTACCTTGTTGTAGAAAATTAATTATCTATCTGACTCATGCATTCATACAGTATTGTACGTCTGCAATGCAACTATAGAGCAACTGCATGCGGTTATTGCTCTAAAAAAAGTTTAAAGACAGGGCATTGCTGATGTGTAAATGATCTTTGGTAATTTTGATTTACAGTTGAATAGATAATTATCAGTGCCGTGTGGTGACGGCCTAAGAATACAAGTGTCACCACTCCCTTACATGCCTAGGATGTCGTAAGAGACGACTAAGAGGCTCGACGCATTGAACACCTGTGCGAGAGAAGGAAAACTTGGCGTGAGCTAGGAGAGGCATATGTCCAGCAGTGGACGTCCACAGACTGATGATGATGAGATAATTATCATAGAAGTCGTTTTCTGTCCACGACTTCGGTCACGTGGATTTAACTTATATCGCGCTTTATGAAGCTCAATGTCACTTTCTTTTAATAGACTTTAGATGCGTGTTTAAGGCGCTACTCGGAAAAAGTATGGACTTTTTGATATAAAACTATAGCACGGTTACAGTTGTTACAAATCTGGTAATAACATATATATTTCTTCATACCTTTATCTAGATTCGTATAGTTTCAAAAACACGATTTTATGATTTTGCCTCGACACTTTTTCAGAACGCGCCAAAACATAAGATGTACGTAAGTTGGTAAAGTTTGCGTGAATTTACCTAGAAAGCGAGTGTCAATAAAATTAATGTAAAAAACATTATTGAGTTAATTTTATTTTACTATCTGACCAAGACAATTAGGCGCATGACAGCTGAGAGAAACTTAAAAAAATCTAACTAAAAACCAAAATTTCAAGAAGTGGTAATCAATCAGTTAATCAACTGTAGCGCCAATAAATCATATAACAAGAGAAATACGGTGATAGAAGTGGGCTGCAGGTGCCTAAAGTGTATAACTGCATTCCTGTCATGCGTCTAATTTACATACATACATACATAGGTATTGTTTAAATTATATTATTGTTGGTTTATAACCAATAAAATAATGTAAACATTATGTAAGTTGGAAAAAGAGAATAATAAAATTAAAACAGTAGAGCCAAACCCAATTGGGAAAATTTGCTACCAACTGGTTATCAGTAACAGCTGACTGCCTGATGATGTACCTGCTTCATTATGTTTAGTAGTCTACTTATCTAAGACTTCCATCACATTATGTCAGAATTATCTTCTAAATGAAGGTTTAAGAGGTATTTATCTATATTATCGATGGAATAGAAAGTGGGTGTAGAGATTATTAACATCAAAGGTTCATGAAGTAATCGCATGAATTTGGATGTAAGCGACGTTTAGACAAGCAATATGTGGTTTGAACTTTTTTGTATGGCAGCGTGCTTCGTCTCAGCCCGCAGTATGAGGCGCCATTTTGATTATTTTAAATGAACAGGGAACACACATAGGAACCATAAATGTTATGTTATGATATATAATGTCCTAAAGGGTCACGTTAAGCAGTAATTTTTTTTATGAATGACGGGAGACTCTTAGCCTTCGTCATACCTGATGTTAAGTATTGATAAGGCTGAAGATAGAAGCGAGCCTCTCCCGGAATCCTCAGCCACTGAGGAACTGGCTATCTTATCTCGAACTGCCGTAACACAACAATGCTGAAAACATTATTGTTATGGCGTCAGGCTTAGATAAGATGGTGGTAGCTAGCCAGGCGGGCTTACAACAAGTCCTACCACCAACCAAACTGAATACAATATGTACCCCCGCTGGGAATCGAACCCGGGAATGGGTCTGATAATATTAATAATATTGGTCTAGTGGTTGTACCACTAGACCATTATTATTAGTAAGAGTTAAAAATGATTAATGCCGACCCTAGATTTCATCTTTGTATCTTTAACTTCAATTATCTCACTACTCGTATTAAGGGCACTACTCGTATATTAAACGATTTTTTTTGGTTATCTATACGTTTCCTTTCCGTTAATACTTATGAATTTTATCGTGCTACGCCATATTAAAAAAAAAAACAAAATGGCGGACCCTGGACGAGGCCAAAAGTACCCCATTTGTAGAAATTGGTTTTGCAAGCTGTTAACTTACCACTGAGTAAATAAGTATGACAAATAGTTTGATAAATAGTTAAATAGTTTTGGCAGAATCCTTGATTTAGTATTCTCTAATATTCCAATCAGCGTAACTGACTGCAGTAGCGATCCACTGGTGCCAATTGACAACCACCATGGTGCCTTAAATCTTAGTGTTCCTCGTTTGAATAATAAATTACTCAACTCTGCGCCGCGTACAAAATTTATGTTTCAACGAGGTGACTACAATTTAATAAATAAGGGAATTTGTGACATTGATTGGGACATGGAGTTTTTATGCCGGAACTTGGATGAGTCAGTTGATTTCTTTTATTTTACTGTCAATGAGCTTATAAAAAATCATATACCGAGTAAGCTGGTTTTGGATAATACGTATCCATCATGGTACACTGCGCCGTTGAAAAAGCTTCTCAAAGAAAAAGATAAATACTTACGCAAGTTTAATACATACGGCAATAAAGCTGACGAATATTCCTACAAGTTACTTCGTGAGAGATTTAAGATGTTAGAAAGTACTTGCTACACCACCCATATGCAATCAGTTGAGGCTTCAATAAGGAAAGACCCTAAGCGTTTTTGGTCTCATACTAAAACTAGATCCAAGTCTTCAGGGTTGCCTCGTAGTCTTAAATATAATTCCGTTGAATATAGCGACGGCGAGTCAATCTGTCATGCATTTTCAAACTTTTTCAAATCGTCCTTTCTCGATAATAATCAGTCGCGAGCACCTAGAATAGACGAACTCTTATGTCGTAACACCACAGATATTTCTTCTGTTACTATATGTGAGAAGGAGGTGCGTCGTTTACTACGAAGTCTGGACCCATCTAAGTCTGCTGGCCCTGATAAATTGCCATCTATTTTTCTCATCAACTGCTGTGAAACTCTTGCAAGACCTTTAACACTCCTATTCAAAAAATCTGTTGATCAATGTCATGTTCCTGACATCTGGAAACGCGCTTTTATCACCCCTGTCCACAAGAAAGGCCCTAGGTCAGAGGTAGTGAATTATAGACCTATCTCTAAGCTGTGTATTGTGGCCAAAATCTTAGAGAAAATAGTCCATAGTCAGGTCTATTCAGCTCTCTCTCCTAGTTTCAGCCGATTTCAGCATGGCTTCTTGAAGAGACGCTCTACGGTTTCCAACTTGGTCTTACTAAATGAATACCTTACAGCAGCGATGGATGAAAGATGCCAAGTTGACGTCATCTACACCGATTACAGTAAAGCATTTGATCGTATTCCGCATTGTATCCTTATTGACAAGCTTAGACTAATCGGTATACATGGAAACTTGTTGCGTTGGTTTGCGTCATATGTTGAAAATCGTTGCCAAGCTGTTGTGACCAACAACTACATCTCTAGTTGGGTTCCAGTCCCAAGTGGCGTTCCGCAAGGTTCGTTGCTCGGTCCTTTGATGTTTATCATTTTCATAAATGATATCGACATCTGCTTCCAAACAGCGAATCTTCTCTGCTTCGCGGATGATATGAAGGTATTTGCCAGGATTCGTTGCCAAGCTGATGCTGATTCATTGCAACAGGACCTAAAGCGACTGGAAACATACTGTATTAATAATAAATTAGACCTCAACACTGCTAAATGCACAGTCATATCTTTCAGTCGTAAGAAGAATATAATTCAGTTCGATTATACTCTTGAACAACAGTGCCTTCAGCGCGTATACTCGATGCGAGACCTTGGCGTGACGCATGATTCAAAGTTACTCTTTGATGAGCATGTGAACGGCATAGTTTCTAAAGCCACAAAAATGCTCGGATTTTTAATACGAAATTGCAAGGATTTCACAGATGTTAAAACGTTTAAGATACTATACTGTTCACTTGTACGCAGTAACTTGGAATATGCTTCACAGATTTGGAACCCCAGATACGCTGTATACATTAATAGGCTTGAGAATATCCAGAAGAAGTTTATAAGATATATTTGTTACCGTACTAAAATACATTATGATTCCAGCGAGTATAATAAACTTTGTGTAAAACATCATCTCATTTCATTAGAAAATCGTAGACTTATAGCGGATATAACCTACCTAATCAAAATTACATCAGGTGTTATTGATTGTCCCGAGCTTCTCTCTCTTTTAAATTTTAATGTTCCAAAAAAAACTCTCCGTCATTTTAATGCGTTCTACATCCCTCATTCCAATACCAACTATAGGCAAAACTCTTTTATACTACGTGCGAGCAAGTGTTTCAATGCGTTGAGCGAAAAACTTGATATAGATCCATTTAATTCTAGCTGTAACAGTATTAGACGTAACCTTACAAAATTGTTAGCCATCGAGTACTAATTACTTTTTCTGTTATTATTAAGTCACCACGGTGACTCGTGATGTTAATTGTTTTTAGTAATATATATATATATATATTTTTGTTGCATCCCTAGATGTAAATCCAATATGCATGTTCAAAATTGTTAACTGTCTGTGTTTAGTTGTGTGAATCTGTAATTGGTTTAATGTTGCTAGTTTAAATGTTATCCATATTTTGTTAACTGTTGATTCGCCTGTAAAATAAAAATAAAAAATAAAATAAAAATAAAATAAAACAAACTAACTTCTGCAACTTTTCGATTTGCGGCCCTTGCTGCAAGTTATTTATACACCAAAGTAATGTGATGTAAACGGACCAGCAAGTTAGCGCTCTCTCAAGAAATTGCAGGAAGATCTAAACCTTGCTACAATAATTGTATTGTAGCAAAGTTTAGACTAGCAAGTTCTTCCTGCAAGTGGAGCTCGGTGGCGCAGTGGTTCGCGCAACTTTCGCAATGGTCGGTCTCGGGATGGGTGACCAAAAATTAGTTAAGTACCTCGGTGTTTCGAAAGGCATTAAGTCGTTGTTGGTCCCGGCTGTATTTCGAAGTCGTTAAAACCCTTTAGTCCGCATTGGGCCTGCGTAGTGGGTCATAGCCCACTCTACTTATCTATCCATAAGTAGGGCCATTGCCCAAGCAGTGGGGCCGTTAAAATGGAGATGATGAGGAGGAGGACGCCTATGTAAGGACTATGCAAGTAAAATTGATAGGATAGAGATAGATAAGATCTTGCAGACAGCTCCAAGGTTTAACTTATCGCTGTCTAAATTTTCAATGGAAAAAAAAGTAACTGAATGTGGTTAGAAAACAGTGTTACTTTCGTATTTATGGTATTAATACATAGGGCGGGCGGTGACTCTAGCATGTTTTTTGTAAGAAAGCTCAGAATTTTAGTTTCATATCAATTGGATGACCGAACCGACGGTCGATGACGATCTGTCTGGCGTAGAGGTACGTAGCCAGCCTTCTACGCAGATAGTCCCGACTTCGATCGCCGGACAAGATAAATATTTGTGTGCATGAACATGTCTATTTATCTTGGTCAGGGTGTTTATTATGTGTATGTATGTATTTACATAAATTCATAAACTTAAGCATGTTTATCCGTTATCTCATGCAAGGAAACCTTGGGATAGATGATTGGTGTTTGTATGAAAATTATAAATTACAATTAAGTATTCATATTATATAATTTTTAGTCATATATCTTTTATTTCCTGTCGTTCTGAAATCGTGCCGCGTCGTCCAGTAATCGTGAGTGTTTGTCAACATCATGTTATCACGCTATGCTGCCGTGATAATGTCAATGATCCACAATCTATACTCTACCAGCGATTGCTTACGTGAATAAATTGACATTAAGACAACCTGTCAAAACTTTCAACAGTCAAATGGTTTAAAGCAGTTTTTTTTAGTTGGTCGAGGTTCGTGTCTCTCTGCATTTATTCAGTACTAGTGGCTCCCGTTCCTGTAGAAATATCGGGATAAGAAGTACCCTATGTTTTAATCCAGGATTGGTAACATCCTACAGTTTATAACAAAACTAGCTTCCGCCGCAACTTCGTGGGAATTCGAGAGAATCCTTAAGGAACCTTTAATTATCATTTATTTTTACTTAACCGCCTGTGTGGTCTAGTGGGAGCACCCTTATGTATCAGGAGGCCTACTCAACTAAGATACGGGCCCCCGTCCGTAAGTTTCCCGAAACAACGGATGGAGCCTACTCTCTATTGATTTCGGAGTTTTGGACAAACGGCACAAACACATTGGGAGTAGGGACAATGTCAAAACGTATTCTCATTCATTCTTAGTTCGGGTCTCCAAACTAATAAGCTGTCCGTAGGTGATACGGAGCTGTAGGAAACGTCCGTAACTAAGGCCGAAACTACTGGTTTCGTGTTTAGACCTCCAGGTACAGAGGTCCCGATTTCGACTCCCAGGGGGTGTACTACATTTTCGTATAAGTCCGCCTGGCTTGCTACCATCTTATCTACTCGTAAGGCTATTGCGGTAGCAACAATGCTTTCAGTGTTGTTGTGTTCCGTCTGACGACCTGTTTGGCGCAGGGGTACTAACCCCACCTTCTGCGCCAGAGGTCCCGGGTTCGATCCCCGGACAAGACAAATATTTGAGTACATGAACATGTCTATTTGTCTTGGTCTGGGTGTTTAATATGTATATTATGTGTGTATTTACAAAAAAAAAAAATATATATATAAGTATGTTTATCCGTTATCTAGTATCCATAACACAAGTTCTTCATGATGCTTAACATGGGCTAGATAATTGGTGTGATTGTATGGAAATATTTATTTATATTTATAAGTTAAAAATTATATGGTAGCAGTTCCTCAGTGGTTGAGAATTCCGGAAAAAAGTGCGATCACCACCTTCAGCTTTATCATTCCTTATTGCCATTAGAATCTGATGATGACGGCTAAGTGTTTCCCCGTTGTAGACTAAAAACTTAAGAGATCAATATATAATATAAATATCTATTTTTAATATTGAAAGTCCTGGTAATTATACTTATTTTCTTTTTTTTATAATAAATATAATAATAACTGGGCATTTGACCACCATCGTGCTTAATAAACAGAATGTGGTCTAAGGTGTTGCATGCTTGCCCAGGAAATACCTATTCACTCTCGCCTTGAAGAGGCCCAGGTTGTAGGAATCGGGGAACACATGAGCAGGCAGCGCATTCCATTCTTTAGCGGTTCGCATAAGAAATGTGTCAGCGAAGCGCTGGGTACGGACCATTGGAATGTCAATGACGTACGGGTGGTAAGCTAACCTGCGTCTGGTACCCCGATGGTGGAAAGGGGCTGGAGGAGCAAGTTCGTGCAGTTCTCTCGCACACTCTCCAAAGTGTATCCTATAAAAGTATCTACTAAGCATGGCGCATACATCGATTATTTTTCATCTATATTTCGATTATTTTATATCTTTATGTGTAACCTATAGTGGCCACTAATCCTCATACGACAAGAAGAAGATTTCCCTCTGTACGATTTAGAGTTTCTTCACGTTGTCATCTCAACGTTAATATTTTTTAGGCAAAACTTCTTTCAGTACTAAATTTTAACATGCTCCTTCAACGGCCAGTTACAATAATCCATCCCTAGTAAGTGATTGGCATATTTTGGATTTGTAACTTAGCAACCGCTGTTACTTTGGTCTGATTAAAAAAATCTAGGCAAGAAAGCTCTAGTACCTAAGCCTATTTCTACTGACGATAGGTAATTGAAACTGACCGTTAGCCTCTTTCTTATGTTCTGTGGGGTTTCCCCTGTATAGATGAGGGGAACCACCCGACTGTAGTTCACGATAGGTGTGTAGTATGAAAAGATTCCTCAACAACTTCCTCAAAATCCACCAACAGAACTTAAAACCACCTAGCAACAAATTTCGTCGCTGTCATGACTGTCATATTTTCATACTGTATGACAGTCATGATAGCGACGAAACTGGAAACTGAAACGATTTTAGTTAGTTTATATAAGTATTTATACAATACTGTGGATAGTTAAAGTCATAAATCAAATTAATGTAGTTTAAGGTGGAACGATTAAGTTACAAAAAGCTGAACGGTCGTTAGATGGCGCTACTTTCGCTATTTAGTAGTTTTTATTTATTTGTTAATTGTTCTTTGTATCTTTTTAACTCAAAATACTATAAGCGCATTCTATAAATAATTATTGAATTTTCGAAACCAACATTTATCTTTTTGTAGTACATAAATCATCCAAATATCTCGAGAGAGTGTTTCTGTCTCCCAATTTTACTAATCACTCACACATGCATACCTTATTTGTGAGTTTCTTGTAGTAGAATATTTCGACCCAGCTGAAAATGATAAAGTAGCCCAGCGTTCTACGTACTCGGCTTAGATATCAAAGAGTTACGGTTCGAGACTTCTGATGGTAGATTTTTTTTTATTATTTATTTTATATTATTGTTTATTTAAATAACATCACAATATTAATTTTGATGTATAAATTGCAACAAATGCAATTGCAACTTTTTTAAATTGCACAAGTGACAAGAATGTAATTGATACTCTAAATTTTAAGATTTCTTAGTGTGTTTGCCCATTATAATATCTTTTTTTTAAATCACTACTGAACAGATTTTGATTAAAATAGCAGTGTTTCCTCAATAAAAAAAAAGTGGTGGTGGTTGTTGTTGTTGGATCACCATGTTACCGTTTTCTATACTTCTATACTATATAATATTACTAGCTTCCCGCCCGCAGCTTCGCCCGCGTGGACTACACGACTTATGCTATTGTGGGTTATCCATAAGAGATAAACATAAACCACCGCGGAGTTTTCTGTAGACATTTTTAAGGTGTACAAATACTTATTACCTTATATTGATAAATCTCGTAGGGTTCAGCCTGCGTTTGCAATGTAAGCGGAAAAAATGTAATCATTTACGACATCACATTAGAAACCTTAAAAATTACAGTATTTCTCTACTATATATTGAAGGTTATTTTACCTTCCTCTTGAATCACTCTATCTATTAAAAAAAACCGCATCAAAATCCGTTGCGTAGTTTTAAAGATCTAAGCATACATAGGGACAGACAGCGGGAAGCGACTTTGCTTTATACTATGTAGTGATAAAGAGGAAAGATGTGTATTTATGTATGTAATGAATAAACTCAAAAACTACTGGATTGATTTCAAAAATTCTTTTAGGATGCTACACTATCCCTGATTAACATAGGCTATATTTTATCCCGATATTCCCACGGGAACAGGTACCACGCGTGTAAAACCGCGAGGATCCGCTAGTACAATACTACAATACTATTATATTAGTTTTATTTAAAATCAATACATTTAGCTCCTTTCGGTATATTGGCGCGTATATAAATTTGCGCAAATGATCATATTTGTCTACTTGTTTGTTAGTTACAATCTCCATTTTATATTATAATAGTTTTGGAATCAAGCTCGAGACGCCATTTTTATACTTACTCTTTTTGTTTACTTATGTGGTGAAATTTTACATCTTGTAAATCTTGTTAAATTCTACCTTTAAAGCTTTAATTTACCGCGATAATTTATTATGGTGATGTAAAAACTTAGAAGCTTGATTTTTACAGTTCGGGGAAACCATAGACTTTAATCTTTATTAATATCAATTTGATACTTCACGTGTTTCTGAGGATTGAGTCTTTAAAGGCACTTATGTGCATATAACTAATTTCGTGTTTTAATTTATAAAGATACTGATATTATAAAATATTAATACATAAAACATGTAAGTAAGCAAAAATTCCCCAAAAAAAATTACTATTAAGTACTTACCTCAAAATGAAATTGTATTATTCAACAAATACTTAATTCGTAAAGCAGCGCAGCGAACACCGGGGTTGGAAACAATTAAATATCTATTATTGTGTTTCGTTTTCCGATGCCTGAGAGGTTATAAAATAAAAAGTGCTAACCTCTTGTGTATCTTAAATATGTATTATGTAATGTTAAGTACAATCTAGAAAAAAAAGTGCTGAGATAGCGCTAACATTCATTCATGCGCTATACGGTGAAAATGTTTTTGAAAGCTAACTGACCAATAATTGAGGCAAATTTAATTACATTTGTGCACTATTCGCGCAAATGTTTATTCGAGCAAACGGCTTTTCGTGTAAGAGTCTTTCGCGTTATTAGCTTTTCGCGCAAATGTCCTGATTTATAGTCGAAACAACAATAGTCAAGTGATATGTGACGTCAAATTCATGTTTTGTATTTGGCTTAGTCTATGTTTATCTCTATGCTATCATCATTCTTATGATGTTTTGAATAGCTAAGTGAACATTTAATACGTTAAAATTGTAAAATTAAAAATAAAATAAATCATTAAGATCGTTAAATCATTAAGATTTACGTAACATAAATCATTTCTAGTCAGACAATAAATTTCACTCAAAACTGAAATATTCCCACCCGTTTTGAAAGATTTCATAAATTTCGTTTATATTTAATTTTCATTTCAGTGAAATTTTTACTGGACCCATTCCCTAGTCACAATGAAAAAACACTACAAACAAATGACAAATACGGAACGGTGTTGTCAGTACGTAGATGTGATTGCGGACAATTTAATATTTGAAAAGGGACCACATGACATTTGTCTAAATAAAA
Source organism: Chrysoteuchia culmella (assembly GCA_910589605.1). Taxonomy (NCBI): domain Eukaryota; kingdom Metazoa; phylum Arthropoda; class Insecta; order Lepidoptera; family Crambidae; genus Chrysoteuchia; species Chrysoteuchia culmella. The sequence goes on along the minus strand of OU342665.1, from coordinate 2,791,368 downwards.
AAAAAAAAAAATATTAAGTAAGTACGTTACATAATACAAGTAAATTTTATTTGCACGAAGCAGATACAATTTTCGTTTCTTTTTTTTCCTTTATAAAATCTTATTTTCTATTTTTTTACAGTGATGAGAGAAAAAAAGATTTACGCATAAAAAACAAAATATAAGTCGTGTTTAGCATTTTTTTTTAAATCGGAGTCAAGATAAATCCTACAAATCACAACTTTATATCATAATCCCAAAGTAAATTATTACTGACGAAACTCATCTCTTTTGGGACGCAACGGCAACACAGCTGAAAAATCTAGTAAAGAGAAATTTAAACAATTATTAAATCGAGACAAACGTAAGAGCGGCAACTTCGCGCGTTGCGCGTCTTAGCCGCATGGAATGGCAACGTCGCGATTTTTGTATACGTACACGACATTTGTCACATACACAGTCGTAATTTTTGCAATAATTTAGTGTTCATTTATAGGTGATTTCTGAATGAAACAATGTTTGTTTATTAATTAAGCGCAAATGAATACCCGAGAATAAATAGTTGCACATATATTTAAGTATGAATTCTGTTAATCTACCAAGATTATCTCGACTGTTTTTTGTATGAAAATCGTTCCACCTTAAGTACACTTGCTTTCACTAGGCTTTTCTTCCAAATTGCCCTACAGATTAAAAAGTCGTGATAATTTTTAAGTGATATCGGTATCTTTAGTATTAAACAACAGGATTGGTTGACTTATTTTTTTTGCCGATTCAGCCTTCTCCTTTAAATAAAATAAATAAAATGTTTTATTGTGACAGTAACAGATAATGGAGCAGCCATTTGAGCACAGAAGTACTTGCGATAGGATGCTCCGCTCTTCATATCTTAGATAATTTCAATGGTAAAATACTTAAGAGTTTTACTGTTAAACATTTTAAATATAGCGAAAGCGAAAGCTAAGCGAAACTACTAACTAAAAACAAAAGAAATAAAATAATTCAAAATAATGAAAACTAAAATCAATTACAGCTACCTACAAAATTAAAAGAATGCCCCTTTACGAATAAATAAGAATTGTGCATTTATGTGTGTGTGTTCGCGAGCTCGTGGGTGTGTGTGTGTGTGTGTGTTTGTGTGTGAGTGTGTGTGTGTGTGTGTAATTGTTTGTTTCTGTTTACGTTTGTTTGTGTGTTTTATGTGGGTTTCGGACGTGGGTGGGATGCATGTAATATAAATAAGTATATCTAGTCCTATACTCTTAAAATTATTTTTGTAATAAAGACTCGATTTCGTTATAACTTTTGGTTTTAAGCCATTCGGTGAGTTTTCTTACATTCTCAGTGCGTAAGTGAATATATGTCAAGTTCCTTGTTAATAATATTATATAAATATGCCGATTGTCTAGGGTATTTTTTTTTTGCAAAGCTAGTTTTAATTGTTTCCGTTATAGCCACCGTGTAATTCCTCCTTTTAAGCCGGAGACATGGATTGTAAGGTAAGGACTTATGCTTCTTTGCTATTATATTTATATCAAGACAAATAATTTGGGTGCTTCATAATACATTACATGACATTATTTGTCATAATATAAATTCGCATAACAGTTTTGGCATAACTTAATTAAGCAGAACATTGATTAGGCATAGTTATAAAAAAGCATAAACCTTATTGCGCATAATAATGAATCCGCATAATTGAAATATACATAACATTATTAAATATAATTTTAATTGACATAATAAAAGAAGCAAAGCTCCCGCCTTAGCCTTCAATGTTATTTATTTTTTGTTATTAGATATTTTCACATCCTAATTAACTATAGAGAACATATCAGAAAGTCTAAAATTAAAACGCTTGGAATTGAAATAAATTGTAAGCAAAATGTTTTATAAACTTATATGTCGGAAGTATAATGTCAAAGCCGTGATATTGTAATTATTTAACTTGTGAAATTATAATATCACCTTGCCTTATTGCTGTAGGTAACGTGATAGGTTAGAAATCTAAGGCGATGGCGAAGCGCAGCGAAGTGATCACCTTAAATTTCGTGGTTATTTTTTTTCAGACTACACAAGTACATGTTATTGATTTGCCTTATAAATTTATATCATTTTAAATTTGTGCAAAGTAACGTTATGCTAATTACATTATCACGTTATGCGCATTTACAATATGCGTATTTAGTTTCTTATGCGAAATAATGTTACGCGGTTTAAAATTATGCGTAATAACGTTATGACAATTAGGAATATTACGTTATGGGAATTAATATAGACCCTAATGTTGGTAACACAACAGTTTTAACATTTAAACGTTATTATTTCTGTTACATAAAACATGATTATGAAACTAACAATAGTCGATTTATTTTCCTCATACAATTGTACTTATCATTATTAATGTGTTAATAATGTTTTGTTAACATAAGTCACTAAAGTAAATCTTATACTTATTGGTTGAAAGAGAGTGAAAATTAGAGGGTGAGAGGTTAGAGGGTGGTATTTCCACCACAGACCTATATCGAGATATACAGTAAAAGTGTACGTACCTTGCGTGCCAAAAGTTTGATCCACGGTCAAAGTTTTACGACCTAAGTCAGTCCGCTTGAGACCATTCCGATAAAAATACTACACTACACTATAATACTACAATACACATCACTAAATATCGCACGTGACGTCATCGTATGTACGAAAAACTCGACACGCTAGGTTCTCATACAGTTTGAAGCGCTCGTTTCGTCTATCTCGATATAGGTCTGTGATTTCCACAGTAAATAATTAATTATATTATAGGTTACTACATACATTACTATAAAATAAGTAAATAATATGTATACAGGGTGTTAAAAGACCCATAACGAAAACGAAAACCACGTATTCACCTCATCATTACTATCATTTTCTTGTATGGGGCCAAATCTGGGAACCTGATAGTTAAGGAGTTATTGAGGATCAAAGTCATTATTATTTTTAAAGATTATCGTTTAAATTTACAAAATCGATACCGTCAACTGTGGCAACATTACCTTATTTTTCGTCATTTTAGCAAACTATAGATACATAGAGCATGTTACTTTGATTTTTATTGATTCAATCTGTAAAGCAAACGCGTCTATATAAGTTAACCCATCGAACTCATCTAAATCGGACATAAACTCATTATCATCATATCAAAACCAACCAATGAAACTGGATCCCGGCCAGCCGGCTACTTCTGCTTTCTAGACATACGCACACGTTGTTGCAAGCATTTCATTGTGTGTAAAATAACCACCTATTTTTTGAAAACTAAAAATAAAAGTCTTTGCCCAGCAATTATTTTTACATATTCTTATTTTGTTTGATGTACACTACGCATATATCACGGCTTCGTTATGGATATTTTAACACCCTATATTTGTTATTTTTAGTTTTGTTACAAGTAGCTGAAGTAGGTAGGTAGGTACTTACTGCATTAAAACGATTAAGTACTATATTGAAACACCATCCTTAACTTTGCATAGTATTCGTCGAATGAAAGTGAAAAATGTCTACGAGGAATATATCTTTACTTTGCAATAATGATAACATCGTTATGTTAACATCAAATTATACATACATAAAGAGTGCATGTAATAAAGGCTTGTTGTCCCATATTCACAAAAGATAATTGTCATTACACTCCACGTTAAATGATAATGTATTGTCGATTACGAGAGAATAAGTCACTTGTTATGTGATGAAGAACTGTCCATTTCTACTTAAATATTATCGTTTTAATGAAAAATCTTAAAAATACAAATTCTCATCTAAAGCATTGCCTAGTTTTGGTGAATTTTGGTAAAATGAAAGATTAAATTCAACGGACGCGGCGTACTAACTTCACATGTTTTTTTTTATGAACGACACGGGGAGACTCTTTGCCTTCATCATACCTGATGTTAAGTATTGATAAGGCCGAAGATGGAAGCGAGCCTCTTCCGGAATCCTCATCACTGAGGTGGCTATCTTATTAACTACCGGAACACAACACTGCTGCAAACATTGTTGTCATGGCGTCAGACTTAGATAAGATGGTGGTAACCCGGCGGACTTACAACAAGTCCTACCACCAACCAAACTTAATACAAGATGTACCCCCTACTGGGAATCGAACTCGGGACCCCTGGGTCCGATACCGGTGGTTGTTACCACTAGACCGTTACACAGGCGGTTAATGCAGATTTACCACATTTTGCTATACATTTTATGAAATTACGTGCTTGATACTTACTACACGACCAAGACAATTAGGCGCATGACAGCTGAGAAAAACTTAAAAAAGCTAACTAAAAAAACAACATTTCAAGAAGCGGTAATTAATGAGTTAATCACTGCTAATAGTGTAATTAACTGTGATAGTTAATTAACGGTGATAGAAGTGGGCTGCAGGTGCTAAAAGTGCATAACCACATTATCATAGTACTCGATACAATTTTGATCGTTTTTGTGTTAACCATACTGGTATTGAAGAGGTATCTACAATATTTTTTCAGTATGCCCTTAAAACTCACTGTAATCAATCTTCGACATTATAGGATTGTCAAAGATCATTGAAACTAAAGGAGATTGACAGTAGTAGAGATTTTACTTATTTTTCAGTTAAGAAAATTTGGTTTGAAATATGTCTAATTCGTCATACATAATTCAGCGCGAGAACGGCCCCCTAGATGTGTGATGATAAAAAGCTTCTAAAATCTTATATCATACAGTAAAACGTCTACAGTATTTATTTGTACATAACTGACTGTATCTGCTGTTTCCTCAAGAGTCGTAGGTATTTACTGTCAGTCTGGGTCAAGATAACTCGGTGCATTGAAACATCAATATTGACTGATGCACCAATATTTGTGTCAAACGGTTGTTTGTGCTACCAAATGTGTTGTTATAAGGGGGTTCTCGTGTCTTTGCCTGAGCTTACTAAAGGTAGAATAGTGACTTAAAATAGTCTATCACCTACCTAATAAATTGACTAACTGCAATAAGACTTTTTCAAGCATTTGAAGGTAGTTAGTTATGCAGGTGGTTTATAACAAAAATAAGTAATCTCGTATTTGATTCTTTGACTTAAGTAAATTAAAACGAATAATTTGACGAGTTTTGAACTGACTACCTATCTCATCTCTTAACTGCTGGAACACCAAAGCGGTGAAAATGTATCCCAACTGGGAATTAAACCCGAGACCTCTGGATCTGATACCGGTGCTTGTCACCAATATACCACCAAGGCAGTTTTCATTATTTTATGAACAGATTTAGTTTTTGACCGACTTCAAAAAATAAGGTGGTTATCAATTCGTCGCGTATACCTATATATATATTTTTTATGTATGATCACACAATTTACTAGAGAACGCCTAAACTGATTGAAATGATTCAAACGGTACAACATCAGGGGGTCAATTCTGCTAAATTTTTGTCAAAATCGTCTCTCAATGGTGTTTAAATAGTAGTGTTTATTAACACTGTTGTAACAAGAACTATGTAAAACAGGACTACCATTGAAACACCATTGGAATACGACTGTGTTCCCAAGTTGGTCAAACTTTTTGAAATTTTGAAATCTGTTTAAAAGGTTTCAGGAAATTTTGAAAAAAAAACTGTCGTTTTTTCGGTCAAGCGGTTTGACACAAACTGCTCATTTCAGTTTGACTCAAACTAGTAGTGTAGGCAAGTACGAGAGTTATCCGAACTTTCAGATGGCTCAAACGATACGAGACCTATCCGAACTTTCAGTTGGTTCAATGGCTCAAACGATACGAGACTTATCAGAACTTTCAGTTGGCTCAAACGATACGAGACCTATCCGAACTTTCAGTTGGCTCAATGGCTCAAACGATACGAGACTTATCAGAACTTTCAGTTGGCTCAAACGATACGAGACCTATCCGAACTTTCAGTTGGCTCAATGGCTCAAACGATACGAGACTTATCAGAACTTTCAGTTGGCTCAAACGATACGAGACCTATCCGAACTTTCAGTTGGCTCAATGGCTCAAACGATACGAGATCTATCCGAACTTTCAGTTGGCTCAATGGCTCAAACGATACGAGACTTATCAGAACTTTCAGTTGGCTCAAACGATACGAGACCTATCCGAACTTTCAGTTGGCTCAAACGATACGAGACCTATCCGAAACTTCAGTTGGCTCAATGGCTCAAACGATACGAGACTTATCCGAACTTTCAGTTGGCTCAATGGCTCAAACGATATGAGACTTATCCGAACTTTCAGTTGGCTCAACGGCTCAAACGATACGAGACTTATCCGAACTTTCAGTTGGCTCAATGGCTCAAACGATACGAGACCGATCCGAACTTTCAGTTGGCTCAAACGATACGAGATCTATCCGAACTTGTGATTTTTTTTAAATTTTATTTCATTAAGCCTTTTGGAGTCGGTGTCACCAAAGGCATCGATATGGTGCAAAATGGTGAGGTTAAATTCTACATTGCACTTTTATACTTCTTGCTTATCTTGCACCAAAAGGCAAATTTTTCACTTCTTGATTTTTGAAGTCGGTTTTTTTTTTATAAAAAGGTTTCATTACTTGCCTTTATCAAAGTAGTGCCTAATTAAAATATTGAAAAATGGATACTAAGAGAAAAGTGAGATGAATGACCGCAAACAAAAACAATGTTAGTGTCATTGACCCTGATTCTGAAATGCTGTAAATATTTTGGCACAGTCAGGAATTGGGGGAAATATAAACTATAGATTTACACGTACGAAAACAGCGGAAAAATTAAATTATTTTAAACATCGTTGACACTACTCAATATTTACTTATATTATGAATTAAAAAAATGAGACTTTTTAGTTTCGAATTTTCTAAAATATTAATATTTTTCGCACGCATTTATTAATTTCAACAGATACCGCAAAAAATAAGAAAAAAATCCAAAGTCGCGTTTGGACTTTTTGGAAATTTGAAGTCTACTTTTCCAATATTTCATTCTAAGATGATTCTAAATAATGCAAACACAGTCATATTTTTCTAGCACAAACTAAATAAAAAGTGTTGATTATAAAAATAAACAAAGACTCAATAATACGCACATGATTTTGTAAATCAATATTAAATTAAATATGCTAATACACTTATTAAAATTCAACATGTTCGTGGCTTGGCAAGCTAGCCACAACAGATAAGAATGTTGGACTTCTATTTAATTAGCTTTGGTATGTGATGTTAGTTCAAAGATATCGGAATGGAATTAAAACTCTCATTAAATACAAACTAAAAAAACACCTTCTAAATATGCTATAACACCATTACTTCTATTGTTAATGTATTGGGGTGGTGGGGGTGGTGCGGGTATGAGTCTTGTGCATACAGTCTCTGAATGGTAATATTGAAATTATAATACTTAATTTAATTTAATATAAGATACTAACATAGGTTAAGTACAATTGTTACTAACAAATAATGAGTCAAAGTTACTTGAAATAAATGAATTGAATTGAATTGAATTAATAAGTAATAGACTTTTGTGATTTTATCTACATATACCTACTTATTTTTAATTTTCGATAGATCAGGTATAAACCTCAGTGGTTTTTTTTATTAATAAATAATAAAAAAAACGCGTGGCACAGGTGATAATGATTTAAATATTCTTGAATTAAAATTCCATTCTTAATTCAAATTTTCAAAATTAAACCTACCGCTTGACACAGCTGCGTAAATAGCCAAAGACCACAAATAAAAAACAAACTACAAACACGTTCCTTTACACTATTTATAAACAAGTCACGTTTCAGATCAAGAATTAAGAAAATCACATTAGAAGTAAAACACAACAGCGATCCACAGTAAAATAGAATTTATCACATTGTTTTCGAAAATAACTCGGAGTTAGTTACGATTTTACGTTCTGTTACGTTGACATAAAGTTTATTTCCACGTGTACTAATAATCGGTATTTTTATACGCAAAACGCGCCCGAATGCGTCCAATAGTTGCGTTGGACTGGCTTCGCTATCATTTAGTATTAAAATTATCTTTAAATGTTTGTATGGCACCAACAATGAGTCGATACACGAATAAGGCGATGTTAATTTGTAATTTTTGTAGAATATTTTCCTTCCATTAGATAGCGTATTGAATAAAACAACTTATACGGATTACAACGCGCGTTTTACTTAGCAGTGTTATAACTGCGGTTTTTGTACTGCGTCTGTTCGAGCTTGATAAATTGGCAACTGGGCCAAAGATTTTTAGCAAGTCCTTGGCCTTCTTCTAGGTAACAAAAACAACTTAAGTAATATATACTTAGGTAGTTTTTTATTTTCGCGCGTACTGTCCATTAAGTAAAAAAAGCAAAAAAGAAAATCCAGAAAAACATACTTCCATACAAATGTAACTGATTTTTATGTACTTTTTTATAATACAAAATAAATATAAATATTTGCATACAATCACACCAATTATCTAAAAAATGTTAAATTTCATGAAGAACTTGTGTTATGGATACTAGCTAATGGATAAACATACTTACTTATATACTTTTTTGTATATACATACTTAATATACCATATTAAACACCCAGACCAAGACAAATAGATATGTTCATGGACACAAATACTTGTCTTGTCCGGGGATCGAACCTGGGACCTCTGGCGCAGAAGGCGGGGTTAGTACCCTGCGCCAAACAGGTCGTATTTTTGCTTTGTTAAATTTAGGTAGGTATAATCGTGAGGTCTCCTGCTTCGGATCGCAATGCATGTTAATCTCAGCTAAATTTTCAGGCGTTGCCAAACCACTGTGGTCAAGGCCCATTCTTCTTATACGTCCATAGGGAAGGCCTGTGCCCCTGCAGCATGACAATGTAATGACAGATGATGATTATAAGTACAACATGTATTTTTTCACCTCACACGCTCTGAAAAGGAGGTTTTGTCAATCAGTTTAGGCGTAGAAATCGCTTTTTGCGGCCTAGCGCGGCAAAGTACTTTTTTAATTTAATACCTAAAAATATGTCATAATGCGTTCCGAATCGCACTATTGACTTTTCTGTTATATTTGATTCTTATTTTAAATAGCTTTAAATTAATTATGATACTCCGTTTTGGTTTAATTATATTATTTTAGTTCATTGAACCATAAAAACAATAACAATAAGATTAAACTATTTGTTATAAGAATTTTATATTAGGCTGGGTGAGATTTCATAACCTATAATTGGATTTCGGACTGTGACATAAATCTTTATTTTTAAATTGTCTTTGTCTTGTACCTCATGTCAGTGTCAACATTTACGGAATCGTTAATTAATAAGAACGAATTAATAAGTAACAATATATTCCTACTTTAAATAACTTTGAATTAACTATAATACTCCCTTTTTTATTATTTTAGTTTTTTATATCATTAAAACAACGAGAATAAGGTATATTTAGATTAAACTTTATGTTTAAAGAATTTTTTACCGGAAGTTGACCGCGGAAACAACCTAAAATGTTCCTCGCTGTTGTGAGGTGAAAAATTGTGTGTTGCGCTCAGCAGAAAAGTTTTTAGCGTCTTGTACCTTTGAAATCCTCGCTTCGCTCAGGATTTCAATTTTTGAACCACTCGCTAAGCTCGTGGTTCAATCCTACAATCCTTCACTTGCTCAGATTTCAATAGAGGTAACTTAAGTTACCTCTAGCGGCAGTTGCCGCTTTCCAGCCTTGCATAACAAATAACTATTTTATCCCATAAATTTAGGGTTTTAATCAGACCATGCAAAGAAACCCAATGGCTTAGACTAATATTTTTTCCAAATCAAAAGTTTTTGAAGTGAAAACTTCTTTGGCGGCGTTGTCCGCATCAGAGTTTAAAATGTTTGGTATAAAAAAAATTAAAGTCGCGTCAGGACACGTTACCCTGACCGAACATTTGTAAGACCATTTACCGTTGACCTATTTCCAATAACATAAAGTCACACACTTGAAAGATCTACGTACATTATATAAAGATCTCTCATTACTACTAACTTTCATATTAATGCCAGGTCAGTTTTAATGGATTTACCTGCCAAATCAAGTTTGTCTCCGCTTTCATCAACTTTATAAGAAGTTGTGGTCAAGATATAGTAGATTTTGATCGTTATTTTCGTTTAAGCGATTTTCACTTCTGCCGGCACTCCCAGAGTGCAACCCGTTGTTTTTTATTTACTTTTCTATGTAATAACGTACTAATTAGTTATGCCTAATGAATTTGTTTATTTTTAAATTTTGATTATTTAATCTAAACAAAGTTCCATCGACACCAAGGAAGAGAAAGAACAAGTCAGTTTGTTTTTTTGTAAATTGCTTTTGTTTTTACAATATTTTAATGTTAGAGTGATCCTTGAAGTATCTTCTATCAGACATATACAAAAACACTTGTTATGAGACACAACAGATATTCCATTCTTCACTGGACACCGGTATCCTGCAAACAAATGAGGAATTAAATTGGTCCATAAGCAAAGAAGTATGGACGATCATTCGTACGGGTTCAATGAATGTTAACAAAAACGAAAGTATTTTTAAGATTTCCTAAAAACTAAGTACTGAACTGACGTAAATGTAAAAACAACGGGTTGTACTCTAGGAGTGCCGGCAGAGGAAAATCGCTTAAACGAAACAGCGGAGCAGGCATACTTTTCGCCGCGCGGTAGAAATAGAGGGGGATATTACTTCCTTTTCCTACGCCGCGCCGGCGCCCTACTCTCCCTCCGTTTTACGAATTTTCGATCAGGCCACGTATCCTGACGCGACTTTAACATTTTTTACCCATTATTTAAAACTCTGATGTGCACAACACGATAAAGAAGTTTTCACTTACCATTACCACAATACCATTTTGGATATTATACTTATTTTGGGGGTATACAAGGCTATTTTCAAACAGTATCCAATTTTTTTAAGTTTGACTCAGAACCGGTAAATAACAACTTGCTTCTAGAAAAATGGATCGCAATGCGACACATTTTTTTTTACTTTCCATGCTAAATCGATGGCGTGATCGGTCTGATTTGTATGAATAGTAAAAAACATATTTCGAGCCAAGTTTCTAGGGGAAAATTGTTCACTTATAGATTCTAAGTCAAACTTAAATTATTTGGATACTGTTTAAAAATAACCCTATAAAAAAAAACATTTTTTTTCTCTACTCTAGATTTATATTCGATTGTTGGTGTGTGAAAATCTATAACTATCACAATAAAAGTGAGTACAGAAATCGTCTCCAACATTTTTAGGTCCCTAATAACAAACAACAAAAGACCCTGAGGGAACCCCTCCGTCCCCGCCCTCTCTAATTACACAACCCTATTGGCTGATGCATCCTCTGAAGCGACCAATCGCAGAGCTGCATTTAACCTCCTTCGATATCCAAATATTGCAGATTTTTTTTCACTCAGTCGTATTCTGAATTTAGAAGGAGAAACATCTAGTGGTTCGCAGTAAAGAGTTTCTAAGTGTTTACTAAAGTGCAGTTTTATGCCAACGGTGACGGATTTATCTGGTAGTAACGGTACGTAACTTTATCCATAAGGTTTTAATATTTGCGAAGGTTTTGTAGTTCAGTAGGAATCGTCCTTAAACATCATTCGAATCACCAATAGAATATAAACTGCATGCAGACACAGAATATATAATAATACAGGCTTATTTTGTAAGATACAAATCAAATCAAATTAATCTATTTGCAAAATATAGGTAGGTACATAATAAGAACTTACAAGTCATAAGAACGCCATATTTGACCATTTGGCATGCAAAAATTTCAAGAAAAAAAACCACAATACGTATTAAAAATATGACATATCAAACACAATAGAGTCAAGGAGTATTATCTTGAATAATAATTAATACTTATAACTAACAACAATCACTAGTACATTTATACAGCCTACTTCTTCTTCCTCTTATCGAGTGAGGATTAGTGGCCACCTCTGGTGTCAGAGTTTATCAAGCCGCCTATAAGGCCTCTGACTTGGCTTAACGACTGTAATCAAATTACAACAGCCGGGACCGACGGTTTAACGTGCCCTCCGAAGCACGGAAGCGCTCAGTTGTAATGCCACTTTGCTTAACAAACGTGATCGAATACGATCAGTCTGTCAAGCGCGGCCATGAGTGCTTCAACTACAGCCTACTTAGTTGTGCATTCGACTTCGTCCGCGTAAAATTATTTTATAAGCGCGTAAGATTTATTCAGTCTAGACTGTTACAAGCACTTATGAACGTCAAAGAAGCTACGCCATCGGTTCACAAACCGGCAAGATCCTAGAGACTCTAAACTATTCTCTATTCCAATTTATCAAAATTGGTTTAGGCACGAAAATGTAAAAGACAGACCGACAAACAGAGTAACTGTCGCATATATAATACTACCTTCTGCCCGCGGTTTCACCCGTGTGGTTCCCGTTCCCGTGGGAATATCGCGATAAAGAGTAGCCTATGTTACTTTCCACCCTTTCAACTAACTCTATGCGAAAAATCAAGACGATTGGTCGCTTAGTTAAGCGTCAGGAAAGGATAAACAAACACACTTTCGAATTATATTATAAACTAGCGTATCCTCGTGGTTTTACCCGCGAGGTGCCCGTTCCCTTGGGAATATCGGGATAAAATATAGCCCATGTCACTCGGGAGAAATGTAGCTTTCTAATGGTCTAAATTTTGTCTTAATCGGTCCAGTAGTTCCTGAGATTAGCGCGTTCAAACCAACAAACTCTTCAGCTTTATAATATTAGTATAGATTAGGATAGTTTGGATTAGTATGGATAATTAATTTCTGTTTAACGACGCCCATAAAAACCTGTTACTTTAAACAGAAAAAAATGACAACAATACCAAAATAGGCGATGTTGCGGCTTACCATTTCGCCTATTTTACGAGGAGAGATGACAACACCAGAAGAAGTCTTTGCCGTCGTTTGTTATCGGGCGTTTACGTAAAGCGTCGGTACTTCAACGTCACATCTTCATACAACCGTTACTTACCTGTTCGCTATCTACAAGGCAACATTGTATTTCAATTTATTATAATATATTTTCGAGTTAAATCAACTTAATCTTTTATTTGGCTCCATTGTGTCGAGACAAGACATAAATTGGTGGCCCATGAGGGGAACGAAAAATAAGAAGAAATTACGAAGAAAGTTCAAACCAAAAGTGCAGATTCCAACGGACGTTTGAAGGTCATACAAATTTCACGAAATTTCTGATGGAGATTTGAAGACAGCAGCAGTCAGTAAAGCAGCAAAAGCATTACACTGGGTCGTCGTCATCATCGTCATTGGATTAATGAGATAAGTGCCTTACGTCCTATCCAAATTCCTTAATCCAAAGTCTATACCTAAAACAAAACCTATTTTTTTTCTATTGTAGTGTCGTTTTACTTGTTGCAAGCAAAGTCGGCAAAGTTTACGATAATTATTAGTGAAAATTACGTATATTAGTCTATTAGTTAAAATTATTGCAAAATTTTACCATAATTTTTAGGTGCAAGGTACATCTACCTACCTACCCACTTTTATTAATATTTTGAATAGCTCAATAAAATTCATTAATTTGTCCTTATATCTCATAATATTCAATTATTTAACTCGGTATTGTCATTGCTTCTAAATAACCGAGTTTGGTGGCCCATAAAATATTAACTTTCTACGTGACATTTTAGCCGAAATTTAAAACTCGAGTCGGTTAGTAACTCGTCGGTCATAGTTGTTTGCCGAACGTTTCAGCCTCATCGACAGTATCAAGCCAAGAAAGTTCGGTGTCCAAAAGGAGCACTGAGCGTGTCTAAGCTGTGCGCTGTTGTGCTGTGCATTAGCGGCGTCGGCGCCGGTTTCCCGATTCGGCGCGAGGACACCGAGGAGGAGCGTGAGCTAAAATTTATTATTTGTTCCTTCGTACTTGCTTGCTGATTTATATTTAAACGCATTTTTATGTAAATTAATTTTATTTGTGTTTCTTTATTACGATAAATATGATGGATTCGGAAAGATTTGGTAAGTCGACTGTTGATAAGGCCGACGAGAAAAGGCTGCGAGAATTAAGTATAAAGCGAAGTTCGGTAAAAGGTCAAATTACTAAATTCAAAAATTTTTTGTCGAATATAAGTCAGCAAAATGAATTGGCTCACCTCGAGCTGGCTGAGTTGACTTTGAAGCTCGGTAAGTTCGAGGCTTTGTCCATGAAATTCGATGAGTTGCAGAGTCAGATTGAAGTTTTTAATCCTGATAATTTGGAAGGGGAGTTAAATGAAAGGGAGAATATCGAACATGATTTTGTAGCAAACATAGCATTGGCAAAAAATATTATAGAACGTCAAAATAAATTACAAAGACGCGAATCCTTTTTTGACGCGGATGGTCATTGTTCTATTGAAAATAACGGTAATGCTAATGGCAATGCTATGGGGTTCAAATTGCCTCAAATACAAATTTCCAAGTTTGATGGAACATATTTCAGATGGCTTGAGTTTCATGATACTTTCGAGAGTTTGATACACAATAATTCCCACATTTCTCCTGTCCACAAGTTTCATTATCTTGTCTCATATCTGGAAGGAGAAGCTGCCAGGGTAATATCCAACTTAGAGATATCAGCATCTAACTATAAGGAAGCGTGGGAGTTGTTGTGTAATCGTTACAATAATAAAAGATTGTTAACCAATCACCATTTAAATTCCTTATTTAATATTCAAACATTAACTCGCGAGTCGGAAAAGTCACTTCGTTTTTTGGTCGATCATGTGACGAAGAACTTGCGTGCATTGTCTAGCTTAGGTCAGCCCACCGATAAATGGGATGTGCTACTTATATTCATGTTAACAGCTAAATTAGATAGCCAAACACTCGCTAAATGGGAAGAGTACCGCAATGTGTTAGATGATATCCCCACGCTAAACCAGTTTAATAAGTTTTTGACGGACCGCGCAGATGTGCTCGAGGCTATACATCGAAGTAGGTATGATAGTCATATTAGTCATGCGCCGAAGGGATCGTTATCAGCTGCGGCGGCGGCGCCCGCGCGCCACCAGGCTACGCCGTACAATAGTAAACAAAACCTTAATTATCGGAGTGCTAATACGAAGTCGTTTGCAGCGTTAACTTCCAAACAATCTGGTACTTATTTATGTATTGTGTGCGGTGACAATCATAAGATTTACGATTGTCCTAATTTTAAATCAAAAGACGTGCAAGAAAGAATTAATTGTGTTAAAAAATATAAGCTTTGTGCCAATTGTCTGCGTCAAGGTCACCCGGTAAGCGAGTGTCGTGTGGGTCCGTGTCGAGAATGCAAGGAACGTCATAACAGTTTATTGCATATACCTAAAACGACGTCGGTTCACAGTGCGCAACTAGAGGATTATTCTAATGAAACATTAGTTAATTTTTCAAAGGTCAGACAAGGTCAAGTGCTCTTGTCAACTATTTTATTAGAAATTTCCAATCCGAGTACACGCGAAGCGGCTAAAGTTCGTGCATTATTGGATTGCGGAAGCCAATCGTCGTTCATAACTAAATCGCTGCAAGAAAAATTAGGTTTACATTTGAACCCAGTGAATAATATTAACGTTATCGGCGTAGGTAACAATTGCGCTAATAAGGTTGTGGAGACATGCACCGCCCAAATACGGTCATTAATTAATAAATCATACAAAATTAATTTACAATTGTTTGTGCTAAACGAATTAACTAGTGAGATACCTACAGTTAAAATTGATATTAAATCGTTGAAAATTCCAAAAAAATGTACGTTGGCAGATCCTAATTTTTATCAACCGTCCAAAATTGATATTTTAATTGGTGCCGACATTTTTTGGGACGTGATAGGAAGTGAACAGCTGTCATTAGGTCCTGGTTACCCTAAATTGTGTAACTCTAAATTCGGATGGCTAGTTACCGGTCCATTTACTGCAATGAGACCCGAAAATTCAGTTCAGTGTAACTTCACGCTTACAGAACAAAATGATTCTTGTGAAGAGATAGAAAGATTACTACCTATTTTCTGGAACTTGGAGGAAGTCCCATGCCAGAAAAATATAAACGAAAGTGATAATTATTGCGAAACCCATTTCACACAAAATACTGTTAGATTAAATAATGGTAGGTTTCGAGTGAAGCTACCCCTAAAGAAATCACCTGACTGTTTGGGTGATACATATAATATAGCAAAACGTAGATTTTTTAATTTAGAAAAACGTTTTCGACGTAATCCAGATATTAAATTACAATATTCTAAATTTATACAAGAATATGCTGAGTTGGGGCACTTATCTGAATGTCATTCAAAAACCGATGTTTCGTATTTTCTATGTCATCACCCTGTGCTAAAGGAGGACAGCGAATCAACTAAATTACGTGTCGTTTTTGACGGCTCCGCGGCATCCTCTTCAGGATATTCATTGAATGACATTTTGATGGTGGGGCCCACAGTACAAGATTCTTTATTTTCAATATTAATTAGAGCTCGACAACATAGGTATTTGCTGACGGGCGACATCGAAAAGATGTACCGGCAGGTTGAAGTCGATGAAGGTGATCGTGACCTTCAGCTGATACTGTGGCGATATAATGAGTCTCAGCCTTTAAGTATACTAAAATTAAATACACTTACGTACGGCACCGCTAGTGCCAGCTATTTGAGCACGAGATGCCTTATGAAATTAGGTGAAGAGTGTGATGATAAACTAATAAAAGACATAATTCAGCACAATTTTTACGTTGATGATCTTATCTGTGGCAGTGACAGTGAGGATCAACTGCGTTATATTCTGGACGCAATTATTAGGGTACTTCGTTCTGGGTGTTTCAATTTAAGAAAATTAAAAAGTAATTTGCCTGATATTTTTGACGTTTATGAAATAAATAAAACCGATAATTTAGCTTTTAGTGAATCAACTAGCACTTTAGGGATGGGGTGGAGGCCGTCCACTGATAATTTTAATTTTCCTACTAAACCCCTTTTAGAAAACAATACCATAACTAAAAGATTTATTATGTCGCAGTCATTCAAAATATTCGACCCACTCGGTTTGTTGTCACCAGTTATTATTATACCAAAAATTTTAATTCAAAAATTATGGGCTCAACAATTAAGTTGGGATGAGAATGTTCCATTATCTATTGCAAACGAGTGGAAGTCATTTTCTAAACATATTCTAGAATTGCAAAAAATAGAAATACCAAGATTCGTTTTATGTATTAATCCCGTGCATATTGAGTTACACAGTTTTAGTGATGCTTCCCAGCACGCGTATGGGGCATGTGTTTACTTAAAGTCGGTGAATGCTCAGAATGAAGTTACCGTTAGGTTGTTATGCGCCAAATCCAAGGTCGCGCCGCTAAAGGCGACCACTATGCCACGATTAGAGTTGTGCGCGGCGCTCCTCGCGGCCAGGTTATGCAGGGCCGTATGCGAGTCCCTCCGAGTGCAGCCGGCGCGCATGACTCATTGGTGCGATTCGAGCATAGTGTTAGCGTGGATACGTAACGGAACCAGCAAACTAAAGGCTTTCGCCGCAAATAGGGTGCATGAAATTACAGAATGTACTGACGCCGGCGCATGGCGTTACGTTCCCACCGCCTTCAACCCGGCTGACTTAATTTCCCGGGGTGTAGACGCAACACGGTTGACAGCCATGAATTTATGGTGGTTAGGTCCCGATTTTATTTCAAAGGAAGAATCTGAGTGGCCTATATTAAATAATAAACATTTAGAAATAGAATTGCCAGAATTGAAATGTCATAGTGTAACGGTAACTGAACCATTTATTAAGTTTGAAAATTATTCAAATATTTCTAAATTGCAGCGTACTTTTGTGTATGTTAGACGATTCATACATAATTTAAGACATCCTGAAAATAAACTCACTGGTAATATTACAATTGAAGAATTAAATAATTCATTTCACTTTTTATGTGCGACTGCTCAGCGTGAGTCTTTCGCTTCGGAATACGAAATTCTCAAAAAAGGTCAGCAACTAAATGCTAAATCAAAAATACTTTCATTGTCTCCATTTTTTGACAAACATGGCTTAATAAGAGTAGGGGGGAGAATACAGAACTCATGTTATGCTTACGAAAAAAGACACCCTATACTATTGCATTCCTCACATCGTCTTACAAAATTATATTTTGAAAGGGAACACATTAAGCTTCTGCACGCGGGGCCGCAGTTATTATTGTCAACTATTAGGGAAGTTATCTGGCCGGTAAACGGACGGCGCCTGGCCAGGACTGTACTATTTAACTGTGTGCGTTGTAAGCGTTTGAATGCCAAACCCTTATGTCCTAAAATGGGAAATCTTCCCGTAGAAAGAATAACACCCAGCCATCCTTTTTTATCCGTAGGGCTGGACTTTGCGGGACCATTCATGATTTTAAACAAGAAAGGCAGAGGTAGTCGTTTGATAAAATGCTACATGTGTCTTTTTGTCTGCTTGCGGTATAAGTGTATTCATTTGGAAATTGTCACAGATCTCACTAAAGACGCTTTCATAATGACCTTCCGCAGATTCATAGCACGCAGAGGCAAGCCATCTGAAGTGTTTTGTGACAATGGACGGAATTTTGTTGCGGCAGCTAAAGAGATTTATGGTTTTTTGTTAAATAATAAGCAGGAACTATCTGACTTTGCGATTCAGGAAGGAATAAATTTTAATTTTAGTCCTGCATATGCTCCACATTTCGGAGGCTCCACATTTGGGAAGCCGGCGTCAAGTCGGCTAAATTTCATATAAAGAGAGTTATGGGCAACAGTCATTTAACTTTAGAAGAATTAGCCACATTGTTTGCACAAGTGGAGGCTATACTCAATAGTCGTCCCTTGTGTCCTCTCTCTTCCTCTCCTAATGACCTCCTATCCTTGTCCCCAGGGCACTTTCTCATAGGAAGACCCTTGACGGCGCTGCCATCGCCAGACCTAAAGGAAAACAAAGAAAGCAATCTTCGTCGCTATGCCAGAGTAGAAAGGCTTCATCAACATTTCTGGAATCGATGGCAACGAGAATACATTAGTGAACTGCAGCATCGAACAAAGTGGAGAACTAACAAGAGCAATCTGATAGTTGGCGACCTGGTGCTCCTGCGAGAAGATGATGCACCTCCATTATGCTGGCGCCTAGGTCGAGTCACCAGGCTATTTCCGGGTTCTGACGGAATCGCACGTGTAGCTGAAGTCAACACTATGAGAGGCTCCGTGCGGCGACCACTGGTTCGGTTATGTCCTCTACTGACCGAGGATCAAGTCCAGGGTTGAAAGAATGCTTTCAACGCGGCGGGAAGATGTTGCGGCTTACCATTTCGCCTATTTTACGAGGAGAGATGACAACACCAGAAGAAGTCTTTGCCGTCGTTTGTTATCGGGCGTTTACGTAAAGCGTCGGTACTTCAACGTCACATCTTCATACAACCGTTACTTACCTGTTCGCTATCTACAAGGCAACATTGTATTTCAATTTATTATAATATATTTTCGAGTTAAATCAACTTAATCTTTTATTTGGCTCCATTGTGTCGAGACAAGACAGGCGACAATTCCAAAATAAGCCTAATGTTCCTATCAGTTCCTAAAAGTTCCGTGGTAGACCCTATGTAGTAAAGGAGGGGTACTAATAATAATCTCAAAAATAGGGAAAATGTAAAACAAAAAAAAAATACTAGTGCTGAAATCCAGCGCTGCAAGCTAAGCTGAATAAAAATTGTTATTTGCAAAAACGACAAAAGAGCCTAGAACAATCGCATTTGACTTCCAAATAATAAAAACAATTAACTATGATAATTGTTTTTATACTATTTATACTATACTATGATCATTTTCATCAATAAAACTGTTTTAAAACTTGCTCCAAGCAATTCAGGAGTAGACAATTTTAGTTTTGTTCCGTGATTTCATACGCTTGGATATCCTTTTCGCTCGGGTAAATGTTGACTTTTTTATCATTTTGTCTTTTACTTTCCTCAAAAATAAAGTGAAATAGCGTTTTAACCGCCGCTTAGACAGCGGGTTTTTTTTAAGGCAATGCAGTTAAATTGTTTTTTTTATCCAAAGTTAAGATATCATAATATACAAACTCTAGAGAACCTTGTGATATGCATAGTGTAGATAGATGATTTGATTTACAATTAAAAAAAAAACAATCATATTGTACTATACAGTTGTTTATGAATGTAGGTACAAGTAATTGTTATCAGTGCCTATACTTATGCCAAATTAAAAAAGGATTTAGCTTTTATCAACTAGGTATACCTGAGTACGGTGGTCTCCTTCTGTAAAGAGGAATCTTGCAGAAGGAAGCGGCGGAACGGGTCCGTGAAGAGGATGCTCATGCGGGCCGTCTCAGCCGCAGGTGGTTGAGGGAAGGAGGCGGCAGTTCGATCGCCTCATTCCTCTTTAGGTTAAATGGGGGTCGGCGGCGGAACGGGGAATTCCGTCGTCCAGGGAGGACCTCCAGTGAATAAGATGTGCCGACGTCTCGTTGGGTCTGTCCAAAAGATATACGAGGGCGGAGGCCCATTGACTGTCACCCCAATTCCGACAGTCTACGCCAACGCGTGGAGAGAACAACTAGGGGGTTTTAGTGGGTTCGAGTCCCACATAACCTACCTGTCTCCCTGGACAGGGAGGTATGCGCGGGCATTTCCCCCTGGAAAAAAAAGGTATACCTGAGTAACCTCAAATCCTATATCACCAGCTATTATGTTAGTAGCAGTAGTAAGCTACTTATGTTTGCTTATTTTGCTTAAATATAAATTGTATATAGAATCTCACTTCTATCAAAATTAAGATTTGTCCCTACAAAATGTTCAATCAAAGAGTTCTCTTTACACCAGTTGCATTTTTAGCGAGCATTGTTTCAAAAAGTAATAATACATTTATAGAATTAGCTCGAAAAATTTGAACATCAAAGGTGTTTCATTGGAACAATAAACTAAGTATTACTTTTACCATACTAACTACTTACGAAACTACTGGAATACTGTTACCGGATCCCAGAAATTAATATTCTATTCTAACTTCTATACTCACTAATAAAACAATACCGTGGCTGACTGACAGACAACGCACAGCCCAAACGGCTAAACCGATTAAGAAATTTTGCATACATGATCCTTTAAAGATGTAGGCGACCACTAAGAAACCGCGGGCGGCCGCTAGAGTGTTCTATAAAATACTAAAAGACGGCTGTGTTCATATGCAGTCACAAATATGTAATTTCAAATGCTCACGAGTTTCTTGCCTGTCCTTCTAGTTACAAGATCTCGTGCCGTAGGGCTTTGCGATCCGATTACGTAGCTCCTTTAATATTTACAAGTGCTTGTAACCCCTAGTCTGAATAAGGGATATTGAATTTTGGACTTTATATAGGCGAAATCGGACTTCAAAACATACCCCTGTTCTTTAAAATTCTTAAATCATGATCAGAAGTTCTTCACTTTGTTGATTTTCAACAAACCTGAAAGCTCGCTGAACTTTTAACAGATCTTTAACCTCTCATGCTCTGACTTATGAGATACAATTGATATTCGATTGTTCTCTGGACACCGGTGTCGTAGCTGATGAAATAAATAAATTAAGCATGTTAGCAGAGTAACAGTGTTCTTTAACTGTGTTCTTTCGTTCTTTTTGGTTGGTGGTAGGACTTGTTCCAAGTCCGTCTGGCTAGCTACCACCATCATATCTAAGTCTGACGTCATAACAACAATGTTTTCAGCATTGTTGTGTTCCGGCAGTTATAGATAAGATAGCCAGTTCCACAGTGATTGAGGATTCCGGGAGAGGCTCGCTTCCATCTTCAGCCTAATCAATACTTAAAATCAGGTATGATGATGGCTAAGAGTCTCCCCATCGTTCATAAAAAAAGCAAATACCAAAAACCTGCTGTGATCGTATACAGACGTTAATAAATAAATAAATATATATATATATATATATATATATATATAATTAAAGTAATTAAAAATGCACAAGAATGGGTATTTTGTTGGCTGCTGGCAAATATAGCACTTCCGCTGATAACTGCATCCTGCTTGCTGTAGATTGTTCGACAATAATACTATTTTTGTTGCAGAAAACAAGAGGATATTTTTGTTGTATGTATTTATAGTGAAAACGGAAATATTCTCGTTATTGGATTGTATGATGCAGATGAAAAATAATTTTACTCAAATATACTAGGTGCTTCGCCAAAATCGCCACATTTGGTCATACCTAGTAAATTAATAATGAAATTAATTACTTAATTAATGTCTTAAAAAACCAATCCTTACAGCTCTGCCTTCAACTGCAGTGTTTAAAAAATCACTGTTACTGCACACAGATTTCAGACACTGGAGATCCATGTGGGTTACCATATGGATCTCCACGACGACCGGTCCTGCGCTGCCCGCATCCAGCGGCTTCCCTCGGCCGCGCACCAGATTGTCACAGTCCACTTTGTGGGGGGCCTACTCATGAAGTGTCGTCCGGTGCGCGGTCACCATTCCAGAACCTTCCCACCGCAAAGGCCATCGGTTCTTCTCGCTATGTGTCCCGTCCCGCGCACTGCCACTGCCACTTTCAGATAGTTAATGTGCTGTATCTATCCAAGATTTCACACAACGACCGACAGGTATTAGAGGATGGGTGATCAAACATTTTCTATCTTCAGCTCCTTCTTCCTTCGGATGGTCTTAAAATCGTTGGTCCCGTCTGCAGTCTGTGGACGTCCACTGCTGGACAGAAGCCTCTCCTAGCTCACGCCTATTGTGGCGTTCATAGGAGGCTATTAGCCTACTGCTACCACGCTGGCCAGACGGGTTGGTAGAGGGTTTGTTTCAAGTTTTCCTTAGTCGACTCTTAAGACATCCCAGACATGTAAGGGAGTGGTGACACTTGTATTCTTAGGCCGTCACCACACGGCACATTCTCCTTATCATTCCATATAGTAGTCCTATGCCTTAGTTATAAAATGTCTGATGACGATGACCTTTGTCCACAGTGTATCCATCTTCAATGGCGTCGGACCAGGAGTCGTGTTCTGATGAGGAGCCTGACAGTGAGATGCTGAGCGACGACCTGTGCCTGCCAGACAGTGATGATGAGAGGAACATGCCTAGAAGTGTCCAGGTAAAGATTTTAATTTTTGGCACAGTCTAAACATAGTCTTTACACTCGGCCGATATGACGCGCACGCGCCGCACGCTATCGCTACACGGCTGGCCACTCGATCTTACTGGTTTTCACTGGCAAAACGGTAGCGAGTATCTGTGTGAGTGCGTCATGTCGGCCGTTTCTAGACAGTGCTTTCAGTGCTGTATCACGTTCCGGTCGCCGAGTAACCTGTAGCTGGCAAAGTGATTGTGACGTGTATGATAGTTTACACACGTGCCGGCTTCATTTTCGAAGTCTGACTGGGCACTGAGTGTATTTTACAGAATTTTTAGGGAACTGCTATAGTAAAAAATTATCAAAAATTTTCAAAAATGTAGAATTAAGTTTGGAAATGAGGTCGTTTTGCCACTGCGTACGATCTAATAGTTTATCCGCTAGATCCGAATTCAGTCATCTAATTTCTTTCCGTTTTATACAAACAGCACTACAGCTACTTGGGACCGCCAATTCTAGGATTCGCATCTGACGCAGACTGCGTCTCTCTCTCTCTTTCTCTCTTATCGTATGAGGATTAGTGGCCACCTCTGTTGTCAGAGTTTATCAAGCCTCCTATAGGGCCTTATCAGATCACAATAGCCGGGACCGACGGTTTAACGTGCTGTCCGAAGCACGGAAACGCTCAGTTGTAATGCCACTTTACGGTCACCCACATGACACTTGACCGGACTAAACGTTGCTTAACAAACGTGATCGAGTACGATCAGTTTGTCAAGCGCGGCCGTGAGTGTTTCAACGTGACTTCCACTTCTGACGCAGTGTGCAAATGCTATGACCTAGCTAGGCTACGCTAGGACCTTTTTAAATAGATGATATTTTTCCGACTACAATAAATTTTAACTTGTTGTATTCCAGAAAGGTATTTTGTACTTACTCATTTCAATAACATTCCCAGAATCTATCAGATGAAGTTCCCTCCATCAATTCGTGCCTGCTGCGACCACCTCGCAAGCTGTTCACGAACTGTCGCGAGCGATGGCGGCAGCAGAACGTGAGCGGAGCGTTTGCTGAGCTAAGGCGGCTCGTACCGACGCACCCGCCTGACAAGAAGCTGTCTAAGAACGAGATATTGAGAATGGCTATAAGGTAACTTTTGTCAATTTGATCATTAGATCCTAGTGCGATGACGCAATCCACAACATACTTCAAAATGACTACCACGTAGGATTGGTCGAATTTAGCGGCATGGGGTGGAGCACATAGAGTAAAGAACCGATATCCATTGGGGCGGAATGGTTCTTGAATGATAGACCGACGACGATCCGGTGAAGCTCGCATCAAGCCACTGGATTCAGAAAGCGAAGTACCGATCGATATATCCCGCCATTGGCGCTATGGAGCTGATGATGATGTACGGCTAATTAGGTAGGCAGACAAGAGCCCTTGATGCGTTTCTTACTGGTTCACGAACTGCCGTGAACGATGCCAGTAGCAGACAGTAGCTCACGAACTGTCGCGCGGTATGGCAGTAGCAGAACGTGAGCGGAACTGAGACAACTCGTACCACAGCATCCGCCAGACAAGAAGCTGTTTCAGAACGAGATATACTTACACTGAGTTCCTGGGTTCGAATCCCGGTAGGGCCAAATGTTTGTATGATAATTTCGAGCATTTATACCTGAGTCATGGACGTTCATATATATATGTATACACAGAAATATTATTTATATCGGTTACCCTAGTATCCCATAACACAAGCCTTACAGTACTTACTTTTTATATTGGCAATGTTAATTGGTGTGAGTGTAAAAAAAAGTGACTTGAGGTCATTTCTTAATTTGGCGCTTCCCAACACAATCAAGTAATGGCGAAATTCGCAGGAGAATCAAAATCAACTGACATGACTCCAAAGATTCCTCAACTAAAGTAGCAGTGGGTTGCATAATTATAGCGTGAACAGAGGAGGAGGAGGAGCGGAAACGTTCTTCCCACTGAGTCTCGTGTCTGTGCGATCAAAGGAAATAACGCAAAATAAATATCAAACATAAAGATCGGCCTGCTTTCGAAGTTTTCCTGGCAACTTCTTTCTTCGAAAGTCCTCCCAACTTTTAAACTGCCAGTAGAGTTATTCGTTTTCTCTATTGTTAATTATAAATTCTTAAAATAATAAACAGTCAAAATATTAAATAAATAATTGTTGCTATAGTAAAAAATATTTACTTTTAATTTAAATATAGTAAATGTCTAACCATACCTGAACAAAAAAAAAACAACTTTTCGAAGGTAGAGTCACCACCTTTTCAGCTGCCTTTTCAGCTGCCCAAGAGACACCTTTTCAGCTGCCGAAACATCAGGAAGACCAAAAAACCTTAAAAAACACGGAAAATTAGATCATAAATCGTGAAATACAGTGCGCTTAAAATCCGTAAAAGTTGTTATATTTCAATGACGCGATACATTTAAACTTTTTCTTTTATAGATCCTTTCTTTGGAAGTGCAACTGATGTGCGGTCTATTCCCATCGGACTCTAGGAACAAATATGAGATTTTCTCTCTATATTTAATACTAGCGGATCCTCGCGGTTTTACTTGCGTGGTGCCCGTTCCCGTGGGAATATCGGAATAAAATTTGTCACACGGGAGAAATGTAGCTTTCTAATGGTCTAAAAATTTTCTAAATCGGTTCAGTAGTGCCTGAGATTAGCGCGTTCAAACAAACAAACTCTTCAGCTTTATAATAATAGTATAGATTTTCTTTATTCTTGAGTCTGGGCTTTATCGTACCTACTGGATTAACCAAGTACGTTCTTCGTGTTCAGCTTTTTCTGAAACCGACTGAATAGAAAACTAATTATGATTCCCTTTTCAGGTATATAGGTCTTCTACACGAAGTGCTGGAATGGCAGAAGAACCACGGTCTATCCATGAACAAGGAGAACACAGACCTTGCCATTAAATGTGAATCTCCTCTCAGCCCTCAATCAAGAAGAATACGATTAAAAAGACCGTTTTACAACGAAGATGACTGCCCCAAGCAGAAGATATGTCATGTTAGTGAGTATCAGAAGTTCGGGAACGAAGAAAATGAAAATTCAGGGCTGTTCCATCGGCAAATTGGGCACCGATCAGAGATATACTTCACCAAAGACCATCTAAGGGTTTTGAGGAATCAGTATTACTTTTCTCCGAGATGGCGACAGAATTTGCCGTTCAGGAATTTGGCGGATAGAAACGGGAATAATCTGCTTATGATCGCGCCTTCTCAGAATGGAAAGGATGACGTGAAAGGACCAAGCAGTTGCAAAGAGAAAGGTGATGAAAAAGATAACAAATGAGCACCGTTCTTTATTATATTCTTTCAAGTATTACCACCATAATAATCACAGTGTATCTAAGAAGACTGATCATATCATATGATATTCTCATTATCAGTGGTAACCCATAGACAAAGGCAAGCATGGAATGTAATGAAAGTTTCGCGATTATCTAATTGAAGAACAATAATATTATATAATATTCTTTTAGCTACACAATGGGTCATATGCTGTGATCAAAATTCACTGTGTTATAGATTTATAACTTAATTTGGCACAGAAATATAATTAACATAAATATTTTAATGCGGAAGTTTGATATTATAATTGTATGTTTTTTAATATAGGGTTTTCTCGATGTAGAAAAACCAAATTACACACTGCCAAAGATTTTTTGTCAATATTTCAAAATATATATATTCGTATCTTGCGTAAATAAATATATTCTGTTTGTTCGTTGTAGATATTTTTTATGGGTTGTTGTTGATTAAAAAGTCCCTACATCATTTTTTTAAATGTTTACTTTCATTGCTGCTAAGTAGGAGAATTAATCATTGGAATAAGTAAATTAAAGTCAAATATTTATCACTAGATGTAAATGTGTATGTTTTTTTTTTTACAAATAGTATTTTCTTTTCTTGTTATTTTTTTAATCGTCCATAGAATTTGTAATAAATTATACTTAATGGAGTAGAGTATGGTTTGAAACTACTTATATTTTTTCTACTATTTATTCATCGCAAACCTCTATTTTTGAGTTTCTTTTCATAACAAACACTTTAGGGAGGCATGTTAAGACCGAGTTTCTTTAATTTTTGTTATGTCTCTTAATTAGATTTGAAAAAGGGGAAAATGAAAATTCTTTGGTTAAAAAAAATATATATTTACCTATTATTATTGTAAGTTTTTTAAGATGTTGTTAAAGTATAAAAACTGTAGATACATTTTAAGCATTCCGTTGTAAACCTATTTTGTTTTTATTTAATTATTAAGGAACGTATAAATAAACAATCGTAATAAAAAAGTTTTTTACTTCATGTTTTATATTGTTATATTCTCATATAATTTCCCATAGCTTGGGTATATGACCTTCTTAATGATATTCCGGAGCAATTGGGTCTACTTCAGTTCAGTCTGCTTGTCTTAACGTTGTGCTTAGAGCTTTTTTTTTTTTTTTTATGTACGACGGTGAGACTCTTAGTCTTCATCATACCTGATGTTAAGTATTGATAAGGCTGAAGATGGAAGCGAGCCTCTCCCGGAATCCTCAATCACTGAGGAGCTGGCTATCTTATCTCAAACTGCCGGAACACAATAATGCTGAAAACATTGTTGTTATGGCGACAGACTTAGATATGATGGTGGTAGCTAGCCAGACGGACTTACAACAAGTCCTACCACCAACCAAACCGAATACAATATGTACCCCCGCTGGGAATCGAACCCGGGACCCCTGGGTCTGAAACCGGTGGTTGTACCACTAGACCACAGAGGCGGTTAAATATTTTCAATTAAAATAAATTGCTATGGATCTGTATGTATGACACAACTTGCAGTACAGTAATTTTGTAATGAGAGAAATGTAATGAATGAGATAAGTCCTTCTTTGAGACTAGAAAATTGTTTAAGGTTAGGATTATCATTAAATGTACCTTTTTTTTGTGATGAAAATTGACCTTACTAATGTGTTGAAGGTTACTTCTCAATTTGACGACTCTGTATGTAATAAATAAGGGAGAAAAGCAGTCTTTGGCAAGTTTCTTGCCGGTTCTTCTCGTTACGCGGTCTCCCGCCGTAGGGTTGTGAACCGATGGCGTAGCTTCTTTGGCGTTCATAAGTGCTTGTAACAGCCTAGACTGAATAAATGATATTAAATCTTGAACTTTATGGATGGAAAAGGAGAGTGTGCCAAGAGCCAGGCCCAATGCAGATTTGTGGATATTAATTACTGCAAAGGCAGACGGAACCAATGGCTTGCGAAGCAGCACAGATGAGCTCCAGACAGTAAAATGTTGGTCACCCATCCTGTAACCGACCTTAGCAAAAGAACATGGATGAGCTCGAGATATTATAAGTATTTTTGGTCATCCATGCCGTCCATAGCTAAAGTTACTTATCCGCTTCAAATACCGGCCAACCGAGCTCCTCTATTCTTGCTACACCGGTATGCTAATTTCAACTCATTTCGCAGTCGCCTCGGTGGCGCAGTAGGCAGCGCGTAAGTCTCATAATCTTAAGGTCGTGAGTTCGATCCTCACCCGGGGCAGATCTTTTTGATAAGATTTTTTATTTATTATCAGAATACCTTGAGCTCCGAGTAAACTAGAACTAGGATTTTCACGATCAACAGCTTCAAACGTTTTTCTTTTGTTGTTAGCACACAATTTTCACGCAAATTACAAAATATATATCGAAGTTCATTAATTAAACGAAAAATATTTAAAAATAAAATTTTCTTAAAAAAATAACTTTGTTAATGACTAATAATTTTGTTTATAAATTTTTTTTCTGAAGTTTTGGCAGCTTTCCAAAAGCGTGGACACCGGATGACCAATATTTAAAAAGTTGTTAGGAAAGGAAACACGATTTAACGAAGGGAGCATTTCAAATGAAAATAATTTTGTCTCTTTCCTTCTACAAGCGCGATACAATAAATAGGTACTGCTCTAACAAATCTAGGCGTGTCTCAACCACGCCTCTTTTCAGATATATTTGTAAATTCTGATACGATATGAAAGAGACATAGTCATAGTCATAGAAAAGTCAATAAGTAATTATGTTACAGGGATGCGCTTGCGATATATTAGCAGATGTAATAATTTACATCTGCTAGATGTAAATTATTACATCTGCTAATAGTGAAACTGAACTGTATATGTTACTGAACTTATGTGCTTTATATTTAACAATAAGCTTTCCTGTTTGAAAAACTTAAATTTAAAATTTAAATAACCCCAATAACTCAAAAATACTTTTAAAAAGTTAAAATAGTTATTTGCTATAAAGCCTGGAAAATTGTTTATTAGCGGCGAGTTACCTCTATTGAAATCTGAGCAAGTGAAGGATTCTGGATTGATCATTAAAACAACAAGAATAAGGTATATTTAGATTAAACTTTTGTAAAATTTTTTCTCCGGAAGTTGACCGCGGAAACAACCATAAAATGTTCCTCGCTGTTGTGAGGTGAAAAATTGGCAGAAAAGTTTTAAGCGTCTTGTACCCTCTTGTAACTCGCCGCTAAAAACCAAGTTTCCAGCCTTGCATAACAAATAACTATTATTTACCTAAATAACTTATTTATTACGTTTATTAATTTTCATAGACGTTTGCTAAATTTTCAATTTGAGTTTTATTTTAAGCTTTTTAAATTTTTATTATTGATATCAAATTGTCCGATGCCCAAACTCTATGGCTATCTCCTCACCAAAACCGTTTCAACGAGCCTAAACACGATATGTGTGTTGTAAGTCATTGAGGAGTTGGGTTCTCTGCAGACCGTGCTGGTCGCTTCATCGGGTCAAGCCTTGGACGAATTCGTCCAAGGGTCAAGCCTACCATATTTTAATTACGGCACCGGATTTGCTTACAGTTTTCAAATTTCAACTCGATCAGTCAAGTGCAATAGTAAATGTCCATTGTGAATGTCCAGTGAAAATTGATAACTCTGTGACTGATAAATACCTATTAAACAAGAACATATACTAGAAAAAAGCAACTAGTCTCATGTCGCCCTGACGGGACACCCTGGCGACATGAGAGTAGTTGCTTTATTCTAGTATATTTTCTTGTTTAATATTTATCACATAAAAATAGAATTGTAAAATGCAAACTTAAAAAGATACAACTTTGTGACTGTTTGAGGCAACGTAGCTCCTAAACCAATTTTGATGCAGTTTTTTTTATTTGAAAGCCGATATAATCAACAATAATCTGCTCAGGCTTTTGAATGCCATCAGTTCATTTAAAAGTAATTAAAATTAAAGTAGGAAATGAGCTTATTATCTTCAAACGGCTGAACGGATGTTCATAAACTATAGCTAAGAACCGTCTCAATCACGCCAGATTTCAAATAAAAAAACCGCATCAAAATCGGTCCAGTCGTTTTGGAGCTACGTTGCCTCAGACAGACAAACAGATACACACACACGTCAAACTTATAACACCCCTCTTTTTGGGTCGGGGGTTAAAAACTATTTTTATTCACTTGTGAAAGTCTGCTTGATTTGGTATCTTCAATTCGGTAGTCCACTGAAGCTGACAGGGTTACAGAATAGGCCTACTGAATGTGCTAAAGAATCTATTCCCAGAATCAGGGGGGCTATCGCGTAAAAAATCTGGGTATGGATATGGGCTTCATTTGACAGTTAAATGACCATATCGTCCCCTTAGTGGTAAAACCGATTATCTGCTCTTTTTTTTTAAAAACATTTTGTTATAATTAGTGGTAAAACCGATTATCTGCACTTTTTTTTTTGCAAAATTTTGTTACACCTTAACTATGTGTTAAGGTGTATATTACCTTGCCATCTTGACAATAATTTGAGAATTTATTATAACAAAATTTTGCAAAAAAAAAAAAGTGCAGATAATCGGTTTTACCACTAAGGGGACGATATATGGTAATTTTATGAGCTTCAACTGTCAAATGAAGCCCATATCCATACCCAGATTTTTTACGCGATAGCTCCCCAGGTCAATGTAAGTATGTTATATACTTATAAATTGTTTTTTTTTTTTGTTTAAATTGTGACTATTTATACTGATTTTTTAATGAATTGTTTGTTTTATGGTATATTTATATGCTTTATTGTGCTTTGATTTTAATAAGTTAAGTACATATTTGAACTATATTTTTTATTAAAATTGCTATTTCAAATACTTAAAGTTAATTGGTTTTTTTTTTATTTTTATAATGTACATTATGAATTTCTTTTATTTCAATTATGAGTGCAAGAAGAAACTTATGATGTGCTTATTGTTTATTTTAATAAATTCGGTAAATGATTTTTCACATGTTAATTTTATCTTTTCAAGGTAACTAAGTTTATATGTAACACTTAGTTTGCAAATAAACAGTTTGAGTTTGAGTTTATAGGTATCTGATATTCATTTATTCCATATTTTGTGGAACACAAAAGTTTTATTTTCCTTTTTTTTTGCAGCGTTCGTGAGACGAGTATTGCTACAATTTAAAATTAGTTAATATACTTACAATTTTTATTTTTAAAATAACTTGTATAATTCTTTAAGTCTACGAAGTTTATTAATTTTATATTTTTAAATACTTGTATATTTTTTATTGTCTCTTGCTACTTACTGAGTCAGAATAAATATACTCAATCATTGTATTATATTTAATTAAGTAAAAAAAAATATAAGTGCCACTAAAATCAACAAACCATTTTCATCATAACCAACAAACATCAAAAAGTCAACATAAACATTTGCCATAGAAATCAATTTCCCCTAAGGCCGGTACTCCAATAAAAGATAAGCGATAATCCGCTATATTAATGCGACATTAGCAGCGGCGCGTGGCGAGCCTACGATCAATTACAGATTAGGGGAGTGTGTGAACTTGATAGCGCGATCGTTAGGGGAGAAACCATTACCTTTGCTTTAAGGCGGTACCCCCACCGAAAGTGGCGCAGCGTTGAATTTTATTTAATATCGTAATTCTAATTCACAATTTTAATAAAACTAAACGTGGAATTTTGAGAGCCCATTGTCTTGTATTTTTAGAAGGTATCGCTACATCTCGTCATAGTCATTCGTAGAAGTAGATAGCAAATGTGTCAAAAACGGCCACTTTTAGCAGTTTTGCTATCTACTTCTAGCAGTGACTACGAGGGAATGTAAAGATACCGTCTAAAAATACTAGACTATGGGCTCTAAAAAATCCACGTTTAGTTTTATTAAAATTGCGCCACTTTCGGTGGGGGCACCGCCTTAACATTGAATAGTAAAACGGATTTTATACTCGGATCCATATTTTAAAAGCATATCTAAGGACCAATAAATCTACTTATGAAAGAATATCTTTTAACTTTTATTGAAAAATAAAAACCAACTTTAAAAATAAATAAAAATGGTGTGACACATCGGTTTGGCCGAATCTATAAGGGTTTCGTTTTTTGCCTTTAGGCTACGAAACCCTAAAAAATAGCCTTTTGGAGTTAGTGCCAGTCAAGGATTCGTTGGCCCATTCTACATTGCAGCTCTATAGGTACTTATTAGCCATATGAACAAACCTTAAAATGTTTAAATCACTGCAATCGCTTTCTGAAGCACATAAAAAAACATGACGAATTGATAAGTATTTTTTGAAGTCGGTTAAAATAATAAAATTCCTTCTGGATTTGGCGTGGCTCAGGATAAAAACATCGTCGTCATCGGCCATTTTTAATGTTCTTACTGCTGGGTCACTGGCCTTCCTTATGGATGGATAAGGAGAACGCACAATGACCCACCACGCGGGCAAAATGCGATTTGGTGGGTTTTAACGACTGTAAAATGCAGCCGGGACAAACGGCTTAACGGCACGGAGGAGCTCGAGATAGTAAATTTTTTGGTCACCCATCCCGTGACCGACCATTGCGAAAGTTGCTTAACCTCAACAATCGCAGGCCGAGCGCGCGAACCACTACGCCACGGGGTCCACAGTCTAAATACATCATTACGTTGATACTAGCGGATCCTCGCGGTTTTACCCGCGTGGTGTCCGTTCCCGTGGGAATATCGGGATAAAATATAGCCTATGTCACTCGGAAGAAATGTAGCTTTCTAATGGTCTAAGAATTTTCTACATCGGTCCAATAGTTCCTGAGATTAGCGCGTTCAAACAAACAAACTCTCAGCTTTATAATATTATATATAGTATAGATTAGGAAATGGCAGTACATAGTTTAAAATGGGATATCGAATTTAGTTTTCAATATTTTATTGAATAACTTGCTGTATTTGGACAAGTAGAATTGCTGCTCATATTGGAAATTATTTATTTAACTTGAACTTGTGTATTGATAACAGAAAAAACGATACTTATAATTATAATAAAACTATTTCGTCTCGTTACATTAACTTAGCTTGGTTTTCTTCTAAAACTTGTATTTTTAATAATAGCATAAAACGGAATACAAAGATAAATATAAATACTTCTATTCTGTAGTTTTTATCAAAAAAATATAAAGAAAGTTTGAGTCTATAGCAGTCTTTACTTTTCTTCTTAGCTCACTAAAAACAGTCTAATCAATCACAATTCAGTCTTCTTGCTTCTCGCATGGAATTCTTTGAAGGCCTTGACTGCTTTAAAGATGTCTGCTGACAATGCTTCGGGCATTTCGAAAGCTAAGAAGTGTCCACCATCTTCCGTAACTGTCACATTCAGGAGATTCACGTATTTGTTCTTCAGGAAGCTAGGTGGTTGGTAGAATAGCTCATACCTCGCTTGGTACGCCCATGTTGGTACTGTTGTTTTTACCCTGGAATCGACAAACAATTTTATATCGGTTATTTTTAATGTACTAAGCCGATTGGATAAGAAGGGCTATTTATACCTGTATGACCTTGTGGTGGACCTTGTCGTGGCACAGACCTTCCTTACAGAGACTCAATACGATCACCCTACGTAGACCCAATGCCAATTCATGGGTCTAAAAGAGCAAAAGAGCAAGTTTTGTTCTTCGGAAGATTGAGACAGTTTTTTCTTGCAACATTATACTCCTTGGAGACCCCTAATACTCTGCCATACACAGAACTTTTAATGAACTAGACCTTCAAAACCTATAGAAACCATTAGTAAAAATATGACTGTGATGATGATGAACATCAGCGCTCACCTTTCCAATTGGGCTGATCTAGCCTTACTGCTCATGTTCTCAGCATAATACCTCATGGAGGTAGTAATTTTGTTGGTGGACCAGTACAGCATGAGGTTGTCAATAAGCTGGTCTTTCGTGAAGCGCAGCTCGAGACCACCGTCTTGCTTGAACTTGTTGTTGTAGTTGACCCAAGTGGAGAACTTCTCGAGGATGTAGGCAAGAAGACCAGACGGTGAATCGTTGAGGCTAACACCTGAAAAAAAAGAATTAATTACTTTGATATCTGAAGCGGAATGAAGCGTGGAGATTCTTATCCGAAAGAATATTATAGATGCGATATGTGTTTATTTGTCCTTCCTTAGCGCCCCAACTAAGCAACCAATCGATTTGATTTTTACATACACCAATCTTATAAATGACAAGGATTTTGATACTGTGGAGATAGCATGAAAAACTTGTGAATAGTACCTATTCGAAAAGTCTTCGAGTCGTAACGTTAAAATAATGTACAATCGGGGAACTTCCCGGTTGACCAGTAGGGTTTTTTAGGAAGCTTTATTTTAAAACTAAGTAATAGATATATAGAAAACGTTTATATCACTAATAATAGAACATTAATAGGTATTTCATTTGAATACTAAATTATTGGTCTGATAAGAAAGCTCAAGGTCACCCAGCGTGCAATAGAGAGGGCTATGCTCGGCGTTTCCCTACGTGATCGAATCAGAAATGAGGAGATCCGTAGGAAAACTAAAGTAACTGACATCGCTCGAAGAATTGCTCAGCTGAAGCGGCAGTGGGTGGGACACATAGCGAGCGAGAAGAACCGATGGCCGTTGGGGAGGAAAGGTTCTGGAATGGCGACCGCGTACAGGACGACGCTCCGTGGGTAGGCCCCCGACAAGGTGGACCGACGATCTGGTGAAGGTCGCGGGAAGGGGTATAGGCAAGTATCGTTCCGTTTACATAACATGTAATACAAATTATAGAAAGAACTCATATTTCTGTAGAGCTGTTGAACAATTAAATAAATTCTCTTTGGAACATCCCGCGATTGACATCTTTAACATGAAGCCTGCTGAGGTGCGTCGCTTAATTACCGCCTCATTTTTCGATTTTTAATTTGTGTTTGTAGTTTGTATTGTAGTTGTTAGCTGATCGCACTTTGCTCCTAAGTAATCAATTATTAGATATTGTGTTGTTTGTCAATTTACTCCACCATGTCTAGTTACCTATTATAAGTGAAAACCTGTAAATGGCTCATTAGTCACCTAATAATATTTAACTATATTGTATTTATTTTAGAGCTGTAAGTTTTCCTAACGAAATAAATAAATAAATAAATACCTGCTCAGTATCTCATACATTTGTTGATGTGACGACAACACACACACACACATATTGATCAGTACCAACTGCGGAGGTGTTACAAATACATATAAAGGTATATATTATATTATATTATAACTTATATAAATTATTCATTAAATAACATTATTGGGTTTGACGTATATACGAACGTTAATATTTATTACATACTAGACTTAAGCGCGTGCTACGCACGTGTACTCACTGGGGTCACTTGAGAAAAAGTTTTTCTGACCTTTGACCTTGATAAGGTCAATTTTAAATAAATATATATTTTTCCGGCCGTCTGCATTTTTTGTGATTTTTGAGGCTATTAGTGAAGGCTGTAGGTGTTATACTCATAGAATGGATAACACGGGCCTTATATATAGAGATAATTTACAGTCTAACAACACAATTTAAATTTTAAACTTAACGGCTATAAAAGCCACAGACACATGCATCCATACATCTTAATTTTTACTCATCGACAGGACTATTGGTATTGGTGATGGGCTCTTTTCTCCGCATTTAGACTCCCATTTGGTCCGTTATGCGTTAACATAGCATCGGTATGGCTAGTCAAGCCATCCCAGCTCCTTCCAGAAGCCAAACCCACGCACTCCAGGATCACGTGGGCGGCTGTTTCCTCTGCGTCCAGGCATCCCCTACATAGGGGGCTGTCTGTCGCATTCATGATGAATAGTTGTCGGTTTAAAGTTAGGTGACCTGTAAGTGTGCCTACAACTATTCGGAGGTCTGGACGATTAAGGCTGAGCAGTCTACAGGTCAACCGCGGCGAGACTGCAGTCATCGCCAGCTTGGACTGTCTACATCGAGAGGACTAACACTACACTCTTTAATTACCTAGTTATTTATTTTTGTTCTTGTTTCAGACTTTCTAATTTACTTATTTATAATGAGTAAATTCCTCGGAGTGGGAGTATAAACCAAGAATCGGTGGTAGCCCGTAGTGCATCAGGATGGCCAATGGAAGAAGGAGGATGGCGGTATGCAGCTCTTGAGCACATTCTCCGAAGTTTAGTCTGTAAAAGACCGAAAGACAGGCAACTTTGCGGCGGCGAGCTAGGGTCTGAAACTTGCTCTTCACCAGTTCCTTGTTTTTCGTCGTTGTCGTCGTCTCAGCCACATAGCACCCACTGCTAGGTATAGGCCTCCCCCTAAGGGAGGGTTTGCCATAATCGCCACGCTTGGCAGGCGGGTTGGCGATCGCAGTATGGCCAAGTATGTAGGAGACGCTGCTACCCGTCTCCTGAAGGCTGATTCCCTTAGTCGCCTTTTACGACACCCACGGGATGAGAGGGGGTAGTGCTAATCTAAGCCGACACTACACAGCTTTTAATAGATAGTAACTTGTATCATTTCTGAAGCTTACCAATAGTATCAGGTTTAGTAGCCTGCAAGTGGAAATATCCAAACTCTTCCAGCACGTAAGAGAAGAACCAGGACAGAGGGTACATCCTCTCAGCCAGATGGGGTTCTACCACCAGGGATGGGAGGAATGCTCCCACCAAGGTCTTCAGTTGACTCATGGGATGCTGAGGAAATAAAGAAAGGTTTTAATTTGCAACTAAAATCGTCATTTTCATTCCCAATATATAGAAATGGCTTTTCATGTCACAAACTAATTTATAACTTATTTATTGCTGAAATAGTGAAGTATTTAATTATATGCGCTTCATTACTTACATTTACTGGCAAGTTACAACCAAGGGGCTTATTGTCTAATTTTAAAATCTACCGAAATCCCTTTCAATTTGGCATTTGAAAGATATTTACATACTTCAGACCGTCACCATTTGACATTTGATAGGGATTGTGATCGGGACGCGTTTTGAAAGGTATTGAATGAAGGAAATTGAACTGTCTAAGCAAAGTGACAGACAAAAATATGTTTTAAATGTATGGAGAAGTGTCAAATGAAGTGTCATTAAAAACATCAGTTACACAATTCCATAAATCACTATCACAATCGCAAAACCTTTGAAAGGGATTGTGATAGATTTTGAAATTAGACAATTAGGGGGCTAAATATACTATCCCACCAAGAACGTGTTCTTGTAAAGTGTTGCCAATACGAGAATATATGTGAAGGTAGTGAAACATATGTGAAAGCCAATCCACATATTTTGACTAAGTTATAGAGTTAATGAAGTTAGGACTTGTAGAGTTAGGACACGTAGAATTAGAAGCTTGGTTCTATAAGAGATCTTTTTACCTCTAGCATCAAAATTGGTTGAAGTATCATACAATCTACCATCCCCCTTTTTTAAGGGTTGGGAGGTAAAAGATCCAAGTTTTTTTTTATTTGTGTACTATTAATACCTTACATACCAAATTTCAGCTTTCTAGGACTTTAGGAAGTACCCTATGAATTTTGATGATCATCAGTGAGTGAGTCAGTGACGAACTCAGGGTTTTTTAGATATGAATAAAATCTAAAGTATGAGAGCTATGTAATTGAAACTTTATATGTTTAATAAGATGTTATTGTGATTGACATTGACATTATATCCCGAGTATTTTATTATCTAGTACTTATAGGTCAAACCCAAAACATGAGGCTCCAAAAAACGACGAAGAACTTCGAGAAAATTTAGGAGTCCAGACCTATATCGAGATAGACGAAAAGAGTGCTTCAAACTGTATGACAACCTAGCGTGTCGAGTTTTTCGTACTTACGATGACGTCACCAGCGAGATTAAGTGATGTGGAAATGTTATTGACGAGCTCTTGCAAGAAAGCATTGCACAATTAACCATTTTCGTTTCTGAGTGACGCGTGTTTTTAGGTCCGAAATCTTTGACCGTGGATCAAACTTTTGACACGCATGGTAGGTCTACTTTTACCGTCTATTTCGATATAGGTCTGTGGTAGGAGTGCTCTTCCGCTTCGCTTGGCTCGCATTGGCCCCGCCAATACTACTGTCGCGTCACTACCGTGTCCCCAGATTTAGTCTGCCTGTTTTAGTCTGGCACATGCTAGAAATGAAAGTAAAGCCTTTTATGTTCACACGAAGCCAGAATAACCTCGTTGACTTTCCTATCACGAAAAACTAGCCTTGTGAATCCCCAGCCTTACTCCTCGAGTAAAAAACATTTAAAACTGGTTCTTTTAATTTTTTAACGTTTTAGGAAGACCAATGTTTTCAGTGATTTCATTGACAATCATTTTTTAAATTGTGATTCGCTGATAAAGTCGTACCTGAACGAATGCCATGTTAGTATGATGTCCAAGTATGTCATCCTGGTACAGTGTCGACAAAGCAGAAACCACACCAGCACCCCAGTCACCTCCCTGGACGTAGAACTTCTTGTGACCAAGACGCAACATCAGGTTCTTGAAGATCACAGCCGTTTGTGGAAGAGCAAGGCCGGGACGAGCAGCAGCCTGGAATAGGAGATCAACTAAATGTAATGTAAATGTTAGTAAGGCAAATTATACATTCTGCGATAAACAAGATATAAATAAATAAATTTCATACAATCACACCAATTATCTAGCCCACGTTAAGTTTCATGTAGAACTTGTGTTATGGATACTAGATAACGGATAAACATACTTATATACTTTTTTTTTGTAAATACATACATGCACAATTTATCTTGTCCGGGGATCGAACCCGGGACCCCTGGCGTAGAAGGTGGGTTTAGTACCCCTGCGCCAAACAGGTCGTCTAGAATATAGTCTGATAAAAGGAAAAACGAGACTTCATTTTTTTTATGAACGACGGCTTTCAGCTTAGCCTTCATCAACCTGATGTTTAAAATTGATAAGGCTGAAGATCGAAGCGAGCCTTTCCCGGAATCCTTAGCCACTGAGGAACTAGCTATCTTATCTCTAACTGCCGGAACACAACAAAGCTGAAAACATTGTTGTCATGGCGTCAGACTTAGATAAGATGGTGGTAGCTAGCCAGGCGGATTTACAAAAGTCCTACCACCAACCAAACCGAATACAATTTGTACCCCCGATGGGAATCGAACCCGGGACTCCTGGGTCTGATACCGGTGGTTGTACCAATAGGCCACAGAGGCGGTTGGATTATAGTTACAGTAACTACTACTTTAAATGTGGGAATTTATTAGCTTCGATAACCAAAAATCTGGCAAAGTCAGGTGCAACACATCCGAGTTGTAGTATAATTGGTTAAAAAAAAAAAAAAAAAAAAAAGACAAAAGCCTGAAGTCAAAGCCTATGAAGTCAAAGTTATACAAAAGAACACTTACATCAGAGAATCCATAACCAGGCAAGCTTGGAACAACCACTTCGAAGACGAAGTTGTAGCCTGGTCTCGGAGTGGTGAGGAGAGGGATGGCTTCGTAGAACTCTCTCACTGAGCCGGGCCAGCCGTGGACTAGCAGGAGAGGCAGAACTTGGACTCCTGGTGAAACCTGAAAGGTAAGAGTGAAAATAATCGTTTTGGAATAGAATAGATTTGGAACGAGTAATGATTATATCAGTTGCTGTGATAACCAACTGCCCACATTTTTTAAAATGTAAAATTTTTGTTAAGAAAAACAAACATCCTAATGAGAGATTAACATAATCTGATTATCCTATATAAATTAACAGGGGACACACAAAGGAACAAAAATGTTATGATATAATATAATGCCCTAAGCCCTAAAGTGTCATTGTAGCCACATACCTAATTATATTAGTAAAAAATTTATAATACCGACCCAAAATATCACCTTTGTATCAACTTCAATAATCTCACTAATCTGACACCTGACATTAAGTTGTATGATATTTTTTGGTCATCTTTACGTTCCCTATCTTTTTTATGTGCATTATCGTGCGACGCCATTTTGAAAAAAAAAAAACAAAATGCGGACCAAGGACGAAGCCAAAAGGTTCGAACCCCTTTGCTGCCGACTGCAAGACTTGAATTTTAAAATCAACTAACCTGTGGCCTAACCCTGATGAAGTGGATATCCAAGCCCTGGATGTAGGTCTTGAAATGCGGGAACTTGTTCAAGAACGCTTCTCTCTGCGCGAAATCGTATTTATCAGCCCAGTAGTTGACCCAACTGTCCAGAGATTTCGTGTTGAAGCCATATTCGAAGGCAACTCCTTCTAGTGGTGGAGTAAAGGTCCGGTGGTTCTT
This sequence comes from Chrysoteuchia culmella, assembly GCA_910589605.1. Lineage (NCBI taxonomy): Eukaryota > Metazoa > Arthropoda > Insecta > Lepidoptera > Crambidae > Chrysoteuchia > Chrysoteuchia culmella. The sequence goes on along the minus strand of OU342665.1, from coordinate 2,750,673 downwards.
AAGGCGATACCGGAGGTCTGTGATCATCTGAAAAATCCAAAGAGTTCTTGATTTTTTAAAATAAATGCAATTTAATCTCGATGACGTAGTGGTATTTATCGTGCTTTATAGCCAGGGGGGCTCTATATTCATTAGTAAAACGTAATACTGCTTATTCAAATAGGCATAACGCTCTTACGAATAATTTTAAAAACACATAATATTACTCCGCATAACGGGTAATAATGTTATGCATATTTCAATTATGCGAATTAAATATTAACGGTTAATAATATTATGCATATTTCAATTATGCGAATTAAATTATGCGCAATAAGTGTTAAGCTTATTTATTATTATGCCTGTTCAATGTTATGCACAATTATGTTATGCCAAATCTATTATGATAAGTAATGTTAAGCGTGCTAAGAGGCACCCTGCCAGGGGTCAACTTTGACTATGAATTACAACTCAATTATTAATAGAATATCAAACAATGAAACATAGAAAAATCGCAAATTGTCTAAGGATTCTAAAAAAATATATAATACATAGTATAGTTTCCATATAAGTTTCTAGAGAAATCGCAGTTATAAGGCTGCGCGGCGGAAAATTGCTAACGAGCGGAAAATGCAGCGACACGTGCGTTGTTTTTAGGGTTTCGTAGTCTAAAGGCAATAAACGAAACCTTATAGATTCGGCCAAACCGATGTATGTCACACCCTTTTTATTCTAAAACTATGAGGATTACACAGTTGAAACTTGGTAGGTAGATGTATTCTGTAAACCGCTTTACGGTTTTTACACAAAAATAAAAAAATATATGAATTGAGGGGGGGGACCCCATACATGGAACTGACACTAAAAATTTTTTTTTCATCTTACCTATACGTGTAGGTATCTATAGATAGGTCTTTAAAAAATGCATTGAAACCTCAATGCAATTTTTTCTCAAAGTCAACCGTTTGAAAGATGTTCCCCTCTAACTTTTGAAATAAGAGAGTGAAACATTTAAAAACAATTAAAAACTTTTAACGAAAATTGGTTTGAACGAAATATGGTTGTCAGTTTTAGAAAGCATTTTTCCCGAAAGGGATTTGAAAAAAAACTTTTTTTTATTCAAACCTATACTTGAGGCGTATCTATAGATAGGTCTTTAAAAATTACATTGAAGTTTCTATTACAGTTTTTTCTCAAAATCAACCGTTTGAAAGATATACACTTCCAAAGTGGTAAGATGTCACAGCCACTTTATTCCAAAACTGATCACACAGTTGAAACTTGGTCGGTAGATGTAACGAAATTTGGTTTGATACGAAATTTATTTAGTAGTTTCAAAGCTACAGCACATTATCCAAAACCGCAAATATAACTTTGTCATTCATACAAACACTATGAAAAACAAACTTATTTTTGCAGACGAAAAATTAAAATGGCATTTTGGAAATAATAATAATAGAAACTTTATTGCACACGATACAAAAACAAACACATACAGAGAAAATGACAAAAAAGAGGAACACACAATAGGCGGCCTTATAGCTACGTAACAGTCTCTTCCAGGCAACCTTGGGTGTGAGGCGAAACCTTTCATGTGCGAGTTCGACTCGCACTTAGCCGATTTTTAAAAAAGAGTGCGGCACGATATCGGCTAAAAATATGCTCAGACTTATGACTGTTTAAAAAGAAAAATATCAACGGTAATATAACTATTATTATAAAGTTGTTACAATGATAATACATACGTTTTCTTCGAACTTGACTTTGAACGGCCTTATCGTCTTATCAACCCTGCCCTTCAATCCACTCGGTCCCCACCACTCGTCCTGGTCGTACCGAGGTATGGGCACCTCAGGACTCTGCAGCATGAACCATACTCCGGCTCCAGCGACCAGCAGACCCAGGAGGAAGATGAACTTGGCCATCTCTGTAAAGGTTATGGTAGCTATTGTAAAAACAATTTCGTATTTTACTTTTTGATTTCTATTTTGCAAGTATGGCACTTGCACAATAGAAATTAAAGAGTAATTGTCAATAATACTGCTTCTACTAGATCCCCCATTATTATGGGCGTGCCCCAAGGTTCAATATTAGGTCCTCTGCTGTTTTCAATTTATACAAATACAAATATTTTTATTTGCTCTTAATAGGGTTACAGTAATGGTGTTAAGTACAATTGTGAAAACAAAATGGAGCTTAACCTATTTAGCCATTTTATATAGCATGCAAATATACAAACAATGATTTAAAACAATTATTTAAATAAGATTATGAAACTTATCGAAATGTCATAAAATAAAATCGAGAAAGTCAACAATAAATTAATAAAAAATGTATGATAATAAATGTCAAATAAGAAATAAAATAAATTAATGTCAATATACACATTATATATAAATTCACATGCCAGTCTACAATTACAATAATGTCAATACAAATACATTTTGTGCATTTGAATGTCTCGCTACCTTTGTCAATATACTGTGAAATAAATAATAAAAAAAAAACAAAAATCCAGAAATAAAACTTATTAACGATCGATAACGAAAAAATATATTAACGATCTCCCTTACTACACGAGTAATTTATGTGAGACCGTTCTATTTGCAGATGATAAATCTTTAATTCTTAAAATTGATAGAGGAAACAATTGTTCTGACGAAGTAAATAGTGCTCTCTCTCAAGTCACACACTGGATCAACAGTTTTAATTTGTCTTTTAACCCTACTAAAACCAAATTTGTTAAATTCTCATTACCTAATGTAGTGCAGGTCGATATGCATATCAATTTGAATGGGCATGTAGTAGTAGAGTTAGTTGAGAGTAAAAAATTTCTTGGCATTACATTGGTTTCAAGACTACAATTGCATCCACATAATGAAGCCTTGTCTAGTAGACTTAGTTCTGCGACTTTCGCAATAAGGAAAATAAGGCTCTTAACTGATATTGAAACGGCAAGACTTGTTTATTTTTGTTATTTTCATAGTGTAATGTCCTATGGTCTGTTGTTGTGGGGCTCAGCGGGCAATATAGAAAATGTTTTTACACTTCAAAAAAGACCTGTGCGCGTCATTTACAACCTTCAACGGAATACTCTTAACGATTTGTTGAAAGAGATTAATATACTAACTTTGTCGGGATAATACATCTATGATAATATAGGATATGTAAGGAAACATCATGATTTATTTATTAAGCATAGCGATGTTCATAATTTTAATACTAGAAATAAGAATAAGCTTGTTGTGCCAAGATTTCGACTTGAAAAATGTAATAATAATAATAATAATAATACATTATTTATTTCAGATAAGTATTAATTACATCCATATGTGTTAGTACAATAACTTACGAATATTGTTAGTAAAAAAAAATAAAAAAATATATACTAAAAAATATAATATATATTAAAAATGTAATGCCCCCGACGGATAATTAAGTGGGGGGTTTAAATTATTTTATCCTTTTTCAATTACGTTTTAACCGTCGTGGGTTTTTCAAATTTTTTAACTTTGTTTTTTATTTAAAACTTTTTAGAAAGCATAGATATTATGTACATTGTACTGCAGAAAACCCATTACTAAAAATCGCTTCAAAATAGTATAGTAGTTTTGGTTTTGCTAACTTTGGTAACTACAGCGCCCCCTAATAAGTTGTCACCGTAACACCTACATAAGAACATTCACCAATCAAACCTAAACCCATTACTGAAAACCGCATCAAAATCGGACCAGTACTTTTGCAGATAAATGGTAACATTGGTTTGCAAAATAAATGTTTACTGCAGCGCCCCCTGGTAAGTTTTCTCAATAACACCTGTGTAAGAACATTCGCCCATCAAACCCAAACCCATTACTGAAAACAGCATCAAAATCGGACCAGTACTTTTGGCGATAAATGGTAACATTGGTTTGCAAAACAATTTTTTACTGCAGCGCCCCCTTGTGAGTTGCCACCGTAAAACACCGTAACACACCGTAGCACCAATCAAACCCGAACCCATCACTGCAAACCGTATCAAAATCGGACAAGTAGTTTTGGAGATAAATGGTAACATTTGTTTGCACAAACAAACGAACAAACAACCTCTCAGACCAAACGCATAATACCGTCTCCGTACCGTTGTTGGTAAAATCCGTGGTAAAACTCTTTTGACTAACAAGAACCCGTGTTAAGAAGAACTTTGCGATACCAGAGCATTTATAAATAGTAACCATGAGACAGATATGAAAACGTCACTAAATATTGGCTTTCCTAGAGAAAGATTGAAATCTTAAATCCGACAAATCAAAATCTAATAAGAATTCGAAATTAAAATAATAATATGTGTATTTAGACTTTAGCCTTGCCCGTCATAAAGTTAGACAGATAAAAGTTTGTAATTTATTTTTGCAAAGTCATCGTGAATGTGATTAATTATTTATAAATAGCTCGTCATCATTCTGACCTACGAAGAAACAAATATCGCAAGGAGAGAAAAGTTTTGATGGCTTTAAAATTAATTTTTTTTTTACACGCGACGGTACGGAGACGGTATATGCGTTTGGGCTGAGAGGTTGAAAGTTTGTTTGTTTGTGCAAACCAATGTTACCATTTATCTCCAAAACTACTAGTCCGACTTTGATGCGGTTTTCAGTGATGGGATCGAGTTTGATCGGTGCATGTTCTTAGATAGGTTTAACGGTAGCAACTCACCAGGGGGCGCTGCAGTAAACTTTTTTTTTGCAATCCAATGTTACCATTTATCTCCAAAACGACTAGTTTGATTTTGATGCAGTTTTCAGTAATGGGTTTCGGTTGGTGAATGTTCTTAGATAAATGTTACGCTAACAACTCACTAGGGGGCGCTGCAGTAAACATTTGTTTGAGCAAAACCAAAACTACTAGTCCAATTTTGATGCGGTTTTCAGTAATGGGTTTTATGTATTACAATGTACATATAATACCTGTGCTCTCTAAAAAGTATGAAATAAAAAGCAAAATTTAAATTTTGAAAAAACCCACGACGGTTAAAACGTAATTGGAAAAGGATAAAATAATTTAAAACCCCGAATTAAATATCCGTCGGGGGCTGCAATCACTACTCTAAATTTCAACATAAATATAAATAAGTTCAGCAGTAAAATATCTCACGTTACTATAAAACTGCAAAACTAGTACTATTTAATGGCAGCCCCCGACTATCTTTTTTCAATTACGTTTTAACCGTCGTGGATTATTAAAAAAAAAAAAAAATTTGCTTTTTTTTATGATTTAATGAAGAGCTTTATCTAAACTGCTATGATATCCATCATCAGCCTGTGGACGTCCACTGTTGGACATAGGCCTCTCCTAGCTCACGTCTATTGTGGCGTTCATAGGAGGCTATTAGCCTACTGCTACCACGCTGGCCAGACGGGTTGGTAGAGGGTTTGTTTCAAGTTTTCCTTCTCTCGCACAGGTGTTCAATGCGTCGAGCCTCTTAGTCGACTCTTACGACATCCAAGGCATGTAAGGGAGTGGTGACACGTGTATTCTTAGGCCGTCACCACACCGTTAGACTGAAATGATTCTTTCATTCAAAACTGCATAAGAACAGTACCGACCGTATTTATGGTTATTAGTTATTAGTATTTTAACAACCATTTGCTTTTAAATTGAATACCGGCTGTGAACTTTACTGTGTTCTTTATCATTACTCAGAAGGGGAATAGAAAATTTGTAGTTCTGTCTCTTTAATTTTACTGCTGCAGAAAGAAGACGATTAGAATCAGTGACTATATTAAAATTACGAATGCCAAAAATTTTGGTTCACAGACAACAACAAAGAAATAAAATTTTCATAAAATTAAACCTACAAATAGCTTAATTTGATCTACTTTAAAGTATTTGCTTTGTATAATAATTCTAATAATACTTAAAATTACACCAATTAAGCTATGTTTTTTTTTTCATTTATTTAGGCATCATACAGTCATATAATAGTTATTATTATACAAAATCGTGTTCATAAGGGAGCAACAATCGTTGCTATGACTTTTTTATTTTAAAGTATTAACAATTTTAAAACATTTATTAAGAACGTTGTATGGATACCAGATAACGGATAAACATACTTATACCCAGATCAAGATAAATAGACATGTCAAATATTTGCAGTAATAAAGGTACCTGGATGTAGAAAATTTACAGCTAACAAAAACATAACACAAGCTGCTCAAAAACATAGGAAAAAAATTAGTTACACTTTCGGAAAAATTTAAGTATTTCATGATCATTATCATCACTGCGCCATTTAAATCCTTTCATCGACATAAATTAGGCAAATTGAAAGTAAATTAATAAGGAAAATGTATATAGGATTAAAACTCGTAAGAAAACGAAATGGTAACCACGATGAAGACTACGATCTTACAGACTTTATTAATTAAGATACAAATACAACTAAACCTAAAACTGTTCACTGGGTTCAACATCAAGCTCAAATTCTGAAAGATGAGCTCCAGGTTCTGTACGTTACTCGACCAGAGGAACTAAAATTTCTTGGAAGACTTCCTGAAAGCCTCCACGCCAAAAGATATACTCTAGGAGGCGAGAACTTTTAGATCGCAGTGACTCCAGTTCCCTCTGGAGCTACATAGTCCCTTTATTCAAATAATAATAATATACTAGATAACTCACCGGCACAAGAAAAGAAGATTCCACAAAGTATGCGCGCGCGCACCGGTCAACGTATCAACGCGCACTGACTGTGACCGAACCGGCTTTTGTATCAGTCTGATTCATGTTACGTAACGTTGTTGACAAGAGCGCTTGCGCGATATATCGTCAAGCGACAGACACCTTGCCGATAAACTTTTACTCTAGATGGATACCTTTATTTACGAATGGTGATTTGGTGATATCGTTGCAATTTTGGCTGTGGAAAGTTTCAAGTGATTGAGACTTACACCCATATTCTAAGTCGTTCCTCCAAAACTTACTCATCCTCGACTTAACGAAACCTCACTGAAAACCTCTTCGAAATACTCCACGAAATCGGTATTCTAAGTCGTAACTCTGTAATTATTACACTCAAGTGAGGAATTATTTGTGTGGAGGAGATTTATTGCAACTATGAATACCAAATTTGTTTTTTGGAGGAACGACTTAGAATATGAGGGTTAGAGTAAAGATTTTTCTATTAGCACCAAAAGTATCTATTACTAGCGGCTGCTCTCAGTTTCACCCGCGTGGTTCCCGTTCCCGTGGGAATATCGGGATAAAAGTATTCGTAACCAGGCTATCTACTACCTGTATACCAAATTTCATCCAAATCCATTCAGTAGTTTCAGAGCCTATTAAAACAAACAATCAAATCTATCCTCTTTATAATATTAGTAATTATATTAAGGGGTTTTTTTAGATAAGAGATATAAGGATGTTCATGTGAATTACCACGATGATACAATATACTTTGTTGTACGAGAGATAAAAAGACCAAATCAATTTTTAAAACCAAAGATTTGCAAACAATATTCTAATAATGACGCCTAAAATAAAACTGCTATTTACAAACATAAGAAATTTATTAACAAAATCTTTAACAACTAAGCTTTACTTTATAAATCAGTCTTAACGTTGTTGTTCTTGTGCCATTGTCTGAAGGCTTGGACAGCGTTCAAGACGTCTTCGGAGAACACCTTGGGTAACTCAAAAGCCAAGAAATGTCCACCATCATCGATAGGGTTAGCTTTAAGGAGGTTGGGGTATTTAAGCTTGATGATCCAAGGAGGTAAATAGGCCAGTTCATTTTTCGCTTGAATGGTCCATGTTGGGACGGGAGTCGGGATCCTGAGAAAGAAAAAATATTTAAATATATATAAAACTTAGCGATCCGTTGCATACGGCCTTGAAAAATTTTAAAGAAATATAAAAATATAAAGAAAATCGAAGGAATGTGAGATTTAATAAATAAACTTTCTAAATGTCTTAAATAAATAAAAAATATGTTAAAAAAAGCATGTAAATATTCTGGTAACAATTACTGAGCATAATTCTAGTAATAACCTATCACATGGTTGCTAAAGGTTTAAAAAAATAAATGGCTTATAAAAGGCTGACCTTTATCAAACAAAAACACAAAAAAATCAGTTACCACATTTAAATATTCAAGTGCAATTGAAGTGGGTCGGTTTCTCATTTTTATCAAAGTATAATTATTTTATCCTGAATAGTCTATCTACCAACTGTCGGTGTTAATAGAAATAATAAATGTGTTTTTCTTACTCATCCAACTTCAACTCCAGGTATTTCTTGGTGAAACACTCTGAGTAGAGCCTCATAGACGTAGTTATAGATCTGGTGCTCCAGTACATCATCAGGTTATCGATCAGTTGGTCCTTCGTGAACCGGAACTCTAAGCCTCCATCAACCTTTGAGCGATGTTCCTTACGGGTCCATGTTGAGAACTTCTCCAAAATGTAAGCCATAAGACCTGATGGAGAATCTAGGAGGGATATACCTGTAGACATAACAAGCTAGGTCACTTAGTTATTACTTTACGTCTATTTTGAGATTTCTAGTTATCTAAGAGGTTTAGTAATAGAAAGCCTTACAATATGTCCTCTATAAGTGTCCCAACCAAACACAATTTGGTCATTTGGAGAGGCTTAATGGCACAGTAGATACAGAATTATATCTATTAAATCAGATGTTGTGTTCGATATCCACTCGAGCAAACCGTTATGTGATGAACATTTCTGTTTATCATGGTGTAGGTATACCTATGTTATTATACATTTCCTATGCATATATAGTATTTGTTACACTATCGTTGTTTCCAATATCCAAATCACAAGTACCTATTAAATCTTAAATTCGTGTAAACTTAAGTTGATGTTTCAAACAGCTTAGTTTCTTTAAGGATCCATAAGACCACAGATTATATTATACTATACTAGTAATAAGACAAAATTAAGCAGAGAAAAAAGTAACATACCAACTGTATCAGGTTTTGTAGCTTGTATGTGCATGTATCCAGACTCTTCTATCAGGTAGCTATACATTTCAGATTGAGGGTACAATCTATCAGCCAACTTGCTGTCAACCACTAAAGGCGGATATATGGCACCCAGAAGCTCGAAGATTGTTACGGTAGGAGACATGAGGAAGATCATATTGGTGTGGTAGCCAAGTACTTCCTAGAAGAAATAAGATGAATTGTAGTGGCATAAGTGAAATGGGGCTATATTTTTTTGCTACATAAAAGATAGTAAAAGGAACTTTCTTTCATACTTCATAGTGGCGTTAGTGTTAATAATATCTAATAAAAACTATTACCATGTTTTTTTGTATTTACATGATTATCAGAGAATTTCGTTGACAAGGTTTTGTGTAGTAGGTGAAAAGTAATATAAACTTTTTGAAATATGAAAAGATGTGAAAAATACCTTAGGGAATACAGTTGCAATGTTTGACCCAATAAGCGAACCCCAGTCTCCTCCTTGCACATAATACTTCTGGAACCCGAGCCTCTGCATCAGATTTCTGAAGATCACTGCAATTTCTAATGGACTCAATCCTGGTTTGACCGATCCCTGGAATCGAAGAAAGAGCTTCTTTAAAGCTTCGTAAAAGGACAGTTTTATAAAAGGTCGAACAACGTTGGCCAGATACATCATTTCGTGTTATCATGTAGATCTACTAGGTGATTCTAAGAATCTATATTTACTGAGGCAAGAATCGTAAAGAATTGCCACGTGGTTTGGCATCGATGAACTGATAATCAACGTACAGTGTTATCACTGTAGCAAAGGATGAACAGAGTGGATAGTCACAATATAGTTAAAGTTAGTTTTTTAGAAAATTTGTTCTGCCAGAGCTTCCCTCAGAATGGCAAAGTAATCATACATAGTTTATGATTTTTGAATTTATAAATTTTTCAATTGTATTTTTATACTTATGATAATTTTTAAATAGAAAAATATTGGAAAAAATCAATTCACCCACAAGTGAATTCTCAGACGGGACTTTTGGAAATCCGGTCCAATGCTCTAACCACTGAGCTACCGAGACTAGTATCACTAGCATAGAATTCACTTGTGGCCGAGTTGATATTTTCCAATATTTTTCTATTTAAAATTTATCATAATCATACATACATCAGTAGCTATAGGTACTGAGCCATGCCGTTCTTATGCTATTTCATCGCACTGTCCTCTTACCCTGTCTCATCATGTGAGCGTCGTGTATTTCTACCAAGGGCTAAAGGTACTAGGAGTTTATTAGCTGAAGATATTATTTAGATAATAATACGCACCTCAGAATGTCCATAGCCTGGGAGACTAGGTATGATCAGCTCCAGTACGAAATCTCGATCTTTGCTGGCACTAGTCAGGAGCGGGATGGCTTCGTAGAACTCTCTGACAGATCCTGGCCAGCCGTGCAGAAGAAGCATTGGCACTACTTGCTTGCCTGCAGGAACCTGGTGGTGAAACACGTTTAATGACGAAATTGAAACGAAATTTTAAATGGCGGTACAAGATAAGGTTTTAAGGATACAATTTAAGGATTGAATTATGACCAAAACAAAGCAATTTGATTTAAGACCTTTGTCTGTAAGATTGATTAAAATATATAATTGGTCTGTGTGTGTACTATAATTATGCTACTGGTTAGTTTGGCTATAGCTTAGCTTGAAGATAGAATTATCTGTTTTCCCGTCAATCATAGGTACACTTTGTTGTTCAGTGACCGTATACACAATATCCTTTTTATTGCGCACAGCAAAGGAGTGAAATTCCTCCCTGCGTCTGTAATTCCGAGTATTTATAACACGTCCATCTTAAAAGCAAGTGTGAATAGGCACCTTCTGGGCTGGTTCCCTCCACCGTGGATCCTGTCTTAGCTCTTGGGCTTGATTGGAATCAAGAGGAAACCCATTAGGAAGTTTAAAAAAAAATAAAAAAATATTACAGACTTTTAGATAGACTTTTATCAACTAGGCAAAGACAAACTTATAATTGCAGAAACTTACTTCAGGCTTGACTCTGATGAAGTGAATGTCCAGTCCTTGAATTTTGGTCCTATAGTGAGGGTATTGGTTGAAGAAGTCCTCTCTCTCAGTAAAGTTATATTTCTCCATCCAGTAGGTTGCCCATGTGTCCAGGGTTTTGGTGTTCATCCCATATTCGAAGGCTACTCCTTCAAGAGAAGGTGTGAAGGGTCTGTGGTTCTTCAAACGGTCTTTCAGATCTTGAACCACCTAACGGTGAAAATTAATACGAATTTTAGTTATCCTGTCATTGTAAAGGATTAAACAGAACGTGACGAAACGGGACATGTAACATGTAACATTATGATTCTATTTAAGAACTGTTTCAACATTATTTTCACATTGTACAGTCGCGGAATCTCCACGTCGGCTTTTTGGCGATATTCGCGTGCGCTCGATTTGATTAGTTGCATACAACGTCTCATCTGTGTGTTTAGTGTCAATTTCTTCTACTCACTGTCGATAGTGAGCGTGTTAGGTTTCTGTATAGAGTTGGTCCGTGACGTAATCCTCTAGATGGTGGACTGCTTATTTCATACAAAAATCTACACGTCCACGATCGACGGTGAGTAGAAAAAACTCGCACTACGCACTCAGAGGGCCTACTATGAGTTTGCAAATGTACAAACGTTACCATCGTGTCAGAGTAAATTTTGACAGATAGCCTTAATGCGATGGGAATAAGGTTGAGAATTAAACTCTATTCGCAAACTGCGGCGTAAGCGAGTGAGGTGAGAAAACTCACACTAAGCACTCTGATAACCATTCAAGGAGTTTTGAAAGGAATATGGGCTAGTAGCTTTTGTTATTGTACCTCTAGTATACCTCTAGTATATTTAATGTTACTAAATTGTTTATCATAATTATTAATTCAATATGTATATTTGCATGCTATTGCGGATGGCGAAATGAGCTGAGTCTACTAGTATTAAAGATCTGCAGTGTACCTCATTTAAAGGCAAATAAATTATTTCTATTTCTATTTCAGGGTGGAAAAAATCTATGAGCCCTGGAGGGAACTATCTTAAATTCTTGAGCTAGCTCATTTTACTGAAAGTTACCTTTCCATTATTTTTTTAAAGAATCACAACTGCATTGTTTTTTTTTAAATACGCTTCCCACACCCAGGAATCGAACCAGCTAAAATCTGTAAAAAAAACATTCTGTACTTTTATACCATTAATCGATAGGGTCAATCAAAAGTATCTACTCTCTCTAACAAACAAAGTAAATTAAATTAAAGGAAACACATGAAAACTCAACTTATAAACTCAATGGGATGGATAAAGCACTTTTATTCAAGGCAAAAATATAAAAATTATTAAAATAAAGGTATGTTTCCTTTCAGTAAAATGGACTAAATAAAGGATTTAAGGTAGTTCCCCTCCAGAGCATTGTCGTTTCTGTCATTGTCAGTCATTGTCCTCAACATATAAAGTGTCATGCATAAGTGCAAAAATAATAAAGTTTATGCTGCTAAACGCTACTCGTCTGGGACCTATATTCGTAACTGGAGGACAAAATTTTATTACGTACATCTGTTTTGGCGCGCACTGTTCATTGAAATAAAACAACTTTTACGGATATCAAACGCGGATGACAGGTCAGTCATCCCGTGACCACGGCAGCTGTAAAGGTGCCGAAACGTCGGGAAAATCAAAAAACCCCTAAAAAACCAAAAAATACGGACAATTACAACTTAGTTCGTGAAAATATAGCGCGTTTGATATCCGTAAAAGTTGTTTTATTTAAAAATTTTATTACTCTAAAAATATGAAAATATGTTGAGGACAATGACTGCGTTCAAAACACCCGTAGATTCACCCGGCCCATAGATTTTTTCACCCTGTATATATTTCCAGTTTACTTTTTACTTTTTAGTGTTAGGGTAACATTATAGCGATAACACCACGATAACACGAAAACTTGCTTGTCACGTACGACACATCTTGGCGAAAAAAACATATCGCAAAATATAAAAAAAATGTAGAGGTGACCAATGTATGTATTTCGTCGTAGGTCGAACATACTCGTACATACACTTTTGTCTCGACAACATGCCATATACTGTGAGAGTGGTCGTACAAAACTTGAAAGGAAAAGCGTCAGACAAGAACCAAACATTTCTGTGGCCTCATCATGAGGTCTTAAGACTGCACCGAGCCTAATGACATTGTTGTATGAGATGACAGCGTCAAAACGTTTCAAATGTGAAATACGGCACATCGCGTTCATAGTAATTTGTATGACTTTGGAGCGCATTTTTAATAAAGTTTTATTAAATCCCGGTGCAGGGACGTTACTTATTGAGGAGTTCTCTCGGTACTTCATCATCAGCTCTACTGTATGACTTGGATTGAGTCAAGCTTAAATTTCTTATGAACCACATTAAAGTAATCGTATTGCTTCTGTGAAATGCTTATTATTTAAGAGTTCCCTAGATTTCTCCAGGATCCCATCATTAGATCCTGACATGATGACAATGGGACCACATGGGAATACAGAAAAGAATTACTCAAATCGGTCCAGCTGTCTTCGAGTAATCGAGTAACATTATATAAAATCAACTGTTTACTTTTAGATGTATCTGCTATTTATTTGTCTCACCGTTTTAGTAAATTTAATCTTGTAAGGTTTGATGGCAGTGTCTTCCTTTGGTTCTCCCAAGCCCCACCAGGCATTCAGATCCACCTTTGGCATGGGAGGGGGACTCTTCAAGTACAGCAGGTAGACCGGCAGCAGAGCTACCAGCACCAACGGCAGGACCAGGAACAGGAGCTTATACATCTGGGTAGACGATCAAGACTTTGGTTATCCATCCATCCATCCATCATCAGCATGTGGACGTCCACTGCTGGACATAGGCGTCTCCTAGCTCACGCCTATTGTGGCGTTCATAGGAGGTTATTAGCCTACTGCTACCACGCTGGCCAGACGGGTTGGTAGACGGTTTGTTTCAAGTATTCCTTCTCTCGCACAGTTTTCAATGCGACGAGCCTCTTAGTCGACTCTTACGACATCCCAGGCGTGTAAGGGAGTGGTGACAGTTGAATTCTTACGCCGTCACCACACGGCACTTATACTTAGATATAATTATATATATAACTATAACTTTGGTTATACTTAGAGATATAATTACACACATGAATAATAAATTGAAACATAAATCTTTAAAAGTTATGGATTCTTTCTGAACATTTTAATTATCGTGACATTATACCAAAAGCAAACAAAATTAGGACACGTATAATCTATTTAATCTTGTATGGAAGGATTATAATGATATCGCTGAAAATTCAAGCGTTGCTATGATGTATTATATTATTATGTACTCGATAGACCTCTATTTTAACATCATAGTGGGACATAGTACAAGGCGTATTGGTGAGGATTCTAACGACTGAAAATTCAGCCAGGACCAACAGGTTAACGTGGCTTCCAAAGAACGGAGGAACTTAAGATGATAAAGAGATTTGGGTAACTTTGTATGGACTGGTGGCGTCATTTTTAAGTGAAAACTACTTTAGCGGCGTTGTGCACATCAGAGTTTTAAATTTTTGGGATGGGTAAAAAATGTTAAAGTCGCATCAGGTCACGTGACCCTGATCGAAAATTCGTAAGACCATTTACCGTTGACCTATTTCAAATTACATAAAGTCTCACACTTGAAAGATCTATCTTTATTAATTAATAACAACCATTATAAATATAAAGATCTCTCATTACTACCAACTTTCATATTGATGCCAGGTCAGTTTTAATGGATTTACCTGCCAAATCAAGTTGGTCTCCGTTTTCATCAACTTTTTATGAAGGTGTGGTCAAGATATAATGCATTTTGATCGTTACTTTCGTTGAAGCGGTTTTCACTTCTACCGGCACTCCCAGAGTGCAAGCCGTTGTTTTTTTTTCAGCGGCCACAAATATTTTTTTCGGTACTGTTTTAAAGCACCATATATCTGAGTGATTACTTTGAGTTAAGTAATATCAGAGCAGATAATAATATGTTTTTTTTTTGTATTTTATACGTATACATTAAAAGAATGAATACTATGTGAATTCGATAAACGTCTGAAATCTCGGTTCCGATATAGTTTAGCATCCCTTTAGCTGCCAATGTCTTTTTGACGTTGACGTTAGGTGCCAGCCATTAAAAATGGTGGATTGAGTTTCATCCGAGTTCTTTTCGTAATAACACGTGTTGTGAGGCTCCATTTTTAACTCAATCTCCCGTACAATTTCTATAGAACACAAAATATATTTACTTGACATTGGCAAAATTCGTGAAATTTGTCGCGAGCACGCCATTAATTAAGAAAGAAGAAGAAGAAATGGTGGATGCGCCTGAAATTCCGTCAACGATTTGAGCTATTTCTTGTTCGAAAACATGTACAAAACTTAATATTTTTGTTATTTTCATGAAATAATCTAATTGAAATTAAAAAAAAAAAAAAAAAAAAATTAACTGTGTATTATCGCCACTGGTTCAAATTATAGGGCAGGTACCTTACCCGTTGTAGCTACATGAAAACGTTCTTAGGAAACCATTTTAAATTTTTTGAGAAATATTGAACTGCATTCACGGTTTTTGAAAAAAAATACAGTTAGCAGGAAAATGGTAAGTTTAAAAAAAAAAACAAATTTCCACCCTGTATGATTTTCTATAATGAGATTTGTACCTTTTAATTATGATTTTTAAATTGTCTATTTCCGTAAGTGGACGCCATTTTTAATTATTAGTATATAGTTGAGAATGACGCCAACTTTACCCATACCCCTTTATCTCTCATTAAACAAATCTCAGCATGACTGTCAAAAAATATTACACACAATATTAAAAAATGGTTTTGTAATCAAACGTCTTGCTTATAGAGGCCAAGGACGTATAAAGAGGAAAGATTTGATTGTTTTTTTGTTTGCATTGAATTGGCTCCGAAACTACTGAACGGATTTTAATTAAATTTGGTACACAGATAGTAGATAGCCTGGTTATGAATATAGGATATATATTCACACGGGAACGGGAACCACGTGGGTGAAACCGCGAACGGCCGCTAGTCGATTCATAAAAACGACAAGGAAAGAACGAAAATATATGAACAATTTTATGAAATAGTCTCTATCGCAATTTACGGGTTCAGTCATTAATGCATATTATGCACTTATTTGCTTTTAGTAAACTATAAATTAAGAAATATAAAATCACAAGCTAATGTTTGTTAAGCAAAACATTGAACCTTAGACTCTTCAATGTCAATTTGTGCTTCATTCATTGTCAAGGTTGCAATAATGGAGGGGCTATTACGAAAAAGAAGTAGTTACGACAAACGGAAGATATTCAAAGTGCATACAACTTCATTTTGGACCTTCATCATTTCAGCCGCATGACATGACACCCACTGCTGGGAATAAGGCCTCTTCCAAGAATTTCCTCGATGATCGGTCCTGCGCTGCCCATGCCCACATCCAGCATTTTTAGCAGCAGACCTAATTTTATAGTAAATAATTTAACACAGGAACTAACCGATTACGAAAGAAAAATCGCGTCAACAATAGTAATAACAATTTGATAGAATCAGGCGTTATTTGGCGGAAATCTAGACCGTGCAATACCAGCACCTGCTGGTATTGCACGGTCTAACAACTCCTGAGGATGATCCGTGTGTGGGCGAAACACGTGTAGAGTATTCGGTGAAGGTGCAAGGTGTGTCACTGTGTTGCATCTGCATTTATTTGCGGGCGGCGGTGCATCTTGCATGTAAGTTTTTCTTGCGGAATTAAGCTACATAATTTTCGTTTTCCATTATTAGTAAAAACTACAATTAACAAATACTTGACCTTATGTTCACGCTGAAAAAGTCTCTGAATCGGTACTAAACGAACATTCGTCTGACTTTCGTATTTTCGGAGTAGACCCCAGCCCCCCATTAATCTAATAATATACAATCAACAGCCAAATGGCTAACCTCATACGATTTTCAACTTAAATCTCATTACATTATAATTCAAATTTATTAGCAAAAGATTTTTTAAACTCATCAGATGTTGACTAGACTTGTTTTTTTATTATGAAATAGTTCTACTGATAAAATAATGCTTTAAATTCAACATACCTTGCACAGTCACTAAACACGTGTGTATTTCACGGCTTCCACCGGGCGACTAACCAACCATTAATCATATCAGCACTAGTTGTTATACAATCAAACACGAAGCTTTGATAACTTATGATTAAGAAGTGTGTATGATGTACACTCGGTACAGTAGATATCACATCAATGTTTACCTTTGCAGTACGAAAATACTTTAAATGGGCGTTAAGGTGCTTCCACACTGGGAGCATTCGCCAATATTGTAATAACAGAAATAGAAATCTGAATCGCGAAACTGCGTATGCAGGTGTTATTATTGTAAAGTACCTAACGTTAAAGATTCGAGGATTTCATACAAGTGGGGCGTAGTCAGTATACAGTGCACTTGCAACAACATTACATATTTTATGATTTTAGATTTTTTGCATTTTCAATGCAATCAATTTTTATACTTATGATAAATTTTAAATAGAAAATTATTGGAAAAAATTAACTCGGCCACAAGTGAATTCTCAGATGGGAATCGAACCCATGACCTTTGGAAGAGCATTGGACCGGATTTCCAAAGGTCATGGGTCCGATTCCCATCTGAGAATTCACTTGTGGCCGAGTTAATTCTTTCTAATATTTTTCTATTTAAAATTTATCATAATACTTACATATTTTAAACAACAAGAAATATCAATGCGAATCACTTTTAATTAACTAGGTTTCGGACAACACCTAGTATTTCACCATTATAGATTTAATTCATGACTCCAATATCGATTCTTTTGCTCAAATAATAATGTCGAATTAATATTTTCGCGCTCTGCAGAAAAACCGCTTCGTGTGACATTATGGAAATAACGGTTGAATTTAAGGGCTGATTTTGATATTTTTTGTTTTTACTGCGAAAAAGTGCGAAAACAGTCTTATAGTCAACATCTGGTTTTATTACGAATCAATCATTTGTTTTCCTCATGTCTTTACCATCTTTGAGAAATCTTAATGAAAATCCGAGTGAGCCGTTGTTGCGGAAAAGTGCGGAAAAAGAATTTGCAAATCGAAACCGTTGAGTGGTTATAGGCGAATACTTGCTAGTGTGGGCACACCTTTATAATAGCGTTCGCAAGGTCAAGACAAGCTTTTTTGCGTCTACGACCGTAGGCTAGACGTAATTTAACAGTGGACTATAATGATTGGGAGCATTTCTGATTCTGAGTTATAACATACTTGCTACGAGTGTTTAACATCCACAATGCTTTGTTGTTTTTATTTCAAATACATATTAGTATTAAAAAAACCACTGGCCAGAAACTCTGGTAAGACTTTGTTTAAAAATTAAGATCTATAACAAGATCACGAAGTTTTAGAACTAAATAAATATAACAACTTTAATGCCCATTTGCGCCAAGCCGGGTTAACTTTTAACCCAGAGTTTGTGCATATACAAAATAACAAAAGTAGCACTAACTCTAGGTTAAATGTTAAACCGGCTAACCTAGCTTGACGCAAGTGGACCTAAGGGCTGATATTTTAATTCTCGGATAAAAGTTATCAGTCAGTTTAATTCAGAATCAACTAAAATGACATAAAAATGACAATTAATTTAATAACTTAGCTCTGAGCGAGCATTGAAAAACAATTAAATAACAAGGAGTTTTAAATATAAACAACAATTAAAATATAAATAATTTATTAATAAAAACTTTCTATACATTATTCTTTATAGATCAGTCTTAACATTGCTCTTCCGATGCCACTGTCTGAAAGCCTGTACAGCATTCAGGACATCTTCAGAGAAGATCTTAGGCAGTTCCAAGGCCAGGAAATGCCCTCCCTTTTCAAGGGGGTTATCATTCAAATGGTTGGGGTACTTCAACTTGATTAGCCAGGGTGGTAGATAGTTAATTTCGTGTTTCGCTTGTATCGTCCACATTGGAACTGGGGTTGGTATCCTGGTGAAAAATACATATCATAAGAGTAAGTTCAAACAAAAAAAATCGTTGAAAGATGTTGAGGGAGTGCATATAATAATTCATAATTCATATTCACTGACAGTTTTTTTAGTTTTAAACTGGGTCTAACTTTAGACCACGTCTTGTAGTAGCACCAAACACTATAGAAAAAAAATAAAAAAAAACCTTTTCAACAACAACCTCTTCGACTGTGAATGGCCCTAGTTATGGATGGTTGGTTGGAATGGTAAAGATGGTTGAAGCCACCTATAGGAAGGTTGAGCTCTCCTTCTGGACTGGGTGTTGTTGGCCCCGGTACCGCGGTCCGACTAATGGTCGTCGGAAGTTGTATTTATGCAAGTTGTTGGTGAAACTTTGCTAGCGTGATGCAGGTTTCCATTCCATACATGTTGTTCGTATCCCTGAATTGTCTACAGCGCCATTAGCTTTTATTAAAGTAGCGTAATTGTTTGGCTAGTACCACTTAGAAGAAACCTACACGTTCTATAGTATTTCTTAATCTAGGTACGCTACTGCGTTTCAATTACCCAAGTAGGTATCTATCACGAAAATATTAGGGGCACAGGAGGAGGGGTATTCCTGGTGGGGTACAATTTGTTTTCGGTTTGGTTGGTGCTAGGCCTTGTGAGCTAGGTAGGATCTGGCCAGCTGCCACCATCTTATCTTAGTCTGAAGCCATACCAACAATGTTTTCACACTGTTGTGTTCCAGTAGTTAGAGATAAGATAGAAAGTTCCTCAGTGGTTGAGGATTCTGAGAGAGTCGCGCTTGCATCTTCAGCCTAATCAGTACTTAACATCAGGTATGATAAAAAGCCAAGCGTCTTCCCGTTTTTTATAATAAAAAAACAAAGCAAATTCAAATATTAGGAAATAGAAAATGCAGAATCTCGAAACTTACTCGTCCATTTTCATAACGCGGTATCTCTTGGTCATGTTCTCCGCATAGAACCTCATGGCAGTCGTCATGGACTTGGTTGTCCAGTACATCATTAGATTGTCAATCAGTTGGTCCTTCGTGAAGTGGTTCTCGATACCACCGTCTACCTGTGACCTGTATGCCCTGTTGCTACCTGTTGAGAACTTCTCCAAAATATAAGCCATGAGTCCCACAGGGGAGTCTACTACGCCCACACCTAAAAAAACCATACAACATCATAAATACAGGAAAGATGATTTGAGATCTTGATGCAACGATTTATTAAACCATCAAGCTTAGGATTCGTCGATCTTATGATTCTTCGAGGAAAGGTTTTCAAGCATTTGATTATCGAGTAAAGGGCATTTAATTTCAAATATTATGTAAAGTATGAAATAAAACAGAGAGAAAAACAGCCCTTAATGAGTTTCTTGTCGATTTATCTCGTTACAAAATCTACAAGACCGCCACACCGTAGCGTTTGTGAACCGATGGCGTAGCTTCTTTGACGTAAGTGCTAAGTGCTTGTAACTGCCTAGACTGAATAAATGATATTAAGTTTGAGTTTGAATAGGAGACCCCATCCATGTAATCTTGGGTTGTATAATATTTAAAGTGACCACCACTGAGGCAGGGTTTGTACCCTGCTTTGATCTGATATCGAGAAAAGACAACTAAAATAGGTAAATGATGGATAATTCAACAATTTGTGTAAGTAACCTGAGTGAAATCTCTACTACAATCAAAATGTTTTCTTCGAAAATCCTATAATGTCAAAGATTGTTTTCAGTGATTTGTGACTCCAGAAAATATCGAATTCGAAGTGCTACTAGAATCATGTTAATAGATCATTGGATTATTAAAATACCTTACCTACTGTATCCGGTTTCGTAGCTTGTATATGGAAGTACCCAGTTTCTGATAATATAAAGCTAAATACTTCTGATAGAGGGTACATTCTATCAGCCAGCTTGCTGTCCACGACTAGAGGAGGGTAAATGGAACCAAGCATATGGAAAAAGTTGACTGTGGGAGACAAAGACATCACCAAATTAGCGTGGTAGCCAAGGACCTCCTGTAAACGAGATAATATATTAATTATTATTTAACACTAGCTGTGCTTCCGACGTCTACTTGTAGTAAGTCATGTGTTGCAGTGCCACTTACAGTATTAAGGTAAGTATATAGGTCTTTGTTGAACCCTAAAGCCTCGTGGGCGTCCCCAGAACCAATAAAAAGTTTCATAACAAATTATGATCAATGGTTTCAGAAAAAGATAAAAAGCAGTTTCCAAAAATGCTGAAACAGCCCCATTAAGTAAAGGAATACTGATTTAGGTCAAATATTTTCAACAGAAAATGTTTTTGAATGTCCCAACTCCCCACTATTAGACCACAGGCCTTCCTTATGAATGAACAACGAAGACCGTCGCAATCGCTAGCTTGTTTGTAGATGTAGAAAATAACTAAATGTTTATTTTGGCTGGAAAAAAACCTATATACCTTAGGGAATAATGTTGCCATATTCGCCGTGATCACGGAACCCCAATCGCCACCCTGGATGTAGTACTTCTGGAAGCCGAGCCTCTGCATCAAGTTTCTTAAGATAATTGCAGCTTCTACTGCATTCAAGCCAGGTCTCACTGCTCCCTGAAGTAGAAAAACAATAGGGCATTATTATGAAAATTTATTTTATTTTGGTCAGGATACTGTCTGCTGATTCGCAGTCAACGGTTTGGCACTAACTTTTAACTAAAGAAAAGACTGAACCAGATTTTATTATAATAATAGATGAGGTAGTTTTTAGTTGAAATTTCATCAGAACTAGTAATTTAAAAATAATATAATAAATACAGATACATACTACAGATGCAGAGAACAAATTCATAATCCTAAATAGTAGAAGAAGAAATCTACAACAACTTTCAAACAAGAAAGGTATCTTGTAAATACTTGTAAATTCAAAACAGATTAATCTTTCAAAATGTTAATCATGTTTATACTCTGACACAAATATCTTCAATACTTTAGGCCTGATTATAATCTGGAAAGAGAATAGGTAGATGATTTAAGATTTTGTTGTGTTTATTATCGACACCTGCATGCAAGAACATGGTAACTCAGTTTTTGGCATTTTACAGGAGAGCACAACAAAGATTTAAAAAAATCTTAGCAATTTCGGATAAGTCCTAATGCCAATCGATCTTGACCATATAAGTAAACGTGGTAAGACCTAAGCTCTTGTATCATTTTGATGCCATATATGTATATATTTAATTATTAATTGTATATAATTAGTGAGTTACAATAAAATTCTTCCTCATATACTTTGTAAAATTACATTGTAACTCCGAAATACAATCAATATTGTATGAAACTGTTATGTTCGATAAATTTGAAATTGTTGAATAAAATAATTGTATGTCTGAGATACAATGTTTTTAAGACGTTTTACAGGCTGTAGATTTTAAATTATAACGAGTTTAAATACGATGATAAGTGTAAAAAAATCCGCATTTTTTGCTTAGTATGAATATCATCTTAACTCAATACTGCCTAAAACTGAGTTACAATGTTCTTGCTTGCAGGTGTCGTTATGGTCTTTTACAGTACCAGAACGATTTTACAACAACCAACCTCAGAATGGCCATAGCCCGGAAGACTAGGTATTATCAGCTCAAGTATGAAGTCCCGGTCTTGGCTGGCAGCAGTTAGGAACGGGACGGCTTCATAGAACTCCCTCACTGAGCCTGGCCAGCCGTGCAGGAGAAGCATTGGCAACACTTGTTTGCCAGCAGGAACCTGGCGGTGGAAATCATGCACTTCAATATGGCTTCGCTTTGACTTATAAAGTGCATTAATTCCTATAATGTCAATAAAATTATCTTCGTATAAATTCATAGGACAGCCAATAACAGATCCAGATTTCATTGAAGTCATTGAAGCTCATGGGACGTATTTTTGAATCACTCGAATGACATTCGCATCCGGATTCGCAAGATTCGCATGCGAATTGTTTTGTTTAACATTCCAATTCGCATGCGAATCATGCGATTTCTTTTGCAAATGCAATTCGAATGATTCAAAAATACGACTCCAGTAAGTTAATGTTTTCGCAGAAGACACACACTTTTAAAGTATTTTTTTTCTTCAACGGGGAAGCATCATATCGTATGTAAAGTATCTAATAATAAGGCTGATTATGCAATCGCGATTCTCCCGGTTTTTAACTGGCTTCAAAAAAGGAGGAGGTTCTCAATTCATCGGATATTTTTTTATGTATGTTGCTCGATTACTCGAAGACAACTGGACCGATTTGAGTAATACTTTTTTGTTTGAAAGGGTATACTTCCCATGTGGTCCAATTATCATCATGTCAGGATCTGACAATGGGATCTTGGAGAAATCCAGGGAACACTTCAAATATTATAGGCACTCCTATAGCGATTTCGATGTTTTCTATAGTAGCTCGTGCATATGCTTCCGGAAAGCACCATTTGGTGAAGTGAATGAAGACCACAAATGGTCATCGGAACTTATTAAATACATAACATTTACGGACGCGATACGATTACTTTAATGTGGTTCATAAGCAATTTATGCTCGACTCAAAGCATGCGATAAAGTGGAGCTGATGATGAAGTACCGGGAGAACTCCTCAATAAGTAACGTCCCTGCAACGGAAAAACCAGCATTTTGTAAAAGGTGATGAACAGTTGACATAAAGTTACTAGCGTAGGCACAGAATCTCTTCTACCTTTAAAAACTGTGAAATAACAAACTTTTTAAATAATGAAAACCGACTTCAAAAACAATGTAAAAAATAAGCCTTTTGGAGTCGGTGCCAGCCAAAGCATTCTACTTTGCGGTCCTATTTTTTTATTTTTCTTGCCTTGGCTGGCACCGACTCCAAGAGGCTTATTTTTACTTTTTAGTTTTTTGAAGTCAGTTTTTTTATAAAAAGTTTTTTTTTAAAAGCCTACAAATTATGTTTTAATTAAGTTGTAATTTGATTTGACTCTTGCTATTAAATAAAATACATTTATTTATATGAAGTTTATCACTGTTATTGTCAGTTGCTGCAATAACTTATAGCGTGTTTTAATACTTAATCGTAAAGAATCTCGTCATTATAAATAGCTTGGTATTGCTTTGACTAGAAATTGATTACTATGGATCTGATAAATTATAAGATAGTGGGTTATCACTTATATTAATGTCACCGTGGAATTTACGTGATTACATTCATTTGAATGACTTTGAATTTTGATTTATAACCAAAAACGTACCTTAGGTTGCACCCTGATGAAATGAATGTCCAGCCCTTGAATTTTGGTTTTAAATTGAGGGTATTGGTTCAGGAACTCTTCTCTCTCGGTGAAGTTGTACTTCTCCAACCAATAGTCCGCCCAAGAGTCCAGGGTCTTCGTGTTAAAGCCATATTCAAAAGCAATGCCTTCAAGAGGAGGCGTGAAAGGCCGGCGGTTCTTCAATCGGTCTTTTAGGTCTTTTATCATCTACAATAAGATACACACTGTATTAAAATACATCGTCGTGTTAGCTACAAGAAGATTACCAATCAATTGTTTCAGAGCTTGCATTCTCACCGATTAAATAACACTATTGTCTTTACCCAAGCTTTAACGATAACTGTAACAGGGGAAAAAATTATAAGATTTGACAGTTTTGACAACCATAAATCGGTTATAGTTAAATGGTGCAACTCAACCTTAGAAATGTGATAGATCAGAGAGGTATTCCAAGGTGTGACTTACTGGTTGTGTAAATTTGATTTTGTAGGGTTTGATCGCTGTGTCTTCCCTTGGTTCTCCCAAGCCCCACCAGGCGTTCAGGTCCACCTCTGGTAATGGAGGGGGGCTCTTGAAGTACAGCAGGTATACCGGCAGCAGGGCTACCACCACGACCGGCACAAGGAACAGGACCTTGGACATCTGGGTAGACAATAACTATTGTAGAATTCAAACGTACTGTTACACATTATAATTTTTATCATTAAACGGCTTTAATCGTTGGTGAAGGAGTAAATTAATATCGTGAGTATCAGAACTTACGAAGGCACATTAGGGCTAGCCTGAAAAACTTTCGAAATAGTATCGAGGACAAGGACGTATCATCAAAAATGTATAGGAAAATGTAGTTTTATTTATGTCCGGTAGGAACACTGCTTAATATGTCATAGAAGGATTAGGACTAGATAAGATGGATGGATTAGAATAAAATTGGATCAAGCCAAATTTAAAAAAATATTATTCAGTTGTTTCATTCATGTTTTGATTTAAAATCTGCTAACATTTCTGAAACAGCATATTTTATTGTCCGGTTTCATGATTGCTTACGTAAAAAAGTTGTTTGTAATGATGACTTGTAACAAATGGTTTGAGTTTTTTTTTCATAACGTAATTCTATAATGTGTCATGGCATGTGTTTATCTTATATTCTCAACAAAACTTCCTTAGCGACAGATCTCTTATGGAAAACATGTTTTCGTGAGTTTAAATTAAAAAAAAATACCGGACAAGTGCGAGTCAGACTCGCTACCGAGGGTTCCGTACAAATTTGTAGGTACCTACATAATATTGTAATTAGTTCAGGAATCGAGTTTCACAATTTGTTCCGATTTTTTCCCGAAATTCAGTTTCCAAAACTAAAGACTATATTTTTATGATTTAATTACAAATGTATAGTTTTACCCCCGCGGGGGTAATTACCCCCCGGTTCGGAACCAATGTTCTAGGTCAACGGGAAGTACCCCATGGATTTTGATTCCCTTTGACTTGAAAGTGTCGAAATAGGTATACATTTTTGCGACATAACAGTCCTATCTTTTTTTTTTACGTAAATTTACAAGTTTAATTTTTTACAGTGTCAACAGACTGTTGAATTGAATATATGGTTTTAATTTCAACTCGATACCTCCATGAGTTCCCGAGATAAACTGAGACGGGCGGTTGGGCGGATGGACAGACGGAATTCAAAGTGATCCTATAAGGATCGGTTTTCTTTTGAGGTACGGAACCCTAAAAATGTTGGTATCATATTAATGGGATGTATTTTTGCTAAGTATTTTATTATACAGGTTGTCAATAAGAAGTCGCTATTAGCAATAAGACCCCCATTTGTATTGTTACGACTCATAATACTGAATGAAAATAAAATTATTTTTATTCACCCATTTAGTTTAAAATAAATGTAAAATAAATGGTTTATATATCAGACTGTCGAATATGTAAAATAAATAGGGTAGGTATGACAGACTTTCTCATCTCGAATGCGGAGATGTAGGCGGTGGTGGATCGACTAAGATTCCAGGTCGGGTCCTTAAACACCTGGGGGAACAGACCCGAGAATTATTCAATCGGTGCCTCCAGACAGGAGAATTCAGAGAAGAAAAGGGAGAACCTGCTTAGAAAGGATGGGAGACCCGGAGACGCACCAGAGGGTTATAGACCAACGGTGCTGCTGGACGAGGTCGCGAAGATGCTTGAGTGAGTAATAGCAGAGCGAGTTGTCCAGCATCTGGAGGAGATGGATCCCAACCTTTCAACGGATCAATTTGGCGTTTGCAGGCAGAGATCCACCATGGAGACCGCACTAAAGGAGTTGACGGAAAGGGCTGAAAGGAGAGGGGAGCAGGTAGTGGCGGTTTCAATCGACTTTAAAAAACGCTTTCAAAACCCTCCCCTATCCAGTAATTAAAGACACCCTCATATATCATCGCATTCCAAATTATCCGAGGAATAAACTAGAAGATTACCTGGAGGACCGAGAGGTGATCTTCCTCAACGCAGATGGCGATATGGTCTCGAGGAGGATGGACCGCGAGGTTCCGCAGGGGTCTGAGTTGGGGCCTCTGCTGTAGAACCTAGGGTTTAACTGGTTGCTGCGTGGGGTGCTGCTGCCCAGAATGAATGTCATCTGCATGCAGATGACACTCTCATTACCGCCAGAGGCAGTGACTACTGGGAGGCCAGGACACTGGGTGTGGTGGGGGTACAGCTAGTCATTGAGAGAATTGGTCTCATGACGCTGGAGGTTGCAGTACGGAAAACCGAGGCCCATATATTCCATGGTCCTAGACAGGGCCCTCAAGCGGGACCCAGCGTTGACCGTGATGGGGTTAAGACCCACATCAGGTATTTGGGACTTGTGATTGATGGCCACTAGCGGTTCCCTGCCCAGCGTCGTAAGTCGAATGTTGGACAGTGAAAGATTCTGGGAGGCGGTGGTCTCCTTCTGTAAAGAGGTGATCTTGCAGCAGGAGGCAGCGGAACGGGTCATTGAAGAGGATGCTCATGCGGCCCGTCTCCGCCGCAGGCTGTAGAGGGGGAGGAGGCAGCAGTTCGATCGCCTCATTCTGTTATAGGTTGAATGGTTGACGGCAGCGGAACGGGGAATTCCGTCGTCCAGGGAGGACCTCCCGTAAATAGGATGTGCTGACGTCCCGTTGGGAGTGTCCAAAAAATACAAGCGGGCGGAGGCCTAGTGACTGTCACCCCAATCCCGACAGTCTCTGCCAACGCGTGGAGGGAACAACCAGGGGGTTTTAGTGGGTTCGAGCCCCACATAACCTACCTGTCTCCCCGGGCAGGAAGGTATGCGTGGGCATTTCCCCCTGGAAAGCAAAAAAATATAAAAAGGTATGACAGATTGTCGAAGATGTAAAATAAATGGAGTATGTCAGATTGTCGAAGATGTAAATAAATGGGGTATGCCAACTGTCGAAGATGTAAAATAAATGGGGTATGTCAAACTGTCGAAGATGTAAAATAAATCGGGTATGACAAACTGTCAAAGATGTAAAATAAATGAAGTATGTCAGACTGTCGAAGATGTAAAATATATGGGGTATATCAGACTGTCGAAGGCGTGTATGACGATGAGGAATGTCATAAGAGTACAGGGTAAGTACTGTAGTGGACGGAGACAAATAGAAACACCAGCTATACTTTTAGACGAAAATATATTATAACTTTTAGCAAAAAAGTTATCACATGTTATTAATTGTCAGAGGTTTGTCGAAGTCCTTTTGAACTTAATTCAAACGCTGACATCTAGTTCCTTTCCAACGAAGGATGTAGCAATAACTTTGCATTGCGATACCAATGTATCTGTATGTACATGTATGTAAAGTATATGTATGACCTCTTATAGTGATTCTTGCCAGGTCCAGAAAACAAGTACTTACTATAATAATATGTAATTTGTCATTGACTTATCTATTAATTGACGACCTCTAGAGTATCGTAGTTCTATAAATAAATTCTTTAATATAACGTGACAAGTGAGTCGGACTCGCGCACTGAGGGTTCCGTAAAATATTTTTAAACGGCTGTATCTTTTGTTTGCTTTGGCTTAGAAGTTTGTTTTTTTCACAGCTCCAAGGGACAGTAGATCTGAGTATTAGATAAAAATTTCAGTTTGATACCTCCATGCGTTCCTAAGAAAAATGGTCTTGACAGACGGACGGACGGACGGACGGACAACGAAGTGATAACGGTGATAAGGGTTCCGATTTTTCCTTTTGAGGTACGGAACCCTAAAAATGTACCAGTTTTCAAGTTGTCGCTTTCTGCGAGGTATTGGGTTTGAATCCCAGTAAGGTTAAATGATTGATGAATACGAGCATTTGTACCAGAGTCATGGGTTATATTTATTTCTACAAAAATTTAAGTAATTACTTACTTATTATTTCTGTGCTTTCTTTGGAGCTAGGCTAATTTTTGGTGTGAATGTAAGGAATATTAATTTATCTTAGGATCGTAGCAACTGGAAAATAGTTATATCTGTCTTGTCTACCACTAACGGGAGTAAGGTGCCATTGTACAGTACGGGACTCGCGGGAACTGCGGCTTATACCAAACGTAATATTTCTTCAGACAGATCCGCAGGCCGATTATCTAACATAAAATCACCCAGCCAAAATAACGACAAAACTGAAACTGAGTGTAAATATATATAATAGGATACATGGCGCGAGAGTAAAATTTTGACAGATAGCCTTATACAATGGGAATAAGGTTGAGATTTAAACTCTATTCGCAAACTTCGGCCGGCGTATTCGGCGTTTTAACCGCCTCTGTGGTCTAGTGGTACTACCACAGGTATCAGACCCAGGTTCGATTCCCAGCGGGGGTACATATTGTATTCGGTTTGGTTGGTGGAAGGACTCGTTATGAGTCCGCCTGGCTAGCTACTCCCATCTTCTAAGTCTGACACCATAAAAACAATGTGTTCAACATTGTTGTGTTTCGGCAGTTAGATATAAGATAGCCAGTTCCTCAGTGATTGAGGATTCCGGGAGAGGCTCGCTTCCATCTTCAGCCTTATCAATAATTAACATCGTATGATGAAGGCTAAGAGTCTCCCTGTCGTTCATAAAAATAAAAAACTGCTTATATAACTTTGTTTTTGATATGAACACTATGAAAAACAAAGTTATTTTGCAGACGAAAAATGTTAGTGGTATTTTGACTATGGAACGGATGGCCCGATACGCACTTGACCTATTTTTGAACTTGTTTCCGAATGTGAACTTTTCGATTATCTACATGAGACTTGGGCCCTCAGTTATAATCAAATACTTTAGTATAAAAAGCTGAAGAATTGTTCTACAATAAGATAGTCTTAAAACAACTATTTGAAAGATTGCAATGTTCACATTTTATTATTAATATTCTTTTTATTGTCACGGTTGTCAGTAAAACAAAATATTCAAAGACTAATTATGTGATAAATAAATGTTATGTTTTTGTATAAATTAGGTTACAAGTTACAAAACTAATAAAAAGTCTTGATGTTCTAATCCAGAACAAGGTACCTAGTTAAATCTATATTCACCAAAAAAATAATGCCTATCTGAACTCTAATATAATACAAGGTACAAGGTCAAAACAAAACGTTAACAATAAAAAATTCAACGATTTTACCTTGACTTTGCCGGTTGCCGGTGAGGTAACGACACAAGACGCGCGACGTACTGTCGACACTTCTCACACACGACTGACAGACGTTCTTACATTGTTGATCGTAATCTTGTTGATTCCGATACAAAAAAAACGTGTTTATCGTTACGTGGACTCTGGTTATCGCATTTTGTTTAAAG
This sequence comes from Chrysoteuchia culmella, assembly GCA_910589605.1. Classification (NCBI taxonomy): domain Eukaryota; kingdom Metazoa; phylum Arthropoda; class Insecta; order Lepidoptera; family Crambidae; genus Chrysoteuchia; species Chrysoteuchia culmella. Next base: position 2,720,587 of record OU342665.1, on the reverse strand, counting down.
ATTTTAATTAAGTAAACTATATTATTTGCTGTTTTCTTATTTCAATTTACTTTGTATAATATTATCAGCTGTGTTTCTTATAATGTCATCACTCCCTTAAAAGCCTGGGATGTCGTAAGAGTCGACTAAGAGGCTCGACGCATTGAATACCTGTGCGAGAGAAGGAAAACTTGAAACAAACCCTCTACCAACCCGTCTGGCCAGCGTGGTAGCAGTAGGCTGATAGCCTCCTATGAACGCCACAACAGGCGTGAGCTAGGAGAGGCCTATGCCCAGCAGTGGACGTCCACAGGCTGATGATGGAGGTTAGAGCCGAATGGTGGGCCGAGAGGCGTCAGGTGCATTCCCCTCACAAAAAAAGGGGAGTAGCAATGAAGATTTCAAGACTAGTTCATAAATGAAAAGGTCATATTTGGTTAAAACCGTAATAGAACAGGGCGAGCCGAGCGACAAAGCGAGCGTGCCACAACAGTGGCCGGTGAAAAGTCAAATTAATATAAAAAAAAAAGTTTATGTTAATGCACCATATTACTACTATAATCAAAATCCCATACATGTTTAGGCCGTAAACGTAACGGTAAAAATAACACGCTGAAACCCACAGTAACAGCCGGTTGCACAAATTCATTTTATGAATTCGTAAAAAGTATAACGTAATTTGTTTGTCAAAGTTGTCAAATTCCATACATTTTTCACAACTTTGACAAGCAAATAACGATATACTTTTTTGGTTGGTGGTAGGACTTGTTGTAAGTCGCCTGGCTAGCTACCACCATCTTATCAAAGTCTGACGCCATAACAACAATGTTTTCAGCATTGTTGTGTTCCGGCAGTTAGAGATAAGATAGCCAGTTCCTCAGTGGCTGAGGATTCCTCGAGAGGCTCGCATCCATCTTCAGCCTTATCAATACTTAACATCAGGTATGATGAAGGCTAAGAGTCTCGCCGTCCTTGATATAAAAAAACGAATTCGAAAAAAAATATTTTGGTGCAACTGGCTTTTAGTGTGTTAACGGTGCATTCTCTTTGCAACACTCGGACCGGTTTAAAACGCGCTTTTAAAATACGATCTATTTTGAGAATAAAACATTGATATCTTTAACAGTTAGTAGTAAACTAATATTAAAAAAAACGTGACCCTCAAATATCACGATGTGACTATAAAAATAAGTCCACAAATTATAAAGTAATGTACTGTAATGAAGTTAAAATTATTGCAATTTAATTACCTTTTTATAAGAAGGTAGTGAATCTTGTTTCATTTGAAAAACTTAATAGTGGGCCTTTCAGAATCTTTCTCGAAGAACGAGATTGTTTCGCTTTGCACTGCAGCAAAACTTTTGGATTAACACTAGTCTGAGCCTAACAACATACCAAAAAATAAAATTTATATCGTGGCTATATTCAAATTCAAATTCAGTATCATTTATTCAGACTACTAGAATGTTACAAGCACTTATGAACGTCAAAGAAGCTACGCCATCGGTTCACAAACCCTACGGCGGGAGACCTTGTAACGAGAAGAACCGGCAAGAAACTCGTCAAGGGCTATTTCTGTTTTATTTCATACAGAGTCGTCAAATTGAAAAGTGACCTTAACATATCAGTAAGGTCAATTTCCATCACAAAAAGAAAATACTAATTATAATATTACATTTTATGGTTATCATTATATTTATTGAAGATAACATACACAAAAGTTGTGAACTATGACAGTACATATTTTATGATTTTTTAATTTTTGCAATGGTCCAATGATCCAACAGCATTGGACCGGATTTCCAAAGGTCGTGGGTTCGAGTCCCATCTGAGAATTCACTTGTGGCGGAGTTAATTTTTCCAATATTTTTCTATTTAAAATTTACCATAAGTATAAAAATAACATTCAAAAATGCAAAAATTTAAACATCATAAATTATTGGCTGTTGCATCTTAATCGATCGTTAAACACCTGAAAATATATTTCTTTCGAATGCAAGGATATTCCTAGCATTGATGTGACAACGTTGGCCTACAGCGTAATAAAATATAAATGTATTTTTTTTTTCATTACGTCAAAATAAGATTTTTTTTTGTGTGGTTTTAATTGGTGTTTGGTCACAGAATCATTAACTTTATTTTGCTTAATGTTTGTTGGTGATTTTGCCACGAATAGTAAACTAAAAAATTGCTTACGTCGACCTTGTCCATACAAACGTGGTCAAAATTAATTTGAACAGAGTTACGATGATAAAATAGAACAATAAATTAGTGCATAAGGCTGCTGTAATGTTTGCTATATAAGTGTTTTTTTTTAATTAATGAAGAAATACTTACAGGTATTTAGTTTACTTCGAAATGTCCAAGAAATAAATAAATATGATACTTTAAAAATGATAATAGATATGATAATAACCAAGTTTTCAAGAACTTTTTGCATCGCAATGGTCGATCACATAATGGGTGACCAATAATGTTTGCCCTATCTCCTTATCTTTAAAAAAAGGATTCCGTCGAATTGAGAACCTCCTCCTTTTTTGAAGTCGGTTAAAAAGGAAGGCCAGTGCCCAAACAGTTGGGTAATTTTTCTTAAAATTAAGCTAGTGCAAACTTTTTGATAGGATCTTTTTATTAGTTTTAAAGGGACACATTAGGGGGTAAGGGGTGTCAACTAGGGGAAATCAAGTGTCCATAATAGGATTTAACCCGACAAATGACGTCACGTGTCAGGGGTGCGAGCATAGATAAGGAAACCATATTTTATTGTTATTGATTCTGATGAGATTTTTATAGATTTTGGTAAGGGTCGTAAAAAAGTAATAAGTTTTTTGGAGACGGAAAAATTGTTACCTACACATTTAACAGATTCGCAGACACTGAACAAGACAATAGATTTTTTATTGTTATCTCTGCTATATCCGTTAAGTGTCCGCGAAAGGGTTAAAGTTTGTGGTTACGTTAGTGCCTCAAGTATTTTTTAAATTAGTTTCACCCGCTTGATTTCCGCTCCCGCGGGAATTTTGGAATAAATAGCCTGTGTTACTTCCCTTTAAATTAACTCAATCAAGTCAATTTGGTACTTAGTTGGGGCGTCAAGAAAGGACAAACAAACAAACTTTCACATTAAATTATATTAATTAGGATTAGTATAAAATAATTTATTAACGGCATAACCACGTTTTTGCATGTTGATGACTTTACAACATTCAAAGTAACTAATTTTGTTAGACGCCTGTTATTAAATTTTCAAGTTTACCTGTTGTAGGTACCTAATAGCTTGAAAAACCTTAAAAAACTTAAAATAAGTCTTTCAAAAAGACGCTAAATACTCTGAATAAAATCCAACTTCGTCGAAATACTGGTTAAAGTTTGAAGAGAAAGAAAATAAAGAAGATTAGGAAAAAACGATTACTCAGAAGGATGAACTTGATATGAAAGAGTCGGTGATTAAAAATGAACAACCATGAAATCTTCGTTTAATTAAAACTGTCCAAGATCTTCAGTAAAAGTTTTGGAGGGTTGAGCGAATTTTACAGATTTTAACTTTTAAAATTTCAGACAGAAGAGTTCGTACAACCGTACTGTAAAAATAGCTTCAGATTTTTATTCATTTTGTGATGAACAAAAAGATACAAAATACACATTATACATTATTATTTTATCACTAGCTGTGCCCGCTAGACATGTACGCCGATATTTTTAATGTAAAAAATACACATTTTTTAACTTTGAAAGTGTGTATAACTTTGATAAACTGTTTAGGAACCTCAATGTAATTTTTAATGCCCTATCTAAAGATACTCTACACGTATTTTTTCACTTTGGAAGTGTACATATTTCAAACGGTTGACTTTGAAAAAAATAGTTTTAGAAACCTCAATGTAATTTTTTAAGACCAAAAGTCAAAAAAAAGTCAAAGATTTTTATTCAAATAGACTTATAGATAAGTACTTTCGAATAGTCCAAAATTTTTTTTCCCTACCAGCCATTCAGGACATCTTTTAACTGATAAGAAGAACGGCCGCAAGAAACTTATCAGCTTTAACAGAAACAACAACATTTACAATGGAACATGTTGTTGCCAAGCACAAATTTACAATTTTGAAATATATTTAATATAAGAGGAAAATTTTCCAATATTCAATTATTAGAATATTTTCCTTTTATCTAATTTATAATAGTTATGTTTTATGTTAGTATCACATCCATGCATTTTGGTCTTTTAAATAATCATCTACCTTCTTAAGAGTGACTTTTTAACATATATTTTAAATTTATGCAAAGGCAGCTCTATCAATTGTTGTGGAACTTTATTAAAAAAAGCTATACCTTTCCCCAAAAACGAGCGTCTACATTTTTCAAGTCGAAATTTTGGAACGGCAAGCTTATTCTTATTTCTAGTATTAAAATTATGGATTGACCTATCTATAGATACCTCGAACGTATAGGTTTGATGAAAATATTTTTTTTTAGCTTCAGTTCAATGTATGTATATATATTAAGGGGGGGGGGGGGTACCCCCCCCTTAATATATATATTAAGGGGGGTATAAATATATATTTATTTTGTATAAAAACCGTAAAGCGGTTTACAGAATACATCTACCAACCAAGTTTCAACTGTGTAATCCTATAAGTGAATAAAGTGGCTGTGACATTATACATCGGACATGAAGAATCTGTAAGGGTTTCGTTTTTGCCATTAGGCTACGAAACCCTAAAATTTGAGGCTTGACTGACACAATAGTTCAAGTAAGGTCAAATAGAAAATATTAGCTACAAATCTTTAAGTCAACAGAGGGTAGAGTGCAAGTACATATGACAGCAATTCATAGTTTGACCTTAGCTTATTACAAGTGACATAGACATAGGATAAATAACGGAGGTACTGAAAAGCCCTTGGCGCAGTGGTTTGCGCGGTCGGCCTGCGATTGTTGAGGTTAAGCAACTTTGGCAACGGTCGGTCACGGGATGGGAGCTCAGAAAATTACTATCTCGAGCTCTTCCGTGCTTCAAAAGGCACGTTAAGCCGTTGGGGTCCTAGTTACCTTTAGTGAGTCTGAATTTAGGGGAATGAGTGTAAGGCGTAGGGAGGGGGTCCCCCCCCCATCCCCTTTGCATCCCCAAAGCATTTGACGCGGAAACGCATACTTTTATTTAATGAATTTTTAATGTATCTAAAAATGTATAAGATAAGTCGTATTTGTATAAATTTTACATAAAACTTCCAAAATTAAATGTTGTTTCTACCGCTTCGCCGGCTGCTGCCGCGACACGCTCGCTACGTTCGCTCTGCTCGCGCGTTTTTATGTCATATTAAATACATTTTTGGGTTAGGTTATATGAGAACTGTCAAATATAAACTAACTAAAAAATGCATTTAAAAAAAAATGGTTTCGGCCTTAAATGCTTTGGAGGGAGGATGGGAGGACACCCCCCCTCCATTCCCCTAAATTCAGACTCAACCAAAGTAAATATGAGCAGCCGTTGGTCCCGGCTGCATTTGCATTCGTTAAGGCGGTACCCCCACCGAAAGTGGCGCCGCGTTGAATTTAATTTAATATCGTAATTCTAATACACAATTTTAATAAAACTAAACGTGGAATTTTTAGAGCCCATAGTCTAGTATTTTTAGACGGTATCTTTACATTCCCTCGTAGTCACTGCTAGAAGTAGATAGCAAAACTGCTAAAAGTGGCCGTTTTTGACACATTTTCTATCTACTTCTACGAATGACTATGACGAGATGTAGCGATACCTTTTACCTTATGCTATGATACCTTAAAACCCAGCAATCCGCATTGGGCCCACGTGGGTCATGGCCCATTCTTCTTATCCATCCAAAAGGAATGCCAATGCCCCGGCAGTGGGGACATTAAAAATAGCTGATGACGAATAACGGAGGTGGTCGTACTGCAAGTGTAAAGTCAGACGTGATGGCGATTGTACCAGAATCTGATGGCATTAAAATAATAAAGATTTTTCTATGATAACTAATATCAATATTTACTTGTAAAATTTAATTACATTCATGTTTTGTTTACCGCTTTTGAGATTTTGTAGGTTTTTGAAAATGTCAGTAAATCCACTTCGATTTCTATCTAGAAATAATATTGTTTCTAACAAATAAACTAAAAAATAAATAAAATAACAAATCATCATTAGCGAAGAAGATGTGAACACGATCTCTCGTACATTTGGAGCAAGTTATTTAAGACGCTTGCTAGACCGGGGGGGTTAAAAAGAATGCAAAAGCAATATTGCTAGTAAATTCACTGACAATTCATTTTTTTGTTTGTTTCCTATGGAATTTGCTTTTAGTAAGTTCTCTTGCCTTCAAAAAATTAAAAGAAAATTCATCTACACTGGCACTGACACAGTTCTAAATTCCATAGAGATGAACAATTAAATGAACTGTCAGTGAATTCACTTAGCAATATTGCGTTTGCGTCCTTTTTAACCCCCCTGGGAATCAATCCGGCTAAAATGAACTCTTCTTCTTCTTCTTCTTCTTTCTTAATTAATGGCGTGCTCGCGTTAAATACGCGAATTTTGCCAATGTCAAGTAAATATATTTTGTAATATATAGAAATTGTACGGTAGATTGAGTTAAAAATGGAGCCTCACAACACGTGTTATTACGAAAAGAACACGGGTGAAACCCCCTAAAATGAACTCAAAATTTTGTTAATTTGTAATAACTTTAGTTTCGCAAAACTTGTTTTTTTTGCTACGGCCTTACATGGTGTCACTTACCTTAAGTGTACGTGCAATATAATACATTTTAAGTGACTTGTGACTTCCCGTTCCCGTCAGATTATCAGGATAAAATTTGTCCTGATAAATATTAAACAAGAAAATATACTAGAAAAAAATCGGCGAAGTGCGAGTCGAACCGGCACATGAAGGGTTCACGTCTCCCACCCAAGGTTGCCTGGAAGAGATTGCCATGTAGCAATAAGCCTATTCTGTGTTCCTCTTTTTTGACATTTTCTCTGTATGTGTTTGTTTTTGTATCGTGTAAAATGAAGTTTCCATTATTATTATTATATTAAATTAGGTATTCACTTGACTACCGGATACCTACACCTACCCAAAACTTCACTATAATTTTTCATATGCAAAAATAACTTTGTTTTTCATAGTGTTTGTATGAATGACCAAGTATGTTTGCATAATATATTTAGCAGTTTCAGAGCTATAGCACATTTTCCAAAACGCAAATATAACTTTGTCATTCATACAAACACTACGACGAAAAATTATACTAGCATTTTGGGTAGGTGTAGGTAATCGGTAGTCAAGAGAATACCTAATTTAATATAATAATAATAATAATAATGTAAACTTTATTGCACACGATACAAAAACAAAAACAGAGAAAATTACAAAAAAAACAGGAACACGCAATAGGCGGCCTTATTGCTACATAGCAATCTCTTCCAGGCAACCTTGGATGAGAGACGAGTTCGACGCGCACTTGGCCGATGTTTTCTAGTGCATTTTCTTGTTTTATATTTATCACATAAATATAGCATTGTAAAATGTAAAATTAAAGAGGTAAGTATTAAAATTATCCTATTCGTTGGGTAGTTTGAGTTTATTCGTTACAAAAATAATATTTCCTATTTGTTATACCTATTTATTGGTATAGTCTTTATATTCGTCCCAAGTAACAAACATCCAAACTTTCATATTTATAACTTTGTATTGTATTTGTCAAATTTTCACGCGGTACAAGAGCAGACAATAATAATATTTTATTCATCTGACAATCCCTCGGAGGTTAGAAGGCGTGTGTTTTGAAGATAAGAGGAGGAAGGAACAGTTGTGGTGGGGTGAGAAAAAGTTGAAAGAAAGGAAAATCAAATGACTTGCTTTGAGTTACAGACTATATTTCGCTGAAAGGTTGTAATAGGTACGAGTGTAAGGCGAAATACTTGCTACAATAGTTATTTTTGGTAATTTTTATGAAATGTACAAGCGGCCGCCAAGGTTCCACCCGCGTGGATCACGTTCCCGTGGAAATAATCTTATACCTCAATAAAAAATAAAATAACGAACACAATAAAAAAAATTATCCTATTTGGTGCAGTCGATCGGATGTTATGTGCACATACATTTATTTAGCACAAACATTTTACATACATTTCACACAAAGCGCTACTTAATATCCTTTAATTGCGTACAAAGGAGTGGAACTCCCTCCCTGCGTCTGTATTTCAGAGTACTTATAACCATTCTTCTTCTTCTTGTGGCTTTCCACTACTGCAGGTTCACCGTCAGCTCAATGAATTTAATCCTGTCTTGCGCACAGCGGAAAAGCTGTTTAACGCTGGTAATCTTCGTCCACTCCCGGATGTTTCGTAGCCAAGACTTCTTCCTTCTGCCAACGCGTCGCTTTCCCATCTCTCAACTTAAGCAATGGTAAATAGGGACCTTCTGGGTTAGCTCGCTTCATCGCTCCTGTTTAATTGACATATCTTTTGTCATTTATGATTTTGTAATTTTTGCATTTTTCAATGCTATTTTTATACTTATAGTAATTTTTTTAATAGAAAAATTCGGAAAAAATTAACTCGGCCACAATATAAGTCTCGGTAGCTCAGAGGTTAGAGCATTGGACCGGATTTCCAAAGGTCGCGGGTTCGATTCCCGTCTGAGAATTCACTTGTGGCCGAGTTATTTTTTCCAATATTTTTCTATTTAAAATTTACCATAAATATATTTTGTCAGTTTGTTATATAAAAAAATAAATATTATATGCCACATAAACTATCCATAACTTATCAGTAGTTGGTGAAACCGACCCTTAATTGTAATACCTACATTTAAAGTGCTGAGGCCTGTCTTAGTAAGAACAAAAAGGTCATGACGGCCATGTCAAACATCCATTTACAAAAAATACGCCAGAGTTGGAACCAGCGTCCTACTAACGTACCTAAGTAGTTAAAGTTAAGGAAAATAATAATTAAATTCATATAAATTTTAAAGGCTACGAAATCGATAGCGTTTTCAAGATTTTCTGAAAACTTCTGTAGGTACTATCAGGGACATTCCCGGTTGACCAGTATAGAGTTTTTTGGGAAACGTTTTCTCGTAAAGTCCTAAGGGTAAAGAAACAATTTATTATTCAAAGGAAATACCTGTTAATGTTCTATTATTTGTGATATAAACGTTTTCTATATATCTATTACTTTTTTAAATAAAGCTCCCTAAAAAAACTCTACTGGTCAACCGGAAATGTCCCCGGCTGTACGGTATGAGGAGGCGCAGTGGTTCGCGCGCTCGGCCTACGATTTAGTTTTGCAATGGTCGGTCATGGGATAGGTGACCAATAATTTATTATCTCTTCCGTGCCTATGAAGGCACGATAAACCGTTGGTCCCGTCTGTATTTGCGGTCATGAAACCCACCAATCCGCATTGGGCCCGCGTCCTTATAATTTATTCTTCCATAAGGACGGCCAGTGCCCCAGCAGAGGGGACATTAAAAGAAGGTTTAATGACGACTGTTCAAATGTCCAGCAGTGGACGTCCACAGGCTGATGATGTATGTATTATGTAGTCGTATAAAAGTAACAAAAGCAGCCTCACATTGAATATAGATAAATAAATAAATATTTCCATACAATCACACCAATTATCTAGCCCACATTAAGTATCGTGAAGAACTTGTGTTATTGATACTAGATAACGGAAAACATACTTGTAAACTTTTTTTTGTAAATACATACATAATATACATATTAAACACCCAGACCAAGACAAATAGACATGTTCATGCACACAAATATTTGTCTTGTCCGGGGATCGAACCCGGGACCCCTGGCGCAGAAGGCGGCGTTAGTACCTCTGCGCCAAACAGGTCGTCTGAGATTTAAATGTCAAGTTTGGTGTAGTTTATTTTAGTATTCTCACGATCTGCTCCCATTGAAATATCGGGATGAAATGTATCCTATGCTGAAATCATAGCCTATAGTTAAAACATAGGATACCTTTTATTCGTATGTGGATAAAATTTGGAACATCCAAATCTGTTCAGCCGTTTTTGCGTGATTGACATCCACACATCGAAACCTTCAAATATCCAAATCTCCACGATTAAATTATTTGTAGGATAAGGTTTCAGAACGCTACAAAGGCTGAATGTGAATGAAAAGAAGGAAAAAAGAGGAGTATAGAGCAAACGCATACATACCCCCCCTACCCACACACACAAATACACACTCGCACACACGACACACACACATACATACATACATACACACACACACCACACATACACACTTACTAACACCAGCAACTAGCAAAACATAATAAACATCACCTTAGCATATTTTCTCTTTATCATGTTTATTGTAATCCAAATGTGTTGTTCACTTAAATTAAAATTTAAAATGTTGTATAAAATGGCTCGAGGATGTGGGAGCCTGATGACCTGTAACACAGGTATATACCTAGCTCAGGCATCAGTCTCACACAAACTGTTATTTTACCATGTTCATGTTCCTATATAATTAGATTTTGTAAGTTTGTGATGAGAAAATAAAAGCCTTATTATTATTATTATTATAGAGAGAAGAGTTCGTACTTCCATCACGCCCTAACTAAACAACTAAATTTTTTTTTTTTTCATGATTTTGTAATTTTTGCATTTTCCAATCATTTTTTTATACTTATGGTAAATTTTAAATAGAAAAATATTGGAAAAAATTAACTCGGCCACAAGTGAATGCTCAGACGGGAATCGAACCCGCGACCTTTGGAAATCCGGTCCAATGCTCTAACCGCTGAGCTACCGAGACTTGCGAACCACCGTCGAAATACTCCAATACTTTTATATTTTGAATACGCTGTAGGCCAGCGTTGTCATATCAATGCTTGGAAAATCCTTGCATTCGAAAGAAACATCTTTTCAGGTGTTTAACGATCGATTAAGATGCATTATTTTTGGCTTACAGTACCCCTATTACGAGTTTGCTTAACATGACATTTACAGGACTCGTGAGCGTAGACTATCGGATACACTGCTCATGTCGGTAAAACAGTCGCTAAATATGAAAGAGACAGAGCTACATTTTACATTAACGTTTACTGTAACGTCAAGTTTGCCAAACTCGTAATACGCCTACAGTTAGCTGAAAGGACGGAAAGTAACCATCATCAGCCTGTGGACGTCCACTGCTGGACATAGGCCTCTCCTAGCTCACGCCTATTGTGGCGTTCATAGGAGGCTATTAGCCTACTGCTACCACGCTGGCCAGACGGGTTGGTAGAAGGTTTGTTTCAAGTTTTCCTTCTCTCGCACAGGTGTTCAATGCGTCGAGCCTCTTAGTCGACTCTTACGACATCCCAGGCATGTAAGGGAGTGGTGACACTTGTATTCTTAGGCCGTCACCACACGGCACAATCGAGCACACGGCGGCGGAGAGAACATAGGGTATTTTTAATCCCGATATTCCAACGGGAAGCACTCGGGTGAAACCGCAGGCGAACGCTAGTTTTGGAATAAAGATCGTAGAAGATGGAAAAGCTTGGATGGAAAAATTAAAAATCATAGTTATCTGCATGTATGTACTATACTAATATTTGACTCCAACCTCGTGGGAGTCAAATAGGTAATGAATTACAAAATATGCTCACCCTTCCTCTCTTGGTCTAGATAAGCTCAAATTAATTTGCGGGGAAAGCCTCGGCACGTGACAAGTAGGTTTTGACACATTGTTGAGATAGGATTAACGAATAGAGTAGTATGGTTAGAAATTGTAGTAATTATTTTTCTTTTATTCATAATATAAGCGTTAAATAATCAACACAAATGACTCATGTAAAAAAAACAGTAATAAAAAAGCAAAGATTTTCGTTTTCAATACCTATAGATTTTTTTGAATATAACTAGGTAACTAACTACACACATCAAAAGTATCTAGGGATCAAAATTAAATAGGTACATTTTTAACCCAAAAATTATTCCAATTATTATTTACTAAATCTTGTATTTCAGACTGGTTTCTTACTTGAATCGTTTCTTTATTCAAATATAAATCTACTAAAACGACAGTAGCGTAGAAAGGTAATATAAGTATACTGGAAAAATCGACTAGTCCTCATAGGTCTCTGTAGCATAATTGGTTAGTGCATTAGGCTGGAATCCCTAGGATGCGGGTTCGAATTCCGTCAGGGCGATAAGACTAGTTGCTTTTCTTTTCTAGTATATTTTCTTGTTTAATATTTAATACTAAAAAGAATCATACCTAAACGATGGAAAAAACCAAATAATATTCCTGAATAGCAGCGATGCTCTAAAACGTACCTACTTTTTTTATGTATAACGGGGACACTCTTAGCCTTCATCATACCTGATGTTAAATATTGATAAGGCCGAAGATGGAAGCGAGAATTTCCCGGAATCCTCATCACTAAGGAACTGGCTATCTTACTCTAACTGCCGGAACACAACAACGCTGAATACAATGTTGTTATGGCGTCAGGCTTAGATACGATGGTGGTAGCTAGCCAGACCACAGATTACTAAATAGTTACTACGTAACAGGCGAACTTACAATAAGTCATACCACCAACCAAACCGAATACAATATGTACCCCCGCTGGGAATCGAACCCGGGACCCCTGGGTCTTATACCAGTGGTTGTTACCACTAGACCACAAAGGCGGTTGATCCCTAGACACTTTTATCACATTGTAACTCGCTCGCTCTCTAGCTAGCTAGCTAACCTGCTCCTTAGCTACAGAGGGACAACGCCTTTAAAACCTCGCGGCCATGCCGCTTTTGACAAAACTTTCATAGTATTTGACAGGACTAATGTCATTGTCCCGAGTGAGCGTATGGCAGCTCGGTCTCGCTAGCAACCTCTCTCGCCCCGCGTCCGTCGGCCGACTGTACGCATAAATAGACTGTGCTTTTATGATTAAACACTTTCTATAAAAAATAAACCATAATAGTTTACTTTAACTGTACCAAAACTATAACTAAAACATTGTTGTCTTTTCTTATAAAATTCGTACTACTTCCCTTGAAAACTACTAGCGACATCTAGCAAGTAAGTAATAAATGTCATGAGGCTCGGGCCCGGAGACCGAGACTGCCGATACAAACGGTTTGACTCAAACCAGCTGGTTCGAGGGATTTGTCATTTTGCAGTTTTTTTGATGGAATTTCATATTTTCGTTGTGTTTGACGCTTCTATCGATCGATCGTTTTCCAACGCATTTGAGCAAACGCAACTCTAGTTTCCAGAAACTTATGTTACTTTTATGATAATAGTAGATAAAACTTGTGATACAAAAATAAAAACACCTCAAAAAGTAATTTAAAAAAAGGCTTTTGTAGTTGGTGCCAGGCGCCTGCCAACTCATTCCACATTGAACGTCATGACTTTTATTTCTGTTGCCATGGCTGGCATCGATTCCAAATCTCTTATTTTGTACTATTTTAAGTGTTTTTTTATTTTAAGAAAATTTAACTAACTCCATGCCAAAAATCAAGTCGATTGCTTTTTTAGGGGGTGAAGAAAAGATAAACAAACAAACACACTTTCGCATTTATAATGGGTAGGTACGTAGTTATTTAACCGATCGACTAAAAACCTTTTTTTTTTGAGTGATTAAAATACTAGGTGAGCTACTTACTCGCCAATCTAACCTAACCTAAACTTATTTTTCCGCAACCCAACCTAGATTTTTAGGGTTCCGTAGCCTAATGGCAAAAAACGGAATAGGGTTCCGTACCCTAATGGCAAAAAAATTTTTAATAGAAAATATTGGAAAATGTCAACTCGGCCACAAGTGAATTCTCAGATGGGACAGACCTTATAGATTCATGTCCGATGTATGTAACAGACTTTATTAGTCGCTCAATTTAGTAATTTTGAGTCGACCAATTTATTATATTCCATAATATTAGTTAGGATAACATAAAACGCAACACAGAGAATAATTATTGAAATGTATTCATACTTAAAATCAACATCAGTCTTAGACTTAAAATACTTAACGAACAAAATTAATGAACAAAATCAATTATTAGACACTTCAGGCGTGTGCTACCTACATCACGGCAAGGGCCTCTCTGGAAACCGCAATTCTGACTACATGGTCATTTAGTCCCATTTCGTCCGATATTTGTCTGAATTTGTCGGAATTTGTCCCAAAGGGGACGAAAAGATATGAGCGATTTGAATGGTCCATGCCAAAGCTGACCTTCATTTTGGCAGGGACAGGCTATATAATGGTGAACCATAATCTGAGTCAGGATCTGATTATTAAAACATTTAGTCGCTTTTTTATGGAACCCGCAATGCCTACAATCATAACGAAATGAAGCGCCGTTCAAAATTATAAAGGAATGATTTGGTCCATGCCAAAATTAACCTACATCTTGGCGAGGACTTTTGAAGCAGGTCAGGTGACCTGGTTCCAATCTGAAGAAAATCTGCTTATTGGAAACGATTCGTACACATTCGTCCAATTTGTCCCAAAGCCACAGAATTAAGTACAGTCGCGTACAAAGCGTACCTACAGTTAAAAATAATTAAAACAATTCCGTTCCGTTCGTGAGCAAAAACATTAAGCATCCAATCTTGCGGCTCTTTGCGAAACTACAGCCTTTTGCACGAAAAGTCTCTGTGAACATTAAGTTTTACAATCGGAACACTGCGCATAACGGAACGGAAAAAAGTCTTAAGACGGGCTTGTAGGGGCGTATTCAGCTATAAGCAATTTAAATGGTCCATGCCAAACCATTTAAAACGGTTATATCTTTTCGTCAATTCCGTCAAATTGGGACAAATATCGGACGAAATGGGACTAAATGACCATGTAGTCAGAATTGCAGTTTTCAAAGTGGTCCTTGCCGTGATGTAGCACACACCTCAGGTAAATGTTTCAATACTCACATTATCTATCATAATAGGTAACAGCCCACATATGGGCTGTGAACTAACCACAGACACCAGCCCCCTGAAAGGGCAGTCACATTGCTGCTTTAGTAAAAATCAATGTGACAACTACAACTATCTTACTAAAGCAGCAATGTAACTGCACTTTCAATCAATTTCAATCAAAATCTGTTAGCAACAGAGTTAGATAATCAACTAACAGTCCGCAGCCCATAATGGGCTGCTCGTTCACCCGTAGATTTTCTATGCTTTTTTGTGAGGTAGGACTCATAAGGTTTGGAGTTTACAAAAGTAGACTTGATAGAACAAACTCTAAGCAACAGAAAAGTACCGGGACATGAACGTAAACCTGCAGAGTAACTTGGGGGTCATATCTTACGATTTGGCTTGGACTGTGATAACTAAAGATAATGTCAGTCATAGAACAAAAATATCAAATCAATAAAGAAACATTTTCGAACAAAATAATCAGCCCTGTAGCAAATTAGTACATACCTTGGCACATAAAAACGTAATAACAAGTAAGTATTATTTATTATACTAATTAAAATAAACTTCAAACTGGTGCATTAATTGTTACAAAATATAATTATCAATGAATCAACTTAGTATTAATCAGCAGGTACTTTCTCTTCTCCCTTATATCGTGAACTTAATTTTTTCCAAACCCCTGTTGGTGGGTTATAATTAACAGTTGTTGTGTTTAATATTATTTACTATTACTTTATTTAATTCGTAACGGCTTCGGTTCCTTTATCATCTTTATGGCCATCGTTAGTTCCGTCTACAATATTTTTTTCAATAGCACGTTTCACTCTTTTAGATCTATGTTTTATAACTGAGACTCTCTGACCTTTAGACAATTTCCTTTGAAAAGCGTTCTTCAAAATCCTTTTGAAAAAGTTTTCATTCTCTTCTTGCGTGTAACAAGGATCCCAATGGTTGATCATTTCAAAGAAGAAGCCTAATACATTTTTATACGCTTTGAGGCCTATTTTAACGTCTTCTGTGCGGGAACCTCCGGCCCAAGAACATGTACATAAAAATGCTCTTGTAAAGACTACATCCACAAAACGGTACGCACAATTGGGACCAGTTTTTGGCCCTCCCGAACAGAGAAATAAGCACGAGTTTTTAAATTTCTTCCTATTCTCACTGTCAGCGAGTAGATGTTCCATATCATCTAATTCTTGAGCATTACTAATTGGTCTTAAAACCATTGTATCATCAGCTTTGTGCTCACTAGATAAAGCCTGTTCTAATGATACAGTGAATGTGTTAAGGTTGTGAATTTTCATGAAGGAATCGTGCATTTGAGCCGAGAGTTTTTCCAGTTTGTTCATAATCTTCTTTTGATTTTCTACTATTTTATTGGTCACGTCGAATAAGATGGTTTGGTTGTCTAGTATCTTTTGGAGGTCTGCTGCTGGTGCTGAGGTCGCCGAGGCTGAGTCTTCGGAGAGCAACGGCCACGCGACGGTGTCGCTTGGCTGGCCGTCTTTGTAGTCATTTGAAGAAGGCGAGAAATTACCGCAGTGTTCTTCCTGAAATGTGAATAAAACGGTCGTCAAATAAAGATATGAAAAATCTTTTGGAATTTGATTGGAGAGATATGTAAGTAGGATATTCAACGCTGGCTGGGTGGGATGGTGGGATTTACGATTTGAGAGCCTTGTTTCAACCAATTTTAAACATAAAGCTTACCTATCGTATAACAATTGAGATAAGGTGAGGCTTCCCCCATTTAAATAGGAAGCCGTAGCCTTAGTCACTATACTTGAGATGAGAGATTATGTTAGAAATTTAGCTATTCTGGTTTTGTTGAATTGCTTCTTGTTTATTAACTTTATTTTCTGTACCTGCTCGAAAATAAAATTCTATAAATTAGTGTGCAAAGGGCTATCTGTCTGTCAGTCTGTTCGTCTATATGTCACAGCCACTTTATTCCGAAATTATCAGGATATCATAGTTGAAATATGGTAGGTAGATGTAATCTGCGTACTCAGTTCGAGTTTTTTATACATGGTCGATAGTGAGCGCGTTAGGTTTTAATATGGCGTTGGCGTAATCCGCTAGATGGCGGGCCGCTAATTTCATACAAAAATTGTCACGTTCACAATCGACTGCACTCAGTTCTGAGGGCTCAGTGCGAGTTTGAAAATGTCCAAACGTTACCATCGCGTGAGAGTAACATTTTGACAGATAGCCTTAATGTAATGGGAGTAAGGTTGAGAATTATACTCTATTCGCAAACTTCGTCGTAAGCGAGTTAGGTGAGGCAACTCACATTTAGCACTCAGTAACCAGCCCCCTAATTGTCTAATATCAAAATCTATCACAATCTCTTTCAAAGGTATTGTGAATGTGATAGTGATTTATGGAATTGTGTAACTTATAGTCGAAATCCCCTTTGGAACGAATGATGTTTAAAATTACACTTCATTTGACACTTCTCCATACATTTGAAAGATATTTTCGTGTGTCACTTTGCTTAGACAGTTCAATGTCGTTCATTCAATTCCTTTCAAAAACGCGTCCCGATCACAATACCTATCATAAGTCAAAAAACGGTCTGAGTATGTAAATATCTTTCAAATTACGAATTGAAAGGGATTGCGATAGATTTTAAAATTTGATAATTAGCCCCCTGCTTTACGATTAGTACACAATAATAAAATAAAAAAATTATAGGAGGTAAGATAAGATCCCTAATCCTCTACATGGAAATGAAACTCAAAAAAAAATCATCAAACCTATACTTGCGGGGGTGTCTGGAGATGGGTCTTTAAAAATAACATTGAGGTTTTTAAAGTCGCAGTTTTAGAGTTCCATCATCAGCCTGTGGACGTCCACTGCTGGACATAGGCCTCTCCTGCCTCACGCCTATAGTGGCGTCCATAGGAGGCTATTAGCCTACTGCTACCACGCTGGCCAGACGGGTTGGTAGAGGGTTTGTTTCAAGTGTTCCTTCTCTCGCACAGGTGTTCAATGCGTCGATCATCTTAGTCGACTCTTACGAAATCCCAGGCATGTAGGGGAGTGGTGACACTTGTATTCTTAGGCCGTTATAAATGACAACTTTAAAACAAACTTATTTTTGCAGACGCAAAATTATATTGGTAGGTATTTGTGCTACGGAACCCTATACTGCGCATGGTCCGATAGGCACTAGGCCGTTTTGTTATATCCCGATTTTTCTATATTTTTGATTCAAATCGCATAGAAATTACTTTCTCATCTTTTTTTATATATTCCATACATGTTTGGCGCAGGGGTGCTAAGCCCGCCTTCTGCGCCAGAGGTCCCTGTTTCGATCCCCGGACAAGACAAATATTTGTGTGCATGAACATGTCTATTTGTCTTGGTCTGGGTGTTTAATATGTATATTATGTATGTATTTACAAAAAAAAGTATCTAAGTATGTTTATCCGTTATCTTGTATCCATAACACAAGTTCTTCGTGAAACTTAGCGTGGGCTAGATAATTAGTGTGTTTGTATGAAATTATTTATTAATTTATATATATTCTTTCGACATAATTATAACTACGATAGATTTTAAACTAGAACCGAATTTGTTATTGTATTCAGAATCACGAGTGTCGCTGCAAACTTCGTTTCTTATAATCGTAAAACCATATCGTTGGAACCACAGTTCTAGTAACTACTAGTACAAAACTAGTAGTTATTAGAATATACTTAGTATTAATAGTAAATTAAAGTCTCGGTAGCGCGCTCTCTCTCTCTTATCGCACGAGGATTAGTGGCCATCTCAGGAGTCCGAGTTTATCATGCCGCCTCCTATAAGGCCTTTGACTTAACTACTTTTCAGATGACAGCAGCCGGGACCGGGACCAACGCTCAGTTGTAATGCCACTACCTATAGGTCACCCACAAAACAAAAAAAAGAGGTGGCTTTCTGTGTTCTGTGCGGTCACCCATCTGATTCCTGGCCGGGCTGGACCGAGCGTTGTGTGATCGAATACGATCAGTTTGTCAAGCGCACGGTCACGAAAGCTTCTATGGTTGGTGGTTATGATTAGCGTAGAGTGGCTAAATACCCAAAGGATGCGGGTTCGAGTCCCGTTTAAACAATAAGAGACAATTTAATTTTCTAGTTTAAAAGTTATTAGTTACTTATTAGGTAGGTAAGTACACGGTTCCCGTTCCCGTGGGAATATCGGGATAAAGAGTATCCTGTGTTCATAACCAGGCTATCAACTATCTGTGTACCAAATTTCATCAAAATCCGTTCAGTAGTTTTTGAGTTTGTTCGTTGCAAACAAACACACAAACCATCAAATCTTTGTTCTTTAGTATAGATGTATAGAATTAACTCACCAATTGTATGTCCATGGCATCTGTTTTATTTACACCTGCGTTATGTGATTCCATATCAGAATCCGTGTCATATAAGGATTCTAACGCTTTTTCCGCTGCTGCATAAGAAACGATATTCCGTTTCTTAACCGTGCAGTTCATCTTCAACCACCCAAAGCTAGGAGTCGAATGCTGGTCTTTAGCCAACCAATTGGCACCTATTTTAGGCCATTTTAGTAATCCATTAGACTCCCACTGAGCGGGAACAATATTCAACTTCGGGCACCCCCTTTCAATCGTCTTCACAATTTTAAAGGACATTCTGAAAACAGAATAATAGGTAGCTGTAATAGTCACAAACTCACATAAACATTAGGTACTTATATAATTTGCCAAACATAAAAGATAAACTGATTGAATACGAACTCGCATTAAGTTGTATGGAGACCGAAAACGAAAACTAGGAACCGCATAAACAACTTGATGATAATATTTTAACAACAAAGAAGCACTTTAAACGATAAATAAACGCTCTCTTGCAAGCAAGCACTCTCCGAAGCCGTCTATGCGTCACTAAACGGAATAATAATAAATAACCCGTGCAATAAAGAAACGAATTTAAAAATGACGGTGAAACACGGACTAGTGACAGCGTAACAGGGATGGCAGATAGGCGATATTACATGTGTGCGAGTGAGAGCGAATCATTGTGTCCGCCATTTTAGGTTCGTTTCTTTATTGGTACGGGTTATATAAGGTAGTGTTGCTGATCGATAGTGGACTATCGATAGACGATAGTTAGCAGTATTATCGATCGTAATATAGACACTATCGATAGCTTGGACCGTGTCAATACCATTGAAAGAGTGCATTATTAACGACACTATCGATAGTATTGTTGCTCGTAAATAACAAACTATCGAATAATACTATCAACAGGATCGATACTACCGATTGTTCTATACTATTGACAGTTTGTCAAATAGTATTTTATACAGTCCAGTCACTTATCCTGATTAGTCATCTTAACGTTCTATCGTCGTAATTTGTTTCTGTTTTCTTTTAAAATGCTTTGTAGCAGTAGCTCGATTTTCGAGAGTGGTGCTACTCACGATCGGTAAAAATTTAAAATGGTTTTCGTTTAATTACATCACTTTAAAAACATACTCAATACAATTGCAAATTGGAAGATTATCGATAATCCTAAGCAATTGGTAGTATCGATTATATTGTTACCAATAACATACTCGTAGTTAGGATCCATACCATCGATAGTTTTTTCTTCATAACTGGTTTTTAATTCAGTAGAGTAATAATAATTTGACAGGTACCAATGTCATAATGATTTGCACAGATCCAGTTCAAGTTTAGTAAGTATTGATTCCATTCACGTACACGAATTCAATATTATCATTATAACAACATTTAAAGGCAGCTTTTTTTACAAAATGACATTAGTACCTGTCATATTACTCTATTGAATAAAAAAACCGACTATACGAGCAAAAATACTATCGATAATATTGCACTTTTTTAATAGTATTTACACGTTTTGAGCAATCGATACTATCGATCCGATAAGCATATCGATAACTAGTACGTTATTTTTCAGATAAAAAAATCTATGGAAATATTATCGATCATTTCGCAACACTAACACAAGGTCGGTCGGCGGCCAGGCGAGCGCGAGCTCCCCGCCGCTCCGCGCTGCGTCAATACGACCTTTATAGGACTAGTGGCTTATGTTCGCCGCCATCTTGGGGATTATAAAACTCTGTGCGTGGTTTTAATGATGTTTTGCTTTATTATTATGATCTATTTTTACGATTTACGATGATGAGTACGAACGAATAGATTTAAAAAAATGCACTATGTTCTGTGATGCGATGTGTCATGTCATGTGTCACTATTAAATGTCATTATATTATTACTAGAATTAATTTATTTATTAGTACTTATTTAAAAAAACACTGCGTATTACAAATTTTTAAAGTTGGTTTTTTTAGGGCTTCTTACCCAAAGCCCAGATTTGAGATTACCCATTATTATCAGAAGGGTAAAAACGGGACTGGACGGGACCCTATTGCAAAGACTCCAGCTCCACTGTCCATCCTGTCTGTCTGTCACCAGGCTGTCTCATGAACCGTGATAGCTAGACAGTTGAAATTTTCACAGATCATGTATTTCAGTTACTACACAGTTTTTTTCTGTTACTTACTGGTTGTATAACAACCAATATTAAAAAAACCGACTTCAAAAATCAAAAAGTAAAAAAAATCCTTCTGTAGTCGGTTTTCGTTTTAATGAGCTAGATTTATGAGCCAGCTAGGATATTAGAATTTTTTTTTTTTTTGTTTTTTTACATTTAAAATAGGCTTACTCTTGGCTTAATTCTGAATCGTTAGATTAAGAAGAGGCCTAAGATGGAGCGAGCTTGCCTAGAAAAAGCCTATTCACTCGAGCTTTAAATATACCAGGGTTGTAGACACCCGGGAATACAGACGCAGGCAGGGAATTCCACTCTCTGGCTGTGCGCATAATAAAAGATGAGGAAAAGCGCTTTGTACGCAGACGAGGTATATCAACCAGGTAGGGATGATAGCATGCGGTACGTCTGGATTCCCGGTGGTAAAAAGGAGCTGGCGGTATGAGCTCATGCAGCTCAATAGCACACTCTCCGAAATACAATCTGTAGAACACCGATAATGAAGCAACTCTTCGTCGATGAGGGAGACTGTGGAGCTTGTTGTTCACCAGATTATCATCCCCAATGAGTTTTCTGGCTCTGCGTTCCACCGAGTCGAGTGCGGCCAGCTGGTATTTTGCTGAACCATCCCAAAGGTGGGAGCAGTATTCCATGCACGGACGAATTTGTGCTTTATATAACATAAGAAGCTGTTCCGGCGTGAAATACCGCTTAACCCTATTTAAGATGCCCAGCTTTTTTGCCGCAGTCTGAGCTTTCAACTCGATGTTATCGCCGAAGTTGAGACCTGATGACAACTTCATGCCAAGAAGTTCAAGATTCTCAGTGATTGGTATAGTTGTACCGCGGAAAGTAAGAGTCATGTCGAAAGGACTCTTTTTGGCGGAGAATAAACACGCCTGTGTTTTGGCAGCGTTAAAACTGACCAGATTGTTGTCACCCCAATGGGAGACAAGACTTAAGGTCGAGTTAGTCCGCTCAGCCATGGCCTCTCTTAAAGAACGAGACTCCTCCCCGCTGACTATTGCGTTGGATAAATATCTCTCCGTAACCGTGCTGTCATCTGCATACCCAACAATACCGGGCACAAGCAGGTCATTAATATGCAGCAGGAATAAAGTCGCGGAGAGAACAGATCCCTGAGGAACTCCGGCATCAATAGCCTTGAGGTCAGAGGAGCAGCCGTCAATGACTACACGTATTGACCGTTCCCTCAGAAAATCAGAGACCCAATCGCAAAAGTCAGCAGAGATACCGTATGATGGAAGTTTGCTTAACAAGCTAGCGTGCCAGACCCGGTCGAAGGCTTTCGAAGAATTTGAAGAACCATCGATGTCATGACTGGCTGGCACTGGCACAGACCCCATAATCTATTTTTTTTACTTCTGGAAGTCGGTCTTTTTCACTATTATTATTTTATAAGTCATCTGGGTAACGGAACAAGGAAGTTACGAATGCTAGAATAAAACTGGTGTGAGCCAAACGACAACAATTATTGTGTAATCGGTCAAACCCAAATGAACGGATTTGTTTCAAATCAAACCGCTTGACCAAAAACGACCTTACATTTCCTGAAAATAACTAAACTGATGACAAAAAAAAAATGGGACCAACATCCTAATAATAGAACCGATTTTATAACGTTTAAATCATTTCAATCGGTTCTGGGCTCTTAGCCATCCAAAGCAACAATAATTCAAAAATGATAACGAAGTTCGAAAATAATTAAAGCTATGGGATTGGCGGATTGGCATAGGTCGCGCTAGATCTCGTGGTTAATTAGTTAATTGGCGAATATAGACAATAACGAATCGAATTATAGTTTCGCTACATAATGATGTTACTTTGTCTACGGGCCCAGTACGTCTTCGAATAATCAGTGTAAGTACTTAAACTTACGCGTCGAATTGATACCCTACTTTCTTTGAAGCCGGTTATAATCATTACATTATTCACAACAAGACTACAATGCCGTTTGACGTAAACGGTTTCATCAAAAACGTAACGTTTGAGTCAAACCATTTGTTGTTTCGGGGCTCCGGTTTCCTAACGCCATCTATTGATAAGTATGCCGATTAGCATGTTAAACGACAGCTTTGACATCCTGCTTTAAAGCAAGTAGTATGACTTTTTGACGACCGAAACAGGCAGGTGGAGTGTGTTTCATCTTATATACCAATTTTGTTAGGTTGGTACCCCCGTCGATGTCTGTCAAAAGGTTAGGTTAATTTAAGATTTTAATTTGATGCAGATATTTTAATTTTTGGATTCTGTGCTAAAATCATGCTCAAAACATTACAAAACGGGGAAAGAAAAATGGTTTTGATTTGATACAGAGGTACCAACCTAAAAAAAAAGGGAATATAGGATGAAACGCACTCTATACCCCTGCGCCAAAGGGGTTTGAAGATTTTGGTATACCATCAGCCATTTTTTTTTCAAATGCGCGGCTGCTTAAAAAAACTCTTTTTTAACCGATTGTTTATATCAATACAAACACTAAATACTCTTTGACAAAATCTCGATAAGTAAATTTATAAATAGAAAAATATTGGAAAAAGTCAACTCGGCCACAAGTGAATTTTCAGATGCGACTCGAACCCACGACGTCCCACACACGTCTCAGAGTTGTATCTAGAACGTAGTGATTACATACTCTTAGGTTGTATGAGTGGCGCTTTTGATCTTCTTTTGTCAGCTTGAACTGTTTATATCTTTGAAACGTGACATAATTTGACAGTGTATTTTATGTTAGTATTTATAAAAAAAACAATCGATTTACAAAGGTTTCATCAACGGTCACGATTTTGAATAAATATCAAGCAAATTCAAAATCGCGGCCGGGATCCATACAAAAATTTTCAAATCCCTTTGGGTATTGATATTATATAGCTATAGGAATCAATTAGTAAATAAAACAATATGTTAACAAATCAATCTAATGTTTGCTTTATTTAGGCGTTTTTTCAGCATTTATGAAGTACATAAAATATTCTAGAAGTAAAATTTGTTAGATATAATCAATCATTGATAGAATAAGAATAATTATAATATTTTCTACAACTATAGAGTAGATTATAAAATTAATTTATTGTCAATACAGTATTGTCACACGTTCAATGCACATTTTTGTCTAAAGATATTTTTTTTATCTAAATAAATTTTCGTTGCAAGATTTCGAATTTTATTAAAGTAATTCAGAGAAGACTAGTAGATATAGATTTTAAATAAAGTTTTTTTACTAAGTTTTAAAAATGATTTGTACAATCTAGTCTTTTAAGGAAACTCTAAGCTAATTAAAGCCATTCTATCTTAATATCTACAATACATATTTTAACAGAACAATGGAATATAAAACGACTTCATTTATTCTTAGATTGTTTTATTTAACACCATAAGTTTCATTTGAGAAGTCGGTTGAAAACTGAAAGTGCTTACAAGTTTTCTTTTTGTTTTAAAATTTGGGTAATGTTAGCTCATTCAGAACCTTACAATAATAATTCTAGACCTAACTAAATATAATAGAATCTAGGACAGGCACACTTAACTACCTACCACGTCACGTAGGCTAAAAAGGCTAAGCCTCAAAATCTAAGACATTATTTGATAAAAAAATAATAAAATAACAACAAAGACATTCGGAAAGTCTTAATAACAAAGATTGTGATTATTATACAGTTTTAAAAAATAATATAAGAATAAATGCAAAAAAAAAATTTTTTCCCTAATTTTAATAATTATTTTAAGCTACAGGCAAGCAAGCTGACTTCAAAGGTACTTATGTTAAGAAAAAAGCAACACTATAATTATATATTTTTTTGTTAATTTTAATAAATATTTAACGTCATTATTATAAAAATCTAGAAAATGTATAAATTCACAACCTATTATTTGTCTATTAATTTAGTTCTATTTATTCATCTGATTTTTAATGAAATTTATACTTTTTTTACTATTGAGCAAGAAATCTAGTCGCAAATAATTATATACAATATATTAACTTAATGATTAGATTTAAGTTATTTATGCAGGGGTTTCGGCCTTCTAACTTTAAGTTATTTATTTTTCTAAGTTTTGTTATTGTAGTTATGTAGAAACTTTTTCATTATTGTTATTATTTATCATTAAAATATAAAGCGGATTTCATACTGTCAATAATTATTTTTATACTTTTAAATGTACTTAGTGTAGGCAAAAAATAACTTATAATATATATATATATATTTTTTAATGTTTTGTATCTTACTTGATTGTTTTTTTTTACTATAAATTATAATTTTATGTTTTAAAAGTATCTTTGCAAAACCGTTTTTGTCTTATTTCTTTAGTAGATATTTAAGTTAAAAAATTGATGCAAGTAGTAAAACATGGGCACAGGTAAAATACGATTATTCAGAAACAAAAATTTAAGTAGTATAGGTTTACTATATAGCTAAACCGTTCGCAATAAGCTGGGAGCAATTATATTTTTTCATGTCTCATATTCTGAAAGTAACTCATAACTTGCCTAAAATGCGGGTTGAAAGTGATATGTGGCGGCCCTAGGGCTGTAATAAATTTGAAAAAAGAATAGGGGGTGTCATGTCAAATCGATATCTGTAATCTCTTTGGACTTTTATTTACCAAAGGTATGTAGGCAAAGGCACAGAAGCCTATACATCGTATTTTGCTACATTATAAAATAATTAAAATCGTAGAAACCTTACAAAAATTTTTTTAGAATACCTATTCTGTTTGTTTTTACTTTCCTCATATTCAAAATGAAAAGTAGAGTGTTTACTTCGGGTGTATGGACCCATAACAGTCTCGAAATATCGGCGCCCTCACTTCGTTCGGGCGACAAAACACTCGACTGTTATGGGTGTCATACAGCCCTTGGTAAACAATCTACTATTTCATGTCTCATATTCTGAATATGTGGATATGTGGCAGCCCTAGGGCTGTAATAAATTTGAAAAAAGAATAGGGGGTGTCATGTCAAATTGATATCTGTAATCTCTTTGGACTTTTATTCACCAAAGCTTATTTTGCTACATTATAGATAATTTTGTAGGTAACATTTTTCTTATTAAATATATTTTTAGAATATTCTGTTTGTTTTTACTTTCCTCATATTCAAAATGAAAAGTAGAGTGTTTACTTCGGGTGTATGGACCCATAACAGTCTCGAACGCCAAAACACTCGACTGTTATCGGTGTCATACAGCCCTTGGTAAACAATCTACTATTATGTGTGTATTTGAAGCAGTGATGTTATAAGTACGAGCTCACAGTGTGAAACCATGTGAAGACAACAGGGGCCTTATTTACTATGATCACTTACCGATTCCTTGCTCAAACCACGCGAATGTCGTATTTGGTTTCGTCATTTTCAAAATTCGTTTTCTCGGTAACACTTAAAAAAAATAAAGTTTTTTTACTTGTTTAATGCTTATGACTTACATGTACTTTTACAATAACTCTATAATTTAGGAGTATCATGGAGAAAAAATCTTTTGAAAATGTCAAAACCAAGTACGACATTGGCGTGGTTTGAGCAAGGAATCGTTAAGTGGTCATAGTGAATAAGGGCCCAGGGCCCGTAGACAAAGTAACATCGTTATGTAGCGAAACGATAATTCGATTCGTTATTGTCTATTTTCGCCAATTAACTTGCGGTAAGACCACGTGATTTAGCGCGGCTTATGCCAATCCGCCAATCCCATACATTTAATTCTTTTCGAACTTCGTTATCGTTTTTGAATTGTTACTTTGGCTAGGGGCCCAGACCTATATCGAGAATATCGAGATAGACTGTAAAAGTGTACCTACCTTGCGTGTCAAAAGTTTGATCCACGGTCAAAGTTTTAGGACCTAAGCTAGTCCGCATGAGACCATTGCCATGAAAACACGCGTCACTCAGAAACGAAAACGGTTAATTGTGCAGTGCTTTCTTGCAAGAGCTCGTCAATATCATTTCCACATCACTAAATCTCACTCGTGACGTCATCGTAGGTACGAAAAATTCGACACGCTAGGTTCTCATACAGTTTGAAGCGATCTTTTCGTCTATCTCGATATAGATCAGTGGTGAAGACTCTATATGGGGTCCGATTCAATTTGCTATCTCTTTCATTTCCGTGCTTTATCGTGTCTTTTGTCCTACTTGTCAATAGGCTATTTGACAATGCGAAAAATAAAATGTCAATTACTGTTATCAGTATAAATTATGAGTTTAAAAATGGTTTTTTATTAACGTAAGTTGACAATAATTATAAATTTATTTAAAAATCCGTAAATAAAAATGCATTTTTTAAACGTTTTGTCACGTGACACAAAACGCTCCTGATTCGTCGAGTTTATAATGACGTCACCTGCTTGTAAACCTCGTTTGACTACGTATGTGGATGATATGCAGAATACAGGCAAGTGACGTCACCGAACCCATTGCAGCGCCATATTGTCAAAGTAGCGTTTTGGCGCGCTATTTAAATATTGAATTTTTTATTTGATATTTTTCAGCAAATATGTATTAAAAAAACTACTTTTACTGGGTTCCTTAAACTCCACTACATAATATAAAATGGATTTTCAAAACCTGTCAAATAGCCTATTGTCAATGTGTGCAGGCTGCGTCACAGATTTCAAAACAAATTACTGTGAAGGTAACATATCCATACTAATATTGAGGAAAGCTTTGTTTATTTGTTTGTTTGAATTAAATAGGTTCCGAAACTAGTAAACGGATTTGGATGAAATTTAGTACATAGCCTGGTAATTAACGTAAAATTTATCCCGATATTCCCACGGGAACGGGAACCACGCGGGTGAAACCGCGAGCGGAAGCTAGTCTATTGTACAAAAACCATAATTAGCTTGGCATTATTTTTTTTACTTGTGAGGAAATCATCTCACTTTGAAATACAGCTACGTCACTCAGAAATAATGTTGCTTTCTACTGATGAAAGTATTTCCAAATCAGTGCAGTAGTTTCAAAAATGACTTCTTACAAACAAAGTTACAACGTGAAGTTATGGGTACAGGTGGAGCTAACACTCCAAATATTTCCGTCTTAAAGCCAAATTCTGTGTAGCGTCATCTCACTCTCTACAGAATTCTGCTTCTTTTTTTTTGTAATAACTGGGCAGGCATTTGACTATTAGTTAATTAATTAATAATTTTTGTTAAAAAAAATAATTTTGCATTTTACAATGCTATATTTGTGTGATAAATATTATTAAAGGGCGACATTTTGTCTGTTTTCTTGTTAAATAATTATTTTTGTTTTCCTATTTTAACACTTACAGTGAAAGGATAAGTTAGCATCTTGGATTCCAACTACTTCCACTTCCACCACCACGTTGAACATATTATAGCACCATTTATATTGATTTAACAACAAAAAATTCTAAAACTCACAAACTAAATCGCGAGCCGACAGTGTTCGGAATGATTACTCAACTCGCGTTTTTGTTGGTGTTTTTAAGAAATTTGGGTTGTGAAATCAATTTTTTTTTGCATAAATTTGTTCTACGAGACGGAGGAAGTGAGTGGAGGCCAAGACGCTAACTTATCCTTTCACTAATAGTGCTAAAATAGGAAAACAAAATTATTTAGAAAGAGAGATAATTCTGTAGCTACTAGAGATAAATGCTATAAAGAATTTTGCCTCAAGTAGGTATTCGGAGTGTTAGCTCCATCTATACCTAGTTACAAACTTGAAATTTAATAGGTGATGTTTAATATTACATACAATATGGCCGTGATTAAATATTATTAAAAATATATTTTAATGAAATACTTTTTTAGGCTTAATTGGCAGGCTTTGCTAAAAAAGGCATCATTTAAGTACTTATACAAAAGTCTAACTACATTCGCGGTCAAATAAGTCGAACAGTTATTCCTCTACTCGTCCCACGAGCCTACGGCCCAATTGGGCCGAGTTCAGGAAAATCTAAATAAATCCTATTTCGAACTCGTCCCAAAATATTTTAAGTACCTACTAGCCGCACTGGTGTTCAAGTTTATAAAATATATATTATAAACCACACATAAAACGCAGTAAGTGAAATAATGCAAATTATGAGATGCATAATCAGAGAATATTTTTGCCAGTAAACATGGTGGCGAACGAGTCCGAAGAAAAAATTAATAATTGTGGCGTCGTCATTGACGTATAGCTATGAGAGTGATGTTGAATTTCAGTTTCAATCTGCACCTTCGATGCACTGCTAACGCTAAATCTACAAGGTACATATGGTGTGATGGTATGTATATACAGTATGTATAATTAACGACACTTGCCGATTTTCCTACGATCGAGGTAACTTTGTAGCCTTGGGTCTCTGCCAAGGATTAACCGAGCTGTGATCTGACAATGGCCATCCAGGGAGTGAATGGAGGAGATCCCAGATTGCTATACATACCCAACTGATCTCATCAACATTCCTATGTCAACAATGTCAATTTAATTTAATTATATTAAATTAAATTGACATTGTATTGGCAGGCAATTATTATGACATTTAAGATTTGACATTATATTCATTTGACATTATTAAGTTTTGCCATTGTATTATTAAATTATTGAATTTTATTTAGACATAAATATGTATAAAATGGTCAATGTATGAATAAATAGTTTTAATTAATGTTTAATTTTATTTTTATGTTAAATATTTACTGATTTCCACGCCAAACTAAGGCAGAAAATTCCGAACTTATTTATCATCATAAATTGTATACCATATTCTAAGAAAGATGTTATGATGATATATGATGTATATGATTATGATTAAAGATGTAAAGATCATAGTTTCAGATTTCAGAAATTTCATACATTTTTATGCTATTTTCACGTTTTTTTTTAAACATACCCATACATCTCTCAAAATGTTGTTCAGATCAGTGTGTATAGCAATCTGGATCTCCTCCATTTACACCTCGGTCAATCCTTGTAAGAGAACCAAGACTCCAAAGTTACCTCGATTGTATGAAAATCTGCTAGTGTCGTTAGTTATGTTACCACCAACCACTGTAGCCACATTTTTTCTTAAGGTTTTCAATGCACTACCAAATGCAACTATTTGCCAATGTTAAAATTCCACTGACCGTGGTCAGTGAAGCTATGGTTAAAAGAAAAATGTTTTTATTCTATTGTTGATTATTTTATTTACTGCAAACAGATTCAGACATGATAAGAGTATTTCAGACTGTGATAGTGTATAGTTTTTGTGTATATGACTTTGTTCTAAGTAGATTATTTGATTGATTTTTTTTTTTTGACTTTTGCATGCGTGTTTGGCGAAACATGAATGGACATTTTATAAATATCTAAGATCTGTATTGTATTTTACCATGTTTCTAGTAAACAAATAAATTAAATTAAAAAAGTATATTTGTATATACATAATTTTGTGTTTTTTGTACAATAATCGCAACAAAAAGACATTTTGTTTAAGCCCAATCTCACTATTTACAAAACTGAATAATACTAAAAACACAATGTTTTAATAATTTTCGTGCAATTTATTGTCCTACTTAAAACTATTAATTTAACACTCTCCCTGCCGGTAATATATAAAACTTTTTTAGTCCAGAAGAACGTATATTACAAGAGGCCATGGCCATGCTACAAAATATAAAAAACCCAAGTCAATAGGACCAATAATTGAGTTGCATTTGGACTTGATATTAATATTAGAAAAACGCCATGATATCTTTATTTATACTTTAACATTATAAAAAAGAAAGATTTGAATGTTTGTTTGTTTGCAACGAATAAACTCAAAAACTACTAAAGGGAGGTGGATGAAATTAAGTACACAGATAGTGGATAGCCTGGTTATAAACATAGAATACTTTTTATCCTGATATTCCCACGAGAACGGGAACCACGCGGATGAAACCGCGACCTGGCCGCTAGTATGAATATATAAGTATTTATATTTATTTCATAACAATATTTAACACTTCAAAATCACTTTTTAGAATGAATAGTCGCAAACACTGGAATTCGTAAGACAAATAGGCAGCCGGTGTTAGTATTTTAGTTAGGTAGTCGGAAAAAATCACAGTTCGGCCGGCGGCTAAATGCTTATGTAAAAAAAAATTAACGACGGGAAGACTCTTAACCTCCATTATACCTGATGTTAAGTATTGATAAGGCTAAAGATAGAAGCGATCCTCTCCCGTAATCCCCAATCACTGAGGAACTGGCGATCTTATCTTTAACTGCCTGAACACAACAATGCTTAAAACTTTGTTGGTATGGTGTCAGACTTAGATAAGATAAGATGGTCCGGATGGCGGACTTCTTGGCAGGGAGAGTGTTAAAACTTAAATATCGAAGAAATATTTTTTATTTATAATTAAATACGTAAGTAGGTACTAACAATCAATATTTTTATTTCATAAGTATTTTAGACGCTATGTCAAAACAATTGTTCCCTAGGAATGATCTTTATATTTAAATATAGCTTTCTCATATTAATTATGAGAACAAATAACATTAAAATAAATTTTAATTTAATACCCCTTAATTATGGATGAACCAAAATAAATAAAGTATATTGTAGATAGATATTTTTGTAAAGTTGTTAATATTTCATAAATTACTTATTTGTAACAAATATACTCAAGACTCTCAAGAGGATACACATTAAGTTACGATTAACACAAAGAAACCTTGCTTTTTTAATTTTTCAAGCAACACTAATAATATACTTTTTAATAATAATAATATTTTCTGTTTTCTTAAAAAAACTACATCCCACACGACCGCAATTCAAAGTCTAACACTTTGATACCACAACCGCTAAAACTAACTCATATAAATTATTACAGTATATTTAACATTCGATATAATAATTATTGTCTTATCGATATTGTCATAGAATTATAGATAGGAAAGCTCGTTAATATTATCCAGTATTAAAGAAGTAGAGAAAGATATTTTTCGCTAAAGATTCTAGGGATTTATACAGAGAGGTAAAGAGTGGACCACGGTAAATAGATATGACGCTTTGGTTAATCGGCAAGATTTTAGGAGTAAAACAACACATGCTTTCTAACCCTTTGTTAATTTTCCAGTCAAAATTTCAGACAATATTATTATATTACTCAATTCGTTTTAAGGATTCACATTCTTTTTTTTTATTGTTTTAATAAACTCCTAAAAACTTGTAGATAAACAAAGCAACAAACAAAATCTAATCGCCCTTAAACACAAAACATCGCATCTCTTTTTTTATAAAAAGGGGGTTACAATGTTTTGGGTAACAGACGCCATTCATAACAAACAAATATAAGATATGGATTTAACGATATGCGAATATACATTTTTATATCGAATCTACTTTAGCTATTTAAGAGGACCACCATAAAATTACGTGGCATTGTTTTTATTTTATTAAAAAAATTAATAAGCACAGCCAAAATTTTGCGGTGGATTCGATATACTTTGTTCCTACATTTTGGGCATATATCTAGTCGAATTTACTTGGGAACATTTTGCGTTAGGACACTTGAATGCTTCCCTTTTATTTAATATTTACCTTAGATTTAATATTTACACCTTGGCTTGAAAATTAGTAAGATTTTTGAATAAAAAAAAGAAACATTAAAAATTTCGACACATTTTTTTGACTTGATTGAAATTATAACTTACTTTATGTCAGTAAAAAAAAGGAAAGTAACAGTATTAAAAACTGGTTT
Source organism: Chrysoteuchia culmella (assembly GCA_910589605.1). Taxonomy (NCBI): domain Eukaryota; kingdom Metazoa; phylum Arthropoda; class Insecta; order Lepidoptera; family Crambidae; genus Chrysoteuchia; species Chrysoteuchia culmella. The sequence continues at coordinate 2,687,470 of OU342665.1, read as the reverse complement.
AATTATTTTCTGTAGAGCTTGCCCGAAAAACATTCGAAATTAGTATCGAGCACGAATTGTCAAAAAAAATTAGGAAAATGTAGTTCCGTCCGGAAGGAGCGCTGCTCAATATGTCATACATTTTTTGACGATACCTAATTGATACTTATTCGAAAGTTTTCGTTCGAAGCCTGGCCGACTGATCATTCTAATGCAATCTATTCTCACTATACACCGCACTTACGAATCTTCTCTACCCTAAAAGTTTCCAAGTAAATTGCGACGCATTCTACACGAAATTTACCTCTTCGGAGACAGACTTTGAACATAGTTCGGGTCCATCTCATCCAGATCCTTTCCCTTCGTCTCGGGAACGCAACAAACCACGAAGCATAGACCACCAACGCTTATAGAAGCATACAACCAGAACGCCCCGTGAAGACCCAACGCCTGCTGAAAATCAACAAAAGTTTTCACACCGACAAATGCACACAGATAACTAAATGCCGTAGCCATAGCACTGCCGAACGCTCTGTACTCCAAAGGAAATAATTCCCCTATCAAAAGCCATGATATAGGACTCATACCCAACGAAAACGCTATAGTAAACACCAACACACATAGCAATGGAATCCAATCATTCTGCCCCAAAGTCTGATGGAACATCACGTTCTGAATCCTTTGATTCCTATGCACCTCTTCGTAATATGCATAGCTCCCAAACCCAGCTAATGCCATAGACATCAAAACGGAACTGACGATCAAAAGCGGCAGTCTTCCCACCGTGTCTATGAGAAGACCGGATAGACACGACGCTAGAAGTTGAACGAAAGAGACAGCAATAGCTGCTCCGTGGGGATTCATTCCACCAAAAGTCTTCCTGAATATAGGCACGGCATAGAAGGAGAAAGCATGTGCACCGGAAAACCGTTGAAACATCATCAGTCCACAAGTCACCAGGATTGGGCCTAGAAGTCGATTCATCGTTCTCACATCCAACGAGTTTATTAGTTGACTCCCTGACATCTGGCTTTGACGTTGGCTGAAGTTTTTGCTAGCCAAAACGTTAGTCCTGATCGTGGCTAGCTCTTGAGCTACATCAGAATTCGGTCCTCGTAACCAGAGAAGACTTTTGTACGCTTCTTCGTCTTTTCCGATGAGGACAAGGTAGCTTGGCGTTTCTGGTATATAGAGGACTGTGCAGAATAGAAGTAAGGGAGCAGCGGATATGCACATGGCGAGTTGTTGCCAGTCGAGGTAGGCACCTATGGTAAAGCTGAACAGGACTCCGAGGTGGCCGACGATTTTTAGCACGGCGCTGAGGCAGCCACGGATGTCTGGCACTGATATCTCGCTGATATAGACCTGTAATTAAGAAAAACAATTTCTTTACAAATCTTTTTACGAGAAACAAGCATAGGCAAGTGCCGCGACTTTTGAATAGCTCTACTCCTTCTGATGTCGTGTGAGTGTCGATCAGTTCAGTACCCTTAATAAGGATTGGCATACTTGTAAAAGCAAAATTTTGCAGTGAAGATCTCCTTTGATGAAGTAGACCACAAACAATCTTCTTCGTGGTTATGAAAATTAATTACACATCAAAATGTTGGTGCAATGACAATCTTGGGCAAAATAACTTCCTCCGTATAAAATACTTATCATGCATCTTCAAGAGTTTATAATAAATATATATACAGGTGAAAAATATTTCACTTACAGTTAGGACTAAGTGAAATATTTCACACTTGTATGCCCATGCCCCGGTTCTTGTATGCTCTAGCATACAAGAATACCAAAGGTCGAAAGAACCGGGAGTACCGGTACTCCCGGTACTGAGAAACCCCAATAGAAAAATAATCTATTTTTGTATGAGCGATTTCGAAAGAGTGTTTATGTGAAAACGTTTAGAAAACAAGTTTTATGAAAAAAAAAGTCGAAATTACAAAGCTACATATACACATATAGTACAAAGTCCCATTATTTTGTATTGTAATAGATAGGTCAGCGCTTGACCGTTATATCACAGTCTAAGCAGTCTTTGCACTGGGCAGAAATAAAGCGCTCACACACACACACACACACGCGCCGCTCGCAATCGCTACACGGCCAGCCCCTCGATCTCACTGGTTTCATTGGTAAAACAGTTGCGACCGCGTAGTGGCGTATTTGTGTGAGTACGTCATTTCGGCTCTTTGTAGGCAGTGTAAAGACTGTTTAGTCTGTAGAGTTATATCATCTGATGGTAAGCCAACTTCGGTCGACCTCCTCTGCCTCCTCTGCTAAAACTTGACGGATCTTTGGCTCACACAGCCAAGGAAAAGGCAAATTTATTTGGCAACCTATTTACTGAGCATTCGCGTTTGGATCCTGGCAATGCTTTACCATCCGGTTTGCCAAGCTGCGCGACTTTTATGTCCGAAACCTACATTAGACAAACCGAAAGGCATTACGTGATATTAACGTGAACAAAGCCAGTGGTCCGGATGGTATACCAGCAATAGTTCCAAGGAATTGCGCTCCTGAACTAGCCCCGGTATTGACACACTTGTACCTCCTATCTATGACAAAGGGACAAGTACCAAAGTCTTGGAAACTGGTCAATGTGCAACCTGTGCCTAAAAAGGGCAGTCGTACCGACCCTGCCAATTACAGGCCCATCTCAGTCACGTCCATTCTATGTAAGATAATGGAACGTGTACTGAACCATAAGCTCCTACCGTATTTAGAAGCAAATTTATTCCTCAGCGACCGTCAATATGGGTTTCGCCGCAACCGGTCCACTGGAGACCTTCTAGCATATAGATATGGAGCGAAGTCATCGAGAAGCATGGTGAGGTGCTCGCTGTCTCTCTCGATATCTCGAAGGCTTTTGACAGGGTGTGGCATGAAAGCCTTATTCATAAGCTTCCTTCATATGGACTTTCCGCTGGTTTATGTGTCTGTCTAGACGCTTGAGTCCATTAAGCCGAGGGCCAAGAAGCTCATTGGCAACAATAACCTCTTTCATAATAATCTCAAAAGCCTTGAGCATGGACGAAAGGTTGCAACTTTATCGGTTTTCTATCGGATACATTTCGGTGAGTGTGCGGCATAATTCCACCATCTACCTTTTTCCATCGGACAACCATACATACAAATATGCGCCACCGCTTTATGGTTGAGATCCCAAAGAATTCTCCGATACGATGGTACCAGCTAATGGGCCTCAGTACCGGGAAATTTCGGAACCGGGAATCCCGGTACTATGCCCTACTTAAATTCATATACTGTACTGTATACAGTATATGAATTATAAAAGGCAAAAATTACAAAATTCCTGTCTTGAGTTCAGCTTGATTCAGTTTCATGTTAAGAAACTAATAAATAATAATTTTATCGTTAATAACAAACTTTGCCCGGAGCCTGCATTACTACGGAGGTTTAGGAAAAGCTTAACTTAACGAAAGTTTTGGACTTTATCAATTAAGTGTAGGCTGGCCAAGTATACCGGATTTTGTGGGACGTTTTCCTAAGTATTTTATTTTGTTAGAATCAAAATTATTTATTCTTTAGAAAATGGTATTATAATGATGGTACAAATTTAAAAGTGCAAACATTTTCTGCATTTAAAAGCGTAGGAATTATGACATGATTACATAGGTAATTAATAACAATTGAATATTTAGTGGAATTACAAAATATTTAATTAATATCAAAAAGTAGGTACATAGCTTGTCAAAAAAAATATTACATGAATAATTAGAATTCATGATGTTGTAAATAATGCGTTGTAAACCGTGCATTTTGAAACAGTGTGTAAATTGAAATCTTCATCTTTTTCACTCATCTCCAACTTTCTCTCTATCTTTCTATCTATTCATAGCTTTAAGTTTTCTTTTAGAAGAAGATTACCCAAAAATTACTAAATTTTTCTGATTTTTTCATTAACTGAGATTTGTACCAAACAAGTGTTTTTAGGATTTCGTGGCCTAAAGGCAAAAAACGAAACCCTTATAGATTCGGCCAAACCGATGTATGTCACACCCATTTAATTCCAAAACTATGAGAATTACACAGTTGAAACTTGGTAGGTAGATGTATTCTGTAAACCGCTTTACGGTTTTTACACAAAAATAAAAAAATATATCGATTAAGGGGGGGCTCCCCATACATGGAACTGTTACTGATTTTTTTTTCATCCAACCTACACGTGTGGGATATTATTAGATAGATCTTTAAAAATTACATTGAGGCTTCTAAAACAGTTTTTTAAAGTCAATCGTTTGAAAGTTATACACTTCCAAAGTGGAAAAATGTGTGTCCCCCCCCCCCCCCCCCCCCTCTAACTTTTAAAATAAGAAAGTGAAAAAAAATATATGATGTAGATCTTTATAAAAACTTTCAACGAAAATTGGTTTGAACAAAATATATTTAGTAATTTCACAGCTATAGCAAATATAACTTTGTCATTCATACAAACACTATGAAAAACAAAGTTATTTTTGCAGACAAAAAAATATAGTGGCATTTTGGCAATAATAATAATAGAAACTTTATTGCACAAAAAGAAACACATACAGAGAAAATTACAAAAAAGAGGAACACACAATGGGAGGCCTTATAGCTACGTAGCAGTCTCTTCGAGGCAACCTTGGGTGAGAGACGAAACCCTTCATGTGCGAGTTCGACTCGCACTTGGCCGATTTTTTTACAAGTAACTGGCAGGCATTTGACCACCATCGTGCTTAGTAAACAGGATGTGGTCTAAGGTGTAACATGTTTGCCCAGGAAATGCCTATTCACTTTCGCCTTGAAGAGACCAAGGTTGTAGGAATCGAGGAACACATGAGCAGGCAGCGCATTCCATTTTGTAGCGGATTGCATTAGAAATGTGTCAGCAAAGCGCTTAGTACAGACCGTTGGAATGTCAACGATGTACGGGTCGTAAGCTAACCTGCGTCTGGTACCCCGAGGGTGGAAAGGGACTAGAGGAACAAGGTAGTGCAGATTTCTCGCACACTCTCCAAAGTATATCCTATAAAATACCGATAAACATGCAACATTGCGGTGACTGAGGCTCTGAAGTTCCGCCGCTGATGCTGCTTTTCCAATGAGTTTTCTGGCACGGTTTTCAATCGATTCCAGAAGCTGTAGCTGATACTTAACAGAACAATCCCACAGGTGACAGCAGTACTCCATGCACGGCCGAATCTGCGCTTTGTATAAAAGAAGCAGCTGATTCGGAGAGAAGTACCTCCTAGCCCAGTTTCTTTGCAGCACACTGCAGTCGATGTACTCACCAAATTTCAGGTTGGAAGACAGGTTTAGGTCAAGAAGTAATTGGTAAGGATAATACCCGGAAATAACCTGGAAAGTCTGAGCCAGTTGGATGGGTCTCCTGTAATAAACAAGCCTGTGTTGGGGCAAGCGGGCGTGTTGGCCCAATCGGAGATAGCCTGAAGTGCCAGATTCATATGCTGGACTGGATTTCATCACTGGTAGCCTTTGCACTTGGGTTGTTGACTTCCTACCGTATGTTGGAAGCTTAGCAATTAGGCTGTCATGCCAGACCTTATCAAAGGCTTTGGAGATGTCTAGCGATACGGCAAGGGCTTCGCCGTGTTTCTCGATCGCTTCACTCCAAAGATAGGTGGCATACACGAGAAAATCTCCAGTCGAACGACCTCGTTGTCTTCAAGGTATGCCAAAAGACGGGTGTCAAGTACACGTTCCATAGTCTTACAGAGTATGGACGTGACTGAAATTAACCTGAAGTAAGAAGAGTCGGCACGGCACCCTTTTTAGGCACAGGCTGTACATTTGCAAGCTTCCACGATTGAGGTACTTGTCCAGTCTTAAGTGAGAGGCAGTGCAGGCGAGTAAACACAGGAGACAGTTCAGGTGCAAAGTTGCGCAGGACAATTGCTGAGATTCCGTCGGGACCACTGGCTAATAGTCACCAATAGAGGAGTCAGCATGAGGTCACTTAGGTAGCACTTTGCTACCGACATCTCATCTCATCATCATCAAGAGAGGCAAACAAGTTTGTTTACTCAGTCGCAGTATGAGCAAGCGATCCGCCAGGCTTCAGCTGTGGTGGAAGTGTGGGGCGACAGAAATTTGTTCGGTTACTTTGGCAAGGGACCAAAACTCTTTACTTCTAGATGGGTGGGAAGCAAGTTTGGCTCCAATGCGGCCGATGTGGTCGAAACGTGCCCCGCGCAACATGCGCTTGCTAGACTTGGCGGCTTTCTTCAGGGTTTGGGTGTCCGGAGATTTTCGTGGTCGAGCATCAGCCCAGGCTATAAAAGCTGACTCTTTCTGCGCTTCGGTGCTGTGACAGTCAGCATTAAACCAGGGCCGAGCTTTACTGCGCGATGGAACATCGAAGTATGGAATGTAATATTCCATACCCCGAAGTATGATCTCGGCAACAGCGTCAACCACTTCGACGGACTCTGAAGAGAAACAGCATTGCCGCCATGGAAAAAGATTCAAAGAAGTGACTCATCTCATCCCAGTCTGTCGACTTGTATCGCCACACCTGTCTCATACCACTAGGGCCATGACCGGGTGGGCAGAAGACGGATACAGACTTCACCACACAGTGATCGGATGACCCCAAAGGGACTGATAGCGATATAGAATGTCTGTCTGTCTGTCTGGCTGAGAAATGTCGTGCGAAAAAGCTAGTCTTCGCGCCTCTCTTCCAGCACGGTCGGTCTACCGGTATGGGAACAGCCATTCCTTGTGATCGCCATTAAAGTCCCTCAGAATGACCAACTGGGCCGACGGATAACGAGCCAGAGCTTGATCAGCCGACTGACTTATTTGGTCAATTAACCTGGTTGTATCCTGGTCACCGCTGTGCGAGCGGTAGACAGTGGTGTAAGCTCCACTCCGGTGTTCACCAGAGCCCACAGTATTAAAAAATTCTTTCAATTAAGTTCTCTAATTTTATTCGTTATAGAAACTTAAAAAGTAAACATCGTTTGATAACTACCATGCATTTAGGGTTATAAAGGAGATATCCTTTAATTTTTTACAAATATCCTAAAATATTTTCCAAAATTGGGGTTAACTTAGTAATTGCTTCTGAAATATGCGGGCGGCACGAAAATTAGTTTCTTTGACAAGAGACGAAAGCCTATCGCATTCTCTCATCTTGTCCCCTAAGCCTACACAATAAGGCTCATTTTACAGTGGCCTATCCATAGATTCCTGTTTAAAGATAGACACTGGATCACAAGCGTTGTTATACTGAGTTTTAATGAGTGATCATAGCTCTAATCTTGGAGATCATTGTCTTGTTTAATTTGTAGGCCATTGGTGGATTCAAAACTGTATCAGATTAGCCAAGATAATTGATAGACTTTCCTTAGTAGCAATGTTTATGAATAAAATTATAACCGCAATTAGGATCCCTTGTTTAAGTTATGTTTAAAACTTTTAACAAAATAGAGAAAATTGCTACAATCTCATGCCAGATTTAGTACTTACATGATTTTTAATATGCTCATAAGAGTAGCGCGTACTATGGAAATTGTTAGTTTAATTTTACTCGATTCATCATCTGTGCTGAAGTGTTTAGTTTGGTCAGCAGGTTATTGTCAGCGAGCAGCAATTATAAGTAACCAAATTCTACACGTCTTTTACCTTACCACAGAGCATATAGTACCGAAAATTATGGCACCCGAGCCGAGCATTGTATATGACACAAATCGAATCAAAGTAGAATAAAGACAGTCGGTGCATTGCATGTTTTACACTCGATATCTAACTTATTGCTGATAATCTTAAGGCCACTGATAGTGCTATATCGGTAGTTGAGTTTTGGCCCTCATATAAAGCCTCAGTTAAGACGCCAAGAAGAAGAGACTAACCTGGGATAGCAAAGCCAATATGGAGCAGTCAGAACCCTTCCAAGAAAGCCGTGATGCATATCATCTGTACTGACATAGCTAGCATGGTCAGCAGCCATGCCAGGCTGCAGGTAGCAAGCAACGATATAAGCACCATAGCTCTACACGTGTTTTCCCCCACACGGTTCATCTTCAGAAGACCGGTCACAGATTCTCATAGCACAACTGAAGACACTCGATGCTAACATGTTTTTATTGCGGAAGAACCCTTATTTTACTTATTGCTGGGAATCTTGCTAGGCCACTGATAGCGCTATATTGGTGGCTGAGTTGTGATCCTCACAAATATAGAGGCCGAGGCCAAGAAGAAGATGATAGCTGGGAACTAACCTCAGACAGCATAGTAAGTTTGGAGAACCCTCCCAAGAAAATCGCACATCATCCGCACTGACGTAGCGAGTACGGTCAGCAGTTAGAACAGGCTCGAAGGGGCTAACAAGCAGCAATAATAAGCAATAACGTCTTTTACCCCACATAGAGCATACCCAGAAGGCTCGGCACAGAGAACTGACCACAGACGGTCGTTGCATCTTGCTTCATTATTATTATATAATTTAAATTTCAGAATTTTATAGTTGAGAACTGACCTGAGACAGCATAGTAAGTATGGAGCAGCAGAACCCTCCCAAGAAAGCCGTTATGCACATCATCCGTACTGACGTAGCTAGTACTGTCAGCAGCCACGACAGGCTACAAGGAGCTGCAGCTAGCGACAGCACCCGGCGTCGCCCGTGACGCATCGCCGCGCCCCCCGCCATGCCACCGAAAAGGGCTCCTGGAAGAAGAAGAGTGGTCATTAAATATTTTTTTCTTATTGTAGGGTTGATTTGATCCTCAAGGGCGACAAATATTCTATTTAAAATATGAATTTCTTGGCTACTGCTAGATGTTCTTGGCGCATATTAGTACAGTTTTATGTATAATTATTTTCTCATATCTTTTGTAGCAGGCTCTTATCGAAACTCATAGTTCGATAACTGTCCCACCCGCTCACATCAGGGCGGTAAGCAAGACAGCACCATGCGTCATTTATATCATATCGTGTGATATAGCGGTGTTCTTCATGTTGCTGAAGTGAAAACCGCGAAAATAACGATCAAAATCCACTATATCTTGACCACAACTTCATAAAACGTTGATGAAAACGGAGAGCAACTTGATTTGGCAAGTGAATTCATTAAAACTGACCTGGCATCAATATGCAAGTTGGTAGTAATGAGAGATCTTTATATAATGGTTGTTATTAACTAATATATATACGTAGATCTTTCAAGCGTGAGAGTTTATGTAATTTGAAATAGGTCAACGGTGTTGATGGTCAAAAAATGGTCTTACGAATTTTTGATCAGGATAACGTGTCCTGACGCGACTTTAACATTTTTTAACATCCCAAAAATTTAAAAATCTGTTTCACAATGGAAGTTTCACTTTAAAAAAATGCAGTTTACTGCTATATTTGCATAGAGTTTGATTAGACATTAGAGAAGGTAAAAGGATATCTTTTGTCTCGAAAATATTGAAGCGATCCCTCAGGAGCGCAGTATAAACTCTACTATTTCCCTTTTTTGGTAAAATATAATTCGTGTTGTCGACGATAATGTCATAATTACGCTAGCCACCATTGCCGATAAATCAATTGATCGTTTGTCAGCTGTAATAATGCGCCCATGCCGTGACTGGGTCTTTCTTTTGAAAGGTTCATTACACGTTTATTGTGTGGAAGCGATGTGTTTGACTTAGGGCTGTCAATAGAGAAAAAACTGCTGTTACGAATAGTGTAAATAAAACTTTTCTTTAGCTCATTTTTTTATGTACAGCACGTACGGCTTTACATTTGCACTACGAAAACCGGCGCTATTACGAGCGACGTAAGGCTCACAAGGTCAAAGTGTAAAGCCGTAGCTGCTGCTGACGGTACAACGAGGAAACGCTGATGTAGCGGCGTACACAGCAACAAACCACGGAACAACAACGAAGTGAGCCACTTAGAGCAACAACACACGGTGCATCAATTAAGTACATGGCGGTGCAAACTCACTCAGTATTGAATACCGACAAATTGTATGTAAACTTACATCGGGCAAACGGAATTTCCTAAGCCACCTAATTATATGTATTTGTCGAAGGATAATTTGATAAATCGAATTTTCGCGAAAATTCTAGGGATATTGCGAAAACACGGAAAATTAGACAATGGTGACGTCATATCTTAATTTTACTAGGGTTTTGCAAAAACACGAATTGCGTTAATACCATTGAATATCCATAAACTATTGTGGCAGAGTTTTCAAGTGTCCTCAAGAGAAATGAATTTCTTGCTGCAGTACGCTGTCATAACAAAGAAAAGCCACTACTAGATAAATTAAATAGTAATACAATTGACTTGCCAGGTGATCGTAAGCCAATTTATGTCGATGAATATCTTCCGCCGGCCCAGAAGAAATTATTTTGGGAAACCAGAAAGTTCGCTAAAAATCACAATTTCTCCTGCTGGCATTCGAATGGCAGGATATTTCTCCGTACGGATCCAAATTTCAAACCAACTTTGATTACAACGGATAAATGCTTGGAGCAAGTCCTGAAGAGGCTTTGACTAGTTATTAAGTCTGCTCTCTTAGTTTATCGTCTCCTTTTTTATTTAATTTTTCTTATTAGCATAAAAAATGTAAGTAAAACATTTATAAGCAACTATTTATATGTTAATTCAATAACACTCATACACTCATACTTCTGTCCTACACAATTACACATATACCATGACAGACCCACAAATTACACACAATCATACACATCCACTTATACACCCTCAAATTATACAAAATTATACACATACATTAACATACTCGCGAATTACACACAATTATACTTATACACTTACATAATAAGAAATACTCATATGCATGTAACAATAACTTTCCTTTATATTCTTAATACAATTGTGACCACGTGTCTAGAGCTGTACATTAGCAGTGTATATATGTATGTATCCACTGTTAACATGACTTTGCTGCTTGTTAAATTCATAATAAATACGATAATTTAAAACCGAATTGTGATTTGCTTAATGCAAAATTAGATGAGTTTAAAACTACACTGTCCTATTCTTGTGACGTTGAGGCATGCCAAGACATTATTGCTCCCAACTCTTTTAACATTCTGACACAAAATGTTAGAAGTATTACGTGCAATTTCGACAATTTCGCCACACTTCTATCCAGGACCAAAATACACTGGGATCTAATCGTTTTGACTGAATGTTGGTTACCATCGGCCAAGTCTATTCCACAGTTATTGCACTACAATAAAGCAATGACTACGAATAATCGTACTCAGAACGAGGGGGTTGTAGTGTACTATAAAGACCACCTCACTCTCTCTATAGAGGAACCTCAATGCAGTAGCTTCAATTGCTTGGTCCTAAAAATTAATAGCACAACTGTCGTCATTACCATATACCGACCTCCAGGCTACAAGGATGTGCAACTTTTTCTAACCTCTCTAAATTCTATTATATCACAGGTTTCCAATTATAAAAATATTATATTAATAGGTGATATTAACATTGACATCGTCCCATATACCAACGACACTCATTCCTGGAATTATTTGGACCTCCTAGCAACACTCGGTATACATCCTGGTCATACCTTACCAACACACGGTCGTACATGCTTAGATCATGTAATGATCAAAACTTCACAAAAGGCATGTTGTTTAGTATTTGACTCATCTATAACTGACCATAGCTGTATTGCACTTAACCTTATACTATCAAAAGAACCTCCTTCACCTTGTAAGCAATTTACGCGGACTGACTATACAAGACTGGATATTTCTATGAAAGACCTTAACTTTGGAGCACTATATAACATCAAAGATCCAAATGCTGCCGCGGCCTACCTAGTTAACATTCTTAGGTGTGCTATCCAGGATAATACCATTACAAAAAAGGTCTCTAGGCGTAAAATAATTACTAAGCCTTGGATCACGCCTGGACTGCTAAGGTGTATGCGTCACAGGGATAACCCTCACAGAAAAGCAAGAAAATATCCAGATGATACTAATATTGTCATTATTTATAAGCGATATAGAAACTACTGCAACACTTTACTTAAAAAAGTTAGACGATCATATGATGAAAATGAGATAAGTAAGGCTGGTAGAAACCCTAAAAAGCTTTGGGAAACCATTAATAATATAACCCAATTTAAGCAACATAGAAATAACCCTAATATTCTAGTAGACGCTACTGATCCTCACGCCAGTGTAAACAAAATCAACTCATTCTTTGTTAATGTAGGAGCAAATCTTGCGGACGGGAAACAAACTTCCAACAATTACCAAAATATTCGTCACGTGTCATGTAAATCCTTGGTTCTTTTCCCTGCGGATGAGGACGAGGTTAAAAACCTAATACTAGGCCTAAAAGCAAATGAAACAGCGGGTGTTGACCAAATTTCGGGTCGTTTTATAAGGAGGTATATGGACATACTGATCACTCCGATAACGTACCTGTGTAACCTATGTCTGGAAACGGGCATCTTTCCTGACTTATTCAAAAAATCCTTAGTAATACCAATACACAAGGGTGGTACCAAAGATTGCCTCAATAATTATAGACCCATATCTTTACTCCCTGTTCTGTCCAAAATATTGGAGCGCATCATGAATAAACGTTTAATGAGCTTTCTTGAAACTAATAGCCTGCTGTCTTGTTCGCAATTTGGATTTCGCTCTGGGAGGTCGACAGATGACTGTGTGCATGAATTGACAGATTTTATTTCCACCAATATGGACGGTAAAAGGAAGGTTTTGGCGGTGTTTCTCGACCTCGCTAAGGCCTTCGACACAGTGTCCATCCCTATCCTTGTCCGCAGGCTAGAAGCTATAGGTGTCAGAGGCCTGGCTCTCAAACTTTTTTCCAGCTACCTCGCTAATCGTTACCAACTTGTTAAAATTGACGGCTGTATGAGTGAGGAACTACCCTTAAACTTTGGAGTACCACAAGGCAGTGTACTCGGACCGACCCTATTTCTTATTTATATTAATGAGTTATGTAATTTAAAACTTTATAGTGGTAAAATTTTAACCTTCGCAGATGACACTGCTCTTTTATTTCATGCAAACTCATGGACTGAGGTCTATGATGCGGCACAGCGAGGGTTGAACGCGGTTACCAAATGGTTGGACGAGAACCTATTATCCTTGAATGTAGATAAAACTCAGTATATGACCTTTTCTCCAAAACGGCAGGTCATTACTGACATGCTATCACTAACAGTCCATTCATGTCCATCTTCATCTTCATACAACTGCGCTTGTCCTAAACTTTCAAATACGGACTCTATTAAATACCTAGGTGTAATATTCGATTCTACACTCAGCTTCCATCCTCATATTGTACTCCTTGCTAGTAGACTTAGAAAACTCATCTTCATCTTTAGAACTCTTCGACATGTTGCTAACTTTAATGTTATTAGGTCTGTATATCTAGCCTTATGCCAGTCGGTCTTGAGTTACTGTATCTCGTCCTGGGGTGGAGCTGCTAAGACTCATCTAATTACTCTAGAGAGAGCTCAGAGGGTGGTCTTGAAAGTGGGGGCCTCTCTCCCGTTCCTTTGCCCAACAACTGAAGTTTACAAATTGTGGCAGGTGCTTACTGCTCGCCAACTTTTTATTCTATTTACCGTACTTCGCCAACATTCACAGCTCAAATACGAGCCTTTGCTTTATAGAGGTAAGCGACGTAAGGGTTCTGTGTGTCCCTTACGACAATTTAAGTCCAAGCTCTCCGGAAGATTCTTCTGTTTTATTGGAGGATACTTGTATAATAAAATAAATAAAGCTTTGTCCCTCTATTCTCTTACAAGAAAGGCTTGCAAAAAGAAACTTACCAGGTGGCTCTTGAACTTGACCTACGACGAAACAGAAAACCTCTTACAAATTACCTGCTAAGTGAGGTACATGCACTAACTACAACTGCACCACACACTTGCACAAAATAACAGCTGTAAGTCACTGTAGGTCTCACTATATTCGAACATATACATACACACACGTACGCACACACACACTCACACAACACACACACACACACACACACACACAACACACACACACACACACACACACACACACACACACACACACACGCACAAACACGTATTTAGATGCACTCTTGCATCATCTACATTGTTAATTTTTCTTATTATTTTTATTTTTCTTTATATTTTTTTTTTAATGTTTAGCCATTAATCTTCTCATGTTCTCTCAGCGACATCTATTAGATATCGTTTTTATCAGCGATAATGTGGTTCGAGGTGGTGGGAGCCTGGTGACCTGTAACACAGGTATTTTGTACCTAGCTCAGGCATCAGCCTCTCACAAACTTAGATTCCTTATTCCTGTTTTGTAAATAACTTTATTTCAATGCTAAGTATGTGATGAGAAAATAAAATTTATTTTTATTATTTTTTATTATTATTATAAACACAGATTGGATTGTTTTTTGCTTACCGGCCAACTCTTATTCTGATTGGTTCCTAGTTTTACTCCGAAGCATTGAGGTATTATAATCATAGATATATAAACCAATCAGAATAAGAGTTGGCCACCAAGCAAAAATCAAGCCAATCACAGTAAAATTTATTCAATGTTACTAACACAATTCGTGTTTTCGCAAAAACCCTAGTAATATTGAGAAATGTCGTCACCATTGTCTAATTATCCATATTTTCGCAATATTCTCAGGACTTTAGCAAAAAAAACGATATAGGTAAGTATCTATTTCATTCTAGGAAAAATTTGATGCTTGAAACAAAAGCACTTATCTATAAGTCTATTTGGATAAAAATATTTACACTTTGACTTTAATTATCCTGTGACATTTATAAAACGTAAGACTATCATCAGTCGGACTGCGGTCCCCAGGATAACATCAACCAGTCCAGAGTCCACGGAACCAGTCGAACCTCCACTTTTGATCTTCCTAAAAGTGGCTTTCCTTCTTCATCTTTTATACTGCCTTCCATTATATCACTTCCAATGAGAAAATTTTCTTCTTTTATTAAATATATTTCAAGATTGTAGATTTGTGTTTGGCAACAACATGTTCCACTGTAAATGTTGTTGTTTCTGCTAAGGCTGATAAGTTTCTTGCGGCCGTTCTTCTTATCAGTTAAAAGATGTCCTGAATGGCTGGTAGGGAAAAAAATGTTGGACTATTCGAAAGTACTTATCTATAAGTCTATTTGAATAAAAATCTTTGACTTTGACTTTGACTTTCACCATCACGATCCTACTACCTTCCTAGACTTAGCTTCATCATACTTGATATTAAGTAATGAATAGGCTGATAGTGGAAGCGCACCTCTCCTAGAATCCTCAACTACCAAGGAACTGGTCATCATTCTCTAACGCAACAATGCTGAAAACATTGTTGCTATGGCGTCAGATTTAGATAAGATAGTGGTAGCAAGCCAGACGGACTTACAACAAGTTCTATCCTACCACCAACCAAAATTGTAAAGTTATATTTACAACTTTTAAAAGCCTAAAATCTGCTTACTTACAATAATAATAATAAACTTTAGTGTACACAGTGAGAAAAGAAACAAACAATTACAGATAAACGAACAAACAAAGAAAATATACAATAGGTGGCCTTATTGGTCTCTTCCAGGCAACATAGGATAAAATACTTATTATTTTTTACATTTCCCCGATTAGAATCACCAACCCTACCTTTGACACGGACTTTTTGTGACGTAACCAGGTTAGCCTGTTCTGTAAATTGATGATTATTGATTTTGCTTTAAACTTGGCATAATCGGTAGGATGGTGAACAAAATTTGACGTGAAATATATTTTTGCCACTAGCTTAGCTAGCTTCCGCGAATTCGTGGACTTTTGGAAAATTCTTAGGGAGCATTTGTCCGCGGACTTTCTAAGTGTTAATCTAGTCCAGGGCAGAAATCGAGGAGGGCAGCATTCTAGCAAAAAAGGCCTTTTTATTTTGAAAAAAGCCCCGCAATACAATACATTTATACACAGTCTATCTGGCTCCTTTACCAATGCATCTATTGCTTTTTCTCATATTGCTGGACCATCAAAATTATAATGATCGCGAGCCATATACGTTATAAATTTATAGTCATTTAATTTTAATGTACCTAGGCTCTGTTGTTTATCACGATCGAGGCCTCTAGGCAAACGCTGAAAATCAGTGCTTTGCTTATTTGAGCAAAGATATCACTGAGCATTTGCCATTTTGCATCGCTGCAGCACACATGTTTGTAAAATTATTGTTAGTTATTTCTGTCATTTGTGAAAGTATATTATTATCATGTGTGTTTCGTGATATAAATAAATAAATAAAATACGTATTTATGATAAATTTTAAATAGAAAAATATTGGAAAAATCATCTCGGCCACAATTGATTTTTTTCTATTTAAAATGTATCATAAAATTAGCATTGAAAAATGCAAAAATTAAAAAATCGTAAATTATTGGCTGTTGCATCTTAATCGATCGTTAAACACCTGAAAAGATGTTTCTTTCGAATGCAAGGATATTCCCACAACGCTGGCCTACAGCGTATTAAAAGTATAAAAGTATTGGAGAATTTCGACGGCGGTTTGCAAGTCTCGGTAGCTCAGTGGTTAGAGCATTGGACCGGATTTCCAAAGGTCGTGGGTTCGAGTCCCATCTGAGAATTCATTTGTGGCCGAGTTGTTTTTTTTTTTTTTTTTTTTACACCAATTATCTAGCCCACGTTAAGTATCATGAAGAACTTGTGTTATGGATACTAGATAACGGATAAACATACTTATATACTTTTTTTTTGTAAATACATACCTACATAATATACATATTAAACATCCAGACCAAGACAAATAGACATGTTCATGCACACAAGTATTTGTCTTGTCCGGGGATCGAACCCGGGACCTCTGGCGCAGAAGGTGGGGTTAGTACCCTTGCGCCAAACAGGTCGTCAACATATGACGCGCAACCACTCGCCTTGTTCGACGCGGCAACCGCAACAACTGTTAAACCATTGAAAACCAGTGAGACGCCCTGTAGCGGCGTGTGACTGTGTGAGTGCGTAAGAACCGACTGTATGTAAATAACCGGGAGTATTTATAAACCGTCTAATTATTGTAAACGGAAAATTGATTTGCAATAAAACGGATGACTTTTCGATTATTTATAAATAATCAGTATTTCTTTGTTTTATTTACGTATGCTTGTGACGAAAAGCATGCTTTACGCCGATTGGTTGAAATATTTAACAACGTAAACGGTATTTAGCATTTAGACACTCTCGAGCACTCGTGTGCTCGAGAGTGTCTAAATGCTAAATACCAGTTTTAAAAATGAGTGATATGGAGCCTGTGAGCAAAAAAATTAATGACCAACCAGTGATAAATAGCTGCCGAAATATTTATAATTAATATTTTATAAATAGTTGAATATATTCAAAACATTAAAAAAAATATACCTCTACCTTATACCTCTACCTTATTAATAAGGTAGAGGTATATTTTTTTTAATGTTAAGAGCGAAGAAAGTCAGCAAATGCCTTAAGAGGCCGGAGACTGGATACTTTATCATATATGTATTATAAATAAACGAAAAATTATCTGTGTTATTGCAAATCGTACGGCCCTTTAACAATAGATCGGCAGTTTATAAATACCCGCTATTATTTACAAACAATCGGTTCTTGCAAAGAGTCGGTGACATAATTATGCATAGCAAAACCTAGGGCCGTGCCGCGCAAGTGGCGTCGTTATCGAAACCGGCTTCATGTGTCACATTGCTGATTCTTTTGACACAAATTAAAACTTACCAAAGAGTAAGAGCAATATGTCACATCCATCTGTCAAATTAATTCGATGTCGATGCCGACAACACTTGTGCGGTAAGAGCCCTGTTTGAACTGTGCCATCCATCACTGATCTAGACTTTCTGTGTTCCTTATCCATAACGTTCAACCGTTTAGCATAATTGAGATCACATGTAAAATGTAAGTAAAATATTTTTAAAGAATTCTCTTTTCTCTTGGTAATTTATTTATCAGTTGACTAATTGACAAGACAACATCCTTAAAAAATGGTAACACTGTTTTTTTTTAAATAATTTTATTGGCCAACTTTTGTCCACCAACTGGTCTGAAGAAAAGCAAATTGTGAGCTAAAGCTTAGTTCGAGCGCTGCTTGTCCAAAAAGTGCCTATCTACTCTATTACCTAGTCTTCGCGTAGATTTGGGCTGATCAGCTGAAGGGAGTAGACCCAGGCAAGAAAGCCAATATCAGTACAAAATATAAAATCTACAAAAAAGTGTGCGTCGGCCGGGAATCGAACCCGGATCAACTGCTTGGAAGGCAACTATGCTGACCATTACACCACCGACGCTGTTACACGGGACCCCTAAAATTCAATTCGAATTAATTAAACTATCGCGAAGTATTTAGTTTACACAATTGTCTGATGTTTCTATAATGTTCAGAACAATGCAATTAGGGTGTTTAGGCGCTTCACAAACTTAGACATTTTTGTGTCTTGTATTAGAAAGGAGAAATATTATTTTTAAAATCAATATGAAATGGTTGCTTCATTGTCGGTGTTCTACAGATTGTACTTCGGAGAGTGTGCTATTGACCTACATTAGCTCATCTCGACAGCTTCTTTTTATCTGCAGTACGTCTGGACAGACGTACTGCAGATTATCACCCCTACCTGGTTGATATTCCACGTATGCGTACAAAGCGCTTCTCCTCATCTTTTATTATGCGCACAGTCAGGGAGTGGAACTCCCTGCCTACGTCTGTGTTCCCGGGTCCCGGGAGCTTATAACCCTCGTGTATTTATTGCTCGAGTGAATAGGCTTTTTCTAGGCAAGCCCGCTCCATCTTCGGCTTCTTCTTAAATTTCGAGATTTAGAATGAGGCCAAGAGCAAGCCTATTGAATGTAAAAAAAGTGCTTTGTCGGAACAGAAACTATGCTATTCTGTGACAGTTTGACCTGTGTCGGCAATAAAAATTTCCATGTTTGCGCAGAGCCTTATATTACCCGACCCGACCTTTTTGTTAAGCATTCAATAAACTTGTTTACACAAGTTAAACAAGGCAAGTATCAAGATTCACAGGATTACTAGAATTTTAATTACAAATGATGTTCCATTTTACTTTTTCATATAAGTGATTGAGGAAATCTTTCTTTGTCAACATCAACAAGTTACTGCTCTTGCATAATAGTATTTTCTTTATCTTATGTGTGGACTACCAGTCTGGGTAGTCAGTTCACACAAGAACTATGATATGATATATATCTGACCTTTTCGTTTTGACAGCTGTTGACTTTCTGGTGACTTACGTTAGCCCAGAATCCTAATAATAAAATTATAATATTTCTATACAATCACACCAATTATCTAGCCCTCGTTAAGTATAATGAAGAACTTGTGTTATGGATACTAGATAACTGATAAACATACTTATATACTTTTTTTTTGTAAATACATACAAATATACTATATTAAACATCCAGACCAAGACAAATAGACATGTTCATGCACACAAATATTTGTCTTGTCTAACACCTGTCGCGGTCTACCCCCTAGACCCTATTATTTCTACAGGGATAGAAAAACGATCAAATATCAAATATTCAACTTATTTACAAAAATACCCTGGCAAAAAAAAGTGAGAGTGGTGGTCAAGGGTCAAGTGGGTGAAGCCCACAGAACATTAAAACCTTAATGTTCTGTGGTGAAGCCCAAAGAATTATAAGCTTGGCTTGGCTTGTTCTTGTTTCGGTACTACTTTCCGTATTGCAGTTCCGGTGCCGGTCCCGGTCCAGGAGTGCGCGGAAACATGGTCTTCGGATCAAAATCTGGTCAAGGATCTAGCGGTGACCTCGGACCCCAGTCTGGGGTATTACACTTCACGGACAAAATAAGTACTTATATTCGCGATCGCTATTTAGTGAGCAATCCTTATAGTACCTAACTTTAAATAAGCTTTGCCAAAATTAAATATTGATACGAGCAACAGTTTAAATTTGAAATTACAATGAATTTTAAAATACAGCTAAGTAATGCAATGTAAACAAGTAATCTCGGCTGCGTTGGGATCGAACGAATGAATGGCGTATGTACGACAGACCGGCCTCCTAATTGTCTAATTTCAAAATCTATCACAATCCCTTTCAAAGGTATTGTGATTGTTCTAGTGCTTAATGGAATTGTGTAACTGTTAGTCGCAATCCCTTTCAGAACGAATGATGTTTTAAATTACACTTCATTTGACCCTTCTCTATACATTTGAAAGATATTTTCGGCTGTCACTTTCTTAGACAGTTCAATTTTGTTTATTCAATACCTTTCAAAACGCGTCTCCATCACAATCCCTTTTAAATGTCAAATAGTGACGGCCTGAAGTATGTAAATATCTTTCAAATGACGAATCGAAAGGGATTGCGATAGATTTTAAAATTAGACAATTAGGCCCCAGGATCGGCCGGCTATTGTTTTCAACAATACAGACGTAGAATGAGCGCTAAGATGAGTTGAAGGATTCGTAGTTCGCAATTAGTGAAACGGAATTTCAAATGTATTTATATTTTTTATAAAAAGAGTTGTTTTATTTAAAAAAAAAAAAAAGGGAAATTGTTTACGGTTACAATAACCATAAAATGTAATATTATAATTAGTATTTTCTTTTTGTGATGAAAATTGACCTTACTGATAAGGGCCCCTAGCCAAATCGAATCGAAAACGATAACGAAGTTCGAAAATAATTAAATGTATGGGATTGGCGGATTGGCATAAGTTGCGCTAAATCACGTGGTCTTAACGCAAGTTAATTGGCGAATATAGACAATAACGAATCGAATTATCGTTTCGCTACATAGCGATGTTACTTTGTCTATGGGCCCTGGTCACTATTCAATTTGACGACTCTGTATGAAATAAAACAGGGAGAAAAAAACAGCCCTTAACGAGTTTCTTGCCGGTCTTTCTCGTTACAAGGTCTCCCGCCGTAGGGTTTGTGAACCGATGACGTAGCTTCTTTGACGTTCATAAGTGCTTGTAACAGCCTAGACTGAATAAATGATATTGACTTTGACTTTGACTTTGACTTGACTTTACTTTACTTTGACTTTGACTTTGACTTTGACTTTGACTTTGACTTTGACTTTGACTTTGACTTTGACTTTGACTTTGACTTTGACTTTGACTTTGACTTTGACTTTGACTTTGACTTTGACTTTGACTTTGATTTTGACTTTGACTATACACTGCCTGCAGCTGTAGCATTAAATATCGTATAATATATCAAGTAGTCTCTTTTTGAAAGTAAGCTATTAATGCCCGGAGAGGGTTACTGTTGTATAGAACTTCCCTCGGGTATTATGATAACATTTAAATATTGAACGCTAAAATGTCAACAAAAACTTCTATAAAATTAGTTTCGAAAAAAAAAAGTTGTTCAAGGCATAACTTCCTGGTTCAAGGAGTTTTTAACTATAACTTTTAAACTTCGAAGAGACTTTACTGCTATGAGAAATATAAACATGGGTGTATCTGTATCTGTATCGGGGTCCCTAGCACCAAGAAAACATTTGAAATTGGAATTATGTGATGTTGTGAGCTCATTCAAATATAATGTAATAGCTACCTATCTCTTTCATTTCCGTGTATTTTGCATTACCTATCAGTAAAACATGGCAAATCATAAAATTGTGAAAGTGTTGTCTTAACTCTTACTTGGTCACAGATATAATGAAATTTGTCATTGCATTGCCTACGGAACTAAATATCTAAAGAAAAAATCTGTGATTTTCGAACCTTTCGATATATTTTTCCGAGAATTGTTAAATTGTTGTCATTTATTAGTTTTATAATTTATATATATATATTTTATTTAACGTCACAGTAGGTGTATAAACGTAGTATTTAGTTAGTATGCTCCTCGGGGATAAAACTTATTCTCTCCGTTCGGGAATTAAATACAGAATCCTTCATTTCGTTCAGGATGCTGCCCGTGACTTAAGACACTGCTTTATCGCCTTAGTGCATAATCTACTTATAAGTGTTAAGTGTAGTGTGAAGATATGTATTGTTAGTTATAAGTTTGTATTTTATTTCAGTTTTAAGTTTTTAATTTAAGGGATCAGTTTAGTTTATTTTTATTATTATGTAATTAAAAAAAAAGTTTATAAAAAATAATATGTAGGTACGTTTACAACATTACACACCTTCCGAAAATCAAACATAAGGTTGCAGTTTGTACTTGCAGCATTACTCTTCACATCTTCAGGCTTATAGTATCCCTGAACTCACCTTTCTAAACTGGAAGAATGCTTTTACCCACTACTTCCCCGAGCGTGGCAATGATGAAGATGAATGATGTTAAAAAATCTCAGACATATACCCACATACGAGTACAAGCATGTGGGATGTCTGAGACTTTATTAACGAACCTCTCCTCCACCACCTTATCTCTCCTCCAGCCTCAGGAGCCAGAATCTATCTCTGAACTTACATAAGAACGAAAGAGATGGTATGTCAATTGGAAGTCCCGACGAGTTGCATTAGCCCCTAAGACCTGGAGCGAGGCGATGGCAGGATGTAACTCTTGCTCCTCTCCATCTCAGTACTCTCGATGCAGAATATGCATCTCTATACTTCCCTAAGAATGAGACAGCAGCCACTCACGACGCCCGTTGGTCTGCCGAAACCTACGGAAGCTACGGAAATGCATTCTACAGCTTCAGACATTGAGTTTGCTTTAGCATCCCATTCTTAATCTAGTATACTCGTATAATATCGGCTATCGGTCTGCAGCGATGGCGATGTTGGTGACGACGACGCCTACTTCCACATCATTAGAGTAAATACTTGTCGGGTGATCTTAGATATGGCGCATGAGGCTGTCTTGCTTACCTCAATAAGAAGCCGTTCATGCTAAGGCAACAGGCCATAGCCCACAAATTGATATCAAATATGCCATTGTTCATTTCGAATGGCGAAACTGCGATGTTCTATTCAAACCGTAATTTTAAGATCAACAGCCATTCTTCGGCTGCGGGCATCGGGTGGTGAAGTTCTCTTAGGCAGCCAGGGAGACAGTATAGTGGGCAGTCCTCTGCAACATGGCGCAGGGTCTGGGCACCTGCTGCCTAACGGTATAGCTAGTGCTGTCGCAATAGCTATGAAACTTTAAATTCTCATAAAACCCTTCAACGATAGGGTTTTTGTGTAATTCCTACATTTTTCTATTCATCTGTTGGATTCACTATAACTATAATTGGTATGAAAGTGATAGCGTCAACGAGAGTCCTTGTAGGGGGTTTAAAAAATAGCCATAGCGATAGCACGAGCTATACCGTTAGGCGGTTGGGGTGCAAGTCTGGGGCTCCGCATTCACACACTGGCGAGTCCTTATGCCATCGTTGATATGTTAATATTTTGATAGGCTTTTACTCTCTGCAGATCTAGTCTATTTTACTCACCTATTACATGTCGGATATTCTGAGTTTTTTTTTAATGAACGACGAGGAGACTCTTATCCTTCATCATACCTGATGTTAAGTATTGATAAGGCTGAAGATGGAAGCGAGCCTCTCCCGGAATCCTTAGCCACTGAGGAACTGGCTGTCTTATCTCTAACTGCCGGAACACAACAACGCTGAAATCATTGTTGTTATGGCGTCAGACTTAGATAAGATGGTGGTAGCTAGCCAGGCGGACTGACAAGTCCTACCACCAACCAAACCGAGTACAATATGTACCCCCGCTGGGAATCGAACCCGGGATCCCTGGGTCTGATACCGGTGGTTGTACCACTAGACCACAGAGGCGGTTAAAAAGTGTCGATAAAAGAAGTTTATGCTAAGGCAACAGGCCATCGCTCACAAATTGTTTTCGAATAATACCATTGTTCTTAGTTTTTATTCTCTGCAGATGTAGTCTATTTGACTCACCTAAAAACGAGAGAGAGGCCAGCCACGACGCCTGCTGGTCCGTCAGCTGGAAGTCCCGGCGAGTCGCGTTAGCCCCAGAGCCCTGGAGCGAGGCGATGGCAGGAGAGCTGTATCCCTTGCCCAGGCCAGCGGAGAACGGGGCCAGGGAAACAGCTAGGGCAGCTAGCACCTGGAACAATGAACATATTGAATTAGAAGTAGATATTAGCTCTATGAATAATGTGGTTCCATGACAAGATGTGATGAATATTTGAATCCTGTATATTAATGGCCAGGGTATAGACAGGGTATATTAGAAAACGATTGTAGGAGACCAGCTTGAAACCTGTCACTATTATTTTCTAAGATAAAATCTTAGGCCCAACCAATGCCTGTGTGATGTGTCCTTAAGGCGTGGCCTTGAGAGCGCTCAGTGACAGGTGGTCAATTTTCCTAAGGTCACTTTCCTAAGTGGTTACCTTCCTAAGAAGTGGTCTCTTTGCTAAGTGGTCACCTTCTTAAGTGGTCACTTTCCTAATTGGTCACCTTCCTAATCCTAAGTGGTCACTTTCCTAAGTGCTCCTTTCCTAAATGATCACCTTCCTAAGAAGTGGTCTCTTTCCTAAATGGTCACCTTAATAAGTGGTCACCTTTCTAAAAAGTGGTCTCTTTCCTAAGTGGTCACCTTCCTAAGAAATGGTATCTTTCCTAAGTGATCACCTTCCTAAGAAGTAGTCACTTTCCTAAGTCGTCACCTTCCTAAGTGGTCACCTTCCACATTCATGCGTTCTGTGAGGTTAGGTTTTTTATGAATAATGGGGAAACTCTTAGCCATCATTATACCTGATGTTAAGTAGTAATAAGGTTAAAGATGGAAGCGAGTCTCTTCTGGAACCCTGAATCACTGAGGAACTTGCTTTCTTATCTCTAACTGCCGGAACACAAGTACACTGTAAGGTGGACTTACAATAAGTCCTACCACCACAAATTATGTATCCCCGCTGGGAATCAAACCCGGGACCACTGGGTCTGATACCGGTGGTTGTTACCACTAGACCACAAAGGTGGTGATCTATGTACTGTATGTAACCTCATTCTTGCGTTCTGTGTAGTTAGGTACGCACTTTTGCAAGATAGTATAATATTATGCATTGATTTTATATGTGTTAATTAAGTTCACGAATTTAAAGCAAGCACATTTTAAGAATGACACAGGTACCTACTATAAAAAATATGGCGTATATTTCTCAAGACTCAATACAATACCCTGTTCAGAAGACGTGTCTTCGCAATTTGCCTATACTGCTGCCGCAGCAAATTGGTCTATTGTGGGTAGATAAATTCATAGTCACGCGCGTTTTGGTGCGTGCTCCGAAACGTTAAGTTGGGACAATTTCTTGTAGACATCGTCCGCAAGACACAGCAGTGACATGCTCACAAAGTGTATGTCACGTAAAATGGTAGAAAAAACTGCGTTTGGTGAAATAACAAGAAAAGTAACAGTCACATTTTTTAAGACTCGCAGTTCGCTTCAGAATCTGTAAGTGAATAACTTTCTTCTAGAAATATGGGTACACGAAATATGACAAAAATATATGGCTTACTTTCGAAAGACACTTGCTCGATAAACGATTGCTCGAATGAACTATTTACCAAAAATCTGTTAATAATTCGAGCTGTCATAATGGTGTGAAAATAATAATTTAAAGTTGAACTTGAAATGAATAAAAACATTTTATAAAAAAAATTCAAACCGACTTCAAAAAGTAAAAAATAAAACTTTTGGAGTCGGTGCCAGCCAGGGCATTCTACATTGCACTTCTATTAACTATATATTTTTTTGGCCTTAGCTAGCTAGCACCGACTCCAAAAGTTTTATTTTTTACTGTTTGAAGTCGGTTTGAATTTTTTTATAAAATGTTTTTATTTCAGATTTTTTAGTTACGTCATGTGCCGTTACTTACACTAAAAATCAGCCCATTCACAACAATGTCATCTAGGTAAACGACAACTTGCCAAAAGGTGATTGATATTTTTCAAGTTTATGAAAAAACTACTAGCCAGATCTTCGTAAAAATTATATGGGACCACACATAAACCATTTTCTTTCAGATAAAAAAAGAATTATAAAAATCTGTTAACAACTGGCGAAGTTATGGTAGAACATACATAAAAAAAATAAAAAAAAATACAGTCGAATTGAGAACCTCCTCCTTTTTTGAAGTCGGTTAAAAATAAAACACTATAAGTACCACAGACCTATATCGAGATAGAGGTAAAATTGTACCTACCTTGACAAAAGTTTGATCCACGGTCAAAATTTTACGTCCTAAGTCAGTCCGCTTGAGACCATTGCCATAAAAACACGCGTCACTCAGAAAGGAAAATGGTTTAAATTGGCAGTGCTTTCTTGTAAGAGCTCGTCAATAACATTTTCACATCACTAAATCTCTTTCTCATACAGTTTAAAGCGCTCTTTACGTCTATCTCGATATAGGTCTGTGATAAGTACTTTTTCTATTAATTATAGTTTCGTTAAAACATAATAGGTACAGTACTTACATACCTAAATAAATAAAATTATAAAAAGTCTTCTTTTTTTTTTATAAAAAAAAACTCCTTTTTAATTTATTTAGTAAATAAATTAATATTATATAAAAATAATTTTAAAATACTCATGATGTGATTTTTCACATTCAGTATTTAGGTAAATAGTTCATTCGTGCAATCGTTCATCGAGCATGTCTTTCAAAAGTAAATTATTCGAAACAGCGACTCCTCGACCAATAGTTTGTAGGTAAATAATTCATTCGAGCAGTCGTTCATCGTGCCTGCGTTTCTCCAAAGCAAGTTGCAGACCCAAAAAAAACTGACTATGTCCATACATAGTATAGGAAGTCCAACAATTGTTCTCGTATTTCGATTTTCGAGAAAGTTGTTTACTTCCCGATTCTGAGGCGAACTTAAAAATTTGGATACTGTTTTAAAAATTACCCTGTATTTCAAAGACACTTCTGTAAAAACTGTTTTACCCCTGAATGGTAGTAAAAATAAGTCGGTTCTTTTTTAAGTTTTTTATAAAGTATGGAAATGTTACATTACAAAGTCAAAGTCAAAGTCAATATCATTTATTCAGTCTAGGCTGTTACAAGCACTTACGAAAACGTCAAAGAAGCTTTGCCATCGGTTCACAAACCCTACGGTTGGAGACCTTGTGACGAGAAGAACCGGCAAGAAACACGTACAGCATGCCTATAGTATCCATCGGGACTAAAATTTACTGAAACGTTGATTCAGACCACGTATTTGAATGTTAGTATGAATTAAATGATTGGTGGTAGGACTTCTTCTAGGTCCGCCTGGCTAGGTACCATTCTTATCTCGGTCGTTCTCACGACAATGTAATTTCCGTCACGATTTTTGTTTTTCATTAAATTCTTTGTGTGAAGTGAAAAAATCCAAAACTTAATTGTTAATTGATGTGCCAAATGTACAAAATATATAAACCTAACGCGATTTTCAAGTTTTATTGCCGGTAAAAAGAATTTAATGAAAAATAAAATCGTGACGGAATTTAGATTGTTGTGAGAATGATCGATTTAAGTCTGTCGCCATAACAACAATGTTTTCAGCATTGTTGTGTTCCGGCAGTAAGAGATAAGAAAGCCAGTTCCTCAATGATTGAAAATTCCGGGAGAGGCTCACTTTCATCTTCAGCCTTATCAATACTTAACATCAGGTTGATGCATGATTTCATGCGTCATACTCGTGAACGGGTGCCGAGAGCGGAAATGGGTCTACTTCAGTCTGCTTGTCTTAAAGTTGTGCTTAGAACTTAAATATTTTCATCTAAAATAAATAGCTATTGGCCTGTATATACGTCACAACTTGCAGTACAGTAATTTTGTAATGCAAAATATGTTATAATGTATGGTCCCTCCTTGCGAGTTGAACATTGTTTACGGTTAGGTTAACCATAAAATGTACTTTTATTTTAGTTTTTTTTTGTGTTGAAAAATTATCTTACCCATGTATTCAAGGTCACTTTTCAATTTGACGACTCTGTATGAAATAAAATAGGGAGTAATTGCCCTTGACGAGTTTGTTGACGGTTCTTCTTGTTACAAGGTGTCCCACCGTAGGGTTTGTGAACCGATGGCGTAGCCTCTTTGACGTTCATAAGTGCTTGCACGATACTTGCACGATACCTTACTCGGCCGCGTACTACGCGCCAAAGTCCCTATCGAGTCGTCACAAATTTTGCGAACCTGAATTAAGTATATAGATATTTATTTATTATTTATTTATTTATTGTTGTGTTTCGGCAGTTTGAGATAAGATAGCCTCAGTGGTTGAGGATTCCGGAAGAGTCGCTTCCATCTTCAGCCTTATCAATACTTAACAACTGCCTATGTCCTTACTGCTGGGGCACTGACCTTCATCATAAATGAATATGTATAATGGGCCACAAGCACCACGCGGGGCCAATGCGGATAAGAGCCCGCTATATGCCAACGCAAATCAGATTGCTTTACATGATCGTCTGTAATATCAATATTAATGAAAAACTGAATTTCAAATTAAGATGCAGCAAACTACAGGACTAACACTAGTGACTATGTTACTCAAAAACATGATTGCATAAAATTTTCTCAATAGAAAAAAATTGCGAAGTTGCCTCCAAATCACTATAATTAACACGATAAACTGCTAGTATTCAAGTAATACATTAAAATAAAGCTTGGAACTTTTTTGTATAATTACACTATAGATAAGGCAGGGCTTATGTTATATATTTTTTGTAAATAACCTTTAAATATCCTTTAAAAACAGAATTTCCTTCATTTCTTCATTCCGGACCGGCCAAATGGGGCCGGAGAATTATATAGTAAATGTTGCCTTATTTCTAATAGAAATAGGGCAGCATTTACTTTGCAGTTCGCCGTTGCAGTTATTACTTTTGCTTTTGGCCTAGAGCGCGCCCATAATGTAACAGATCGAACGGCTTAACGTGCCTTCCGAAGCACGGAGGAGCTCGATAGGTATATAGGTAGTATTGTTAATATACTAGAAAACTTGTCTCATGTCGCTTTGACGGGACTCGAATCCGTATCCTTGGGAAAACGGCCCAATACACTGACCAATTATGGTACAGCCGGATTCCCAAAGATGCGGGTACGAGTCCCGTCAGAGCGACATGAGAAAAGTTGGTTTTTTCTAGTCTTGTTTAAAAATTTTCACATAAAAGTTGCATTGTAAAATGGAAAATTAATAAGTTATAAAAAGAAAACTATTCATATGTAAGTTCAAAATAGGTTTTCGAGTAAAAATCTCCTAATTGAAAATCAGTACCTACACTTCTTTCAATACTTGAGAACATAATATCCTCGTTCGCTTATTATATTTTCAGAACAGCATTTTACCTGCTAATGTTGCTAACCATCTAATGCCTATTCATGAGGCATATTTAAATATTAATGACTCTTTTAGCGAGCATTTGGGATTGTTTGCCGCTTACAACGAAGTGAGGTGCTGTTTCTATTTTAAATTAAGTAAGTGCAAAAATAAGGTTGTTTTATTTTGCTCAGATGATTTTTGAATTTTTGCATTTTTTCAATGCTATTTTTATACTTATGATAAATTTTAAATAGAAAAATATTGGAAAAAACAACTCGGCCACAAGTGAGTTCTCAGATGGGACTCAAACCCACGACTTTTGGAAATCCGGTCCAATGCTCTAACCACTGATCTACCGAGACTTGTGGGAATGTCGCGGCGACCAGTCTCCTTGGACTGGCTGACGAGTGACAGAAGTACATACTACGAATGACAGACAACAGACACCTATGACAGACGACAGGATGGACAGATGACGATCGACGACCTGACGGAAGGGTGTATTACCAAGCTTCGGCCTTCGACCTGACTCCAAGACGACGAGACAAAGAAGTCTCGGTAGCTCAGTGGTTAGAGCATTGGACCGGATTTCCAAAGGTCGTTGGTTCGAGTCCCATCTGAGAATTCACTTGTGGCCGAGTTGTTTTTTCCAATATTTTTCTATTTAAAATTTATCAGACGTTTTAGTTATCTAATGAGAGAATTGGTTTATAACATGATCCTTTCAGATGCTTAACTTTACTAAAAAAGTGGCGTTCCATTTGGTTGGATAAAGAGAATGGGCCATGACCATGACCCACCTCGCGGGCCCCCTTGAGGGTTTAATGGGTTTTAACGACAATAAATACAGCCTAGCTAGACCAACGACTTATCGTACCTTCCGAAGCACGGAGAAGCTCGTGATGATAGATATTTGGTCACCCATCTTGTGACCTAACCCAAGCATTGCGAAAGTTGCTAACCCGCTACAACCGCAGACCGAGCGTGCGATCTACTGATGCATGCCACACCTTAGCTCCTAAGTAACTTATAACTAATAATGGAATATTTTCGCTGGGTTGAGGCACGCCCAACCAAATCAAAGTAAAACTGGCCCTAGACTTCAAAAAGGTTGAAGACTCCTGCTGTAGACTATACGTGTATCGAAAACCCATTTCAAAAAGCTTAATCTAAACATTAAAACAAAAGTACCGGTCAAAGTGACTGAAGGACGACCGCAGGCCTGAAGGGTTGACGGGCTTAACCCTTCGGTGCGGTCGCCTGGACTGTTTATCTGTGTGTTGACTGCTAGTGACTGTATGAGATTTGGAAGTTACTCTCATTGAAGGACACTGCGTTTGTTTTAGATTTATTTACGAGGTATAACGAATAAGAGAGAATTTTTCTTGCTCTAAACTATAGAAAGAAAGAAAGAAAGAAAATTAATTTTATTGAGACAATACAACAAGGACAATTGAACATATTATTAATAATTAACACAAAAGCATTGTCACAAAACGGTCCCGGCTCAGCATAATGCATGGTCTACGACCAGCGCTGATCTTCCGCCGGAACCGGTTTGTTGACTCCGCTACACGTAAACACACAGATAAACAAACACAGTAACACAAAAAGAACAATAAATACAACGATTAAAAAAATGAGAAAGGAAAGAAAAAAAAACATTATAAAACCAAACCGACAAGGAGGTGTGTGTACAAGCACCATAATGTGAGGCCAGAGCCGGGGAAAGAGAAAAAAGACACATATATAAAAAAAAAAAAGACGGGTTGCACTCCGGGAGTGCCGGCAGAAGTGAAAACTTGATTATTAACGTTGAGCATGTTTGATATTTTGGAATGGTTAGGGAATAATTTTGCACCAATTGCTTTATCAGTATAAAAGTACTATCATTTATGTGGTAGAATACAATATTCATTTATTGCGCTATCGTACACAAACATGACAAACCATATTAAAGTGAACGTTAAGTTAGGTAATAAGATATAATAAAACATTAGTTATTATAGAGAATCGAAAAATATATATTGACAATAAAACAAGAGACAAGTAAAAGACATTATCAACAGTCTGTCGCTAAGCAACCGAGACCATAGTCAACCTGTCACCTCAACATTCTCCATCCGTCCTACGCTTTTTCGATCAGGTCACGTGTCCTGACGCGAGTTTAAGATTTTATACCCATTACAGAAAAAGTGCTCAACGCCGCTAAAGAAGTTTTCACTTCAAAAACAAAATGGTTGAAGGAAAACTTTTCCAAAACAAAACAAAACTTTTAGCAAAATACTATAGTAGTTAGAATATGGCGATCCTCGTCGTTTTGCGGTTTTGCGCAAAATTCGCGTTTGTACCCAACGAGTCGCACCACAACGTGTCACACTATTACTCGTTCGGAAAAAAACCATCGAATCACAGTGATACTTGTTGGGAGAACAATTTATAGAAATAATTCCCCATTAGTCACACCCCGAAGGTAGGATGACTGCCAGTATGAGATTTGGAAGTTACTTTGATTGAAGGTTTTGCTTTTGTTGGCTGTTGTTATAAACTATAAACGAAAAATAATGAACAAATGAGAAAAAGAAAACACAACTTTTGGTGTCTACTGGGACTTATATGAAAAATGCCAAAAACACAAAGAAAAAGGCGATTTTTTCTCTAGAAAAATTGTCGTGCTAGTAGTCTAGTAGTTAGTATATGGCGATCCTTATCGTTTCGCAGTTTTATAGCGAAATTCGTGATTCGCAGTTTTAAAGCGAAATTCGCAATTCGCAGTTTTATAGTGATATTCGCGTTTTGCAGCATGTCATTGTGTTTTTTTTTCCAAACGCTAAATTTAATTTATTTATTATAATTTAACCCTTCACAGCGGTCGCTGACTGTTTATTTGTGTGTTGACTGCCAGTGACTGTATGCAACTTACAAGTAACTCTGATTAAAGGACATTTGCTTTTGTATTTTTTTTCTTCTATTAGATAGGCCAGCGCTTGACCGCTATCTCGCCTGATGGTAAAGAAACGCGCTTGCCTAGGAGATATTATTCACTCATGATTTGAAGACCCCCACATTTTAAGTATCTATTACGAAACACAGGCTCAGGGAAAGAGTTCCACTCTCTTGCAGCAGTTGGAACAAGAAAGAGAGAAAGAAAAAAAAACTTTCTACATTTTAGCGTCTGGGAGAGTTATGGGGTGAAGGTGAAAGAAATTGCGATTTGCAAACTTTTATTTTTATAATTAACAACCGTCAAAATTTTTTTTTTCACTCTTCTCTAGAGTCTCGTCTGCTATAACCCACAAGACGTAGTTCGCCATATTCATAAGCAAAAAGAAATTCTAACGGTACTTAAACAGCTGCCGATAAAAAATCGTTCCGCTTTACGAATGCGTTAAAAATCTCAAAAACGGTCACAGCTTTTCGTTAAACCGTTAAAATAAAAACGTTCCACTTTACTGCCAGCGTAAACCAAACCTAATGAGGTCCCAAGCTTTACGAAGGAGTTTATATATTTTTAGAAAAGAGTTTCGATATTTGCGAAGCTCGATATAACCTTTTTTAGATTCGTCGAGGATAAATAAAACGTGTTTTATTTTTAGGGAAGGGTTCCAATATTTTTAAAACACAATAAAACCTCTTTTTTATTTCTGCGACAGGCATTTCTTTACGGTTCTATTTTATATATAAAAAAAGGTTTTCATCTTTCGTAACCTGCTCCGTTTGAGCACTCGGCAAGTAATCACTACGTTTTTACGTTTGAGTTCAAATTAACAGTGACAGGATGTTTTAATAGTAGCTATGTTCTATTATTAATAAAAAAATATTATTACCTATTTAAAACATTGCTTAAATAATGATCAATACTTAATTCAGGTTCGCAAAATTTGTAACGACTCGATAGGGACTTTGGCGCGTAGTACGCGGCCGAGTAAGGTATCAAATTAAAGGTACTCGAGTCTATTTGTTCCGAAAACTATAAAATATACAAAATGCTAAACGTGATGATCACAAACTGCAATTAAAGATTTTCGCATAATTTGGAAGTTTTCGTCGATCGACGAACCCGAGTATCGGGTTGTAACCGCCCTAGTGATCATTCATTGGAATAAGTTGGAAAAAAATTCAAAAATTGAGTTGTTTTGAGTTTTAATATATGAAATAAAAGTAGTAAACAGGTGCATTTATCTCAGAATGGATACGGTTGAGAAATGTCTCATTAACTATTATTCGTACATATTATATACTCTATCCATTGAACAAGGTTTGAATGCTGTGCAGCGATTTTTGAAGAGGCGTCAACCTTCCATATATTTCTAGAATTTGCCCTTTAATAATGAAGCATTTTTTCCTGTCCTGTGACGTAATCGAGGGCCTCCTCCTGAAGGTCGGTCATTAGGCGTAAGGGTCAGATTTGAAACCCTTTACGATTTGCATATGTTCCGCTATTCATGGTTTTATTCAGGGATTGCCATTTCAACGTTGATTTTCATGATTTTTTTACTATTTATTACATAAGTATTAGTGGATACCGGCGATTTTCTGTGTGGGACTAACATTACTACCTATATATTTGTAAGAAATATATAAAAATGTTTTGACGACCTGTTTGATGCAGGGGCACGAACCCTGCCTTCTGCGCCAGTGGTCCCGGGTTCGATCCCCGGCCAAGACCAATATTTGTGTGCATGAATATATCTATTAGTCAAGGTCTGGGTTTTAAATAGTCAAAGTCAAAGATTTGTTCAAAGTCAAAGGTTTTTATTCAAATAGACTTTTATATAAGTGCTTTCGAATAGTCCAAATATGTGAATTATGTATGTATTTACAAAAAAAAGTCTAGAAGTATGTTTATCCGTTATCTAGTATTCATAACACAAGTTCTTCATGAAACTTAACATGGGCTAGATAATTGGTGTGATTGTATGCAATTATTTATTTATTTATTATATATTAAAAATATATATAATATTTTTGAAGTGAAAACTTCTTTAGCGGCGTTGAGCACTTTTTCTGTAATGGGTATAAAATCTTAAACTCGCGTCAGGACACGTGACCTGATCGAAAAAGCGTAGGACGGATGGAGAATGTTGAGGTGACAGGTTGACTATGGTCTCGGTTGCTTAGCGACAGACTGTTGATAATGTCTTTTACTTGTCTCTTGTTTTATTGTCAATATATATTTTTCGATTCTCTATAATAACTAATGTTTTCTTATATCTTATTACCTAACTTAACGTTCACTTTAATATGGTTTGTCATGTTTGTGTACGATAGCGCAATAAATGAATATTGTATTCTACCACATAAATGATAGTACTTTTATACTGATAAAGCAATTGGTGCAAAATTATTCCCTAACCATTCCAAAATATCAAACATGCTCAACGTTAATAATCAAGTTTTCACTTCTGCCGGCACTCCCGGAGTGCAACCCGTCTTTTTTTTTTTTTTTTCATTTATTTAAGGACAGCCAACAAGGTAACCACTAATATACATGGATAAGATACAATATCAGCGTAATCTAGGAATAGTGTCACCTTAATTAAAGGCTACCACGGCATGCGAAATACAGTCTGCTAGAAACTTATAAATATATATATATATATATGTATTTACTTTTATATATACACAATGCAATCCTGTGGGTAAAGGAAAAATTGTAATAGTAAAAGATTTAATAAAAATTTAAAAAAACTGATACAATCTTTCCCAAACTTATATAAACACACAAAAAATATAATAAATAATATATAATAAATGCGAGAAGTTGGTGAGCATGTTTAGATGTTTGTTACTCTTCACGCAAAAACTACTGAACGGATATGGATGAAATTTGGCACACAGATAGAAGATAGCCTGGATTAAAAAATAGCATACTTTTTATCCCGATATTCCTACGGGAACGAGATCTAGGGGAGGATAAAGAAGTAAGATACGCCCGCCACTAGCTTTCCAGTGCAGGGCCTGTAGACAAAGTAACATCGATAATCTAATAATAAGTCTCGGTAGCTCAGCGGTTAGAGCATTGGACCGGATTTCCAAAGGTCGCGGGTTCGATTCCCGTCTGAGAATTCACTTGTGGCCGAGTTATTTTTTTCCAATATTTTTCTATTTGAAATTTACCATAGGTATAAAAATAGCATTGAAAAATGCAAAAATTACAAAATCACAAAAAAAAAAACATCGATAATGTAGCGAAAGTCTGCTAAACGATAAATAAATTCGCTATCGTCCTTATGCGCCTTATGCGCCAATTACCTTGCGGTAAGACCACGTCGTGATTTAGCGAGGCTTATGCAATCCAATTCCATAGTTACATTTATTTTCGAACTTCGTTATCGTTTTTGAATTGTTACTTTGTCTAGGGTCCTGATAGCAAAGAATACAGGCTGTTATAAGACCCATAGCGAAAACGAAAACCACGTACTCTCCCCATTGTTACTATCATTTTCTTGTATGGGGCCAAGTCTGTGAACTTGATAGTTAAGGCGGTACCCCTACCTAAAGTGGCGCCGCGTTGAATTTTATTTAATATCGTAATGCTAATTCACAATTTTAATAAAACTAAACGTGGAATTTTTAGAGCCCGTAGTCTAGTATTTTTAGACGGTATCATTACATTCCCTCGTAGTCACTGCTAGAAGTAGATAGCAAAACTGCTAAAAGTGGCCGTTTTTGACACATTTGCTATCTACTTCTACGAATGACTATGATATGGTAGCGATACCTTCTAAAAATACAAAACAATGGGCTCTAAAAATTCCACGTTTAGTTTTATTAAAATTGTGAATTTGAATTACGATATTAAATAAAATTCAACGCGGCGCCACTTTCGGTGGGGGTACCGCCTTAAGAAGTAATTGAGGATTAACGTCACATTTTTCAATAGATCATTGTTTTAAGTTGCAAAGCCGCATTTTCAATTCAATATCATTTATTCAGTCTAGGCTGTTACAAGCACTTATGAACGTCAAAGAAGCTACGCCATCGGTTTGCAAACCCTACGGCGGGCGGGAGACCTTGTAACGAGAAGAACCGGCAAGAAACTCGTCAAGGGCTGTTCTTTTCTCCCTGATTTATTTTATACAGAGTCGTCAAATTGAAAAGTGAGCTTAACATATCAGTAAGGTCAATTACGTATGGCAAGTATGGCAATGAATATCAAAACCAATCAATTAAACTGGGTCCCGGCCGCTTACTTGTACCCTTGGTACACGCACACGTTGTTGGAATGTGAAAATAACATATGTATGCAATGAAACGAGTAAGCATGCTTTTTTAAAACTAAAAATAAAAGTAGTTTCGCATCAATTATTTTTACATATACTTATTTTGTTTGATGTACACTACGCATATATTACGGCTTCGGTATGGGTCTTTTAACACCCTGTGTATTTTTTTATATGAACGACAGTGAGACTTTTTGCCTTTATCATACCCTGATGTTATGTATTGATAAGGCTGAAGATGGAAGCGAGCCTCTCCCGGAATCCTTAATCACTGAGGAACTGGCTATCTTATCTCTAACTGCCGGAACACAATAACGCTGAAAACATTGTTGTTATGGCGTCAGACTTAGATAAGATGGTGCTAGCTAGCCAGACGGACTTAGAACAAGTCCTACCGCTGGATCGAACCCGGGACCCCTGGGTCTGATACCGGTGGTTGTACCACAAGACCACAGAGACTTAAATATAAAATAATAGGCTTTTATACGAATATTAAACCCGTTACTACGAAAACTATTGTATGAGGGATGGATCCTGCCACTACTGGTTATTTACAACATCTTAGACCAACAATGCTAATCAGGCGTCATTGTTGAGTGTTGCAATAGGAGTGATAACTAAATAATACATCTATTTTTACGTTTTTTCATTTTCATTCACGCAGAGCAGGATACTAATTTAAGCAGAGTTCAAATTTAATTTAAAACAGCTGTTTTAAATTAAATAAAATCCACTAATAAGTAATCTGTAATAACTGTGTTTTGTGCAAATAAAAAAAATATTGTTTAAAAAAGTTTTTCGTAATGATTCATTCTATAAATTGATTTTAAGGTTTTGGATAAACGGAAACTAACTTTGAATTATGTATGTTATTTTGTTTTTATAAGTATTCAGTAATTGGACAGTAATTAATTGCTGCTGCCATAGAAGTTATAGCGTTTGATACAAATAATTTTAGTACAATAGATTAATATTAAAAAATAGATGGTTTCAATTCTATAATGAAACAATAAAACAAATCGCTAACAAAACAATTGTGTACTAAACAAGACAGTATAATGGAAGAATAATAGCTCCGAACAATACCGTCGATGGAAGGCAAACAAACTGCTAGTGATGTGCCGATGATAACATCGATAAGACCAAAAAATAAATGAACACTACAAAAAAATACGTATTTGTACTCTTATTAATTTGCTATTTAACTATTTTTACTTTATTTGCGACGGTTTTTTTTTTACTTTGAAGTTTTTGACTATTTTCTAGTATAAACACTCGAATACAACAAAAAATCTCACGCAATCTCAAGTCACATCTCAACGACACGACATTATTTGGCATATGGTTGGGTCCAAGATTTTGTACGGAAACAAATTGTGGCAGGTTGCTACTTGGCAGTTAGTTTTCGAATACACCCCAGGGCTGATCATCTAACGAAAATTCGGTTCAATTTCAGTTTCGTCGCTATTGTGACTGTCATACAATATGAAAATGTGACAGTAATGACAGGACGAAATTGAAACTGAATAATCAGCCTGCCTGTCTATTTATTGGCTTTGCATTGGAGAGCCAGTTTGGCACATTCTTTGTGCTAATTCACTGACTGGGAAAAACCGGAAACTGTCTGTCATTTGATAGCAGGACACCGGTGTCACGAGAATAATGAAATATCTATCTATAACTTTTTAATTTTGCATTTTACAATGCTATTTTTATGTGATAAATATTAAACAAGAAAATATAATAGAAAAAAGCAACTAGTCCCGTCAGGGCGACATGAGACTTGTTGCTTTTTTCTAGTATATTTTCTTGTTTAATATTTATCAAATATCTATCAATATTTTTTTTAGGTAGTGAGGATAAGTGGCCACCTCTGGTGTCAGAGTTTATCAAGCCGCCTATAAGGCCTCTGACTTGGCTTAACGACTGTAATCAAATGACAGCTGGGACCGACGGTTTAACGTGGCCTCCGAAGCATGGAAGCGCTCAGTTATAATGCCACTTTTCGGTCACCCATCCGACACCTGACCGGGCCGAACGTTGCTTAACAAACGTGATCGAATACGATCAGTCTGTCAAGCGCGGCCATGAGCGCTTCATCTATCTATCGTATCTCTTAATTCGGGGCCGGGGCTTGAGCCAAAAAAGTTTTGTATATCTTTTATCGATAGTAATTGGTGACACATCATTGGTGGAGCCATTATGAGGCTTCGTTGTTTGTTTTGCATTCAGTCGATCGCGCAGATTTATAATCAATTTGGGAGCATTATGTTTTTGAAGGCTGAGAAAATAAAATCGAAGATATGATACCGTCATTGAAGGGGGAATATTATCTTTTTTTAGTTAAAAAAGAGGTTTTGATATTTCCGGAACTTAATGTGTTAACTGATTTGCGTTGAAGTATGTAAGTAGTTGGTATAGGTAATTTTTTTGCCCTTCTCTCCTATGGGAGATGGCCCAATGGCCATCATACAGTCTCGTGTTTTTTTTGGGTGGATTAGCTATTCTCCTGTCTCTTGCTAGCGTGAAAAAGTATCAAAAAATATTCATATCGTCAAGACTATAAATATATGAGGTATTGAGCATCGTTCCTACATGTAAACGGAACTTAACTTCCCAATAGATTTTGGACGAGACTATCGAAAACATTTTCGATATTTTTTTGTTCTATTCCCATTCGATCCCCTGCAACCGATACCCTGGTGGATCTGTTTTATTTTTTATTATTTTCTATTCCCATCGGATCCTCTATGTAGATACCCTCGTAGGTACTTATTTGCTTCCTACCTTACCTTGCTTAAAAATACAATGAGGAGATCCGTTGGGGGTTGAAATTTATAAAGGGATCGGTTGGGATTTAAAATGGTTGGTGGACCAGTTACAGGGGATCGGATGGGAATAATTCGTACTTTTTCTTAAAACTTACCTTACACATGTGTGCAACTCACACTTGACCATATTTAACGAGGCCGCGACGGTCGGCCGACTCGACAACGTGTAAGTCTTTTGTAAGTTAGCGGGTTTCCGGACAACCTAAATTTGTTTGTGGACTTGTCTTGGCTTCTTTACAGATTGACTAGACGTCTAGACTGAAATTATGTAGGTACTTAGTTATTAGATGAAAGAGTTCCTCAATAATTATATTGAGGAATTCTCCTGGTACTTCATCATCAGCTTCACTTTATCAAATGCATTGAGACCAGCATAAATTGCTTATGAACCACACTAAAGTAATCATGGCGATAAAGCGTATGCAACTGGGCAGAAATATCCGGGACTCAAAAGCAAATACAAACCTGGTAAAAATTATATATAGATAAAAAGAAAATAATGTAATCATAAAATGATTTTTTAATAATTTGACATAATATTACAAATAACTTACTAAAGACCGAAGATTATTAATTAACAAATAATTAGGTATTAGCAAAGAATAATAACTGTAAAGATATTTAAATAATATAACACGTGTGACACTGCCTATTCCGCTGGCTCTTGATTAGAACATATATCCGCGCGTCTTCTTTAAATTTATTCGAGCCACATGTGATTTCGCAGCCTGCAGCCGCTGGGCCGCAGGCTTAGGCTTGCTCTAAGCCGAATGTGATCTATCTTCTGCCAGTTTTCTTCCAATTTCGAGACTTCCATACTATCACTCAAGTTTGGCAGTGAGCTACTTTCCTTCCACTTTTTTAGCACCACTAGCGTCCTCGAAAGCCGCTTGTTGTCTATAATAAATATCCATTTCCAGAGAATAATGCCAACATTTTATGTAATGAATGCATAATTGATGATTCGATGTAGAATTGCAACTTTGAGGATAAATTATTGTATTTTACCTTGCCTTAAAATCTAACAACCACAAACTGAGAATAACTTGTCGTCAAATATATAATATACTACTATAACACTGAGCAAGGAATCACTACGTTTTTAAGAGACGGCACTTCCATACAAGCAACTGAACTGATTTATGAACGTAGTTTCTACCAACCTAAGTTTTTCTCAGAGGTACCAACATAACAGTGTCAGTTGTCAAAATGACAAGGGATTAGGGATGTACCCCTAAACATATACATATCTATCGATATCGATAAAAAAATACTAATACATACTTACACCGTTATAAATTTTTAGAAGTTATTTATTAGTTACCTATTAGTTTAGTATTGCACGAATAAAACAAGGTTTAATTTGATTTATGTAATTCTGATGAATCTGTAGGAATGTTGGAAGGCAGTATCAGAAGAATGAAGCAGCCACTGATAGAAAAGACAACAGCGGTTGAGCTCTTCTTCCAGACTGGATGTTATTTGCCCGGGAACCGGGAGTCTTATTCCCATGACGGACATCTAAAATATAACAATATCGATAACTAATAACATGACAATGACACAGCACTATGACAATATGGTACAAACACTACGATAATATTACATTATCGTAGTGTTTGTACCATATTTTCATAAAATTATTACTTAAATCCATAATATTTACTGATAATACTATGATTATTAACACTATTATTACTCAAATTGACTTTATACAATGTTTTTATTAAAACAATTGATTATATTACCTGTTCAGCTCAAGCGGGAATTTAGCCAAAAATATTATTTTGTTCAACCTTCTCACTCTACGGATACAACGTTCGCAAAGATTTGCCACCCATTATGACCCTTTGTAATTAATAATATTATTAGAATTAAATGAATAACTTCTGAGCAAAATATTACGATATCACTGACAGATAAAGTTAAATTTGGCGGCGCGTCACATGCTGGCCAACATGACTTGATGTATAATGCGGCTAAATTACCGTGTTTTTATAAAACTATAAGACAAAGTGATTAAACTTTCTTTTTCATTAGTCGGACTTTTTCGTAATTTAATGTTGGCACAAACTACGTTCATAATTCCATATAATTTACATTTTTGTATGAAGTGTCGACCCCCTGCTACTATAATATAATATAATCGGCTTCCTATGCTTCTAAAGCCGAGTTTTTATTTTAAAACAAATTTATGTACATTTTAGATAAACGAGCACAACGGAGAGTACAAGCAATGCACAAGAGTACTATACTCTTCATAAGTTTACTCTTGGCTTGGCAAAGAGGATAACAAAGGCCGTTGAAAATTCAAATTTGCATAAAATATTAGAGACATTTTGGTAATTATTGTTGATTGGTATTTGTGAAAAAATGCTAAGATCAATTAATTATCAGATACATATTGAATAAAGTGTAAGGAGTATTTATTCCATCATTTTAACTAAATT
This sequence comes from Chrysoteuchia culmella, assembly GCA_910589605.1. Lineage (NCBI taxonomy): Eukaryota > Metazoa > Arthropoda > Insecta > Lepidoptera > Crambidae > Chrysoteuchia > Chrysoteuchia culmella. Next base: position 2,645,711 of record OU342665.1, on the reverse strand, counting down.
TTGTAGTACATTTAAATTTTATAACAAATACATCAGGTTTCGGGACGCACCATCAGGGATTACTATAATACCACAGTATATAAAATCTCTCTTCCCTGCGCTAAGTTCTTATGCTGTTATAATAATTACTATGTACCATTCATCCATTCGGTCATTAAAATTGTCTTAGACCTTCGAGTGGACGTTAGTCGACAGCAGGTCGCCAGGTATGTTTCGTGCTACCAAATACAAAAGTAATCGTATCGAGTGAGTTAACGTGTAGTAAAAAAATACGTGCTCGATACTTTCTCGATAGTTGTTCGTGCTAAGGGTACAGAAGGGATATTCTCTAAACAAAAAAAGCTTGTCATGACTGAACGTCACTTCAGCTGTCAAATAGTATTGAAAATGGAGCGGTTTCCGCTGTTTCAGCCGTCAATAATTAAATAAATAATTGCATACAAACACACCTATTATCTAGCCCACGTTGTTTCATAAAGAACTTGTGTTATTATTTTATTTTATTTTATTTTATTTTCTTTGGGAAGTTTACAGCAGTATTTACAAATTAGGTAAATAAGCAAGCACTTAAAAGCTAATTACAAACTTCCACAGATAAAAGCTATGTAGTTACATTATGGTAAGTGAAATTAACAGATAAATAAGCATTTGAAGATAGAAAAAAAAAATTATATAAAACAATTTAAGCATTACTTAGCTGTTGAAAAGCAGTGTCGTTATCCATCATCAATTTACGCACGTGCCTTATGGATTATGGTTACTAGATAATGGCCACGTGCATTATGGTTACTAGATAACGGATTAACATACTAATATACTTTTTTTTTGTAAATACATACATAACATACATATTAAACACCCAAACCAAGACAAATAGACATGTTCATGCGCACAAATATTTGTTTTGTCCGGGGATCGAACCCGGGACCTCTGGCGCAGAAGGCAGGCTTAGTACCCCTGCGCCATACATGTCGTCAACATGAAGGATGTTTGCCTAAAGAATAACCTATCAGGAATCCTCTAACGAGCTAAACAACGCTAAAAACATTATTGTTATTGCGGCAGACTTAGATAGGATGGTGGTAGCTAGCCAGGCGGACTTACAACAAGTCCTACCACCAACCAAACAGTAAACAATATTTTACCCCACTGAGAATCGAACCCGGGACCTCTGGGTCTTATACCGGTGGTCGTTACCACTAGACCAAAGAGGCGGTTAAAGGTTGGTCCAGGCAAGGTATCGATGGTGCATTCTACATTGCACTTCTATAAAATTACTTTTAGTTTTCTTGCCTTGGCTTACACCAACGCCAAATAGGGTTGTAAAAATTTATCGTAGGTACAAATATTATATATGCAAATGTAAGTCGGTTTGTTTCTTTGTTACTCTTTCACGTTAAAACTACTGAACGGATTTGGATGAAATTTGGCACAGAGATAGAAGATAGCCTGGATTACAACATAGGATACTTTTTATCCTTTTATTCCCACGGGAACGGATACCACGCGGGTGAAACCGCGGCCCGCTAGTAACAAATACAGTTGAAATCAAAGCACTATTGAATGTACTAAACTGAGATAATTAGTTAAACTTTGCTAGACGGTGTTGTTTCATCCAGGGAACGATGCGGGCGACAAGTTAAAGTTATCTACTAGTTGCCAGTGGCCAGATTTGAACCCGTGTCACTTGGGCATCGGTACACATTCACAATGGGCAGGGATAATCAACCTTTTTGACATTGACGTTTTATATATAAACATTGTTTAAGTAATGTGAAGACATTGTTTGTAAAATGGATACGACGTTGTTTGGTTGTAGATCGTATTGAAGTAAGTACCTAAACAATACTAGAATATGGGAGATATAGTTATAATCTTCGTCGTTATCGTCAAATTATCTGCCAGAGTAGCAAAACAGCCCCCTAATTATCTAATTTTAAAATATAACGCAATCCCTTTCAAATGTTTAGTGATTTATGGAATTGTGTAACTTGGAGTCGCAATCGCTTTTGGAACGAATGATGTATTGAATGATTTTAAGATGACACTTCACTTGACACATCTCCATATAATTATTGAAAGATATTTTCGTGTGTCGCTTTGCTTAGGCTCTTCTATTTTGTTTATTCAATACCTTTCAAAACGCGTCTCGCTCACAATCCCTATTACATGACAAATAGTTGCGGCGCGAAGCTGGTAAATATATATAAATAAAATAAAAATAAAACTAGGGCTTTAAACGCTCTTTTTGTGTACGTAAACTCAATTAGATTTTCCGCCATTTCATCCTGTCTGAGTAATTTGGAGACCAAAAAATCTATCTTATAATATAAATATTCTGTATTTTCGGATATTTTTCAGAATAATATTAGTAATTTCTGGAACTTCTATTCGACATTCCATATAAATAACATTTCACTTCTGTAGAACAAAAATTCACACGTTTCTCTTATTTATTATTATTGATAAAAAAAACTACAAAGAAACTTAGCATTAGAATAAAAAAAAGTATATTTCCTTCGACCGTTTTCAAAGTAAAATACCTAAAGTCCAGCACAATACATTTCAACATCCATTAAGAAAAGACGTTTTATTAATTGTTCCTAACTCCTGAAACGAGGTGCCTTAATTATTGTACCAGTAGTTTGCCATCCCTGGCTAGATATTGCTACAGTTGACTTAGATAAATTGATACTGTTCGTACCTAACATCGCAACACAACTATAGAAATAAACTTTGAAGTGGTGTTTAAACCAAATATACCGCATGTGTATAAATTTTTTAAGAGTAAACTTAAAAAAAAAGTTATATACAGAGATTTTGTAAAACATCAACAACCTTTCAGGACTAGATACTTAGCTCAAACCTTAAACAACATCGTTTGTGATAAATTGGTCAAGAAAATAATACAAAAAAAATCAACTTGTACATCTTATGTTTTGGCGCGCACTGTTCATTGAAATTAAACAACTTTTACGGATATCAAACGCGCTATATTTTCACGATCTTGGTTGTAATTAACCACCCCGTGACGGCAGCGGCAGCTGTAAACGTCGGGAAAATCAAAAAACCTCTAAAAACCTAAAACTACGGACAATTACAACCTAGTTCGTTAAAATATATCGCGTTTGATATCCGTAAAAGTTGTGTTATTTCAAAAATCAACTTGTCTGATGTTACTCAGATGGGACTCGAACCCGCAACCTTTGGTTGGAACAACGTTTGGCACTGGATTTTTCTTAATACGTCGTCGCTTTGAACTTTTACAGATATAAATAATTTAATTTATAGCTTGAATGTTAGCGCCTCTGAGGCGTAACGTAATACACAAGAAGCGCGACGAATTGTTAACCTCCCCCTTTTTTGAAGTCAGTTAAATTACATTTTTAAGGTGCGTCCAGATTATAAAATAAAATATACAGGGTGGAAATTTAAGACGGGGCAGAAGGGGCAGGTAGCTTAACCGTTGTTGCTACATGAAAACGTTCTTAGGAAACCATTATTATTTTTATGAGAAATATTATACTGCATTCACGGATTTTGAAAAAAAGTACAGTTAGCAGGAAAATAGTCAGTTTTCAAAAATAAAAATTATGCCAATCGATCCTGCTTCTCATGAGAATCAAAACACTTTATGACACCAACTGAGGTATGAGTACTAGAAAAGTCAAAAATCACAAAAAACGCAAAAAACACACTTGCCGCTCTCGCGCCACACGCCGCGGTATCCGCTTCACCGACGAGCACCTTCGTTGATGGAACTTATTTTCTTAGCGAATATGTGGAATCTCAGTTGGTGTTTTAGAGTGTTTTGATCCTCATGAGAAACAGGATTGATTAGCATAAAAAAAAAATGTTTTTCTGCTAACTGTATTTTTTTTCAGAATCCGAGGAATGCAGTTCAATAGTTTTCAAAAAATCAGGATGGTTTCCTAAGAACGTTTTCATGTAGCTACAATGGTTAAGTACCTGCCCTTCGCGCTCCGTTTTTGGACTTTCAAACTATGCTATGCATATGATAGTAGAAGTCTTATGTGCTGACCCTGTCCGTGTGTGCGCATAATTCAATCTCGAGAACTACTATAGCTAGAAAGCTGAAATTTTCTGAGGTGATACATAGCCATGTCAAACCTCTAAATACGGAGTTTAGAAGTCGTCTGATGCCTTCGCTACGATAGTGAAGGGCGCCGATCTTGTTTAATTTCCATCCTGTATAATGTGGACATGTTATACTCGTATATCGTAAGTTATAGAACATGTTATTGAAACTGAAATTCTGGACAAACGGATCTGAGTTTTTAATAATTTTTAGAGATTTGAATTTAAATAAATGTATTGTTAACGCTTCTTAATTTTAATAATCTACATGCTATTTATCAAACGAGGGAAGGCTGATACAAAGGCTTCCGATAATTTACTATCTATGTGTCTTCAAGTTCAATTCAATACCTATATTAAGTTATCCTATTATCCAATCACCAACCAACTCTATAACCATGTATCATAATTAATAATCTGTAGTTGACAATCGATATTGGTAAAGTCAACAGCAGCTACGGCTTTACATATCTCTCAAATTTCTCTAATCGACATTAGACTTTAAGACACATGCCGTTGAGTTCAGATTTGTCTGTAGAAATTTGACATTGTGTATAAACCGTACTTGCTAACCGTATACTTTTGTATCGTTTCGTATATGCAAAGTTACGTTATTCCAAAATGATCCTTAATAGTAGTAAATAGTGATGAAATGTCTTGATTCAAATTATTTATCTGCTAAGGATATTTTGATTAATTCACGATAGTGGCTTTTGTCGTCTTGATTGAGATCGGTTTTGTTAAGAGGAGATGACTGACATGTCAATACACACAATAAAATCTATACCTACATATAATCCATCCTATCTCCCATTAGGAATAGGCAGATATCTTCTCACTATCTCTTTATTCTTACTCTCCAACCTGTAACTCAGGTATCTATTGCAGATACCTATTTCAGGCACCAGTTCCTCACAAATATAGGAACTGTCAATTACATTAAGCAATTGTCTAATAATAAAGAATAAATCTTTTTTTGAAGTGAAAACTTCTTTAGCGGCGTTGAGCACTTTTTCTGTAATGGGTATAAAATCTTAAACTCGCGTCAGGACACGTGACCTGATCGAAAAAGCGTAGGACGGATGGAGAATGTTGAGGTGACAGGTTGACTATGGTCTCGGTTGCTTAGCGACAGACTGTTGATAATGTCTTTTACTTGTCTCTTGTTGTATTGTCAATATATATTTTTCGATTCTCTATAATAACTAATGTTTTCTTATATCTTATTACCTAACTTAACGTTCACTTTAATATGGTTTGTCATGTTTGTGTACGATAGCGCAATAAATGAATATTGTATTCTACCACATAAATGATAGTACTTTTATACTGATAAAGCAATTGGTGCAAAATTATTCCCTAACCATTCCAAAATATCAAACATGCTCAACGTTAATAATCAAGTTTTCACTTCTGCCGGCACTCCCAGAGTGCAACCCGTCTTTTTTTTTTTATTCTTACATCTAAGTAGCGGCCCGCCGCGGTTTTTTTTTTGAACAAAGACTGTTTAGCCTTCATCATACCTGATGTGCCAAAAGAAGTATTGATAAGGCTGAAGATGGAAGCGAGCCTCTCGCGGAATCCTCAATTACTGAAGAACTGGCTGTCTTATCTCTAACTGCCGGAACACAACAATGCTGAAAACATTGTTGTTATGGAGTCAGACTTAGATAAGATGGTGGTAGCTAGCCAGGCGGACTTACTACAAATACTACCACCAACCAAACACGTTTCACACGCGTGGCTCCCGTTCCATGTTCCCGTGGGAATATCGGGATAAAAAGTATTGTATGTTTTAATCCAGGCTATTTACTATCTCTGCGCCAAATTTCATCTAAATCGGTCCAGTAGCTTAAGCGTGAATGATTAACAAACAAACAAACAAATAAACAAACTAGTAGGATTATCTCTATATTTTCCTGTTCTCTCTCATGGTAGACTGGATGTGTAAGGAAAATTTTGAATGTGTGAATGTGCTGCTTAGCTTTCCAGTCTTCTTTGAGGATTAGTGACCACCTCTGGTGTCAGAGCATATCAACCCGCCAATAAGGCATCTGACTTGGCTAAACGATGGATATCGGCTATCAGAAAACAACAGCCGGGTCCGAAGGTTAAACGTGCTCTAAGAAGCATGGAAGCGCTCAGTTGTAATGCTGCTTTACGGTCACCCATCCGACACCTGACACCGGACCAAACGTTGCTTAACAAACGTGATCGAATACGATCAGTCTGTCAAGCACCGCCATGAGCGCTTCCAGTATAAATAGTCAATGGGCAGGGTACCTATATTCGAAAACTAACATAGGCTGGCAAAGTGTCGCAAATATATGGAAATCGTAATGTCTGTCTTTTATATTCGTCATACAACTCATACTGTTCACTATTCGTTCAAACTTTTCTAAATTCAAATATTCCCGCCACCTGAATCGTTGTTTCATATGGCTAGCCAATCGCAATGCTCGATTAGAGCATACCCGCCTAATCAGGGGGCTAATTGTCTAATTTTAAAATCTATCGCAATCCATTTCAATTCATCATTTGAAAGATATTTACATACTTCAGGCTGTCATTATTTGACATTTGATAGGGATTGTGATCGGGTTGCGTTTTGAAAGGTATTGAATGAACGAAATTGAATTGTCTAAGCAAAGTGAAAGACGAAAATATCTTTCAAATGTATGGAGAAGTGTCAATTGAAGTGTTATTTAAAACATCATTCGTTCCGAAAGGGAATGCGACTATAAGTTAGACAATTTTATAAATCATTATTACAATCACAATACCTTTGAAAGAGATTGTGATAGATTTTGAAATTAGACAATTATGGGGCTGGTCGCTGATTGGCTCCCGCGATTGAGTGAGGAAATGGCCTCGTACCGTGTAACTACGAATCTTAAAAAATTATCAAAACTAATCAAAATCGAGTGATCGTGCTTTAATCTCATTATTATTCAATTTCTATCGTGTGTGCGCAACTGTAGTACTGTTTTCTTGCGAATCTGTGCGTGAAAGTGCCAGCTGGATTTCATCTGCTTTCCAACCACGCGGTGATACTACCAGCCTAATCAGCCACCCCAAGAACAGAATTAATACTATATAAAAAAATTATACTAGAGCGAATTGCTGTACTTATGTAAGTGTGTGTGTGTGTGTGTGTGTTGTGTTTGTGTGCGTGTGTGAGTGAGTGAGTGTGAGTGTGTCACTTGTTTAGTTTATCAAACAAAGACTGTTCACAAAATGTGTCCTCCATGCTCAGAGAGAGAGCCAAAAGAGGATAGGGATTCTCCCGCCATTTTAAAAACTCATCACAAAATAATAAATTTGCTACCGTGGCGCCAACATGTCAAATTAATTATTTTATGAAAATAACATACTATAAACTATTTGTACTAACTATAATATAAATATTATTAACATTATTTATAACTTAATTTAACAAGATACAATACATGTTCAATATTTGTATTACAAAAATGATTAAGGAAAATAACAGGAAGTAAACGGAAACCTGACCATTTGTCAATCGTCTGGAGCTCTATTTTTGATTCACTCGTCTCGAGGATTCTACTGATTTTCGTGCGACGTTTGAGTTTCCGTATTCCGTAAAAGCGACCTTACCACTGTATACATAGCTTCGCTTTTCGCCTGTAGTACCGCCTCCCAACGCGAACGCGGGAAGGGCAAAGCGAAAAGCGTGCTATGTCTATGCTTGCAAGGTCGCTAATCGCCTGACCGCCCCCTCGTTCGCCTCGCGACTCGCGCGACGAGTGATTCAAAAATAGAGGTCCTGGTCAAAACATCTTTTTAGTATTTTACTGTTATTAACTATCGATTTTAATATTTTGATAAACCAATATCGATAAGCTTCAATAATATAATACATTGAATACTAAATTTACATAATAATTATTAATTTAATATCTACTAAACCGGAAATAACTAACTTAAGAATAGTCGTCTTTGTCAGATAATCAAATCACATTTTTTAACAGAATTTGGTTAAATGAAGGAGAAAGGAGAAGAAGAATGTTAATGAGTATGTATTCTAATATTAATTTAATGACTTTATAAGCAGTAGTTGACAAATAATTTTAAATAAAAAAATGAATATTCTAACACATGCGTACACGAACATAAAGGTGGGTCCAATGTCCGTATGGTGCCTCCGTTTCGTATCAGCGTCGCGATCTAGACACCCGTTTGGTACGGTACTGTCTGTGGTACGGCGCGAAAGATACCCGATTTTCCCTCCCCGTTCAAAGAAAATGAACGCGCGATGATCGCAGCGACGAATTTTGCATCCAGAGTTTTTGACGAAAAAGTACACATACATAGTAATACATACGAAATATAGGGAAATATATAAACGAATGCTCGTTGTCTTGTTCGAGAAGGCGGCATGCACCTCGTGCTTGAAATCTCGCATCCTGTCAACCTTCGTGTAAAACATTAGTCCTTTCTCCCGTTAAGAATAGGCAGATAGATAACTTCTTTCCACTCCCTACGATCCAGGATCATTGTTATTCATCATACAAATCGCCTATGTCATAGATAAGACTAATATATTATTTATCAAAGTTATAGTCTCCTCAAAGTCGTTAGTTCCTCATATCAAGATCGTAACGCCTCCTTACGTTGTACTTACCGAACAATTACCAACATTAACCCAATCTGGGTCTATAATGACCCTGTCCCAAAACGGCCCGTATCGATCGCTCCTTTCAAGACAAAATTGGGACATTGGGACTATTCGGGACCCTTTCAGTTTAATTACGTCATAAAAATGTATGCGGTCTCAAGGCTTGAAAAAGAAATGCCTTGTTGGTAGATTTATTTTTGGATATGAAACCATAAAGCTGTTGTTTAAAAGATTTACATCGTCTAGGCATATTACTAATTAGTAATGAAACTTAATATTTATGTTTAAACTAGCTTCCGCCTGTGGTATCGACCGCGTGGTTCCCGTTCCTGTGGGAATATGGGATAAAAAGTAGCCTATGTTACTACTCTCCGTACTGTCAACTAACTCTATGCCAAAAATCAAGTCGACTGGTTGTTAGGGTGTGAAAGAAGGACAAACAAACACACTTTCGCATTTAAAAAAAATAGATTATTGTTACGTATTGTTGACAGGATAGATATCACATCATAATAGCACAGTCTATTTAACTTCTTACTGTTAGCTTTTATTCAGATATTTATGATTTATCACTTATTAATTACTAATATTCAATTGTCAGTAACCATAGATATCAGTTATTCAATTCTTCGATAGTATAGTGGTCAGTATCCCCGCCTGTCACGCGGGAGACCGGGGTTCGATTCTCCGCTGGAGAGCCAGTGTAGCGGGGCTCCTGGTCCGGCAGCACTACAGTCGCCGGAACTTCGGAACCGCCGCACTCATTTAGTAATAGAAGATGAAATAAAAGTATTGTTCTACAGGCGATGAAATAAAAGTATTGTTCTACTTGTTTTATTTATAGTAATTAGAAAAAGGAACTGTAACAAAATGAAAATACATGGATATAGCAAAAGTCCTAGTTATAAATAATCTAAACAATGAGTAAGAAAGTAGGTAGATATGCTTACCCCGATACACGTGATCCTGATATAGTAGTAGTAATTATGAAGGGACAGCTTCCTTCATTCACAACTTTAGATAAATATGGTTATGTTAAAAGAGCTCTGTTCAGCTTGATGGTTTTTGTAAGATTAAGTCAAAATGAGCTAAACAGGGATCGTGAAACGGAAAAAAATAAAAACATTTTATAAAAAAAATTCAAACCGACTTCAAAAAGTAAAAAATAAAACTTTTGGAGTCGGTGCCAGCCAGGGCATTCTACATTGCACTTCTATTAACTATATATTTTTTTGGCCTTAGCTAGCTAGCACCGACTCCAAAAGTTTTATTTTTTACTTTTTGAAGTCGGTTTGAATTTTTTTTATAATATGTTTTTATTTCAGATTTTTTAGTTACATCATGTGCCGTTACTTACATTAAAAATCAGCCCATACACAACAATGTCATCTAGGTAACCGACTACTTGCCAAAAGGTGATTGATATTTTTCAAGATTATGAAAAAACTACTAGCCAGATCTTCGTAAAAATTATATGGGACCACACATAAACCATCTTCTTTCAGATAAAAAAAGAATTATAAAAATCTGTTAACAACTGGCGAAGTTATGGTGGAACATCCATAAAAAAAAAAAAAAAAATACAGTCGAATTGATAACCTCCTCCTTTTTTGAAGTCGGTTAAAAAAAATTTAGACAGAACAGATAAAAATATAATTTGATTTCCATAGAGTGAAACTACGGAGTTTCCAGCCATTATGGAGGTTTTATCCATCCATAAGGCTAGAACGAAATGGCATCGTTACAACCCAATCATTATTTATTAGCTAGTGTGGCATATAACACTAGCTAGTCTGTGAAGTTTAAAAACTAAAATATAACCGTCATAATGGCGTCATTGTTGCTCGAGACGTCAACGATTACGCACATCAAGTGTTCCTGTGCTCCAAGTGCGAAACGAGTGCACAAACTGTGAAATAAGTTAAGAGTCATAACATAAGTAACGTTTTATTTTGATTTGTAGTTGATAAAACTGTTTATTGATCATTAGATGTATTTGTAAAGAATTAAGTCTGTCTTTCTCTTACAAAAATCCCTTATCTGGACTGAACGATTACATTACGTTGTGATAATAGCACTAATACAAGGTAGGTATGTTAAATACTTAGTTGCAACACTAACTTCTGACCATATTCTAGAAAAAAAAAACATTTTATAAAAAAAATCAAACCGACTTCAAAAAGTAAAAAATAAAACTTTTGGAGTCGGTGCCAGCCAAAGCATTCTACATTGCACTTCTATTAACTATATTTTTTTTGGCCTTAGCTAACTAGCACCGACTCCAAAAGTTTAATTTTTTACTTTTTGTTGTCGGTTTGATTTTTTTTTATAAAATGTTTTTATTTCAGATTTTTTTGTTACATTATGTGCCGTTACTTACACTAAAAATCAGCCAATACACAACAATGATGTCATCTAGGTATACGATTACTTGCCAAAAGGTGATTGATATTTTTCAGGATTATGAAAAAACTACTAGCCAGATCTTCGTAAAAATTATATGGGACCACATATAAACCATTTTCTTTCAGATAAAAAAATAATTATAAAAATCTGTTAACAACTGGCGAAGTTATGATAGAACATACATAAAAAACAAAAAAAAAATACAGTCGACTTGAGAACCTCCTCCTTTTTCTGAAGTCGGTTAAAAAACCAGCCAAGTGCGAGTCAGCGTCGAGCACGAAGAGTTATCACGGTTCATGAGATAGGTACAGCCTGGTCACAGACAGACAGACGGACTTAGTAATAGGGTCCTGTTTTTTTGAAATTGATATTTAAATGTTTATTTCAGAGTAGAAAACGAAAAATATGTCGCGTAATTCCGCAAGAAAAAATGCAGATGCAGCCCAGCACCGAGTGCTGAGATTGGCACGGTCTAACAACTCCTGAGGATGCTCCGTGTGTGGGCGAAACACGTGTAGAGTAGTCGGTGAAGGTGCAAGGTGTGTCACTGGGCTGCATCTGCATTTTTTCTTGCGGAATTACGCGACATATTTTTCGTTTTCTACTAAGATATGGATTTCCGCCAAGTAACGCCTGATTCTATCAAAATGTTTATTTCAGATTTAAATATAATAATAAATCCATACAGTAGTATTGGTAACAAAAAAACTTAATGCTAGTGTTTTAATAGAACTTAAAGTGCTCATTTGGTTGAACATGCATGGACATCCAACATTTAAGTATAGGACTGTTCACCCTGTCCGCGATGACCCTCAGGAGAGCGTTGGTGCTGCCCCGCACTCGCTCCCAGAGGAAGCAACTCGATTGCGGAACACTGCGTGTAAGCCGTCTGTGCTCCAAGTAGCGAACATCCCCACGCTGCAACACCACGGCAGTCCCAACAACCCTCTGAAGACGTTATAGTACTGGACGCGCAAGGCACTGAAGGCTTTTTTACATTTTGAGTAAGGAAACTTAAAAAACTAGACATTTAAACGAGTACTTTTATGTTTGTCTTTTAATTTTTGCAAAATGTCTTGAGGCACCTATGAATTCTACGAAAGGTTGTGAAATATATATCGTGGTCGAAAGAATGAAAAAAAACTAAAAATATTACAGAAATACGATATTTTGCGAAAAAAACTGAAAAATAATCCAATCAATTTTGTAACAATTAACGAGATTTCTTTTATAAATGAAAATTTTCCTTGATCCTTAATTAAAACGTAGCAAATCCTTTCTCAATCATTAATTTATACTTTTGACGTAAACGAACGCTTCCACCTCCATTTATTTTAAAAGATGGCCGCCATTAATTACGTCAAATCCGTTATTATTCTAAACCGAGTTGAATTACAGATAATTTGAAAAGTTTTCAGGTATCGCTTACGCAACGGACAATAGAAACATTGAATGAAGACAGCTAATTAGGTAAATCAGTATCTCAAGTTACCCCTTTGATTATTCCTTTGGTCATTGGAATTTATTTAAGAAATTTATCCGACATCTCTTAACGCAGTATTGTTTCAATCTTATCGTGCTATTTCGTACTACGAAACTTGGTACGTACTCGTTTCATACTACAAAACGGAAGTTTTGTGACGTCTTCGCTCAACCATCGCCTCCAAAGTGTGAAGTGTGTCAAAATATAACAACTTCAATAAAGACAAAACGCAAACAAAACGTTCTTATAATATGATGGTTTCTAAAAGTTGATGATAGGCCCGCCAGTCCAAAAGTTATAGCCCTAGCGAAAAATGTTTAAGCTGCATAATCGTTTACCTTGCGCCAAAGAGTAAAGTAATTACTTGCGCTAACCAATGCTTCACAGAGCTCCACTATATTTATCTTTTTTATTTAAATTGTTTCAGGTAACAGATAATATAAAAGTATAATCTGCTATTTATTTATAAAGTCTTTAGGGTTTTTAATTCTCATGAGTGGCAGCTATAATAGTGAAAATTTTAAATTGTAGTGACTAAAGTTGAAATGACAAATCACGCATTCATAAGATGCGGTACTTTTGCTTATAATTTACTGTGACTTCAATGTTGGGAAACTAATGTTTTGTTATTTAGGACAATAAGGGGACGGTTTTTGTAGCCAACAAGTCATACATGGTAACAACAACAATTATAGTTGCGAGGACAAAAGCAACGTTTTTCTACGGCCGCTTGTTTAATTAATAATTTGGATGGAAACACTGTACGTACCTGGTACGTACAGACAACAACATTTTAAACTAAACAGTTACTTAGGTACTTATACAATAACGTACTTATATAATAAACTGAACAGAACACTAGATATGTTTAATTTAAACTGTTATAATTTTAGGTCAATAGTATATAATTATTAATGCAACTAGTCTTACGATGAGACTGAGGAGCTGTTAGAAATATGTAAATAGTAAATAGTTTGACTAAGTATTAGTTAAATTAGTCAACAAAAATGATTTCTGTATTCATTATATGTTTATGTTATTTGCATTGCATATTATGTTTACCCATCTAGATAAATTGCTTAGTTAGTGCATTGTTAATTTACTTACGTGTTATATAAGTATGTAAGGTCTGACTCACCTGAAGTACAGGTTAAAAACCTAGTTCAGGAAGTTTAATTTTAAATTTGTCTTTAACTGTAAAATATTTGTATTTGTACATGTACTGCAAATCTTACTTCATCATACCTTATGATAAGTATTGATAAGGCTAAAGATGGAAGCGAGCCTCTCCCGGAATCCTCAGCCACTGAGGAACTGGCTATCATATCTCGAACTGCCGGAACACAACAATGCTGAAAACATTGTTGTTATGGCGTCAGACTTAGATAAGATGGTGGTAGCTAGCCAGGCGGACTTACAACAAGTCATCAACCAAACCGAATACAATATGTACCCCCGATGGGAATCGAACCCGGGACCCCTGGGTCTGATACCGGTGGTTGTACCACTAGACCACAGAGGCGGTTTAAAGGTTTTATGAGTTAGTGTCTAGTACGCGACAAGAATTCGATCAAAAGCGGGACTTAAATCTTGATTTGCTATTGACTATTATCGTTGTCAGCCATTTTAATGTCCCCACTGCAGTAGCACTGGCCTTTATTATAATATAGATGGATAAGAAGATTGTACATGGAACATCATACTTATAAGTAGGTACTTACCTGTGGTAAATGTCTCGTTTTCCTCGGAGCTTGTTTCTGCCCCACTACTCCTCCAACCGATAAGCATTTCCCGTTTGGCATCGGGTTGGTCGGCACGTCCTCTTTCGCCATCGCCCGCTGCAGAGGCTTCGATATCGGAATATTATGCTTCTCGAAATACCCGTTCTGGATCATTTGGTCCAACGACACTTCTAACTCCCTAACTGGCACCACCTTCCGGCCACAAATGGGATCGTCGATCACCATTTTCCTATTGCAACCTGACACTTCAGAGAATTTGACGTTCTTTTTCTGCTCGTCGGGTCTCTTCGGGCGTTGTCGGGCCCGCTCGGGGGCTTCCGACGTCCAATAGCGTGCGTGCTTCTCCGTCAATCTTAAAGGTTTGCATACAGCTACGTTTTTCGGCTTCGCATTTCGAGTTTGTTCGCCAGTATTCGCTTTGTTGGCTAATTTTAAAGGCCTGCGCTCTTCGGTTTTCGGATTACGTTCTATGTTTTGTCTACGTTCGTTTACTTGAGGGCGATTATCATAAGTATCGAATTCATTTCGTCTCACTTCTGGCATTCGTCGTTTGTACGGCTCATATAATTCTCTCGATCGTCTTCTGTCACCTTCGATTCGAAAGTCGTAATAGTCCTTCTTGTATTTGCGACTATTTCTGTCATTTCTATCTTCGTAATTATAATAGTTTCTTGGTAAAGAATTGTATTTAACGTTGTAAGTGGTTGGTAAATTAAGGTATTCTGGTCTAATTGGTCTGAATAAGGATAGGCGACCTTGTGCTTCGTCGAAATCGGAATAAATATCTTCGTAGACGTATCCGTTCTTGCGTCTCGGTCGTTCGTAGGCTTGGTCTCTCTCGTATTTGTATCTGTCCCGCTCTGGCCTGCTTCTTTCGTATCTGGTGTCGTATCTTCGTCTTTGTTCATATTCATAGTCGTATGTGGGACGATTATCGTGTAGCAATCGTTCTCGAGACCCGGCCATTTTTCTATTAGGCTCTTTTCGTCTGTAAAAGAAAAGCTTAATGTTAATAAATTATAAAACCAGATATGATGCGAGTTTAAATCGCATACCGACAGGGTGCTATGGGTGCGTTAATATTGTTTTTGTTTATTTTAAATAAATTTTAAATAGAAAAATATTTGAAAAAAAAAACAACTCGGCCACAAGTGAATTCTCATATGGGACTCGAACCTACGACTTATCCCGTCCATGCTTTAGAGCATTGGACCGGATTTCCAAAGATCGTGGGTTTTCCAATATTTATATATTTAAAATTTATCATAAGTCTCAATCGCATTGAAAAATGCAAAAATTGATAAATCATAAATTATTGGCTGTTGCATCTTAATCGATCGTTAAACACCTGAAAAGATGTTTCTTTGGAATGCAAGCATATTCCTAGCATTGATGTGACAACGCTGGCCTACAGCGTACTAAAAATATAAAAGTATTGGATAATTTCGACGGTGGTTCGCAAGTCTCGGTAGCTCAGTGGTTAGATCATTAGATCATCGTGGGTTCGAGTCCCATCTGAGAATTCACGTGTGGCCGGGTTTTTTTTTTCCATTATTTTACTATTTAAAATTTATCATAAGTATAAAATCGCATTGAAAAATGCAAATATTCAAAAAACGATTTAAACTTTTTACGAATAACATAGCGTTTAATTTATTGTTCTCAATCAATATAGCTCATAGTTTTTTGTTGCGTCTTGTTTTCTCAAGGTAGAATAAAGATTTTAAGACTCTGTTATTTCTATTGTTTTTTGTATCATCAATTCGCCATAGAGTAACAGCATGACGATAAAAAAGCCTTTTGGAGTCGGTGCCAGCTTAGGAATTCTCCATTGAGCCTCTCATGAAGATATAGATATAACTGGAGCTAACATTCGGAACAACTACTTGAAACTAAGTTTTATGTAGCGTTATCTCACTCTCTAGAGAATTCTCTCTTTCTAATTAATTTTGTTTTCCTTTTTTATCACTATTAGTGAAAGGATAAGTTAGCATCTTACCCCCATATTCTAAGTTGTTCCTCCAAAACATTTTACACTCCACTCAACCTCATTCGAGAAATTTGGTATTCATAGTTGCAAAAAATCTCCTCCACTCAAATTTTTTCTCACTTGAGTGTAATAATTAAAACTCTTTGCTGGAGTCGAGGAAATAACTGTCAAACTTTGCGACAGATAGTGCCTTTGAGAAACCTCGAGAATATTAACGGCATTTTTTCTATTTGTCAACTTTTAAGTGATCATTGCCAAAAAAATATAAAATTTATGGTGAAATCTGTACCCATCTCCTCTATTCGAAATGTTTCCATAATTTTAAAACCCCCGGCTTAATTAACTAGTTTTATAGTGACGTGAATATCTGGAGATATTTTGTTGAAATACTTATTTATATTTGTTGAACTTTAAAATAGTGGTGGCAGCCTCCGACGGATAATTAAGTTGGGGGTTGGGGGTTGTTGGTTTTTTTATTTATTTAACCTTTTTCATTTACGTTCGAACCGTAGTGGGTTTTATAAAATTTAAAGATTTGCATTTTTTCAAGCTTTTTGGTGAGCATAGGTATTATGTACTCCGTTCTAATAAACGCCATTACTGAAAACCACATCAAATTCAGACTAGTAGTTTTGGTTTTGCACTATCAAATGTTTACTGCAGCGCCCCCTGGTGAGTTGTCACCATAACACCTATCTAAGAACATAGCACTAATCAAACCCGAACCCATCACTGAAAACCGCATCAAAATCTGACAAGTAGTTTTGGAGATAAATGGCAACATTGGTTTGCACAAACAAACAAACAAACATCCTCTCACCCCAAACACATAAAACCATCTCCGTACCGTCTCGTCCTGGGTCAAAATGGTAGTGTGCGCTAGGCGTAACACGAAGTGGCTATGTACTCTTTGACTCCTCCAGGTCCTCAAGTCGAGTATTTCGAAGAGGTTTTCAATGAGGTTTCGTTAAGTCGAGGACGAGTAAGTTTTTGTGGAACGACTTAGAATATGGGTGTTAGTCTCCACTTAATTCCACTACCACGATGAATAATTTTATGCAAAATTTTTGTTGGGGTATTTATATACGTAATTGTAAATCCTTATCACGCTAAACAACTTATCCTAAGGTCCTTTATTCGTCTTTTTATAGTTAAGGCTGCTAGGGTTCCACATCAGGTGTACCAGACCTTCGATATTTGTACGTCAATAGAAAATGCTCATTACGCTCAACAACTTTTCTCAACTTGTTATTTTCTTATCTCCCATAGTTAATCTGGACTGCTAAGGTTTCACATCAGGTATTTTTATCTTCATTTTTTTCTTTCATAAGAACCTTCTCCGGACAATAATAAACACAACAAATAAGAACCCTTCGTCTGCGAGTCCGTTCTATTTTTCTTTTAATCTCTTGGTTTTCTGGAAGGAACAATAAATTGAATGCAAAAACACTGGTGGAAGATTTTGTTACTGTCACTGTCAGTCAATAGAATCGCAAAGTCGAACACGAAGAAGCCAAAACTTAAAAAACTGCGTTAAAAAAAACCGACTTCAAAAACTAAAAAGCAAAAAATAAGCCTTTTGGAGTCGGTGGCAGCCAAGACATTCTACTTTAAGCTCCTATTCTTTTATTTTTCTTGCCTTGGCTGGCACCGACTCCAAAGGCTTATTTTTTGCTTTTTAGTTTTTGAAGTCGGTTTTTTTTAACGCAGTTTTTTTTTTTACTTTTTAGTGTCTGTAATAGGCTGTTTTGTAAGCTACAGCAGGGTTTTTCTAGATTAGATAAGGTTTCATGTACATTATAAACAAAATTATCGTAAATACTACATCGTCCAAGTCAACAATGAAATGAAATATATAAAAATGCTCATAACATAAAAAGTACTGGGTCAAACGAAACCAAATTTTTATGGGACCAATTGGCAACTATTCTGCGTCGAACAAAAAAAGAATCATGAAAATCGGTTGAGAAATCTCGGCGTAATCGGTGTACATACATAAAAAAAAATTAAAAAAAAAAAAATTATACCAACCGAATTGAGAACCTCCTCCTTTTTTGAAGTCGGTTAAAAAAAAAGAAAAAAGAGTTAAATTCAATGACAGTGACACTGACAGTTTTTTAAACGGCAAGTTGCCATATTTGACTCCTTTCTTTCGAGTAAAATATATTGATTTGTTTTTAGCTATTAATAACCACATAACCGTGCATTATATAAAACTAATTGTAATTTTTTGAGATTCATTTAAAATTTTCTCCATATTTGGGGGTGGCATACATAGACGTGGCCCATATTGGGACATGTCCTTTGCTTTATTTTCAAGGTCTGTGTATAATTTAGTAACTATCTAACGGATTGTGAATTTAGTAACTTTAGCTTAAACCAATTTTATGCTTAAAAAAAATCCGTCTAACTCTCAGCCACATGGCATAATACCTAAGAACACCTAAGAGCTGGTGCCTCCAGCTCTCAATTCAGATCTCCTGAGGCGTGGACCATTTTGTAAATATATATTTAAGTATAATTTATCACACAACTTCAAATATAAGTGGAAGCAAACATTTTTGTTTTACGAAATATCAGAACCAACTATTGTAAGACAAAAACATCTTAGTTCATACGTATACACAGACCTATATTGAGATAAACACCTTGCGTGTCAAATGTGTGATCCACGGTCAAAGTATATAAATGATGTATTTGCCTGTAATAAGAGATTGTCTTGCTGGTTGTTCAATAAATAAATTATAGATGTGATTGTTTGAATGTTTTCTCAAGTCAGTCCTTGTATTGCCTACAAATGGCAGCTTTGGGACTCCGTAAATCCAAAGATACTCATCTTATGAAAATGTATATTATTTAATTAGGCTGTTACCAGCACTTATTAACGTTACAGCAGCTACTTTATCGGTTCGTAGGATCATATAGTAGGAAACATTTCTCTACTACCTTTTACGCTACCTTTCTTTGTCTACTACCTTGTAACGAGAAGAACCGGCAAGAAACTTGTCGTGGTCTGTTTTTTCTCGTTTTATTTTTAACACAATTGTCCAATTTAAAACTGAACTTAACATTTAACGTTCACCTTTTTTCTAAGTTTCTTATTACTATCTTGGTACAAAATGAAAATTAATATAAATTCAAATTAGTAATGTAATCTCGTAATTAATTTCAAATATATACCTTATACTGTTAATCATCCAAAACGGCCTTTTAATTTATGTCAAAGTTACGACCAAATTCAATTGGAGCAACTTTAATTGTTTTATCCTGTCGTATAATTTCCAACATTTTGGATTAAACTGGCAGATATTAAACTTATCCGACGCTTCTGTTGCAAAATTACACAGACAAAGAGACGGTTAAATATTTTTAATAGCTAATTAA
This sequence comes from Chrysoteuchia culmella, assembly GCA_910589605.1. Taxonomy (NCBI): domain Eukaryota; kingdom Metazoa; phylum Arthropoda; class Insecta; order Lepidoptera; family Crambidae; genus Chrysoteuchia; species Chrysoteuchia culmella. The sequence continues at coordinate 2,625,969 of OU342665.1, read as the reverse complement.
CATCATTGACTTATAAATTAGGTGTTGAATTATAAGTTATGTTTAATATGAATTATATGTGATGTACGTAAGAATTTGTGCCATTTCTATTTTTTAACCGACTCCAAAAAGAATTCGGTTGATATGTTTTTTTTTTTTTCAATATACCTATAACGCCAAGATTTCGGGTCCGATTTACGTGATTCTTTTTTGTTCGATGCTCAATAGTTGCCATTTCCTCTAATAAAAATTTGATTCAGTTTGATCCAGTAGTTTTTATTTTATGGGCATTTTTGTTAATTGGACGATGTAATTTTTAATACTATACTTTGTTTATAATGTACATGAAACTTAATCTAATCTAGAAACATCCTACTGCATTTTACAATACAACATAATTATAACAGACACTAAAAAGTATAAAATAAAAAACTACGTTAAAAACCGACATCAACATCAATTTGGTTGCTTAGTTACGATTGTGAATAACCAAATTGTCAATGATGAAAAAAAACTGTATGAAAATATAATTTATTTTTAAAAAAATCTAGTTGTCGCGGAAAAAATGCGGTACCAGATTTTAAAAAGAAATTATATTTTCACACAAATTTTCATACAGTTTATTTAATTATTGACCATTTTGTTATTAACAATCGTCACTAAGCAACCAAAATCTATGACACGGAGTATGAGAAGGTGCTTCTCATGGGAACCCGTGAGGCTTTATAGGAAATAAAACTCAGCAGAGCTGATTATAATTAATTTAATCTGTATGTACTACATAGTAAGATAATCTATAGAAAAGGAAATCTTAAAATGACCTACCTTGTAAACAAAACAAAACCATAGTGCGATACAGAAAAGATTATCGCCATCTATGAACATATTAAGAAACTAACAAATTAGTAACTTTGTACATACTGGCGCGTAAACAGGGGGTGTTAGGTTTTACTTATTTTTTTTCACTTGACGTGCAAGTCGGACTCGCACTCGAGGGGCTCTTATTTATTGTGTTTATTATTGTAAGGAGAAGGTACTTATGACAATAATAACACAACAAATATGAACCCTTCGTTTGCGAGTCACGAAGAGAGCAGTTATCATTGGTGTTTAAAATAAAACGAGAAAAGCAGACCACGACAAGTCAGTGACAATATCATTGAGTTTTACTCAGTGGTCTTCTTCTTCTTAATTAATGGCGTGCTCGCGTTAAATACGCGAATTTTGCTAATGTCAAGTAAATATATTTTGTAAAATACAGAAATTGTACGGTAGATTGAGTTAAAAATGTAGCCTCACAACACGTGTTATTACGAAAAGAACTCGGGTGAAACACCTACTCAGTGTTCGACTTTGCAATTCTATTGACTGATAGTGACAGTAACAAAATCTTCCACCATGATGTATTTTTAATGAGTTTTTGCATTATATTTATTGTTCCTGCAGAAAACCAAGAGATTTTAAAGAAATTTAATAATTTTGGAACTGTTTATCGTCTCTTTATCTATCTTTTGGTATACTGTACACAGACGTGGCCCACTTCTTATATTTTTGGACATCATCTTTTAAACTCAATAACTACTTTGAAATAAAACAACTTTTACGGATATCAAACGCGCTATATTTCACGAACTTAGTTGCAATTGTCCGTATTTTTAAGTTACGGGATGACATCATCAGTCATCCCGTCAGACCAGTCATCCCGTGACCACGGCAGCTGAAAAGGTGCCGAAAAGTCGGAAAATCAAAAACCCCTAAATAACTTAAAAATACGGACAATTACAACTTAGTTCGTGAAATATAGAGCGTTTAATATCCGTAAAAGTTGTTTTATTTCAATGAACAGTGCACGCCAAAAGATAAGATGTCTACGTCAATAACTACTTATCACCCGGCAGTCAATATTAATTCAATTGCAGTATACTGCACAGGCCCATGCAACTCTGGCGCATGCATTTGCATAGCTAAAGCAATAACATGCAAATGAACTGTAACACGTCTTCTAGCTGCGTTGTAATTGAGTTCTACGGGCCTACCAACATCTATTAGAAACCATCATGTCATAAGAACGTATTGTTTTTATTGTAGTGGTCATATTTTGAGATACTTCACGCATTGGAGGCGATGATTAAGCGAAGACGTCACAAACTTCTGTCAAAAACAAGCTTACTTTAAGAGATTCGTAGTACGAAATAGCATGGTAAGATTGAAACAATACTGCGCTAAGAGATGGTGGTAGGCCCCCTGGACTCGGCTCTAACTTGTGACGTTATTCTTTAGGGCGCAAACTGCACAAAAACGCCGCCATTTGAAAAAATCATAATGCTTGATAAATAATGACAATATGGTAAAATTATCACTCTGTAGTGCACTCTGAATAAGTTTTGTGTTTTTTCCCAATGCTTTTTCTAACCTATGGATAGCTTTTTTTGGCTTAAAGTGGCCTTTGTCGCAAAAAAAATAAAATTCAATTGAACTAAACGACAGTATAAAAATATTTTTAAAGAAAAATAAATAAAATGTAAAGTAGCTGTGTAGTGTTAGGCTTAGAATAGCACTACCCCCTCTCATCCCGTGGGTGTCGTAAAAGGCGACTAAGGGACTCAGCCTTCAGGAGACGGGCAGCAGCATCTCCTACAATCTTGGCCATACTGCGATCGCCGACCCGCCTGCCAAGCGTGGCGATTATGGCAAACCCCCTTTTGGCGGAGGCCTATACCCAGCAGTGGGTGTTATGTGGCTGAGACGACGAAAGTACGGAATCTCGACGCACGAAACATCATGCACGCTTCAATACAACAAGATCGCGATGCACGTTACCGCGACACATCGAATCTGCGATGCCACCAAACCTCGACGCACGTTACAGCGAAATATATTATAATAATACTGAATTATCACCAGTCAAGTCTAGTACCTTTGAAACCCTCGCTACGCTCAGGATTCAATAGAAACGCCGCGATTTCCAACTTCCAGCCTTGCATAACAAATAACTATTAAATGCTTTCGGGAGAAAGGTATATCTTTTTAATTTTTCATCAAAGTCAAAAACTATGCAGCCTAAAAAATAAAAAAACTGCATACAGCGCTCTTTCATATTACCCCACATGCCGTAGTAGTCCCACTTCGAATTTTTAAGAAACCCCTTCAGTCCCTGTTGTAAAAAAAATATAGTTATTTCTCTCTAAATTGCAAATTGTTGGACAAACGTCATCTAAAACTATTCCAAATTTCAAGTTCATAGCATTAGTAGTTCTAGAGATATCCAGCTGTGACAGATAGACAGACAGACAAACTGCAGTCGCACCATAAGGGTACCTTTTACCATTTTATTACGGAGCCCTACAAATCAAAACATCAATGGTTTAGGCATGAATAGGTAACAGACAGGTAGACCTACACTTTCGCACTTTTCGATAAAGTTTTTTTATCTTTATAATTTTTTTATGAATGACGGGGAGACTCTTAGCCTTCATCATACCTGATGTTAAGTATTGATAAGGCTGAAGATGGAAGCGAGCCTCTCCCGGAATCCTCAACCACTGAGGAACTGGCTATCTCATCTCGAAGTGCCGGAACACAACAATGCTGAAAACATTGTTGTTATGGCGTCAGGCTTAGATAAGATGGTGTTAGCTAGCCAGGCGGGCTTACAACAAGTCCTACCACTAACATAATATAGTATTATATATTATTCCCCACATAAATTAACACCAAATCCCATTCTGTACCGTTTACGAGCTCGCCATGTCTCCGAAATTCGCATGTTTTTACGAGTTAGCTTAATGCCCCATAAAATTATTCAAAGTCATGCCTAAGAAAATGTTCGTTGGTCTCACGCTGGTAATTTTATTCAGCAGAATTTATGACTTGTCGTAGAGATAAAGGGGTGAAGTTTAGTGTGACCTAGAAAAGTAATTAGTGTTTTAATAATTATGTTAAGGGTACCTTAAATAAGGTATAGGGAAATAAGTGCCTTTGCCAATAATAATAGAATTTGACAGAAAAAAACCTTAATGACAAGTATCATTTCAAAAGACAAAGCAAACATACCAACCTAAAAATATAGCATAATGCGTTCCGATTCGCACTGTTGACTTTTTAAGTTACATTTTATCTTATTTTAAATAACTTTTAATTAATTATAATACTCCGTTTTGGTTTTATTATATTGTTCTAAGTAGTTCCTTGAATCATAAAAATAATAACAATAAGATTAAACTATTTGTTATAAGAATTTTATGTTTAGGCTTGGTGAGGTTTCACAGCTTATGATTGAATTTCGGAACGTGACGAAAACCTTTATTTTCAAATTGTCTTGTCCTTTACCGAATCGTTTTTGGTGTTTATAAATAACAATTTATTTCTATTTACATGATTTTGAATAATCTCCTCCCTTATGTATTATTTCATATTTACAAATCATTACGATTAAAGTATTTGTTGAAAGAACTGGAAGTTGACCGCGGAAAAACCCTAAAAATTTCCCTCGCTGTTGGCAGAAAAGTTTTTAGAGTCTTGTACCTTTGAAATCCTCGTTACGCTCAGGATTCAATATTGTCTAGGTTTCAGTAGACATGACTTTCCAGCCTTGCATAACAAATAACCATGATTAAAAAATAAAACCCGGGTTACAATCATATCTCTGCTGTCGTTATTAATAAATTGAATTGAATTATCAAGGCTTTAGGCCATTTGTATATTATAGATTGCATTTCAATAACTACTATTAGTTTTGTTGCCTTGGCTTAAACCGACTACTAAAGGTTTATTTGTAACTTTTTGAATACGGTTTTTATGTAATTGAAAAAAAAAACAAACTGACCATTGACCGCCTAAGGGAAAAAGTAAAAAAAAAAAAAATTAAATCTCAAGACGTTTACAGTAGTCAAAATACGTAGAATAGTCTTTTTTAATGGATTTGATTGTTTTCTTTCAATGTAACTCAACTCAATTCAATTCAAATTCAAGGGTTTTTTGTTTCCCTGCGTGATCGAATCAGAAATGTGGAGATCTGCAAGAGAACTAAAGTTACTGAGATCGCTCGAAGGATTGCTCAGGAAAGGTTTTGGAATGGCGACCGCGTACCGGACCACGCTCCGTGGGTAGGCGGGTGAAGGTTCCCGTGAAAGTCGCGGGCAGCGCAGGACCCATCGTCGTGGAGATCCTTCGGGGAGGCCTATACCCAGTGGGTGTCATGTGGCTGAGACGACGACGATTGTTTTCCTTATTACAATTTTATATATCTACCTATCTATAAATAAACCTTTCAAATACCGTTAGCCCTATAGATAACACGGTTGTAACAATTAATTCAACCGTCGTCGCGTCGCCGCGCCCGCATTGCGACAAACATCCATTGCTACAACTGGTAAAAGGACGATTAGTTGCTTTAATGTCATGGATTATTATATACACGACAATTTATAACTTTGGTAACTGGTAGTACCGAAAGTTGTAAGGAAAATAATCCTTTAGTTTTGCTTATAAATGGTGATTTCAACCTTGAAGCCTGAGAATGACAAGAATTTTACTTTAATTTCGGGTGTGAATTTTCAACTAAGAAAATGGGTGCTATGTTCCTACATAGGTACTACATTTACCATTTTTAAGAGGGTCATAAAAATAACTATCTGCCTTTTACTCCGAAAGCAAAATATGTCATTTACAACAGTAAATAATTGAGTTACAATAGTACTTACGTAATATGATTTCCTACTATAAAAGAATAATCTTGCTCGATTTTAAACTTAAAAAAGTCATATTATTAATTAATGCGTTTTAGAATTGAATTACTTTAAAAAATATGACTTCCGATCCCACTACTAAATAATAGCACAGATTATAATATAATTCTTGATTAGTTGATACTTATTCTTTGCCACTCCAAAGCTAAGCCTTGATTCGTTCTTGTTATTGCATATTATGTTTTGTATGCAAATGTAAATGATTTAAATAGTTTCTTAACCCGTGGTCCGCAGAAATCTGCGGGTCTGCTAGTACGGGTAGTAGCAATCTTATCAATGGAAATTTATTTAAATCTGTGCTTATAATAAGACTGTAAAAAAGAATGTCTGTAGGTACATTGAATTTACCAAAAACTTGTTGGGAGGCAACGTAAAAACAGTAACAGAATACGGTACAACGATTTTTTTTTTTCTCTGTCTCTTTGTATGCTCGCGCTAATCTTAGAAACTACTGAAAGGCTTAGAATGAAAGTTTTTGTGATAAGTAGCTATTAGATCGGTCCAACATACCTAGGTTATTTCGATAATTTATAGCATACAACTACAACCTCTTCTTTCATGAACTAAATCAATGGCCACCTATGTGTACACATTTTTTTATTTATGTTTAAAGATTATCTGTCACTCTTCTTTTGTTTGCAACAATGGACGTCTCGTGGGAAGCTTTTCGGGCTATGATTTTCTATGATTCTAAAAAGGGTCAACCTTCAAGGAATCTCAAGAAAATTTACAAGCTGCTTTTGGGGAGTCTGCTCCTGCGTTAGCAACAATTACTTATTGGTTTCGTGAATTTAAACGTGGTCGAGAGAACTTAAACGATGACCCCAGATCCGGCCGACCACCAACTGCTGTAACTCATGAAAACGTCATCAGGGTAGAAGTGGCTATTGCGAGAGAATAGACATATTAAACAACGAGAGATACAGGGTGTACTGGGATTGGATCACAGGCAGTATCCACCATCCTGCATGAACACCTTAAAGTTAGGAAACTTGCTTCGTGATGGACAACTCATTCTCTCACCGATGAGCAAAAATGCCGTCGTGTTGATGCAAATTTATGTTAGAAAAGTTCGAAGGAGGAACTTCGTAAAACGTGTTCTACATTGTTACAACTGACGAATCATGGATATACGATCCTCTCACGAAGCAGCAATCCACGCAATGGGTGTTTGAAGAGGACGATTTGCCCACAAAAGTTGTTCGCAGTCGGAGCGTTATTTTAAAATGATACCTATCGATTTTTTTTGGCCCTGTCAGAATATCGGTGCTTCTGGGTTATTCTGACCATCAATAAATGACCCAGAAGTTAATTTTGCTGAGACAGGGCCTATTAGCAGCACACTTATTGTTCTTTTTCGTCATTTTGTTTTTCAGTCTAGTAACAATATAATTCTTCTTTTTGTCTTAATTAAGTACCTACTTGTCTCATTGTATAACTGATTTTTGTGTGTGTTGTTAATAAATGGTTTTCTTCTTCTTCTTCTTTTCGACGCAGTGGACCAGTATCAGTAATTCCGCTAGAAGACCGTAGAAAAGTTACTAGTGAATGGTATGCTTTGTCTGCCTGAACGGCGTCCGTGGCATTCTTTTTCATCAAGATAACGCGCCCGCTCACGCTATTTGTCTACTTCGGAGTACAAATGTTTCAAAGCCCAGATTTAGCTCCATGCGATTTTTTTATTTCCCACGGTATGCTCAGTGGGCCAAAATTCAGCACTGCAGACGAGGCCGTCGAAGAATTTCGGCAGTTATTTTTCGACCTCCTGCAAGACACGTTTTTTAAATGTTTTGAAAGCTGGTTCACCCGAATGCATAAGTGCATTGGGATTGGAGGGGGATATTTTGAAAAGCTGTAAATATTTATTTAACCATTTTTCATTTCACTAACTAATTTTGGAACAGCCCACGTATAGGCTACAATTAATTTTGAAATCTGGGAAACCTGATGCAGGATGTTAATAGACCAGCTAAACTATAAAAGATATTGAAATGGCGCCTTAGCAAAGGTTGTTTATCGTGATGTGCATTTTCTGTTGACATATAAAAATCAGGGGTAGAGGACAATTTTTAAACGCCTCTGTGGTCTAGTGGTACAACCACCGGTATCAGACCCAGGGGTCCCGGGTTCGATTCCCAGCGGGGGTACATATTGTATTCGGTTTGGTTGGTGGTAGGACTTGTAATAAGTCCGCCTGGCTAGCTACCACCATCTTATCTAAGTCTGCCGCCATAACAATAATGTTTTCAGCATTGTTGTGTTCCGGCAGTTACAGATAAGATAGCCAGTTCCTCAGTGATTGAGGATCCCGGGAGAGGCTCGCTTCCATCTTCAGCCTTATCAATACTTAACAGCAGGTATGATGAAGGCTAAGAGTCTCCCCGTCATTCATAAAAAAAAAAAAATGTTTTACATGTTAAAAAAATAACACTGACCTCCACGTGGTGAAGGCGGTAACAGCGGCCCTCCCGCGCAAGTGTCGTCGGCATCGACATCAACCTTATTTGACAGATGGATGTGACATATTGGTCTTAGTCTTTGGTAAGTTTTTATTTGTGTCAAAAAGAAGCAGCAATCCATCTGTCAAATGAAGCCGATATCGATTCTGACGCCACTTGCACGGTACGACCCCAGTTTACCAGGTTCGATGACGACGGATGCAAAAGCTGATATTATAAGTCTACGCGAACGAAGTCGCTGGCATTAACTAGTTAATAGTTATTGCTGGCATTAACTAGTTAAGCGGAAATGGGTCTACCTCAGTCTGCTTATCTTAATGCTGTGCTTAAAGCCTAAATATTTTTATCTAAAATAAATTGATACTGACCTGTATGTACCTCCAACCTTGCAGTGTAGTAGTCTTGTGGTGCGGGAAATGTTGTAATGTATGATAGACAAGTCTTTCTTTGCCAGTTAAAAATTGTTTACGGTTACAATAACCATAAAATGTAATATTTTAATTAGTATTTTCCTTTTGTGATGGAAATTGACCTTACTGATATGTTAAGGTCACTTTTCAATTTGACGACTCTGTATGAAATAAAACAGGGAGAAAAAAACAGCCCTTGACGAGTTTCTTGCCGGTTCTTCTCGTTACAAGGTCTCCCGCCGTAATAGGGTTTGTGAACCGATAACGTAGCTTCTTTGACGTTCATAAGTGCTTGTAACAGCCTAGACTGAATAAATGATATTGACATTGACTTTGACTTTGAATAAATAAATGCCAACAAGTCCTGTAATCGCTAAGCTTAGTTAGTTCGGCAAGCGTGCGCAAGCAGGCGGGATAAAGACTTGCCTTCGTTCCAAAATCATGTCACAATGTCACTAATGACGAAAGATATCGAGAAAGTTCCAAACCTCTCGAGGTGAGTGTCGATTATCGAGTATCTCTTGAAGTCTCGACGAGGTGTCAGGTTTCTAGCTATTATGATCCCTTTATGATCTTAAACCGTCTCTGTGGTCTAGTGGTACAACCACCGGTATCAGACCCAGGGGTCCCGAGTTCGATTCCCAGCGGGGGTACATATTGTATTCGGTTTGGTTGGTGGCAGGACTAGTTGTAAGTCCGCCTGGCTAGCTACCACCATCTTATCTAAGTCTGACGCCATAACAATAATATTTTCAGCATTTTTGTGTTCCGGCAGAGAGATAAGATAGCCAGTTCCTCAGCGATTGAGGATTCCGGGAGAGGCTCGCTTCCATCTTCAGCCTTATCAATACTTAACATCAGGTATGATGAAGGCTAAGAGTCTCCCCGTCGTACATAAAAAAAAATACTTTGGAAATAAATAATAAAAACAAAAACAATTTCGCAGTTTTTTTCCGTTTGGACAGATTTTTGTTTAGACAGAGCGTGTCACTTTGTTATCTCAAATGTACAGTTATGAATAAAGCACAAAGTACCTTATACAATTCAATATCATTTATTCAGTCTAGGCTGTTACAAGCACTTATGAACGTCAAAGAAGCTACGCCATCGGTTCACAAACCCTACGGCGGGAGACCTTGCAACGAGAAGAACCGGCAATATCTCGTCAAGAGCAATTTTTTTCTCCCTGTTTTATTTCATACAGAGTCGTCAAATTGAAAAATTGAAAACAATAAAAGATATAGGTATATTAATAAAGTAGGTAATTAAATTAATGGTATCGCGATTTTTAAAACTAACATCAAATTATATCATTCACACCCAATGGCAATCTACTGACGTAAAACAATATTTATCATTGATAAATATTAAAGCAACTAGTCTCATGTCGTCAGGGCGACATTAGACTAGTTGCTTTTTTGTAGCATATTTTCTTGTTTAATATTTATCACACAAAAATAGCATTGTAAAATGCAAAATTAAAAATTTATAATTAAATGGCCGTTTCATCTTAATCGATAGTCAAACATCTGTAAAGATGTTTCTTTCGAGTGCGAGGATATTTCTCTCATTGATGAAACGACGGTGGCCAACACCGTAGAAAGGTGAATATACTAGAAAATTTCGACGCGTCCTCATAGGTCTCTGTAGCATAATTGGTTAGTGCATTGGGCCGGATTCCCAAGGATGCGGGTTCGAATCCTGTCAGGGCGACATGAGACTAGTTGCTTTTTCTAGTATATTTTCTTGTTTAATATTTATCACATAAAAATAGCATAGTAAAATGCAAAATTAAAAAGTTATAATATTTAGCATTTTTAAGCATTTTACTGTAGTAATTAAATATTCATTCAAGTCATGGATTATGCGGTCAATCTTCATGTTGTTTGCAATAACAGACATTTCTATTTTTTGTTAAATTGTGAATTGTACATTTACCGTCGAAACAAAATTTTGTCAAAACGAAAATCTGTTCAAACGGAAATATGTCTTATTGTCGGACACATCACACATCGAAATGACACATCTGTGGAGCAACTTATAGCGCACTGCAGAGGAACGCTGCAGGTACGAAAGAACGCTGCGGGTCACCAATGCGCTGGACCGACCGAGTCAACACTTTTTTTATGAACAAGGGGGAGCCTTCATCATATCTGATGTTGAGTGTTGATAAAGCTGGAGATTCAAGGCTCTCCCGCAATCCTCAACCACTGAGGAACTAGCTATCTTCTTTTTGACTGCTAAAACATAACACTACTGAAAACATTGTTGTTACGGCGTCTGACTTAAATAAGATGGCGGACTTACAACAACTTCTTCTACCAAACTGAATTCCACTACTCCCACTGGGAATCGAACCCGGGACCTCTGGGTCTGATACCAGTGGCTGTTACCACTAGACCACTCCAATGTTCTGGCTCCACGAATGCACGAGAAGAGCCACAGTATGGGAGGAATGGCGACGGATTGTGAAGCTGGCCACCAACCCTGAAGTGACGACCACGACCACTCTGCCAAAGTGTGATGACCACGACCACTCTGCCAAGGGGTGACGACCAAGACCACTGTGTCAAAGTGTGACTACCAAAAACAAGTCTTATTGTCAGCTTTTGAATTGAGAATTTCAATTTGAAAACGTTTCAAACTTACTTAATGTATATTTTATTTTGTGAACATTTGAGTGAGTTTAAGATTTCTCACGAGACTTCTCATAAGACTTCTCATAAGACTCAATTTGAAAACTTTCTCAGTTCAAAAAGGTCCGTTACCTAGGGTAGAGGTAATTTTAATCAGTACCTTATGTATAGGTAGTGAAACAATAGTGCGACTTGGCATAGATTCAATACAACTGCATTGCACCAATTTCATATGCTGCAAACAACAACTAAAATTTGTAAATTTATGTTGAGTGTCTTTTTATTGTAGAGAAAAACTGGTAATGAAAAAAATAGGCTAATTCCAAAACTAGGTCAGCTATTTTATATAAGTTACTTTAAAATGCTTGTCTGTTTTGTTTATTCTAAGAACTAAAACTTCAAGAAATATGTAAAATGGTTTTTACCTTGGGAAATGTCATCTTTGAGCAGGAGATACACAAGTTGCATTTGCATTTTTTTATCACCTATCTCTAAATTCGTATATAAATACAGCTTCTAACAATACATTGTAATTACTTTCTTTCCACCTCAAAAAATAATAAAAGTAACATTCAAAAAGAATAGGACTTTAATGTAGAATGCCTTGGCTGGCACCGACTCCAAAATGAAAGCTTATTTTTTCGACGTAATCTTTTTTTTTATGTATGTTACTCGATTACTCGAAGACGGCTGGACCGATTTGAGTAATTCTTTTTTTGTTCAAAAGCGTATACTTCCCATGTGGTTCCAATGTCATCATGTCAGGATCTGATGTTGGGATCCTGTAGAATTCTAGGGAAGTCTTCAAATATTATAGGCACTCCTATAGCGTTTTGGTGTTTTCTGTAGCAACTCATGCATATGCTTCCGGAAAGCATCATTTGGTGAAGTGGAACTGATGATGAAGACGACAAATGGTCATAGGAACTATTTAATACAGCATTTCACAGAAGCGATACGATTACTTTAATGTGGTTCATAAGCAATCTATGCTCGACTCAATCCAAGTAATAAAGTGGAGTTGATGATGAAGTACCGGCACAACTCCACAATAAAACGTCCCTGCACCGGGAATTTTTTGTAAAAGGTATGAGCAGTTGACATAAGGTTAATAGAGTAGGCAAGGGACCTCTTCTACCTTTAAAAATTGTGAAATAAAAAAAATAAAAAACTAAAAAAGAAAAAAAAAACCTTTTGGAGTCGGTGCCAGCCAACGCAAGAAAAATAAAAGAGTAGGATCGCAAAGTAGAATGCCTTGGCTGGCACTGGCACCGACTCCAAAAGGCTTATTTTTTGCTTTTTCTTTTTTCGACGTCGGATTTTAGTTTTTGAAGTCGATTTTTCTAACGCAGTTTTTTATATTTTACTTTTTAGTGTCTGTAATAGGTTGTATGGTAAACTAAAGAAGGTTTTTTTCTAGAATAATTAGGTTTTAGGTACATTTACAAAGTATCGTGCAAAATTCGGTTATGATGACATCGTCCAATTTAACAAATATGAAACATATAATGCTCATAAATGCTCATAACATAAAAACTACTGGGCCAAACAGAACCAAATTCTTTTGAAATCAAATGGCAACTATTCCGCATTGAACAAAAAAAGAATCACGTAAATCGGTTCAGAAATCTCGGCGTAATCGGTGTACAAAAAAAGACAAAAAAACACCCGAATTGAGAACCTCCTCTATTTTGGAAGTCGGTTAAAAACACTCTTACTTAGCAGAAAAAGAAAATTTCCAAGAACATTAATTATCTCTAATTCATTTCAGGCAAAGGAAACGCAACAAACAGCCATCTCGCGACGGATACAGATAAAAAAATAATGCAAAAATTTTTACGTTGCCAACTCGTTACAACTTGTTGGGAATATCAAATGGGAGCGTTTTCGCGATACATTTCACTCGACGCAAAACACGAGGCAACGCAAGGAAATAAAAAAAAAAAGCAGCAACTGTACTTTTCTGTTGCTCAAAATGAAATAGATGCGCAGCGAAGTTCCTGCGAAAAGATATGAACTTCTCTTTAGTGATGTGTAATTGGTCAAAACGATTGTCTTTTACGAGTATTAAATTAAACTAGTACAAAGTTCACCAGCTAAATTGGATAAAAAAAATATCTAAAAACCATTTTGGATGGTGATACTGATTATTCAAGAAATTTCGAATGTATCGATTGTGATTGTGAGCGGCGATGTTGCGATTGGGCCGGATTCCCAAGGATGCGGGTTCGAGTCCCGTCAGGGCGACATGAGACAAGTTGCTTTTTTCTAGTATATTTACTTGATTAAAAATTATCACATAAAAATAGCATTGTACAACCGCGTTGGTCGGGACCAGATAGGCCGAGAGCAAAATGTTACTCAGAAACCAGGGGGTCAATTTCAATATCGTTCGATCAAATTGTATCTCAATTGTGTGTCAATTGTACTGTTTTTTTTAAACTGTAACAAATGGAACTGTGTCACCGATTGAAATACGTAATAAATATTTTGACTCAAAGTAAGTTTTGAATAAATTGTAATGATTGCATATTTGATGCAGTGAGATAAGATTTTTAAATATTGGTTGATAATAATATAATAAATTGAATTTAATTGGAAATTATGTGACATGATGATAATGTAAATATGACATGATGATATATATATATATATATATATATATATATATATATATATATATATATATCTATACTTATATTATATAGAGGAAAGATTTGTTTTGTTTGAATTGATTAGGCTCTGATACTACTGGACCGTATTGAAAAATTCTTTCACTGTTGGGAAGCTGCACTATCCCCGAGTAACATAGGCTACATTATATCCCAATATTCCCACGGGAACGGAAACCACGCGGGTGAAACCGCGAGCCGCCGCTAGTATTAGAATAATGTCTTAGATTAACTATTGACATTTGCATGGCAATATTGGCGAAACATGATCAGATCATATTTCATGTTTTAGTCCTGTATTTATAGTGTTTTTAGCAAATAAATGAATTTCAATTTAGGTAACATGACTTGGCCCCAGGTTCACTGCCTACTGCGAAATCGAGGGTAAATCTGAAAATAATCTCACGCTGTCACTGAAAACTTCCCCGACACATACCTACGCGTGACAGTGACAGATCTGAAAAGTTTTTTTTTATCGGGGGAATGTTTGTAAAGGCCGAGCTTACTCGGATTTGGGGCAGGAAAAAGGCCTTTTATTCGTTCCCGTATGACAAAACAAATCTGTTATATAACGTTAAAACTAGCGATAGTCTGTGAATTTGTCCACGTAGAGAATTTCCGTATCTTATTGTAGTTTCTTTTTTACGAATTCGTCTCGTATAAAGTAACTGTCGTTTGCTTGTCAAATCTGTCGAATCGCATGCATTTTTAAACCATATACCCTGTAAAAGTAAAAGTATGACGTAAAAAAACTTGATTCAACCGCCGGTTTTATAGATTTTAACAAAATTAATCACAAGTTATTTTAGTTTCATTACATTAGTTTTTTATAGTTACATTTTATTGGCTTGATTGTATGTTTATATGTAAATGCAATTTTTAGTCAAGCAGTTTAATACTGATTCCATACATAAAATAGCTGCGTATGAGCACATTTTTGTAGTACATTTGTATAGCTATTATTTTAAGAAAGAACTTTTATTTTTATTTTACGTACTTGTACTACCGCTTATGAAATACTAGCCACCCGCTGTTTCATCCACGTGGTTCCCGTTCCCGTGGGAATATCAGGATAAAAAGTATTATATGTTTTAATCCAGACTATCTACTATCTGTGTGCAAAATTTCATCCAAATCCGTTCAGTAGTTTTTGCGTGAAAGAGTAACAAACATCCAAACATCGTCACAAACTTGTATATTTATAATATTAGTGGGACTCGTTCAGTTTTCGTCAAAACTACCAAAGGGCTTTCACAAAATAATTTACAAAAACGACATAACAATATTAACGCATAGATGTGAAAAACTTTTTATTGTTTTGGAGATACTTTTGTTAACAAGTTGAGAAAGGTTGATAGCTCTTTGTTTTCTCAATTTTAAATGACAAAGCTGACGTAAAGAAACAATGTTAGTATTCAGATTTTCTATTTTTCATTTGTTAAAATCATAATCCTTCTTAACTATAATTATAAATGCGAAGGTCTGTTTGTTTGTCCTTTCTTCACGTCCAAACTAAGTAACCAATCGACTTGATTTTTGGCATAGAGTTAATATAAAGAAAGGACAGTGACATAGGCTACTTTTTACCCCAATTTTCCCACAGGAACGGGAACCAGTCACAGTCATCAGTTATAAAGTATGTTGTGTTGGCACTAATTCTTTTAACCACCCTTTCTTGATTGCTATTCCGAAATGTTATGTTATGTTGCTATTGCGTACCTCAAAAGGAAAAAACGGAACCCTTATAGAGGATCACTTCGTTGTCCGTCCTACCGTTTTTCTCAGGAACGCGTGGAGGTATCAAACTGAAATTTATATCTAATACTCAGATCTACTATCCCTTGGAGCTGTGAAAAAATCAAACTTCTAAGCCAAAGCAATCAATTGATACAGCCGTTTATTCCGCAAATTTTCGAAACTCGCACGGGAATCAAAACCTACAGGGTACTTCCCGTGAACTTAGATCTTTTGAGGGTAGAATGTTAAAAAAACTGTGATAAAACTACCAGCCGCTAGTCACATAAATCATAACATATGATTTATTTGCATTCTTAGTTTGTGAATGTGTCTTCAAGATGCGTACTTTGCCCGAAAAATATCCTTAGAAATTTCAAGTCACACCACCACACACCACTTTTTGGTAGGACAGAATAGAATTCCTGGAAAAAACTTTTCTGGAAAAGATTTTTATTTCTTTTTGTATTGCCCGCAGGCGATTTTTGTTAAAAAGCAGTCTACGTGAT
Source organism: Chrysoteuchia culmella (assembly GCA_910589605.1). NCBI lineage: Eukaryota > Metazoa > Arthropoda > Insecta > Lepidoptera > Crambidae > Chrysoteuchia > Chrysoteuchia culmella. The sequence continues at coordinate 2,609,823 of OU342665.1, read as the reverse complement.
ATAACGGTTTTGATTGACCTGTTCTTCAAAATTTTTTATTTAAAAAAATATTATTTTTTTGTGGCATGTTTTTTTTAATAATTAGTCCTTTTTTCTTAATTCACAAGTCCACAAAATTGCATTAACATATTCATAAGTCCGAGCAATTTATTGAAGTATTAAGATGTATAGGTATCGTGCCGGGGTACGGGGGCACGGACTGGACACCTTACTTCACAGTGACCCCCTGTGGGGGGGCATTGGACTGTGAACGTGTTAATTACAGTACCTAAATTAAATGTTTTATACTTTTAACACAGTTTGACCTGTATGTATGTATGTATGGTTGTCCGCGATTACCTCGCGTTTGGCTGAACCGATTTTGATGCGGTTTTCAGAAAAGTATTTGTTGCATTTAGGAGAAGGTTTTAGTGTATTAATTACAAGGATATAGATGGTAGTTTTTTTATTCCTAAAAAAAATGATAACTTATGTTTTGGAAAATAATTGTTTACCTAGATGATATTGTTGTGAATTGAATCGACTTTAAAGGAGGTTCTCAGTTTGACCTGTATTTATGTATGTATCTACCTTTAAAAATTGTGAAATAAAAAACATTTTAAGTGTAGGACCGGAAAGTTAAATGCCTTGGCTGGCACCGACTCCAAAAGGCTTATTTTTTGGTTTTTGGATGTTGAAGTCGGTTTTAAATTTTTATAAAAAAAAATTACTTCACAATTTTTTTTAATGTGAATAAGTTACAAAATTTGCATGCTATAAATACTAAACATGTGTGACTTGGAATTACTGTAACAACTTTATGTATACTTACCACATTTTTATCAAATAAAGACGTATTCTATTCATTTTATTCTACCTGAAATGAAATACCTACACAATTTCATTGCTACATCTAAAACGGCGGTAAAACATTAGCTGCCATTACATTCAACATAAATCTTGTTCTTGATCGGAATATAAATCGGTTTATTACCGCACTGCTCCTCTTTACACGTCGTATCTAAAGATAAAAATTATATATCCTCCAGTTTGTATTAAGAAATATCACTGATTGCTATATTTAGTATCTGTATTTGTTCGCTAAACTAAGAAAATCGTAAGTTTTCCAATGAAATCTGCAGGCCTACCTACCTTTTTTTTTTGAGGGGGAATTGCGCCTTATGCATACCCTATCGCTGGTGGGTCATAGGGTTATGTGGGGCTCTCCTTTGGTAGGCATACCCACTAAAACCCTCCCGGTTTCCGACTGCATATCGCCAGGATTGTATAAATGTGGGGCCGTTGTTGCATTCTCCACCACAATCCTGGGCGACCTTTCCCAGGATTGTGGCCTACCTACCTACCTATCTGAAAACCATCATGTTAGAAGAACGTTTTGTTTTAAAGAAGTTGTCACATTTTGACACACTTCACACTTTGGAGGCGATGATTGAGCGAAGACGTCACAAAACTTCCGTCAAAAAACAAGCTTACGAGTACTTTATCAGATTCGTAGCACGAAAAAGCATGGTAAGATTGAAACAATACTGCCCTAAGAAACGGCGGTAGGCCACCTGGGGGTCAATTCCGCTAAATTATTGTCATAATCTTCTCTCAGTGGTGTTTCAATAGTAGTGTTTATTTACACTGTTGTAACAAGAACTGTGTAAAACAGCACTACCATTGAAACACCACTGGAATACCATTGTAACTAAGCATTAGCAGAATTGGGCCCCTGGTATATTCACCTAGCGCTATTTTGGTATTCTTTTAAGTTTCCATGTACGATGAAAGTGTTATGTAAGGATTAGTTAGAGGATATTTATAAACAAAAATTAAAGTAATATGGTACCTAGTAACAGGTACGTTAGTTAGTTAGATTCTTTGGTACAACGTACCCGATCAGGATATTTGGAGGTAAAGATCACCATTACGACCAATAACAATAATAAAGAATGCAGTGTTATGGATTCCATTGCACTCATTAAATTACTGATGAAACTTGATATTTTCATACGGAAAAACTTCAAGTGTGCTTCTACAATAACTAGATAAATTAATAAATTGTTAGAAAGAATGAGAATGCCACTGCAATTTTAATAAAGAACGAACATAGTTTAAAAGTTCTAGACTAATTCGATTTCCGAGCTTGATTTTATAGTATGTAAATTTAATGTTTGCCTCAAGTGGGTATCGAACTCATAGCTCTCAGCTTCGTAGGCATTTTAAACTACTGAGCTATCAGGCCAGTAAAACCGAAAACGAGACTTGAAGAACTTTTAAATATTCCCTTATCTCAACTTGGCAGCAGTGCCTGCCGTATCTCCAATGGATTACCATCTCAAACGACGGTTAACCATCATTAGTGCATTCGGATATTTAAATTCTTACACTGATTGAAACTCTTGTCAAATGAAAAAAAAAACTTATTTGATTTTAGTTTTTATAAGTACACCAAGGTACTTATTAGGAAACCTGAAGAGCATTATAAAATTCATGTGAAAAGTATTGATACAAATAATTAAGGATTTTAGAAAAGCTTACGCTGTGCCCCTATGTGTTCCATTTTGCAGAAATTCATTTAAAATATTTTTCATCAAACGCGAGCTGGACATCAGTGTCCAGAGAACAATGAAATATTTATTGTGTCTCATAATCCGGATATGAACCTTCAAAAACCTAATATATCAGCAAGATTTTCGCTGAGTTCCGATGTCTAGCCAAAAAAAGGAAACACAATTTTTCAATGAAGACGTGCCTATATTGTTCCAGTTCTGGAATAGGAAACGGATGAAACATACATAATGAAACTTTGATTTAAACATCTTATTAAGGTGGTACGACTTCCATACAAACAAACATTGCACATTAATTGGTTCATCATACATGAATAATTCATAAATACATGTGCAACTAACTCGTTTCAGTTATTTGTTTGCGCGAAATTATAAAAAATATGTACTTTCATACATTAGCTATATAAATGCGATGGGTCACACACATACGTAGAATTATTGAAATTATAAAATGTTAGTATATTCGTGTTTTATGTATGAATGTATTTTTTTTTTATTATTTCGCGCAAACAAATAACTGAATCGAGTTAGTTGCGCATATATTTATCAATTATTAAGATATGATGAACCAATAATTGTGTAATGTTTGTTTGTATAGAAGCCGTACCACCTTAAGTGCATCATAAAAATAGCATTGTAAAATGCAAAATTAAAAAGTTATAATCTTATTAAATATAAGCCAACTACGACCAATATCTAAATTGTACTAAATATTCTTTCAAGACAAAAGCCCCTTCAAGTTTTATGCAAGTACGGAAGGAATTGCATAAGCAATTAATGAAGTCTCGTTTAAAAAAAACCACTTAGCACAAATGGAGAATTTAAATCTTGTGCTCTCAGGCCTTTTAAAATTCAGTTAAAACTTTTCCTTTGTCTATTGAAAAAAAAATGTGTCATTTATTAGATTTTATTTATATATAGCAATATACCACTCGACCCATCAAAACGCTGCGAGCTTATCACATTATTTGTATTGTAACAATTGGGTTACATAGACTCAAACCTTTTTAATAACAGCGCCATCTCTCGCCTCAAAACGCAAACCGGATCTATAAAGTCCTAAATTCATCCTGAAGCAATTTAGTCCGATTTCGTCCCATTCTTAAGCATTATTTTGGGCTGTCTCGCTACACAAAGGTGTCCCCACCCGCTCGCAATAATAATATTTCTTGGCACAATGCCTTTAATGGATGTTTGGAATTAGAGGCAAAGGTAAATCCTTTTCAGCCGTTGTTACGCGAATTTGTCGCAAGGAAATATGAATTTGTAACGTATAGGACGAAATGGTGGGAAAGCAAAAGTTATGTAAGACATTCAAAGTAGGCAAGGTCAGTTTAATGTTCCTAGGCCTTTTTATCTGGACAAGGAGGTTATCCACCACAAGGGCCTAATGCAAATGGGTATGTATTGGTTGCCTTTGCCTTTGTGGTCTAGTGGTAGTATCAGACCCAGAGGTTCGATTTCTAGTGGTGGTACATATTGTATTCGGTTTGGTTGGTAGGACTTTTAGGACTTGTTGTTAGTCCGCCTGGCTAGCTACCACCATCTTATTTAAGGCTTACGAAATTACAAAATGTTTTCAGCATTGTTGTATTCCGGTAGTTAGAGATGAAACAGCCAGTTCCTCAGCGATTAAGGATTCCGGGAGTGGCTCGCTTGAATATTCAGCCTTAATACTTAACATCAGGTATGATGAAGGCTAAGAGTCTTTATGGTAACATAAAAAAAGTAAATGCATGAATATAAAGCAAACAAATCGAGCCACTGCGTTATTTTCATACAAACATACTCACTTTACAGTCTCATTATAGACCGATCGCGCTGAGTTATTTTGTAGGCAAAACCTTCAAAAATTCTAAAGTTTATAAAAACTTGCCTGTGGATGTATTTGCATATAAAAAGCTTATTTTTGCGTTTTGTGTCATTTCTTGCCTATGCATCTATAGAAATTCGAATATTTGTGGTGGATATAAATAATTCAAAATAAAACTTACGAAATTGATTTAAAGTTAAAAAACGCAATGGTATTGAATTTAAGATAGCCTGCGTAGTGTACAAACCTAGTTTGTGTCACATTCGTCCAGGGGAAAGTGACTTAAAGTCAGTACATTACTAACTAAGGCAAAAAAAAAATAGAGTTTAAATAACTAGTACCATAATCTGCAGATTACTTAAATAAACCCATGAAATAAATTTGTGCCAGATTCAGGCATGGGATTTTAGTATTTTCAATTTTTTTGTTTGTCCGAGCTATAAGTGCTTTAAAAAAATATTACAATTATTAGAATTTACTTATTTGATATTAAAAATGCATGATTGATGGACAGTGTGAATTTGTGTCATATTAATGCACGGGATTATTAATTAAGAAATAAATACAAAAAAGTGCACGAAGTTAGTAGGTAGGTACATAGCGCGCGATGCGAACGAAGCGCAGGCGGCAAGCCCGGCGCGGTCGACCTACCTATACGCGTGGTGGACCGTGTGACATCGCGGCGTCCGGTTCAGTCGGGTTATATTCGGTACCTACTATAATAGGTAATTAGACTATCCCGTGATTAGATCAGATTAGGTAAGGAAGGATTGAATTGATGAACGAAAGAACACACGCCGTCGTTCGGTTATGTAGAGATTATCATCACAGTCTATATTAAGCGTTAATCTACTATGCAGACGCAGGTCACATCTAATTTTCTATACTGTTACTTTTATGCAAGTGAAAGAATGACAGGGTGTCCCTGTCCGGGTCGTCGGTCGCATAGCAGAGCAGATATTATACCTATATCAGTTATTGAGTAGATTTTCACTTTTACTTACAGATACCTATCGCTTTTCGGTAGTTTTTAATTTTTTTTATTTGTCAATTTTATCATATAAAAAAAGTATTCTGCTTTAAGTAGAGTCAGCAAAACAAAATGTATAGCTTGTACTTACTAAATACGGCATAGACGTAGATTTACAGGAACCGGGTCCGATACTCCCGGTACTGAGAAACCTCTTAAGCTTTTTTGTATTATTGAGCTGTTTAAAATGTGTGCATAAATGAAAATGTTAGACGCAAGATGAAAGAACCATAGAAAGTGTTGCTGCTGTGAAACTATTTTTTGGTAGTTCCCCGCGTAACACACACGAAATTCAGCTTTTATACTATAACGCACTATTGAAATACGCTCATATTACCGGTCATATTACTGTCTGGCTATTGCTGTCTCACTCTGATAAATAGGTCACTGCCCTGTTATACCGCCTAATGATAAGCTAGGAGTATCATACAATCAACGATGAGCCTAGAAGGTATTCATTAGGGATTTAGAATCCCCGGGTTTGTAAGTATTCGGAAACACAAGAACAGGTAAGAAGTTACACTCTAGCGCGGTACAGAAGATAAAAGAATCAAAACGCTTAGCCGATTTCGACGCATTGAACGCCAGTCTTTGGAATATATTGTGAAGTACATATTCGTATTTATGCTTGTCTAATGGCAGGGGAAGAGTATAGCTGTCAATTTCAGACCGAAATATATCAGATAATAAAGCGTTAAGCTTGCAACAACGCTACTTTCTGTCTCTGCTCAAGGGGTTTTCGTTCAAGCTTATAACAAAAATATCTTTTGTGCGGCGTCGGTACTGCCACAAAAATAGATAGATACCGACGCCGCACTGTAACCGCACCGAGCGCTTTGTATGGAAACAAACGACCGTCCGTGCGCAAAACGACAAATGCACCGCTTCGGCACCGCAGCGATCCGACAAGAAACGTCTAAACTGAAAGCGCCCTTAAAGATGTTTGGATCTAAACTTCGATCATCAAGTTGTAGTCATCGTTTAAGCCACATGACACCCACTGCTAGGTATAAGACTCCCCCAAGGATCTCCACAACGATCGGTCCTGCGCTGCCCGCATCCAGCGGCTTCCCTTGACCTTCACCAGACCGTCGGTGTGTAGTGTCGTCCCGTGGGCGGTCGCCATTCCAGAACCTTTCCGCCCCAGCGGCCATCGGTTCCTCTCTATGTGCCCCGCCCACAGACATATCAGCCGAGTAATCCTTCGAGCGATGTCAGTTGCTTTGATCAGTTTAGTTCTCCTACGGATCTCCTCATATCAGATTCGATCACGTAAGGAAACGCCGAGCATACTCATAGCTAGCGACCACGATTCACTACCGTAAGTCATCACTGACAACACACACTGGTCATAGACTTTCGTCTTGACACACTCCGGTAAGTTGGACGCGATGATTTTACGGAGCTTCCTGAATGCTGCCCATCCGAGTTGGATTCGACGGGAGATCTCTTTCTCGAAGTTGGACTTACCTAACTGGATTGTCTGTCCAAGGTAAACGTAGTGGTCAACATTTCGAGTGTAGGGGTGACGTGAACTGAAGTGGGTATAACATGGGAATTTGACACGATTTTCGCCTTTTCCATGTTCATCTTAAGACCCAATGTTTGGGAAGCACTACGGAGATCTTCGAGCATTGTGTTCAGATCTTCCAAGGTCTCAGCCGCAAGGACTATATCATTGGCTAAACGAAGATGTGTCAGATACTGGCCATTAATGTTGATGCCGAGTCCTTTCGAGTCCAAGAGCTTAAAGATATCCTTCGACGCAGCTGTGAACAGTTTCCGAGAAATGACGTCTCCCTGTCTCACACCTCGCTGAAGTTGGATGGGATTTGTGTTCTGGTTCTGTAATCGGTCCGACATGGTGGCATGTTCGTATAAGTACCTCAACACCTCGAAATACCTATAGTCCACTTGGCACCTCTGGAGAGAATACAGCACCGCCCAGGTCTCTATCGTATCGAAGGCTTTCTTATAGTCCGCAAACGCCAAGCAAAGTAGCAAATTATACTCCTCGGTCTTCTGTATAACCTGCCGAAGCGTATGGATGTGGTCTTTGGTGCTAAAGCCTTTTCAGAACCCGGCTTGTTCGTGAGGAAGTCGTCGAGCTAGACGACTCGTTATGACTCTCGAAAACAACTGAGTTTGCGTTTGGTATAGTTGGAAGAACCATTTCAGCGTAAAAAACCTTTGCCAGTAAAGCAAAGCTTTTTTCATGTTTCTAATGAAATATTAAAAGTTGAAACTTAATGAAAATGACACGCATGATCAGCAAGCATATCCCTCAAAGTAGGATTCAGGTTGAAAGGACTGACCTGTTTCTTATCCTGTTAATCTTACAGCCTCAGTGGACAACCGAATTAGGGAATTAGGGACAAGATGTAAGTTTGCATTGGCTTGGCTATTTCACTAAAGGCCAGATCGAAAAAATTTAATGATTCTACATCTATATCAATAAAAGCTATAGACTTGCTCGGTCGTCAACTGAAGCTTTTTGGGTTACATGACAAGGGGGCAGAGTTGTATTGCGCTATTAAGAGTCTGCCTGCGGAGAAAGGTTCATGAACATCATACAATGAAGGTTCATCAATATCATTTATTATATTGAATTTGAATTTAAATTTGATGCACGAGCCCCTGAATGGTCCCACTTAACTGGTTCATGAACCTTTCTCAGTCTATGCTGTTACAAGCACTTATGAACGTCAAAGAAGCTACGCCATCGGCTCCAAACCCTACGGCTGGATACTGGATTTTCTTTGCTAGGAAGGCATTGAATGATGACCCGATATTCAATTTTCTCCATTCTTGTGAACAATGATAAGATGCTTAATTAGTAGCTACCTGGGCAAATGAACCTGTCTCCACAATCCCCCCAAAACCGGAAAGTTTCCGATCTCAGGAGATTGCAATGCAAATATGGCTACCCAAAGGAAAGGTCAGAAGTCAGATAATGTTTATTTAACATCGATAAATAATGCTAGGGCATAGTCCCAGGAACTCCTGGTTACGAATTTTCCCGAGATTCCCGATACAGTACTTACTGGGGCACATTAACTGGCATCGGTTTTAACATGGTATCACAGAACCGGTTCTCATTAATAGTAAACTTCAATATAAATATATTCAAATGAATGAGTTCGACATAGGGAAAAGTACCGGGAATTCAAAGTTCAAATTTTTTCCCGAGACTCCCAGTACTGACGCAAATTAACTGACACCGGTACCATCGTATAGAAGAACCAGTATTCTTGGTACTCATTAATAATAATGAATGGGTTAAAAATGCAAAACTATAAAACAAAATGTATTAAACGAGTGATTGACAGTGGGTGCATGATTTCTAATTTCAATTTTAACAATCAGAAAGGCTGTCATTTAGAATAGTGGCACTTGAGGTGGTATAAAGTAAAAACAAATTATACTTATGTGATAAATATTAAACAAGAAAATATACTAGAAAAAAGCAAAAAGTCTCATGTCGCCCTGACGGGCGACGGGCGACGCCCTGACATGAGACTAGTAGCTTTTTTCTAGTATATTTTCTTGTTTAATATTTATCACATAAAAATAGCATTGTAAAATGCAAAATTAAAAAGTTATAAATTATACTTACTTAACTACTTGCCTAGATCAGATATATATCCTGTTTTCTTTTTTGCTTTTTATTTAATGTTTACCTACTTCTAAAAAACATCTTAGTCTAGTCATCAACTTACTTAAAAATAATTAAGTAGGTACCTTCTTGACTAGCAATGTAGGTACCGTCAACAGCACGTACGGCTTTACATTTGCACTACGAAAACCACCGACGAGCGACGTAAGGGCGCTCTCAAGGTCACACACACCGCTCGCGTGTCGCGTCGCGTCGCGCGTCCCATGCGCTTGCTCTTAGCGGCAAATTTCAAAATGTTCCGGATTTAAACTGAATCTAATAATATAAGATTCCATGGATAAAAACGACACAAATTTTGAATAGTGTTTCGTTATATCATAAAGATAATAAAAACATAAACTCTAATAACTTGAATTTTCTTTTGTGACTTTTACAGCGTTTTGAACAAAAAAAGGAAAGTTTCTGAAAATGCCATGGAGGAATCTGACACAAAACATTATAAACAAAAGATACCATTGATCTAAAACTTATAACACTTATTTCACCAACTCTAATATTCTTTTGAGCTACTGAGGCGACATCTTAGGTAATGGTTAAATAACAGTATTCCCGTGGAGAGAGATGACACAAAAACCCCGTGTACATCGTTTACGACTTTCTAATCCCCATGAAAGTAAAATTATCGTCTCTAATTTTCTTTCCGGCCGATAATGTCAGAAAAGACAAAAACGTCAATATATACTTATCCCTGCACCTAAGATGACACAAAATCATATATTAGGTTAAGTAAATGGTCCTGGAACTGTATACCAAAAATCAAGAACTTTAATATTTTTGAAACCTCAAAACTTATCCCTATCGGTCTATTATTCAAAACGTATAAACAGTTATGTAAACATTTGTACGTCGATGTATGAGTCGAGTACTCGACTTGCGAATAAAAGTTCCAAAAATTCAAGAAAGCTTTTAGTTTTGGGCAAAGTAAGAAGAACAACAGAGCATTGGACCGGATTTCCAAAGGTCGCGGGTTCGATTCCCGTCTGAGAATTCACTTTTGGCCGAGTTAATTTTTTCCAATATTTTTCTATTTAAAATTTACCATAAGTATAAAAATAGCATTGAAAAATGCAAAAATTACAAAATCATAAAAAAAATAATAATAAGAAGAACAAATTCACTCAATCCGGTTTCGAACAACTGTATATGGAAAGAAAATTAAACATTGTCATTCTTACTATCGAAATTAGCGTGGTTAAAAATATAGTGGGTATAATAATACAACTAAAACTATTTACCAATACGTTAACTTTATATCCAGGCGTGTGTTTCAAAAGCATTTATTCCCACAGTCAAACAGAAATCACGCAAAAATTCCCGGGATGTGAATAAAACGGCGAAAGTAAAGTTGGTAACTATCGACCCTCGTATTCACGGGAATATGGAATATCCTAGAAAGTTCCCAACTGGTTTGTTAGACGAGCAGTCACACGAGGTTTTGATTAAAAAGGTTTTTGGGAATAAAACCTTTTTGCAGTTTGAAACTCCGGTTTTTAGTGCGGTGCCAGATTCTCACGAATGCAAACCGGTAGGAACATAAAATAAGGTACAACATTACAAGGTAACATTATGTTTTTTAAACAATAATGTTGTGTTGTGGACAGGATAAATGGACACCGAAACAATAGTTCTAGATGCTTTTTGACCGTTCGCGATTTTCACGATTAAACTAAAAAAAACTTCTGATAATACTTTTATAAAATTTAATGAAAATATTACTAACTTAGTACCGGCAAAGCGTACCTCACTAAGATTATATATAGGTACTGGAGTCCATATTTAACTACTTAGACTTTTTAGTGTAGTGAATTTTAATATAATATATGTCGTACAAAACTTTATCACAGGTCCGACAAAGTCGCCCAAGGCGGCTAGTTAAATATAAAAATCAATTCTTAAAAAAAACATTGAAATAAAAACATATTCAAATACGTAACATAGATATATCTTTCTGTATTACACTAAGATGGAGGAAATATTGTGGACCCATAAATTTATGAACCGAGACGCCATTATTGGTTTCCGTATGATTTACTGCTTATTGACATATTAACTGAAAAAGCTCCATGGTTAACGATTTTGGCAGCGATTGTGATGGTTAATCAACTTTTACTCTGGTCTGTAATGGGATTGGTGACCAAACATTTTACTTTTCGTGCTTCGGAAACATTGTAAGTTATACACCGTGTTTCTGAGGATATGCATTGACTTTTCAAGATTTTTCTATAGCTCTTAATGATGATAATGATATCCTCTTATCCCTTATCAGGGACATAGGACTCTCAGAAGGGACCTCCGCTTCTTCCGGCTGTTTCATCTTAATCGATAGTCAAACATCTGTAAAAATGTTTCTTTCGAATGCGAGGATATTTCTCTCATTGATGAAGCGACGGTGGCCAACACCGTAGAACGGTGAATATACTAGAAAAATTCGACGTGTCCTCATAGGTCTCTGTAGCATAATTGGTTAGTGCATTGGGCCGGACTCCCAAGGGTGCGGGTTCGAATCCCGTCAGGGCGACATGAGACTAGTTGCTTTTTTCTAGTATATTTTCTTGTTTAATATGTATCTCATACCGTATTGTCTAGTTGGAAAAGTTGGAAGATCCAAAAGCATTCCTTTTTACACGACTGTCCAAAAAGGAGTGTTGATGAGTTTGAGTTTAATCCTAACTAATATGAATAAATGCGAAAGTGTCTGTTTGTCCTTTGTTGACACCCTAACTTTAAAATTGAAAGCGTGGAGAGAAACATAAGCTACTTTTTATCCTAATATTCCCACGGGAACGGGGAACACGCGGATGAAAGCTAGTTACTCGTATGTATATCTGAGTCTCTTTGTTCCGCCATAGCTTTTACCTTTACAGATTTGGATGTATTTACAAAATTACTTTCATCAACTGGCACTTATCAACGCTTGATTAAAATGTCATTGAATTTTTATTGTTCTTTTTTATTTCAGTCCTTTTGACGACGGTTTGGGCAGGTGTACTAAACACGCCTTCTGCGCCAGAGGTCTCGGGTTCGATTCCCGGACAAGACAAATATGTTTATCCACAAGTTTTTCATGAAAATTTCCTTGGACTAGACAATTGGTGTGATTGTATAAAATTATTTAGGCAAAGCAAATATTTATTATTCAAATGAAATACCATTATGGGTATTTTGGATATTCCTTTATTTTGGATATTTCCAATCTTTTTCCACAATCCATTACTTTTTGAAACAACGCTCCCTAAAAATTTGTGCTCCTGATTTTGTAACTTGTTTTTATCAAACGTTTGATTGAAACAGCAGCCACATTGCTGCTTTAGTAAAAATCAATGTGACAACTATCATACTAAAGCACCAATGTCACTGCAACATAATAAATGTCAAGTTTAATCAACATCTCGTGCCGTGTGGTGACGGCCTAAGAATACAAGTGTCACCACTCCCTTACATGCCTGGGATGTCGTAAGAGTCGACTAAAAGGCTCGACGCATTGAAAACCTGTGCGAGAGAAGGAAAACTTGAAACAAACCCTCTACCAACCCGTCTGGCCAGCGTGGTAGCAGTAGGCTAATAGCCTCCTATGAACGCCACAATAGGCGTGAGCTAGGAGAGGCCTATGTCTAGCAGTGGACGTCCATAGGCTGATGATGATGATGAATCAACATCTGTTAGCAACATAGTAAGATAGACTTTCTTTAGGGCAAGCACGAAAAACTATCGAAAAAGTATCGAGCATGTAATGTCAAAAAATGTATAGGAAAATGTAGTTCCGATTACGTCCGGTCGGAACTCTGCTCAATATGTCATACATTTTTTTTACTTTACTTAAAAGTTAATCGTGCTAAGCCTACTGGTCTACCTGGAACGTCCCCGATTGCAATGTAAAATCCCAAATCCAAAAAGACATCTTTCAAAACGTAATCCTACTTTTCCATACGGCGGAAAAATCTTATATATCAGTTGGCCCACTCATCCTGCCTGCATTGATCCCTGGGGATCTTTCAATATCCAGATGCGATTCTGTGAAACCTTCCTGTATATGCAATCCGTGAATTCCAGGATTCAAACATTCCGATTATTTGCAAAACGCGACACTTTTCTGGTTTAGAAATATTTGTGCTTCTAGGTGCTTGTGTGTATTTGGTATTGTGTTACCCTTATTTAAACTTTTAATGTGATAGTATTCTGCGTGTATGTACCCTTTTACGCTACTGGACTGAATTTTGGCATTAATAGTTGACCCTGGACAAAGGCATAAGTATGTTACTTTGGCCTCGAGAATTAGAGTTGAACCCAGAGAAACGCCATAACCCGAAGCACGATGAAACAAAATTAACGATATTTAAAAGATCAAATCTTGAGAGAAGAGCAGTTCCAAATAGGTGCAGTAGGCTTACCCAAATCACCCAAAAAATAGCATTAAAATAAACATTCTTACGATCCCATTATCACACTAATTATCATTAGTAGGTATTATTAAATAACACTTGTGTAAACAGATGTTAACATTGAGACAAAATAACAACGGCGTCGGTGGTGTAATGGTCAGATTACACTGATGATCCGGGTTTGATTCCCGGCCAACGCACACTTTTAAAACTTTAATGGCGTAAGCTGCAAATGAATATGAAATTTTAGTAATGTTATTAGATCGTAAAAGTAAAAGAAGCTTACTATCGGTTTCTAAGAGTTGCAAGTTGAGAATGTTTTGCTGTGACGTTTGTGTGACAAGTTTGAGACGTTTTCAACTTGAAATTCTCTTTTCCGAATCCACTTAACTTTAAAAATGAGGATTAGCGCTTGACCGCTATCTCGCCTGATGGTAAGCGATGATGCGATCTAGGATGAAACGCGCTTGCCTAGAAGATACCTATTCACACGCGACTTGAAGACCCACAAATTGTAAGTATCAGGAAACACAGACTCAGGCATTCCACTCTCTAGCAATACGGTTGATAAAATTTGACGCGAAACGTTTAGTGTATGTTTACACAATACCTTTTTTGAAACCGAGTCTACTGCAAGGAAGGCAAATTAAAGGTCCTCATTAGTTCGTCATAAGATATATTGAAATTATCAAGCCTTTCTTAAGTTGACTGAGCAAATATTTTATTAATAACGTTGTGTTCATTACTAGCAGTATTGTTCTTCGAGCTAAAGGCGCATCCACACCGTGAAGATTTATTGGCTAAAGAGAAATAACTTCTTGAGATTTCACGGGATTTATCACAATCATGTACTGAAAGAAGTGTAGCCTTGATACAGCCACGTTACCATAACTATGTGAAGAAAATACTTAAATATTGTTTATATGGAGATACGAATTGCTTCAGTGTTCCGCGAAAATCAATGGCACACGTACCAGCTAACTTATGAAAGTACTTAAAAACTATCTTGTGAGTGTACCTGTGTATATTCTGTGCTTGTATATTAAAGCTATAATATTATCACGACCTTTGGAAATTTTGGAAATTCAATTGTTAATTTTTTATTTTATCCAATATTTTTCTATTTAAAATTTATTATAGGTATAAAAGTAGCATTTAAAAATGCAAAAAATCATAAAAAAAAACTGTCTTTGTTAGTTAAAAGATGTCCGGAATGCTGGTAAAAAAAGATTTGGAAGATTCAAAAGTACTTATTTTTAAGTTTATTTGAACAAAAAGTATTTAATTGATTGATTTTCACAAGTTATATTACTTTTATTTCAGTGGAAATGCACTTTAAAAATAGCCATTTAATCAAATGCCCTACCTGT